>CM029548.1:5493137-6693137 GCA_017141385.1 Sogatella furcifera | reverse complement strand
TCAATCCGTTGTATAAGTTACATTTTTCCAGGATTTTTCAGAATGAAATGATTGTTTCATCCGTTCTCAGTCATGATATTCTTCTGCGGAACTGGTTTTAAATTTTCCCCTCGTTTTTGAAGCCCTTTTCAACAATTCGTTTTTTCAACGCTTTTTTATTCCATCTTCACCTTTTATTTCTGAAATTCTTGGATTACAAATCTTCGCTTCACCTCATCAATCACCCTTGAACACATTATCCATTACCCACGTACAAGCAAAAGTGCTTATGTGGGCTGTGGGTTTAGACAATAGAATTTTTCCAACTTGAGACCGACGTTGTTCGCAAATTCGTTTTTTGGTTCCTACTTTTAAATCTTTAAATACTGGATAAATTATTCGGAGTATAATATTTTAGCCTCAATCAGTATAAAAACAAGAGTGATTAAACCTAACAGCAAGAAAAACAACTTCAGAAGAAATACTCTCAGAAGCTATACAATAATCAAGTAAGCCAGTAAAATATCTAATCTAAATCCTCAATGATTAACTTACTCAATAAAAGTAAATTCAGGCTGTTTGAAAGGTAGTCAGCATCATTATAGTATCATCAATAACATATTGTACCAAATTCAATTGTATTATAATAAAATATGTGATTGAGAGAGAATAAATGACCTGAAAGGCATCAAGCTGTATCATTCATTATTATCTTTATTGAACGGAAACAATCAAAATGAAATTAAAATCCGAATCATTTCACAGTTACATCAGTAATCACAATGGCAATGGAAATTATCAAAATGTACACTGAATATGTGCTTATAATTAAAGCTAGAAGAACAAATTCTGAATTATACGAGTAGTTCATTATGTAGTAGTTGAAGTAAATTTCAGTACCAGGCTATTGCCAATTAATATAAAAGACCAGTATGGTCAGTAATCATCACCAATAATATGAAATTAGAAATTGTATATCAACAAGCAAGGCGATAAAGATTGGAATGCGGATTATTTAGACTGAATGTGAAAAAGCTATAAGCTTTATCTCATGGCCTCGTACTAAACACATTTCAAAGATAGACGATTCAAGTCCACAATGAAATGTAGAGGATTTATACTTTATCCGCAAGGATTTTATTATAGAGGAGGCGAAATCGGAGCGAAGATATAGGTTTAAAGAGAATAAAGAGAGGTAAGAAGGTCTACTTAAAAAGATATAGCGGTAAAAACCTTTATGGTCGACCGTGTATTTACTCGCTTTCAAAGGTTATTTTCTGGGAGGGGTAAAGTAGATAGAATCGAGTGGAAAATATATAAGGGAGTTGGAAAATTCGACCCCGCCAGTAAAGGAAGATATTTTTCAATTCGAATCTAATCTGACAGCTAATAGGCCCTCTGCGAATGTCAATAATTTGTCTTGAGCCGCCCTTTGGAGGGGTGGGGGGTCCCTAGGGTATCGAGCCCTACGACTCGCCAGATGGATGGATTTAAAACGCTCCACACACCGGATTACCCTTGGCCCTTCGGGCTCTTCACACACACAGCCCTTTCTCTACCCACTCACTCTACTTATATATATTATATCCTTGCCTTTATCACTTCTGGCTAACCCCAACCCCCCCACTCCTCCAACCACCACCCTTGTGGGTAACCTAACGCCGTCTCGTTATATAATATAACTTGCGGTAATATTTTTCACTATACTACACGAAAGACTTGAGGGAACCAACGCCAAGTTAGGTTACTTTTCTTCTCTCTCTTCTTCTTCTTCTTTTCTTCTTCTTATTCTGCTTTCTCTTCTACTCCGGTTGGTGGTGGGGTAAAAAGAATTTTCCACATTATCTCTTTTTCTCCCGGATTACCTTATAGACACCATATACAGGCCTCTAACAAAAAGTGCTGCATCAAATACCCGGACATTTTTCTCGCTTAGCTTTCTCTCTCTCTCTCTCTCTCTTCCTTTCCCTCTTCCTCTCTTTCAAGCTCAATATTTTTCCTTGTCTTCTCCAGTTTGTGTAGGCCCACTTCCCAATAAACTTGTAAAGCTCTAAACATCTTGGGTATTTTTCTTCTTCCACGTATACATAGACTGTAACCATTCACGGTGCGTACGTCCATCCAGCTCTAAACTAACGTCGAAGAAGATTGACTTTATCAAGTTTTGCACTCCTCTTCCCCATAGGCCTATTTATTTTTCTCCTTCTATTTTTTCTCTCCTTATTCCTGCTATCCTTCTTTTCTATGCATCTTCTCTTTCTCGCTTTTCCTTTTCCTAGTTTTTGGTCACTTTTCCATCAACCTCTTTCGCTGTTCTTTAAATATCCTTCTCCATTCTTCTTCATTCTGTTTCTTTCTTTGGCTTCTCCTCTTTGTCTCAGCATATTAAGATTTCGCATATTTAATATTTTCCTTCTCCCTTTCATCCTCCTCCTTAGTCATTTCCTTCTTCTATCCTTTTTATTGATCAATTCTACTCCTTCTTCTTCTTCTTCTTCTTCTTCTTCTTCTTCTTCTTCTTCTTCTTCTTCTTCTTCTTCTTCTTCTTCTTCTTCTTCTTCTTCTTCTTCTTCTTCTTCTTCTTCTTCTTCTTCTTCTTCTTCTTCTTCTTCTTCTTCTTCTTCTTCTTCTTCTTCTCCTCCTCCTCCTCCTCCTCCTCCTCCTCTCCTTTTCTCCTTCCTCTCCCTATTGTAAATTTTTTTTTCATTTTCTACCTGTTTTTCCATAGTTCTATGTCCTTGTTTTCTCTCTCATCTTCCTATTCTCCTCTTCCTCTTTCTCTTACCTCTTCCATTTTTCTCATCTTTCTCTACCTCTTCTTCTCTTCTCATCCGCCCTCGCCTCCCTAACTTTTAACTAACTTCCTTTTTTTTATTTTCACAAAATTCAATTCTTCATTCGTATCCTTCCCATTCCTCTTTTCACCCCTACGAACGCCAAAACCACAAAGACTAAAATCTCTTATTCTCCATCTCCTTGCTTCGTGGCTTTCTCCTGGGTAATCACATGTCAAAAACACATTTATTATTGATAGTCGAATCTAAAAGCTATCAGCCGACTGGCCCGGTCTTCACTTTCTTTTCGAAATAGATTCAATTTTGGCCGCGCTACGCTTTCTGAAATTCAATCTATTGTCGTGGTGGATTGGCAGCTACTCTTTTACTCATTCAATCTCTCTTTCTCTCTTTCTCTTTTCTCTTCCACTTTCTCTTTCTCTCTCCTTTTCTCTATTTCTCTCATGTTATGAACTGCCATTGTATCTCTAGAGTTTTGTTCAGTGATGGGGGAAACCTGTTATTCTGACTTAGGTTCGCCAAACTTATTGTTTTCAATAGAAGGTATTACATTTCGTTTCATTGCATATAAGAACTTGTATTCCAATCTTTGATTGATTACCTTGCTCGTTCTTATCTATTAGCGCAATCTTGTTAAATTCACTTTGTTAAGGATTCGATAATTTTTCAATCGTCAATTTCACGTATACACTAACTAGACGGACTAGAGTTTCCATGAAGCGGATATGTTGGTGTTGGTAATACTTTCTGAATACTATAATTTATTGTATTTTTTGTAGAATAACTTTTAAAGTGAAGAGAGTGTGATATGGGGCACTGACGATTGACCAATAAATAAATTGCATTTATTTATTTGAAAAAAATACGTTTTGGACTTAATTGAATGTGTTTTATCTAATCAGTTTATTGCATTCTTTCTAATAAGAGGATGAAAGATGAATTATAGCAAGTAATTAACTAAGAAGCATCTGAAGGAAACCTCTTCTTTTCGAAAATTACACGGACAATATTGTCAACTTAGAAGAAAGGGTCGGGGGCAATTGTAAATTATTCATATTCAACATTGTTTCAATTTTTCCTGAATGAACCTTTTATATATTAGTAATTCAGTAGTTTGAATATGATTCAAATTCAAATTTGAAAGGATCGAATTCTATCTTTCAAATAAATTAATACCCTCAAGGCCAACTCTATTGAATTCAACTGCCTTCAAGGTAATGTCAAGTAACAAAGCTCAAGAAGAAATTGTTGAAACGACATACACTAGACGGACTAGAGTATTCATGAAGCATGCATTCTAAACGTAGCATTCCTAAGCGACGGCTTGAGCTGCGCAGCCGCTGGCAAGGCTAGAGCTTTTGCAGCGAGAGACGCTGCTCGAGCAGTCGTTTGAGAATGCTAACTTAATGAAAGCATCATGAGAAAAATTATTTTTGAAAAATGCAATAAATTATTGTAAACTTCAAAGTAAGAGTTGGAGGCAAAAGTCGGAGACAGTCATAGATTCCAAAATTGTTCCAGAATAATATATTTTTCCAATCCAAAAACATAAACAAATGTTTCCGGAATAATCCTCTTTTGCATTCATTCAGTAGTTTAAGTACTGTATGTTTCCGAATTCAAAGTTTAAACGATTGATTGCAGAGGATTGTTTTTTAACTGAACAGGCTCTTAATTGAATTTGATACTTCTGAGAGCAATTCAAACTTGAGTTGAGTTTTACCGCCTTCAAATAATGATAATAATTATCAAAACTCAAGAACAAATTGTTAGTAATTATTTATGACAATTCAAATAATTTTATACGGAGATCAAATTAATTCGAATATGTAGAATCCGACCGTGTGTGTCTTTGATGTAATATACGTAACAAAGTTTCCTTCTCAAGCTTTCAAAAACAATAGTCACCCCTTTGATACACTTATAAGTGATGGCTTCGATATGTTTTGCACTAATAACGACCTGTCTCCGCCCCATTTCATACAGAAATTCTGTCAACATTGTTTTATGCTCTCCATCATAAAGAATGTTTACGTTGCAATTTTTGAAGTGGTCCTTCAAATAAAATGGTCTCTTTCTTCCTCCACCACTTCAACTTTGATTGACAACTTTTTTGTTATTCGATTGTGTTTTGTCTTTACTCATCACCGAAAACAATACTAGCAGCACTAAGATGTGGTATAAAGCCCCTTAACCCCCTACACTTGGTAATTGCATTCTACTTGAAATTTCAATAGATTATCTTATTGTTGATTTGAAAGTGCCCGTTGAACAGATGACATCATTCATGGAAAAGTTTCAATAATTTCAAGTATATCAATATCAGTATAATCTGAATAATGAGCACCCTAATAAACCTTCCTTAATTGTTACGTATCATTTCTTATTCTATCTAACAATTACGTAGCTCGGACCACTTACAATATGTCGTTATGACAAATAAAAGGAATTTTTGCCCTACTATTTTTGGTACTCGGTGTGTAAACAATATTGAAATATTATGGTAGCAGCTGTTCAGAGCATGTTCATTGTTTTCAAAAATTGTTCAAAGATTTAAAAATATCGTTTCACTGGGGCTTAGAAAAGAAATGAAGGAAATAGCCGAATACAATAATTATATAAACGAATAAATCGATCATTAACCTCGCCGATCATTTCTGTGCGTGAAAAAACTTTAACTGGATCAAAAGTTTGAACTATAATGGCTACTTATAAGTTTTATTGAATTTTGCTTCCAAATTTTCAAGTTTATTTTGAAATTTTCAAAGTTTCTCATGTGTTTTATCTGTTGTTTTGTTCAAGATTTTGTTGTGAATCTATTTCAAAATTCAAAATTTGGATTTTAGTGTAAAAATTAGTGGAAATATGTGTGAAAAAATCATATAACCTATCTTTAATATGTTTCTATAAATCATGAGAGGAACAGTTTTGGGCTTTGCCTGTTGTACTTTTCTATGTATTATTACTCAATAAAGATGATTATGATTATATTTCAATAAAAATATTGTTGGAAATACTAAGGGATATGCCTGTCTTTATTACTTCATCATGAATACTTGTCATTATATTAATAAATTAATGAATAATTATCTTACAATTATCATTTTTATGATCATTCAAGATCTCTATTATAAAATTTTGTAATTATTTTATTTTATTGATGAAATATGATAATTATTGTTAAATTATGCAACAATACTTCTGTCAAAATTTCTGAAATTACTGTACATAAATAACATTTCTAATGAAATCCCTCTCTAGCACACTGAATCATTATCATCACAGCACAAACAAACAAACCGTTACTAATAGTGAGCACGTATTCAGAGAACGCAAACAATCTGTACTTTGAAAAACAAACCACCCTTGAATAAAGCTTCGCGGAGGGTAACCAAGGGTGAAATCGTGATAAGGGTGGCGGAAGGGCTTCAAGAGTTCTTTTTTCATTTTCTAAAACAAAACAGATCAATAGACGTGTCTTTGTTGGTTTAATGAGATAAAAAATTATACTTGACAAGTAGCGCTCGTGAGGAGGGGATGATGAGTGTAGTAAGAGAGAGAAATTGAGAGTGAGATGGAGGAGAGAGAGTTGAAGTATCGCGTGCGGAGGATCACATCGTGTGACAGAGTGCTTGTGAGGCTGTGATCATGTGACAACCTCCTTTCGAGATGACAAGCGGTGAGATGACATCGTGATAGGGGGTCCCACTCACGTGAAATCCGCCAGAAACGCTTTGTTTTCCCCTCATTGAAAGGGGGAAATGAGGCGAACATTGAAGAGGGCTGTAATAATAATTAGTAGTGGTGGGTCGTTTAAAACTAAAGATAGAGGGGTTAGAACAGCACGAGCTTGGGAGGACCTCCTGGAAGCTGGGAATACGTGTGAGATATTGGGAATAATGAAATGAAATAATAATTGGTGAGATTTAGTTATGAGGGAAACAAATATGAACTTGATCAAACAACAGAATTCTCTTTATTTAGATGTCATTTAATCAGAATAATACTCATTCGTAAATCGAATTAACTACATTTCAATGAAAATAAAATTAGTTTGATGGATATCTGGACATTTTTTCAGTTAAATTTAATTGTTATCAATTATAATAAAATACAATTTAATTTGTAAAGAAGTTTGTTCAACTTTTTTCTTTGTTTAGTCCCATCATCGTTATCTAGGTACTAAACCTAGTCTCTAGATAACCTAGTTATCTAGGTAAATAATGGGGATACACAATTAAAAGAAAATATTCTTGCCAGTTTGTTTTGCCACGTTTGAAACATTAAGAAACAGTTTTTGAATGTTGAAATTTCATAGTGTAAATTAGAAGCTAGACTGAATTGAATGCGTGGTCGCAGTGAGTAACTATTCTGTGGTTAGTGGAACAAGCTTGTTCCTGATTGGCTGAAACTTTCACTGAACACAGAAAATGGAGGGTTCGTTGATACACAAAATGGTGGAATGCAACACTGTCATACGTAATCCAAGACGTATTCGGTAAAATCTGACTATACAGATTGATTCTCATCGTAAAAGGTAAAAACATTATGTTTGATCAAAAAATGTATTCTCTTTCTCTCAATTTATATTCCTCAAGGCTGAACTGTTCATTAGCCAAGTGCTAGATTACAGTTAAAATTCTTTAAAAAAAAAATTCCTCAAGGTAGGTTTCCTTGTATTGGTATGTTGTATAGAGCAATGCATATTTGTCGGTTGATTTTTTATTTACGTTGCTTAATAGACTACGTGTTCCTATTGCATCGATTCCATTGGTAGTTATGGACTACCAAAATAGCTACCTTCAAATAGCTCTCTGATGTCTTAAAGTAACTTTCTACACTTTCTGTAAAATACTTTATTGATAAATGGGTAGCTTATAATGTTTGTTTTTTTTTTAATTCTATTCTAATCATATTCTTCTGTAATCTCCCATTAAAACTACCCAATTCATTTTCAAACTCAACAGTTAAATGGACAAGCTCTTAAATTAATCTCTAGAACTATAAAATGATTGAAAACATAAATTTATTTCCAAGTAATTTCTTCTTTTTATTGTAAAAATTCATGATTTAAGCCAATACATTATAATTTGAAATATAATTGCTTAGTGAATTCTAACATTGATTCATTGTGAGACAAAGTTCGGTTGGTTATTACTTGGGTAGGCAGCAATCTCGATACTCTGACGTAGTAGAATTGATGATGAGTTGAGATTGGTATTCCTTATGATGGCTTGTGGATTAGATGAGGAGGAGGTGTAAGAAGGGGAGGAGGAGGAGGAGGAGGAGGAGAATGATTTGAAGTGGTAAGTGATAAAGTTTGCGAGTGTAATTAACAACATTTCACGCGAAGACACCGAATTGACAAGATGGAGAAGCAAGAAGATGATGATGAAGAAGTGAAGTGAGAAGAAAAAGAAGAAATTTATAGAAATCTTCCACACAAGGAGCAAACTCTAGAAGCAAATTGCTCTGCTTATCGCATTGGTGCTGTGTTCTCGTTGAGTGAATTGAATCTTTTCAAAATTGTATTTGGTGATAGAAATAAAGATGAGCCTATCGTTATGACCTGTTGACATTGCCTATTTGTAGACAAAGTCGTTCTCTCTGTACTCTGTTTATGTCAAACTGGCTGCATCACTGCGCCTGCACTAAAATACCTCTCAAGTCACGGATTTGCCAAGTACAGTATTATCATAGACCAAGGATATACTATGTCAACTACGGTATACTACGGTATTATATTATGTGTAACTATTGTAACTCTGCAACAGTTTGTAACACTTCAATATTATTATTCATGATTACTGTGAAGCTAAGGCCGCACTGCCGATGAGTACATAGCATGGAGGATGAATAGGCAGGATGAGCTGGATAGTGCTCAGCCGCCATCTTCAAATTCGGCCGTGCATACTCAGCATATTAGAGGCAATGATTGTTGCTGGTAATAGAATTTGAGAATATCTATTTTCATATTCTATTCTCATCATAATAAATTAACTGCAGTTATGTATTTTGTTACTAGAAACCAAAATTTATATTGAATATTTTATTCCAAGCTACGCCACGCCTACGCCTGAATAACTTTTGCTTGATTTAAATTTATTTTTGCAAGAAAGTTTTGAAAAGAGATAGATAATTATTGCAATGAGATTATTGAAAATGAAAGAAAAGAATTCAAGTTCGTACATGAATGTGTAAAAGAAATGCTGTTCTTTGAAATAATGGAATCATGTTGCTTATCGTCAAATATAAACAACATAACCTACATTTGGATTGTATTATAAATTGGGAAACAGACAGTCAGGGCCGGTTTCTCCAAAAAAGTTAATCTGAATTTTGGATTAAACCATCAGCTGGCTCAATTGAAACACAAGTTAATAAAAGTGACCATACACTGACAACTGATAGTTTAAACTAAAATTTCAGTTAAACGTATTTGGAGAAACCGGCCCTTAAGGGCTTAAGACTGTTGAACCTTGCCATTAAGTATGATTTGTAAATTAGAAAACAAACAAAAATAATTATATTATGGTAAATAATGAAATCTGCCAAATGTGAGCTTCACATCAGTTTTGAAACCTACATTACAAACATAAAACACCAGAATTTCCACTAATTTAGCCTTAGCCAATTACCAACAGCTGCTGCCGGCATTATTGGTTAGCAAAATCAGTTGTCTGTCCAAGCAAAGAAGACATTCTAGCAAGATGCGAAAATGACTCCAGCTCAGTCCATATTGGTTCGAAAATTATAAATTTGGTTTCAAATTTTTAGGAAACATTCTGATCTACAATTTGAGAACAAATTCATGATTTTTGAACCGAATTGACCGAGCTGGAATCATTTTCCCATCTTGCCAAAATGTATTTTTTGCTTGTAGCCTACAAACTATACAAGAAGACACAAGTGGCAACAAGCCACAGCAACGCCAATGGCGAGGCGCCACTTGACGGCGTTGCCTTGACAACAGGCAAGACGCCACTCTCACACGCGCATGCGCCCTGCTACGACGCGTGCTCCTGCAGTTCACCTAGCGGAACAACCCCCTCAACGTCACAGCACTCCCCCTCCCACCCTCACAGAAATCCCTCTGAAGTTTGAGTGCCAGAGCTAATGAAATTGCATTTGATTTCATGTCAATGCAAAGTGGATGTGATATCTGATGGTGGGTGGGGTGGGAGGAGTAGGAGTAGGAGTAGGAGTGGGAGTAGGAGTAGGAGGAGGAGAAGGAGGAGGAGAAGGAGGAGGAGAAGGAGGAGGAGGAGGAGGAGGAAGAGGTGGGGAAAGAGGAGATTGAGGAGGAGGAGGAGGTGGAGGAAGAGGAGGAGGAGGAGGAGAAGGAGGAGGAGGAGGATAAGCAGGAGTAGGAAGAGGAGTGTGAGGAGGTGGAGGAGTTGGTGAAGGAGGAGGAGGAGGAGGTAAGGGTGGGTATCGTTTTAGGGGGACAAATTCAATGGGGATTCGATTGATACATGACTCCTCTAACCCTCTAACAGACCCCCCACCCCCCTACAATTTGGCGCGGTGTGACTAACGAGCCGTTGAAAGCAAGACGAGCTATTTGATGTAATTTACGATTTTGAAATCAGTTGTAACGATATCTCAACGCCAATTCGGAAGTTTCATTCTTGAATCAGAGTATAGAGCTACCCTATGTAACTCTCGATTTTGGAATGCATTGTATTCTCTAGATCGTGTTTGACCTAGTCGGAAGTCACATAAATGAATCAGAGTACAGTTTTAGTATAGCTGACGCCAAAAAATTGAGCGGTTTCGCCTGTCTGTTATACGTGATGTAACCTTCTAACAGGTGATGTGAAGCATCTATTGTCTCTCTTGGTTTCATCTAGGTAAATGACTCTGACGACAACAACTACTGAAGCGCAAAAGGAGCAGGTGAAACGAAACCTTGGAAAAAATGGAAATTGAATATTGGCTATTGGCTAAATAACTTAAGCAAGAACACTTATTTTCTATTCGGGCTACTGTATTTGTTAAAACTTGAAATAATTAAAATCGGAGTACCCTTTTTTAAATATTTTTTAAAAAAGGTACTTCGATTTTGATTATTTCAAAATCGAATAATTAAAATCGTAGTACCCTTTTTTTAAAAACTTCGATTTTAATTATTTCAAGTTCTAAGCAAGAATATATGAAATTAGCTACAAAGCTACGGTGAACAATAGAAGCTACAAACAGAATTGGTATAGCTACAAAAAAATCAAAAGAGAAGTTTTCTCAGTTGATACAATGTGAGACGATGCGAACAGTAAAGATCAGTGGGAACCAAAGTGAAATGGAAATGCTGTAGCCGAGTTGGAAAACGATGTCACATAAATTACGATGGAAAAGACTCGGCCTGTCGAATCCAATGAGATTGGATGGTTAGCTAAAGATGGGATGGAAGAAGAAAAAGAAAAAGAAGTCGGATAAAGAAGAGAAGTGAAAGGAGTTGAAGGTCTGGTAATACTGTAATGTCAGTAAAGCTAATGTCTCTACACGAATTTCCCGGCCCTGAGCTGGGTTTCTCTTTTGCTAGCGATTTCTTGGGTTTATCAGATTTTCGGGGCTTGGCTAAAGATCGAATACTTCAAGACTATGCTCATCTTCTCTAATAGAATATTCTCGAATACTTGTGGAAAGTATTCATGTTTTCCATAAAATACTGTGGAACAGTGCCCTCCATAAATCGATCTAAATTCAAAATTTTCATAATTTGGTATTTCTCCTGGACTATAAATTTATTCTTAATTGAAGTGCTACGAAAAAATAACCTAGTTTGGAACTTTATTATTCATCAAAATTTGGTATGAAGACGTTTGGACATAAGTCTGTGTTTTTAACTAATAAGTTATTAGTGTCTTTAAAATGAATAATTAATATTCAGGTTCGTAATGGATTGGTTTTATTTGGTGAGGATAAGCTAAAAAAAAAAGATATTATTATTATTTCGTATGGCTCATTTTGTGGGGAGTTCCGAAGAAGTTCCACAGCCGACATAACCACAATTTCCCTTGTTGGGAAGTTATTGTGGTAGTTAATATTGAACAAAGTTACTGGAATTTTGGTGAATTTCTTCAAATTTCATAGAACCAAACACAAAAATAACACTCGAAGCACTAATCCACGACCAGAAATTATTGAATTTTGAAAGAATTTAGAGCACGAAATTTTCACATCACAATTTTGCCATGGCAACCGAATATAGATAGATATTTAACCGTTTCACTCAAATTAAGCTCAATATGAATTTATTGGTCAACTTTACTGAATTTATTCCCATCTCAACCTGTGTTACTGGACGAGTTTTCTAGCCATTGTATTTATCAATTTGCTTTCTATGTTATGTATTGCTATTGCTATTCTAGATTTTTTTTATCATTTTTCAATTCAAATACTGATCTTACCTGAACTCGAGCTTCTGTGAGATTGATTTTCATGGCAAGATCTTCCCTGGTAAAAACATCAGGGTAATGCGTTTGCGCAAACGCTGTCTCTAACTCTTCCAACTGCAAAAAAGTAATATTTCTGGTTTAATAATACAAATGGAAAAATTCAATTTACAATAATATGAAAATTTTCAAAAGATTTGTTACTCCTTTCTGGTCTACTGTTTACTGTATCTATTTTTTCTGTAGGCCTATATAGAATGTGATAGCCAATATTATGTGTATTTTTGTGAAAGAAATTATTATTTCCTATCAAGTTCGAGTTCAATAATTATATCGTCTACTATTCAGGCCTACTATATCTGTATGGATTGTAATTTTGAGAGAGACCCTCTTGCTTTTCTTCTAGTCTGCTATTTATTGTATCTAATGTAACTGTTTTTGTTGAAAACTTCAATTTTGAGCATTAATTACATCAATAGTTGCAATTAACAAATAGAAATTACTTTTCTTTATCAATTTTGCGTTCAATTATATCTATCAAACATTTTATTAAATAATTTTGATATTTGGAAAATTTCAGAATATTTTGTTGTTCAATTCCAAATTATTTAAACAATTTATTTTACCTGTTGGAGTGTGAATGTGGTACGATTCCTTCTCTGTTTTCTTCTGACAAATGAGTCATCGTGTATGGCAGGGTGGTACGAGTAACTCGTATCTGAAAAATAGAAATTATGTTTAAAAAAATATATATTGAGATAGAGACCTCATATTATGAGCTAAGAGTAGAGTCTTAAAGTTAGCTCAAGTAAGAAATGAGTAAGCTTGAACTTAGCTTGAAACTTGAGCTGAGTGAGTAAATAAGTCAGCTATTACTATCGACTCTCACTACCCACTACTCACTACCTACTACCCACTACCCACTACCCACTACCCACTACTCTTGACTACCCACTTGTCACTTGAAAACAAACAAGCAGATTTCTTAGGTTGAAGTCTTCGATTTACTATCCGTTGAGCATCTCTCCAATTAGCCTGTGAAATCGTTGAAAAATATTTGTAAACAAATTTCCCCCAATTGATTATAATCATTATCAGGATAAAATAATGAGATTTTCCAATTTCCTCCTTTTTGTAATATCGTAATTAGTAATGCTAGTTCAATTATCTATTAATAGCTTCCCATCTTAGCTTATAGCTAGCTTATCTGCATAATTCTAACAATATTGAATTCAAATACTTGAACAATGATCGGACTTTATTTGAAGGCACGTCAAGCATCCACCTTTAACCTACAACAACCCCCTCCTTCTCCCCATTCACCCCACTCCAACATCCCCCAGCAGCTGCTGATGAAAAATGAAAATGTCGAAAGCTTTGAGCCAGCGTAAAACGTAAGGAGCAAAATGTTATTTCAACCTTAATAACATATTCAATTTAAAAATTAAGGCTGCAATTTCCGAAAGGCGGGTCTCGCTTAATTTAAGCTGCTCTCCGAGCTGCTTTTTGATGATGATGATGAAGATGATGATTATGATGATGTAATGATGATGAGAGGAAGGAAGAAAGAAATTGGGAAGGGGAGGGGGTAAGTTAGCCCTCGTTTTCTGCAGCGGGCAGGCGAATCTAATTTCCTATGTCATAAAAATTCAATGTTCAAGCTTTTAAAAAATAATTATATAATCTGCTGTTATTATCTGATGCGCGTCCCCAGTAGCTTATAGTTTGGCGAGCTTTTCAAAAATAGGGGAGAGATAGACTAGAAAGCTTGTACATGTACAATATGAAAGTAGGACTGGAAAAACTTTGAGAAACCCTGAGTTAATTTTTCCATTATGGTCACAAACTATGGAAGTAATCATTTATTTATTGGATTGATTCTTCAGTCTGTGCTGTGCTGCGGAATTTTCATTTCAAAGAACATTAATGAGAGTTTAATACTTTCCTGGAATGTTACAAATTGATTACGTAGAATTTTATGATCTTGCTCATGTTAGATTTCCATTTTTATGAAAATTGATGAGAAGATGGTTCAATTCTTCCCTAGAATCATATCAATCAACATAGAATAATTGACCTCTCCCAAAACTAAGATCCTCTTTGCTAGAATGTGAACAGATGAATTACATAGAATTGAAAAATTCCTTGTTTAAGTGATCTTGCCCATGTTGGATTTCCATTTCAAAGGAAATTGATGAGAAGTTGTTACTTCCCTAGAATGTAACAAATTAATCAATTACGTAGAATTTCAGAGTTCTTTTTCAACACTTTCATTTATATCTTCTTTCATCTAAAAATGAAGAGTGAAATTTTTAAATTTTCAGGATTTTACATTGCACTATATGTTGTGCCAATCTGCATACTGTGGCTTATCTAGGCTTCTATCGTCTGGTCGAGTAAATAAGACATTCTGACGAGACGTGGAAATCACTCGAACTCGGTCAATATTGGTTCAAAAAATACAAATTCAGTTTCAAATTGTAGAAAACAGTCTGTTCTACAATTCAAGATCAAATTTACAATCTTTGAACCTATATTGATTGATTTGTAGTCATTTCCCCATCTTGCCAGAATGTCTTCTCTGATTGACCAAACTATAGTTGGATATGAACTTGGGTCAACCCAAGGCTTTCACAGTGATCTGACATCGCCTGCCACATATTATGCTTCAGCTGCAATTCTCCGGCCACAGCAATGCAATATCTGATTGATTATTACGGAGATTAGCGCTAAGTCTGCGTGACACTGATAATGTTACAATGTTACAATGATGATGATATTAATTGTTACACATGTTAGATGTGTAATCGCCGCAGAACAATGATAAGGTGGAAAATCCTGTTTGTAATGCATGCATTGTCATATCCCTTGATAATATCAACTGAGCTATACCATACAATATCATAGCCTACTATACAGTACCATCCATATACGAGTACTATATTGAAGTACTATATGAAGTAATATATTAAAATACTGTATTGAGTACTATATTGAGTTTGATACTGAAGGATCTGCATCTCTTATTGTTATTGTTTTACCATTATCACATTTCTTTGCTCTCTCTGTAGGGTCAATAATTTTCCCTTTCAATCAATTAAAATCTTTTTTAATAATTTCAATTGAGATGTGTTTTTCTCATAATTCGGGAGTTAATTATATTTTCATTCCTATTTTAATTCTTTTTTTCTCCTCATTTCAGAATAAGTTGAGTAGAATGAGAATGAAAATTGCTAGTGGGTCCACAGTCGACAGAATTCAAAGTACTGACATATTGTAAGGCATAGAATTATTGTAAAACAATTTGTTCCACTCAGCTCAAACCGAAAAATCTTCAAAATTTATCAGTTACTAAATTGATTAGATAATTCAATGAGTTTAGTGAATTATTATGAGCTTTATGCTTCTCACATAATTTTACCGACTTCCAGTAATTTTACTGATTATCAATGTCGGTAAATGATAATGCTCAATCAACAATTAACACTTCTAAAAGCATAATATTTAATAAACAGTATTTCTCTCATAAATAGTATAGCCAGAATATCTGATTTCCACAACTTAGTATTTTTCGAATGTGATTTCAGATTAAGTCCTGATAATTGAACTGCTACCAGATAAAATAAGAAATCATTATCACTTTCTTCGGCCATGTTCATCATGGTTGAAGATAATCTCAGGGTTTTGATGAAAATAATTACCGTTTTATAATATTGGAGGAATTGAGATCCTTCGATTCACGACTTTCCAGCCAGCTGTGACTTTATGATGGGTTGACTGATAATGGTATTATTGGAATTACCCTCTCTTCTTTACTAATCTCTTTTTTACAATTATTTGTGAAAGGGGGACAACCTTCATTACATCAACAGAAGCTTGCATGAGTCCATCGTCATTATCACATCATGTTGGGGACATTATGCTACAGAGTGAGAGAGAATGAGCCATAGTAGTTATAATAGTAGTGGCCTGTCGTCACTAGGCCCGTTGTGACGTCAGAGGTGTCAACGTGGGGGTGAAGGGGGGGTTTCAAAGGCAACCTCCTATCCTGCTAATCCCATCATGCGTCGTTCTCTGTCTCTTGGGATTGCGGAAATCTTCATTTCTCTCACTCTCTCTATATTTCTCTCTCACCTTATCCCTGTCTCTCTTTATCCCTTTCTCTCTATCTTTCTCATCTCTTTATTTATCTTATTATCCTTATTTTCCAATCTTCATCTCTTTATTTCTCACTTTTCTCCCACTTCACCACTCTCTCCCTCTCTCCCTCCCTCTCAACCTTTCTCTCTCTCTCTCTCTCTCTCTCTCTCTCTCTATTCTCTTCCCCTATTTATTTATTTTTCTTATTCCTCTGTCTTTTATCCTCCTCCTCATCTTCCTTTCCCTCTTCCCCTATTTCTCTCTCTTTCTTACTCCTACGTCTTTTCTTCTCCTCATCTTCCTCCCCTTCTTACTCATCCCCCCTTCCCACTTCCCCTCACTCACGCCTCCACCATCCCTTCAACCTCATCGAATTACATACTTAATCACAACACTCCGAAACCATTACATTGCATTACACTAACTACCAGCTTACAGTAGGGACAGGGGGTTCTCCTTCTACCTCAACCCCCCCCCCTTTCGATTGCACTTCTCCCTTCTATTTCTCTATAGTCTCTCTCGGTGGGTTAAATGTAAGAGAGGGCCAACTGTGCCCTAACTTCGGTCGACTAGGTTATCAAATTGAGGCAACCATTCTATTCTATTCTTTGTTAATTACCACTCACAAGGATTTTTTTCATCCTCTCTTTCAATTGGTCTTTGTTTTGAGACTTTTCTCTTGTTACTAGATCTGTTGTATAAAGCTATAGTAAGATTGGATCTTCATTGAATTACTACCGTACACTGGCGGCTCGTGCCCACGAAAGAGGTGAAGTGCTGTACAGTAAAAGATACGGGCACTTCACCAGTTTCGTGGGCACGATCCGCCAGTGCTACCGTATTACAAGTGAGATTGAATCTCTATTAAATTACTACAGTATTATCATGGATGTAGTATAGGCCTACTCTTAGTATTGGTCTATTACATCTAGGATATTATGTTTTGATTAGGATGTATATCTTATCGAGTTACTATATTAGATAAAAAATGAATGCATCCATCTAGAGCAGTGGTCACCAAATGGCGGACCGCGGTCCGGATCCGGACCGCCAGCTAGTTTTGTGCGGACCGCGATGTCATACCGATCTCAACAAAAAAAAATTAAAATAAATCCTGAAACAAAAAACCCATAAGAAACCTTCTAAAGTCTAAATGATATTGAATTATTGAGAAACAAACAGAACAAGGGCTTGATTTCAGGGGGAGCGCGTGGGAGCGGTGCTCCAATAATTTACCTTTTTCCCAAGAATACCTTTTTCCTGAGCGGCGTCATTCTTTCATTCTTTAAAATCATTCTATTAGTTTTATAAAAAACAGCAACAAAACATTGCTCAGATTTGCTAAAAACGCTCCAATTTAAGTGTGATTTTTAAAATTTCCTGGGGGAAGGCCACCGGACACCCCTCCCCTGATGAGCGCACATCTCGCATAACTCTTTTTTCAAAAATCAAGCACTGAGCAAAACAATGAATAAAAAAAACCAGCAGTGTAACCCAATTAGAAAGGAGGTACTGTAGTTCTTCAATGTGAGCGAAATCTAGCTTAACTCTCAATTGAAAGTTAGCTATTGATTTAATATTGGTGCATTGTTTTATCCAATTATTCTACGCCTAGTCATACGTTTGATTCGATTTATCGTGGTATTTCAATAGCCAAAAAGGTATAGACAAGGACTAAATTCGAGAATAGTTTTGACAATTTTATAAGTATTCATTCTTCATATAAATATAATAAACAATAGAGTAATTTTTATTGCCAAATCCAATTGAAATAATTATCTTTATTTTTATTTTAATACATCAATAGCATGATATCAAACTCCAATAAATTTCAATAACATTGAAATCAAAATACATTCAGAGTAATAACTATCCCAAATATTTGAATAATTATTAAAATTAATGTAGTAAAACTAACTAAAAAAAAATAAAATAAATAGTACAACCCCCCCCCCACTACTGGTTTCCTCTGGATGGACCGCGGAAGCTCGTCTAGACTTTGAAACGGACCTTCATGAAACTTAATTGGTGACCACTGACCTAGAGGTTCTCTAGTATAGCTCACTTGATAGAGCAGTAGCTACGATTCAGAAATGTCCTGGACTCGAGGACCAGTGAAATCGTTTGGGAAGTAGCAACCGTCGAATGCTCACCAACTAAATTGTTTGTTGTTAAAGTTAATTTTCATGAAAGTCTTAGAATCAATTGAAAGTTTTTGGGAGGATTCGAAGAAACATTATTCTTATTCTTGTTACTTTCCATTTATAGCCTAATAATTCATATCCATAATTATTAAAACTACCCATAGCGAATATGAATTTAGCTTATTCATTCATTTCAGAATTACAAGCCTAGTAGAGCACCAACTTTTAAAGAGAAAAAAATCACTCATCTGTGCCGCTTAATGAAATCGGGTATCAAGCATATAATAACAATAAGCTATTGATCGTTTTTCACAAACGAGTTTATTCGTTCGGCTTGCCCGCGATGAATGAATAATTCACACTCGAATAAATAATTCACCGTGAATTATCGGACAATTAGCTGAACGTAATTGGAAATTTACAGCCAATAAACAAATTGCGCGCGTTTTTTCTCTCCAATCTATTGTCCGAAATTCTTTTATGTAGGGACGCGCATTTTTTGTCGAAGGGTGGCGTTTTTTCAACAATTGAAAAATTCCCTTTTATCTTCTCCTGAATTATCCAGTCTCTTTCACAAAATAAACTGTTAAAAATATGATGTCCAACAGGAAAAACGGGAATTTTTTCATGGTTCAAAAAAACAGCACCAAAGAGATCTGGTCGATTAATGAAGAAAGCTATTTCCGAATCTATTGAATTCTTCATGTAATCAACTGCATTAAACATTGATATCATGCTAGTGGTTGCTTTATGTTTTGAAATTATTCATTGGGGCAGATGAAAAACAAACAAAAGTGCAAAAATGTGAGATAATCAACTTGTTTCTTAATTTCAAATGATTAATGAAGGGTTGCTACAGATTTCTAGGAATCAATCACTGTGTATAATCCTTGCGGCTGAATAAATTAATTATCTTGAATTGCTACGTTATGTTGTTAAAACTTTTTTTTTGTTATTTTAAAGGGATAATCCATCACACAATTTTAAATAGTAATCAGTTTTCTTTCAAACCAATAGTAAATATGGATGACACAACATTCTAGTGGTTATAGAATGAACTCATTTCAAGCCTGAATAGGAGCCTTATGCCTTGCTAATTTGCTATGCTTAAAAACGAAATTCAATTCATAGTTTATTTTGGAAATTAATAATCAACTTATTAAACTATTAAACATATATGATAATAATCAATATTAAAGTTGAACAAGTGCAAAAAGAGATTACAAAAAATAATTTCAAATAACGTTATTTGGAAGATATTCTTCATAAAAATTCGGGGAGGAACAGTTCTGGGCTGAGACAGTTGTTCTCTTAGGGTCGTTTAGAAATTATTTGTGCTTGAATGAATAAATAAATGAATTGATAAAAATTGAATGAGCAAAAGAAAAATTCAATTATTAGATGAATAAATTTGAATTGAATTCATTATATAAAAAAAATACGTATGCGTGAATAAATAAATAGATGAATGAATACACAATGATTGGAATATAACATCAGTGACCAATATTTCCAAGAATAGGTGAATGACAAAATCAAAGAGTTCATGAAAATAGTACCAATTATAGATTTCAACAAAAAAGTGAAACTTACTTAATACAATACTAGTAACACTATAGTCACAAATAACAAAATGAATGATGAATGAGCAGGATCAACTAACATAATATTACCATAGTCTGAAGAGGGTCTGGGGTGGCTGCATTGAGGGTGAATAGGCCTCATACAATAACCGACCTGTTAATAGTAATAACAGTGATCTTCATAATAACAATAACAATTATTTCATAGGCCTGCTTCAATACAACAGCAGTTGCAGTGGTTGAGAAGGATTTGTCTGGTTGTTGTATGTGTAAATGTGTGTATAGTAATTGTAGGGGGTTGTGTTGGGGTAAGGGGGGTGCTATGCACCCTTCACAGTCCCACAGGAGTCCAACCCACGTTAATCACCCACTTCACCCCCCCCCCCCCCGCGGACAAACCTCCCCTAGATGTGAGTTTTGATCCTTCTAATTCGCATCTCCTGATGATGGTAATGGGACTAGCGAAAATTAGGATTCTATTACGACCCGTTTGCTTCTCAATCAACCTCTCCCCCTCCACCTCCTCCTTCTTCTTCTCCTTCTCTTCGGGAAGAGAGAGAGAGAGGAAAGATGTCCCCTGGGAAGTAGTGTTACCAGCTGTCCGCACCCCTTAGCACAAATCCTTCTCTTCTCATGTCCGTTAAATCCTACTCCTCGTCCTTCTACTTCTCCTCTTCCTCCTCTTCGTTCTCTTCCTTCTTCCCTTCCTCCTCCTTCTTCTTCTTCTCCTCCTCCTCTTCCTCCTTCTTCTTTTTCTTCTTCTTCATTTCTTTTTCTTTTTCTTGTTCTTCTTTTTCTCCTCCTTCTTTTTCTTCTTCTTCTTCTTCTTCTTCTCCTTCCCCTTCTCCTTCTCCTCTTCCTTCTCCTTATCCTTTTCCTTCTCCTTCTCCTTCTCCTTCTCCTTCTCCTTCTCCTTCTTCTTCTCCTTCTCGTTCTCCTTCTCATTCTCATTCTCCTTCTCCTTCTTCTTCTCCTTTTCCTTTTCCTTTTCCTTTTCCTTTTCCTTTTCCTTTTCCTTCTCCTTTCCTTTCTCCTTCTCCCCCTCCTCAAGGAGGAGGAGGGGGAGTCTTTCATCCTTTTCTTTTCCTGCTACTTTCTCCCCATTTCCTTATTCTTCTTTTTCTCCATCACGTCCTTTCCGTTCCATTTTTGTCTCTCTTTTCATCAAACAGATGTGTGTCAAGAATGACCTCTTCACTGTCCTGTCAAGTAGTCGAGAATTTCACAAATTTGTATTGAATCAACTGGTATTATTCATTTCTTTACTGACCTAATATTTTCGTATTTAGTTAAGTTATAGTTTAGTTATAGTTGATAACATTCAGAAATGAACATTCAGGAAATGAATCGAATTTTTCCTATTTGCTAATTCATGATCCACAATAAAAAGCTACATACGCAGTAGTACATTACACAGAAATTGTAGAACCAACCATCCGCCAGACATATAATATATTTGTTAAAATCCTTTATTCCTTCTAGTAGTATGAGCTTTGGTGGGAATTGATAACATTCAGGAAATAAATAGAATTTTTTACATCAAACACATTGAAGGCTACATATCATATACGCAGTAGTATATTACACAGAGAAATACAGCCAACCAAACGCTAGACATTAATTTCACTTTCTGTCAAAGATATGTGTTTAGATACTGATTTTCAACTCAAACAACAGGAAATACAAATGAAAAGACCTCGTTTTGTTCAGCGCTCAATAGAATAATTTCCAATTTTATTGCAAGAGATTAGCATTGCAGACGGCTATCAACGTTTCAAGTCATAACATTAATAATACGGTCTGTCCAAGCAAAGAAGACAATCTAGTCAATGAAGACAATCAACTTCAGATTGGTCAATATTGGTTCGAAAATTATAAATTTGGTCTCAAATTGTAGATAAGTATATTACCTACAATTTTAGACCAAGTTTCTAATTTTTGAATTACTATTGACCGAACTGAAGTTATTTTCCCATCTTGCCAGAATGTCTTCTTTGCTTGAACAGACTATACCAGAGACGAGGCTCATGTTGCCACTAATGGTGATATAATGGTACGTCTAGTTGTCCTCCTCAACAATTTAATACTTAGCGTCGAGTACCAATGAATGCCAGTTGACAAATTAATTCACTTCAATCTAGGTTATCACTTTATTCTATTAAAGTTAAGAATCAGGAGCTGGAAGGCTAATAACCACCGTTAGTAACTGATAGAAGGGAACTAGAATTGAAATATTATTAGACGGAGTTGATATTGATAAAATATGTTAATATTAGTAATATTGTTTAAGTTGAGACTAGTAATTTCTTTCTACAATTCAACCTTGATTCTATCAATAGAAACAAATATTTTGAAATATCATTAAAGGGTTGATCAATGATCATGATCGAAGCAACATAATTCATTTCAACTATGATAAATAGGATTAATCCATTACCGTTGTGTTTGATTTTCCAGAACAATTGTGTTGAGAAATTTATAATAACTTTGTATTGTTCTAAAGTAACAATCCTCATTTTTCTGCAAAATAAGGATTCTGTAACCTTTGGGATTATTTTCTAATGGCATAATGATTTTTTTAGGACTTTCTAACTTACTAAATGGATAAGTTTTGCTTTGAAATTGTCGTGCTCTTCGTATGCTCCAAAAAATAAAATAAATTGATTTTAAATTTTGATCCTATAATATCTTAAGAGTGGATGGTAGTGGACGGCAAACTGCCGAACGGCAAAATCAAGCCCCATAAGAACAATGTAATTTTTATCAATCTCTTTGAACAGATAGATCCTCTATTTATGTTTTACTTTTTTAGTTTTAACTATACAATAATTGATAAAATAAACTTTTAATCGAAAAAGTAAAAAGTTACGCCCCTAGAGAATTGAATTCACTTTCCAATGACTTAAAGAACATGAAATTCTGTCCATAAATAGAGGCTCTATCTGTTCCAAGAGATTGATGAAATTTACATTGTTCTTATGGTGCTTGATTTTGCCGTTCGGCAGTTTGCCGTCTACTACTGTCCACTCTTAAATAGAACTTGGATATCACTTACAAGGATGCGATGACGTGAAGGGGTAGTCGAGCGATGGAAGACGGGGGGCTGAGGGGGGATGTAGCGAAGGAGGACAGTGGTAGCAGAACATTCCGTGGTGGTGTCCTGCAATCTGAAACACAATAGATGAAAAAATTAATTGAATAATATTTATGTAAAAATTCACATAAAATTATACGTTAATATCTATGTTTTTTCAAGAGGAAACAACGGGAGAGTTTATCCTACTCTTCGTTTCCTACTTCCCCGTAGAATCCCACATCCCCCAGAACGGTTAAATAAGATATTTGAAATAATGTAAACATTTAATAATGAAAATTATCATTTATTTACGAAATTGTGTCTATGTTTCGATCTCGTAAATGTATTGCAAATTTTAAACCGTCTCTTCTTCCCTATTTTATTATCTACATTGTGAAACATACATAATTCGATATAGCCATACTGTATCCTAATGAAAGTGAGAGCGAATCCTACATCCTTTAAACCAGCTTAGTGCTATTGCGCTCGGCTGTAGGCTATATGATCTCCAGGCCGAGATTGCAGAGGCAGAGTGCCACCAGCACTGATCTAGATTTACCGCAATTGAAACGGATGCTGATGCTGAAAGCGACGCACAGAGCGCACCGCTGTAGGAAGGGTGACCGGGCGCAAATTCACGAACGAATGAATTAGGCGGATGAATTGGATGAACGAACGAGTGTACGCGTCATAAACTAATTCAATTAGGCTGTCATCACTTGAAAACAATGACACCGGACGAGAGCGCACATAAAGAGAGCGGGGCTGATTCTAGTTGTGTGCACAACATGACACTCACTAGGCCTATGCCAGTTGTTCATGTACGTGTTACATCAGTGCTAAATCAGAGAATGATGTGTATCAATTCTGTATTGATTGCTTGTTTGAAATTTGTCTCTTATTTTCATCATATAGTGATGTTGCTTGTCGCAGTAACAATACAGTCTTACCAATATCGCTTAACTATTTTTCAAATATTGATTGTTGTAGTGTTGATTGTTAATAATGGCCACTTGTTAATAATGATAGTGTTGATTGATTGGCATAATGGCATCAAAAAAGTGTTGATGTTGATTTAAAATTGAAGTGTTGATGTTGATCATTGGCGACGAAACCGAGGGGTCAGAGGCCTAAATATGTATGTGGAGCAAAAAAACATTACAGTATTCTATAATAATTAGATGTACTTCTCAAATAATTACATAAGAATAATCATGCCGATTCATTATCAGCAAATAAAGTTTTCAGTATAATTTCATATCATAAATGACTTCAGAGATTTAAATACAGTAAAATAACACTAACTCTCTATGGCTGAACAAGCTGAATTTTCTAATGTCAAACACAAAATCCTGTTCGAAATTTAATAGACCTTTCAAATTATTTCAGAAATTCAATTAAAATAGGATTCAGCTCAATCAATTAACATACTCAAGCTTCAAACATTGAATGAAATTCAAATTTTGCAAATCCAACACAAATTGGATTTTGCTGATTCAAAGTTTAAAGCAATTAGAATTTGCGATGAACTTTGCGATGAAAATTACTCGTTTAGCATACACGCTGATATTTTATTATTAGAGTTTTGCAAAGCTCTGCAAATAATCAGCAGTTGGAAACGAGGTTTAATTGAAACGGTCGTTTCGTAGCGTAATTCACATTTATAAATTTGTTATTTAATTAGAGCCGGCCGATGGAGAATGGATTATTCTCTGGGATTGGAATTGAATAACAACAAACAGTTATTGAATGAAGAGGCGGAATGGTTTGTGTGCAAGATCGTATTTGTCGAATACACCGTCCAATGAGATGCTGTCTACCAACAACTCTACAGACCCATGGAGAGTGGATTATGATATGATAAATTACTTTCACGTGCACTGGTAAACATTGGCAATTGCGCCAATCCGAAAATTGTGTACTTTACTGGCGCAAATAAGCCGGATTCAATTTATATTTGCCGACCATTTTGTTTGTGAATGCGACTCCGATGCCATTTCTAATAAGGCGACTGTGCTCAAAGGGAAATGCATTTATATTATACGGGCGTGTTTGGATTTGTGGATTGTATTTGCTTGTAGGCCCTATTGCAAGCGGAAATCATATTTATATTTGTGCAATCTGAATTGATTGAGAGTCAAAAGCGGTTTTTACATATAGTTGAGTTATTGTAAAATAATTGCTTTCATCTAGCAGATATTTGTAAACAACGCCGAATTTCAATTGGTGTTTGTGAGTTGATAATTCTTGTTTTTATGCTTTAGATCTCATAATGATTTTAAATCCCCAATTGAAATTTCAATTCAATTTATCGAATAGCAAACCAGTAAATACTTTATACGGAATATACTTTATTACTGAATATTAGTCTATTTGATTTTCTTCTACAAGGTAAACATTTTTGTACTATTCATCAGTATTAATGGAAGGTATTGTCCAAGATAATTACGCATTCAATTGAATTCTTAATAGAATTCTTATATAGAATTATTAGTAAGTTAGTTGAGTGAAGAGAAACTTAATTTATTATTCTTCAAACTGTAATATAAGTGAAGTTAGGAAGTTATGAAAAAATAAAATAAATGAATTAATTATCGTGCTCTAAATTTATAGTAAAAATTCAATATTTTCTGAACATTTTGTGAAGTGCTTCAGTTGTTGTGGTCAACAATGTTTTGAAATCAAAAATTATGTTTTCAAATTAACTTTTTAAAAGAACTATAACTCATGTCTCCGTTTGTGGAGAATGAGGTTATCTGGCGAAGTGGAACAATCCTTGGGTCTCCCTACTATGGAAATAAAAGCCATACGATTAATAATTAAGTGAAGTTCTAATTTGAAAATTCAATAAATATCAAAGGAGGTATAACTGTGATACAGAATATTGGTAATGTATGTTGAAAATATTAGCTGAGGAGAGCAGGCTAAGGTGAGTAGAGCAGACATTTTGGCAAGATTTGAAAATAACTCCAGCTCGGTCAATATTGGTTCAAAAATTATATACTGTATATCGTTCCAAATTGTAGAACAGAATGTTCCCTACAATTTCAAATTTTGAACCAATAGTGATCAAGACGCAGTCATTTTCCTATCTTGCTAAAATGTATTTTTTGCTTGGACAGAATTAGTATTTTTTCGAATTTTTGGCATGAATAAGAAATTTTACCAGCAATGTAATCGAAAAGAAAAACATATTAACTCAACTACTCAAGTTTTCAGATCACAATAACCCACCAAGAATTTCCATGAAATAGTACGTACCTTTTTTAGCCGAAAATCTCAGCTAAATTCGCTGCTATTGCTAGTGGCAGTGATCCCGCCGATATTAATCAATTTAGGCACCCGATAGAAGCGCGCAGATTGCTGCACACTTGTATAGCAGACGCCGAAAAAACTGACGGCTGGCGAATGACTTTGATTAATTCTCAGCTCTATCAGGACAGTCGGTGAGCGGTCTGCGAGTGCATATAGAGTCGAAAGCAACCTTAGTTGGATATTGTTGCTCTAGTAGACGGCTTTCAGACTATCCTGACAGTGCTGATCATTGATAAGAGACATTCGTCAACCGCCACTTTAGTTGGAGTCTGCTGTACTCAAGTTGCTGTATTCGATTTGCTGACTAATCGGATCTATCGTCTGACGGATTTATTGACAGACGCCAGGGGCCAATCAGCACTCGCCTTTCAAATCAAATCAAATTTCCAAACTTTGTTTCACTTTGCTTTTACCTGGTTGTTGCTAACCTGCCCAATATCAAATACTGCATCAGATAAAACGATTAAAACCGAGCTTTGTGTTGTATTTGTTCATCAGAATTTGATTGGACACTCGAAAGAGATTTGATTTCAATTTGTTTTTGATCTGAGATGTTCTGTTAGAATTTTTAGAAAAGATTGACATTGCAGATCAATAATTGATTGCGATATCATGTTCATATTGCCAATTGATTGTAATACGTTCAAATCCTTTCCTGGTGGTGATACCCACTTGGCACTTTAGCTCTTAGGGGGTGATAAGCGTGGGTGGGGATCTATGCGTGGGTGATTAGAGGGATGATGATGAGAGATGACGACTTCTTCTTAGATAAGAATTTCCGAAACTCTAACTTGAACTTGCATTAGGCTTAACAATGTATAAAATATTATTGAATTAGTTTTTTGTTGATTCAAATCTGTTTCTTCTTTGTTTAAATAATAATAAAAAAGAGAGAGAAGACTAACCCGTCATATATTTCGAAGTTTAATTTTTCTGGTGTAAATTGGAAGTTCAAAAAACCATAGCCTCCTCAGTTACTCACACTGCGACCGTAGATATATTAGAAATATACTTAGTCTATGCTGTGATTTGTGATCTGTATCCACCTGTGTTACCACAAAATCAAATCAAATGCTCTTTATTCCTCGAAGAAAAACATTTTCACAATAATGCACTGGTTACAATTATAAACTCTGCCTGTTTAGAAGATTGAGGGGCTGATTAAAGAATCTTGGAAGATTATTATTTCGTTTTTTATCAATTGGTGGGTTCCAATGTAAACTATTCGTCCTTGAGAGAAAAATTATTTGAACAGGAAAAAGTGCAATAGTTGCTTGAATAATTCATTAAAATTAATTGAAAGCTTGAGAACGTGTTTACTTTAGGAAAGGATATAGCCTAAATTTTTATTAATTTTATTTAATCGATTTAGGAATTGAACACGGAAAAATCTGAATAAAGCAAATCACAATGCACATTGCACATGGGTGATATCGTCCCTACTTGTACTCAATTAATCCCAATTTTTAATCTCATGTGCGTCGAAAAATTACCATTGCCAATCGCTCACGTAATCAATTATTAAAAAGACGCAAAACGCGAATTTCATTCGAACTCTAAATTTATTTTTCAAACGCTGTCGCACACCGTCGCCAAAATAAACGGAGAATTCATTTATTATTTCTACATCCTGACATTTTATTTCGGGCGGTGAAAAATTCGAAACGAACATGCGCAAAAATTCGACCGGCTGTGATTCGATGTTTATTAAATTTTTAGCGTTAATCGCATTGCAGTACTGTACTGAAACGGAGATTTTCAGCGGGGAAAAATTGTTACTGGAAAATGCAATCACAGTGAGCAGGGTTGTCAGAAAAAGTAATTAACTGTAATGGATTTATAAACAATTTACGAATTACTAAACCTTTCCTGTGCAGCTTCAATGGGTATCCGATGAAAAATACGAAAAATTAATGGAATGCAAGGATGCCAGTCGAACTGATTATACTGTTGGATTTGGATTTTTGCTTCAATTAGTTGATTTCTACAATTTGCATTTGATTCCAGAGTTTTGTATGGATTCAGTTTGTCCTGATTTTTCTAGCAGTTTATTTAAGAGTTATCCTAAACATTTTTATCGATAAAAATTGATCAACATAATCCCGTTACCATTATTATACGTACATTGAAACATTTTCTAACCACTCATTATTCAACGAAATTCATTGCTATCTCATACCAATAGTAAGTTCTATTGGTATGCATTATTATACAAACACAAGATTGACCTTGTATTAAGACACAATAGAATAAAAAGGCACTGTTGTTTTAAATAAACAATTTCTTTAACTAATCATTTCATTCAACTAAGACGTTTCTGATAAATAAATTATTGTGTGTTTCTTCTTGAGAGAATACTACAATAATTATTCAATTAGTTTTACATTATTATGAGTGCCAATTGTCTTTCAATAAATAGAGAGATTGATCGACTCAAGCACAAGATAACTATGCAACCCGCCACGCATCTATACTGAAAACCCCTGATTTAGCGCATGGCTTAATCTCTGAAGATTTTCCAAATTCTTCAAACACAACATTTCTATATTATATCTGAACCTGTCTACCAAAATCTCAACATGTTCTGTCAATTGGTAACAAAGCGTTTTTGGGGGTATATCCCATGGAACTTTTTTCTCTTATTGGTGTAAGAAATCAGCCTGAGAAGTATTGCACATTCCTCCTGAAACACTCTGTATTTATGAATGTGCTGTCCACAAACGGAGACATGAGTTATAGTTCTTTTAAAAAGTTCATTTGAAAAAATAATTTTTGATTTCAAAACATTGTTGACTATTAAAACTGAAGCACTTCACAAAATCACTACACCATAGCCAAAATATTGAATTTTTACTGTAAATTTAGAGCTCGGAAATTAAATCGTGTTAATAAATTTACAACAGTATTTTGAAGTTATAGGTATCAATATAATATAGGTATAAATAGATAATCTTATATAATAATAGCATAGAATAAGTACAGTTTAGTATATGAATATTTCAATACTGTCGTTTAAAGTGGATCAAGTTGGAAATTTGTTCATGGAGAGGAAGCTGCCGCCTTTATAGTACATACAGTATAGAATAAGAAATATACATACATATACTAGGAATATACTGTATATATAGTATATATAAAATAGTACGGATCCCTAAATGGTGTTAGCCTAGTTCTATGCATAGCTTGGTCAGGCCTTTGTGAAGCGGACAACGAACGCTCTCAATAACTAAACTAATAAAGGCCCATCAACGCTCTTATTCGATTAGGCTACACACAACTATTCTTGTAGGCTTTTGAAGTGCGCTCTGCTTAATGCATAATATTCTAACAACTCGGACGCTCTTTGAGATGCTTTGAGGCATAGTTTGTGCGAAACACTGTGTTGATTAGGTTAGTTTAAGTTCATCAAGTAACCAGATATTAAGTTCATCAAGTAAGAATTCAAATTGATAAAAATTGTGTTGTTTGGCTAGCCTGGGGTTATATGATCATATAAATTGAGTGATTAATCGATCAAAATATAAATCTTAGTACCCTTTTAGTATTTTTATTTAGAAACAATAATTATGTTTCGCACTCGTAAGAGAAGTGAAAAATACCTGCTTTTTCTGAAGAGTAAATAAATAAATTTCAAATGTTTATAATAAATGTTTGTAAAAAATGTTTTTTCACAATTGAGAATGACTCTAGAGAAAGCGGAACATGTTTTTTCGAAATAAAAAATACTGAAAAGGATACTGCAATTATTATATTAGAAATCAATTAATATCATTCAAAATCACCCTATACGTTAAATTTTATGTCTTTGTATTTGTTTGTCAAGCACTGGCGACTCATACCCACGAAACTGGTGAAGTACCCGTATCTTTCACTATTCAGCACTTCACCTGTTTCGTGCGCACGAGCTGCCAGTGTTGTCAAGCTATCCTCATCTCTACAAATTAATAAAGTTAATGACTAAACGACTCAACAAAATTAGATACCATGATTTTACCCCTACAAGATTTCCTCATTCATTGTACGTTAGCCTATTAGCAGAGCTGATGCCAGGAGCATTTAGCCAATCAAAAGATTATGTGTGTGCCAATTCGTTTCAATTCTGGTGACAAAACCGAGCAAGATAGTGGCTCGTAAAAGAGTTGTCAACTTCACACATTTTGCCTTGTAACTCCTACACACACTCCTCTATCTCCCCCTCTTTTGTAATTGTTGGTGAGGGGGGGAACAGCATTGGCTACGTTAATGCAATTAAGGCTGGATCAGGGTTGCCGGCCTCTACTTGTCTTCTTTATCGTATCTTTCTTTTTACACTTCTCTCTCTTCTTTCTTCTCTTGAATTTCCTATTGTATTCGAAAATAACCATTTTTACGTTGTCTTCTTTCTATATCTCACTTTCTTCACTTCTTTTTCTCCTCCCATCTCTCAAATGTTTCTTTGTTTTTGAAAAAAACATTTTTTACATTTTGGGAATTTTTTGGAGTCAAACTGTAGGCCAAGTGTAATATGAATTAAGATAGTTATCTCAAAATTCCTGGGTAGTAGGATAGCAGACGCCAACGAAATAGGAGGTTATCGAATGACCGTTATTTATGCTCAGTCCTGACAGAACAGCTCTGTCAGGACAGTCAGCGATCGATCTGCGATCATATCAGAGCATATCAAATCGAAAGCTACCTTACTTATCTAAATAGTTTCGCTCTTACAGATTGCAGAAGGTTAATTCCAAGAGTGAATCGGTTTAGCTAAGGCTGCTATCGACTTGATAAAATGGTCTCGCAGAACTGTCCTGACAGAGCTGAGTATTAATAATAGAGGTTTGTCAACCGTTAGTTTTGTAAATTTCATTTTCCAATTGAAAATTATTGATTGGAATAGCTTTGCTCAATATTTGATACGCTACTATATAGTAGGTCCAATATCAACTACATGTAGAAGTAGGAATCCAGACTTGATATACATATATAACAGTATATGATTCAATTTTATAATTTTTGTGAGCAGAAATTCTTAGATAATTAGGCCTTATTCATTGTTGGACTCCATCAAATCCTGATAACAGAATATTCGTTTTTATTATATCTATTGCCTATGGGTTGTACCATATTATGAAACAATTAATTTAAAAATAGATAGCCAGCCCACAATAAATTTGTAGCTTTCTGTAGTGAATTAAGAGCAGTGATTGAGGGCAATAGCAATTGAGACAAGTCATGCAAGTAACCATATGTGTGTATGTGTGTGTATGTATGGTGTCCCCTTCAGTTAATTTAATGAAAATAGATTGACCGCGCTTGTCTGACGATGCAAGAAGAGGAGGTTATTAGATGCAAGTCCTTGAATGGCATTTATGGAGACAAATTGTGTTAGCTATCACAGCTTGCTGGCTCAAGCAGCAGATAACTAGCTGTGCCAATTTATCGATCAAACTCAACTGAGACAACGTGAGTCTTTCTTCTTCTTGCAACTGATTCAATTAGGAAACCACCAGCTTGTGCTGCCATGCAGATTCAACAACCTAATTCGACAAAAGGACTTGAGAATTCAATGTTTTGTGTTTGAATCAAAGAAAATGATGAACGCCGGAATAGGCTTAGCTCACGAACCTTCATTACAGCCTAATCCTGAAGACGATTAAAATTGTTTGTGTTGATTTAGGGTCTATTGCGCTCTATTAGTGGAATTGATGACATGGCAATTTATGGCGTTTGTAAATATGGGTAAAGTTTATCTCAATCAGTATGAAATTTCCACATAGTACGTCGCGCTTCTCATGTCTAACAAAGCTTCACAAAGTTGTGTTACGATTACGATATTGTAGCAATAACTGGATTAGTGTTTCTATTTTCTTAAACTAACATTAGTGTTTCACAAAGTTGTGTTACGATTACGATATTGTAGCAATAACTGGATTAGTGTTTCTATTTTCTCAAACTAACATTAGTGTTTCACAAAGTTGTGTTACGATTACGATATTGTAGCAATAACTGGATTAGTGTTTCTATTTTCTTAAACTAACATTAGTGTTTCACAAAGTTGTGTTACGATTACAATATTGTAGCAATAACTGGATTAGTGTTTCTATTTTCTTAAACTAACATTAGTATATCACAAAGTTGTGTTACGATTACGATATTGTAGCAATAACTGGATTAGTGTTTCTATTTTCTTAAACTAACATTAGTGTTTTACAAAGTTGTGTTACAATTACGATATTGTAACAATAACTGGATTAGTGTTTGTATTTTCTTAAACTAACATTAGTGTTTCACAAAGTTGTGTTACGATTACAATATTGTAACAATAACTGGATTAGTGTTTCTATTTTCTTAAACTAACATTAGTGTATCTATATTTTCGATGAATTACAACCTCAAGGTAGGTTTCGATTACTACAAAACGTGGGCACATGTCGAGTAAGCACAAAATGCAATAGGAACAAGGAGTTTAAATACGCACACGGAGCAAAGCACACTGGTCAACTGATTTATGATTCCGTAAGTCTATACAACCATGTTTCTCTTTTGAATCTTGTGCCCGACATGTGTCCTTGTTTTGTAGAAATTGAAATCTACCTTCAGTGAAGTAATTGGCATCTGAAGCTAGAAATACGGCAGTTGTTAAAATTGTTCAGATTCATCACAATTAATTATTCAAAATGATATTGAAGTTCTCACTAAAGACAATCTTTCAGATTCATTGCAATGAATTCAAATGATGCTAGATTGTTGAACAATTGATAATGCAGATTGAGCACAATTGTATAAATTTAAATGGGATTTTCAGTATTGGGTTTAGAAAATAGACATTTTACACCATTCAGCTCCCAATAAATTTTGATGACTGAAGAACTAAAGTTTGGGCGTATTATCAGTTCAAAGATGTTACAGTGTTGGAGTAATTGACTAATTAAGTAACTGAAAAACACCCCAAGTCATGTAATTAGTATTAATTGTTTAGTCCCATCTCGTGGCCTATTCCTGGTTTGTAACTTATGTGGGTCCAGCTGAGAGAAGAAGGGGTAGTTACATGAATGAGGGCACTGTTTCAATTGATAAAGACGCTTAGGATCATGGCAATGAGGATGATGCTAAGCTTCTCAAGATAGTTGGTGGTGGACAGAATAAAAACGAAGAATAGGAAAAATACAAAAGAGAAGAAGAGATAGATAGATAGATAGATAGATAGATAGATAGATAGATAGATAGATAGATAGATAGATAGATAGATAGATAGATAGATAGATAGATAGATAGATAGATAGATAGATAGATAGATAGATAGATAGATAGATAGATAGATAGATAGATAGATAGATAGATAGATAGATAGATAGATAGATAGATAGATAGATAGATAGATAGATAGATATTTTATTTTCAATTGTTACAAGGCTGCCGCCTATTGTAACATTAAGTTACAAATATTGTAATTTTTACAAAAATCAAAGATGATAATTACTATATTACTATTTTACAAAAATTAAAGATTATAATTACTATATTACTCTGAATTAAAATCACTGCAAAACTAAGAAATAAGAATGAAAAATAAAAAAATCTGCCTCATATTAAGTTTATGCACATGAAATATAAATATGAATAGGCCTAGAGAAGAGGAGGAAAAAGAATAAGAAGAGGTGGAAGGAGTGGTAGGAGTGTTAGAAGAAAAAAAAGAAAGAGCAATTTTATATCGAAGGTTTTTACAAGTACTGTTTTAGTGTTCTATGAAATTTGGTGTTATTTTTGCAGTATAATAATGATATTTCTAGTACAGAAAGAACTATTACTGTGCTGTCTTTATTTCATCTTAGAGGACAAAGTTAGGGCGTACCCGGCCCTCTCTTACTCTTGAACCCCAATGTGATGATGATAATGATTATTTATGAGTGCGAGACGTATGTTATTATGATGATAACGCCATATTATAATATTTTTGGCGAGTATGATTATGATGATAATATTTTTATAGTATTTCAATAAATAGGATAGATTGATGTATTTCTATTCTCTGTTACATTATGAACAAAAAATTAAAATCTACGAATTTAAAGATGATGAAGATAAGTAGAGTAGTATAATGATGAACAAGTAAAATGTAAGTTTGAGTATGATGAGTAAGATAAATGAGTATGATGATAGAGATAATCTTTTTTAGGATGGCAATCATGTGTATGATAACAAGAAGGGTGTTTTTACGATAGTGGAGGTTCATGAGTGAGGTCTCTTGTACATGATGAGAAGTTCCACCAGCAGATTCTCCTACATTGCATGCAGGCCCCTAACTGGCTTCCAGTGGCCTAATCATTTAAACTAGTTTAATAAGTGTAGAAGATTCAATCAGCCGCAATTAAGCAGCCGTTGCTTTGTTACAAACATCATCAGTCAACTATAGATGAGCGGCTTCTTTTGAAATAACTTTTGTAGCCCTTCCAACTTGCTTGATTTCAATTAGGGTTGTGAATAAGTTTGATGAATTAAGTGAGCGAGAGGAAGATCTTCGATAAGATAAATAGATAGGGAGCTGGACGTTTTGAGTTGTTTATGAGACAGATAAATTTCAGGAGTTTGTGCTAGAGACATTATTTCTGTGGACTGAGAGAAAGGGATGGAAGTATGTGAGTAGTAATAGAATTATGAAACAAGAAAACGTGGAGAAGAAGAAGAAGAAGAAGAAGAAAGAGGAGAAGAAGAAGAAGAAGAAGAAGAAGAAGAAGAAGAAGAAGAAGAAGAAGAAGAAGAAGAAGAAAAGAAGAAGAAGAAGAAGAAGAAGAAGAAGAAGAAGAAGAAGAAGAAGAAGAAGAAGAGGAAGAAGAAGAAGAAGAAGAAGGAGGAGGAGGAGGATGAGGTTGAGGAGGAGGAGGAGAAGGAGATGAAAGATTAGAATAAGAATCAGTAGAATAATAATTATTATGTGAAGTGAAGAACAGGAAGGAAGAGAAGAAGACGAACATTAAGGGGAGGAGAAACAGATGGGAAAGAAGAAAGTAGGGAAATGATGAGGTGTAGGAGGAGGAAAAGGAGATGAAAAGAATGAGAGGGTGGCGATGGAGAGTATGAGAAGGAAAAGGAGTAGAAGAAGTATGAAGGTGTAGGTAAAGGAGTTGGAGGATGAGGAGTGAGGAGGTAAAGAAGTAGAAGGATGATGAGGAGGTAAAGAAGTGGAAGGATAAGGAGGAGGTGGTAAACAAGTGGAAGGTTTTGAGGCTGTGGTAAAGAAGTGGAAGGATAAGGAGAAGGAGAAGGAAAGGAGTTGAAGGAGTAGGAGTAGAAGGAGGAGGAGGACAAGTAGGAGGAGTAGTGAGTGAGCAGAGAGAAGAAGAAGAAGAAGAAGAAGAAGAAGAAGAAGAAGAAGAAGAAGAAGAAGAAGAAGAAGAAGAAGAAGAAGAAGAAGAAGAAGAAGAAGAAGAAGAAGAAGAAGAAGAAGAAGAAGAAGAAGAAGAAGAAGGAATGGGATTAGGAAGGAGATTAATGGCTGGTATATGTATACTGTATGTGTATCCCGGTCAGTTGAATGGAAAAGGTAAGGGAACAGCTAACTGAGCTAAGGGTTTATTGAGAAAAAATTATTTCTCATATAAGTAACATTTTTTTAATTTATTTGAAAATGGTTTTTAATTTGCAGAACGCCTTTGAAATTTTACAATTTCCATTCAGTAATCTATATAGTAATTTTTCATTTTGATCTCTATACACCCCTAGACCCCTTCGATCGTAACCCAATAATTCGAATATTAGTTACTTTGTGTAAAAGGTTTGGGCACCCCTGTTTCATAGCACTACAAATTACTTATGAAATTATTTCTCTCTAAAATCTAAAAATTCTATCAACTGAAGTTCTAATCGAGACCAATTAAAGCTAATCTGAAGATGACATCACAAAACAGAATATAATTTCATTTTTTAATCAATTAGAAGGGTCCACTTGTACGTATTGGAGCTTACGAGTAGAATTATTATTAGAGGCACCAAGCAATCTAATATCACGAGCAAAAAACGGACGCTCAATATCATATTGGCAACCCTGCTGCTTTGCTGCAATATCATTTTGACAAACTGCTTTGACGTTTTCAAGAAAATTAAGGTATAACGACTAGATGAAAATACTCACTCAATACAGAATTATATTGGCAGAGTTAATCTGTCTTTTTGACGTTTTTGAGGAAATTATGTAGTCGAAGAGATGAAAAGACACCCACTCGATATTACATTGGCAATATTAATCCGTCTTTTTGACGTTTTTAAAGAAATTAAGGAGACGTCGAGATGAAATTAGGGGACTAAATAAACACACATAGAGTGTGGGGTAGAAGGGAGCAAAAAAATTGACAGGATAAAAAAGAGGGGGAGGTGGAGAGAAAGAAAGACGTGAGGCGATTGGATGTCTGTCACTTTGTCGTCATTCTTATTTCCTTTACAGGATTCCCAGGACGACAAGTTGTGACGTCACGGACCTTTCCTTTGACCACCGTACGGTGCCAATTACCACCCCCCTCCTTCCATCAACCCCCAAACTGTCCGTCTGTCGCCTAATATTACTGAAGACAGTTTCAATTTGGACTCCTCCAACCTCCCCCTCACCCCTCTACTAACATTGAACCGCTCCGCATCAGAAATTTAATTTACTCCTTCGAATTCTCTCGCACTCGCTCACTCCTTCTTTCTCATACACTGTCTTTCTTTTTGCAAACATCGGGCTCGTTGTTAGTTTACCATCACGCTTTTATGTCGTTTTTGATAAAAATTAGTTTGCATTTTTATTTCGTATGTTATGTTGGTTTGCTTAGTCGTCATCTTTATAAATGTCGTTGAGCATTTAATTTATTGAGAACCTTTCCAGAGTGAATGTAATTACCGTACATAATAATTCTCTAATTGATTAAATTCCTTTTACTAAGCAGTAAATTTCTTATAATTAATTCAATCTGAAATATGAGTTGATTAAAGTAGTTACGTCCTGGAAAAACAGTAATTTCAATATTATTGAATGGATTAATTGAATTTATGACTTCTGAATCAATGAATGAATTTGGTTCAGTGGGAAAAATCAGTAACAAAATTCAACAGTTCCACAGTTGAAGAGAAAAAGGAAGGAGAATTTTTTTACTGAAGGCTATAGATTTTTGAATGCAACATTTATCTACTGTATATTTTTGAAAACATACAGATTTGTTCATAATTTTCTAAATTCTAATTGCAGTTGGCTCCTTCACAAGCTACTAGCGGACAATAAGAAGGTGCTCGACCTACCAGCCTACTACACGAGTTGGAAATCGTAAGTGACTTGATATTCTATTATGTTCATTCAATTGAATATTTTTCTATTTATTCAATTACATTTCCAGATCTTTAATGTTTGATATCGTTGAATTCCAACTTTTTTTCTCTATGTTTGATTAATCAAAGCAGACTCAACATGTTTGTCTGTCTCAATGGCTCAACAGCCCATGAAGGGCCTGGGCCTACATTCTTGGGCGAAATATTTAGATTGAATTACAAAACTTCAACAACTCTTCAGCATCCTTGCGCTATTAGAATGGATAAAAAAACCCCAACATTCAACAGTAGCTCTATTGTTCTATTCTACTTTTATTGCACTATTTAGATGGCTTACGTAAACGCATTTAAGAGCATTTATTTAATTTAAGCTCAATTACAAGAGGCGCATGCATTCGCTCATGAAACAGAGCTCGGCGACCTCACTTGTTATTATTATAATTAGAGACGATCTATCTGAATTAAGCGCATAAAATGCACCACTCTGTCAAGTGGAAATAATTTTCCCTGTTCCTTCTTGGTATTTTCCTTCTCTATTCTTCATCTTCTTCTAGTTTTCGTATCCCTCTATTTCCATCTTCCTCTATTTTTCATATTCCTCTATTCTTCATCACCCTCTATTTCTTCTCCTTGTTTGTTGCGCCTTAATTGACAATAATAATAGTTGAATTAGTCGAGTCTCACTCCTCGCTTTGATAAAAGGGAATAATTGATTGTTAAGTGAATTAATTGGGCGGCTTTTTTATTGTAACATGCGCCTAAGAGGGTTGTGTTGAGGCTAAGGCAGTAGGAGCAAAATATGATTTTTAAAGAATTTAGAACTTCTTTGAAAATCAAGATAGTTGAAACTTAAAGACTGTATATTCAGTCTTCAAAGTTAAAAATATTGCTTTTCTATACAAATCTACGAGTTTATCGTTCCTTTGGAAATTTAGGTTTGTGAGGAAAATCTCAATTTTTTTATATCACCCTTATAATGATAATTTATCACGCACATGAGAGTGAAAAAATTGTTCAAGCTCAAGTTTTTGAAACCAATGTAACGATCAACTATCAAATGATAAGATAAAGCACTTTGAGTACACTTTGTTAACTGAATTTGTGAAGTAACAGCTTCAGTAACTTGTCATCCTCTGATCGAGTTTGAGTTGAGAGTGAGTTCAAGTGTTGCCAACTGTTCAATTCAATAATGCACTGAAACGAAAACACGGCCTGGACAGTTGAGTGAATTGCTTAAACTTGTTGAAAACTTATTTTATTGAGTTGAACAAGAGGAGACCGCAGAAAATCGGTCTAACACGTGTGATGGTTGATTCTACGGCAGGAAACCCACAAAAATATTTATTAGAAAACTGCAAATTCTCTCAATTTTCTATGATAGTTTTCAACTCTATCATAAAAAATGGTGATGAGATTATTATTATTATGATATTCAATTATGTATTCTTAATCAAATGAGAAAACGTATGTCTCTTATTAATTGCATGATAGGGAGACCCTATGGGTAGGTTCCAAATCTACAAAAACAGATTTTATTATTATTTTATTATTCTATTATTATCATTATTTTATTATATTTTATTATTATTATTATTATGATTATTATTATTATGATTATTATTATTATTATTATTATTATTATTATTATTATTATTATTATTATTATTATTATTATTATTATTATTATTATTATTATTATTATTTTATAGATTTTATTATTTCCTTTTCAAAAACCGTTCACATTGTTTGTGACCTAATATGTTTAGTTCCTATCATGCTATCACCTAATGTGTTTAGTTCCTATTATGTCAATCAATGTTCAACTAAAATACTCTAATCGCAATCACAGAAATATTAAGCATTGTTAGGTATTAGAGGAATATTTAGATTATCTTATCATTCAATGAATTAGTATGTTTTTCACGTTGCAGTTGTATTACTACGAATTAAGCACAGTAAGCCTAATATCCTTGAGCTTCTATAGTGTCAATGTGCGAACGTTATAGAAGTGTTGAGGACTTATAATAAAATTAGATTTGAAATCAAAAACATTAATGTTTATTAAGGAATAATCTAAGATTTTATTAGGTTTTATAGAGTTTTCAGGTTCTCCTTGTATTGAGGGAATTTAGTATTTATCTGTATTTGTATAATTGTATCTTGTATTTATCTCAATAATAAAACATAGGAAGACTTGGCAAGCATTACTAATTTCTTTTATTTAAGCAATCGGAACCCTAGATACACTACATATTTCTTGCGAGAAAATTTCGAGCAAAATTAATCAAATAAAAACGATCTATGAATTAATAAAAATATTCGAATGAATTATTCCAATAACTAAAACTTTATACTGAAATCCATTTTAAAATCCAGTTATAATTGTTAGTGCTTCTTACAAATTATATAGTCTGTCCAAGCACAGAAGAACCTCTAACAAGATGGGAAAATGACAGCTTAGTCAATATTTGTTCAAGAAATATGAATGGCGTCTTAACTATAGATCAAATCGTTTCCTTCAAATTGATAATTTTTGAACCAATATTGACCGAGCTTGAGTCATTCTCCCATCTTGTCAGAGGGTCTTCTTTGATTGGACAGATTATTCAAGCAAATTACGAGTAAAATTCCTAAAGAACTTCACGATTTTTCAAATTATAACCTAACAACCAAATTCCAAGCACCAACCTTGGCTTGATGCGAGTGACCCTGGTAGGCTGCGGCCGCTGCGGCGGCGGCTATGGAGAAGTCGTGGGGCGGCGGAGGCGGCGGAGCCTTGAGAGCGGAGCCGAAGGCGGCAGCCGTCGCGGCGGAGGCGGCGTCCGTGGCGGTCTCCAGTGTGAACGCGTCTTCACTAACAAACGCACAGCGGGGGCGGCAAAAGCAGACTGAGCCTCTCAACTCGGCTTCCTCGCATCAGCTGGAGGCGGTTGAGAGTACTGCGCATGCGCGGAGGGGCGTGGCCTGGGGGCGGTGCCCCATCCCTCTTCTCACCCCAAATTGAGTTGTCTGCGACTCTAGTCGAGCGGCTGAGCGGTTGCCTGTGTGTGTGCGTGTGTGTGTGGGGTGGCACAATCATCTATCAATCCCGGCTGTATGTATAGTCGCGATTAGTTTTGGTGTGTTTGTTTCTTGGGTTTCTCTTCTATTATCTGCAGCACCTCTTCAGCTTCGTCAATTCTACTCCTTCTTCTTCACTTCAGCTTCTTCTACTTCTCCAATCGCGGCTCAGTATTCGCCTAGCAGTCAATTGGGTTACTTTGTTTCTTGCTTTTCTCATTCTGTCTTCCACCATCACTGACTTCTTCATTTCAAGATTATCCCTATCTCCCTCATCTCTCCGTCTCTCTTCATCTCTCAGCACGTCAAACAATCGCTTGTAAATCTTGATTTTTTATAATTCTCTTATCCTTCTGATTTACTATCTCTATACTATCTCTTTACTTTTACAATTTATTTTTTTCCTGCTCTTCTACCCCCTTCATCAAATCAACTGTTCGTTCTACGACTCGAAGCACTGTTTTTGTTAAAATACTGTACAATGAATTTCGAAATTTTCTCGATTTTTCAGTCATTCAAACTATTATCGTACTTCCTTTTTGGACGTTTCTTCTTCGACTTTTTTCCTGTTTGGTTGGATAGTTTAGATTGTTTCTCACCTCCCCATTACATTCCCTGTCATCAAAACTGGAAAGCGTTTCTACAAAATGGTTTATTATTGATATGGAGATGAACATAATATTATGAACTGGATATGAAAACTGGAAACCCTTTCTCCGAATATTTTTGATTGGTGAAAGCAGAGCGCGGTGTTGATGTCAGGTGGGAAAAGCATATAGCAGACATCTAGAGGGTTGCAAGTTGAAACGCAGAAACGTTACGCGCAAAAGATTGACGAGTTTGCTTGTTGATGAAGAAAAAGAAGTATTGTATGAGTAGGAAAAGGAGATGAAGAAGAAGAAGAAGAAGAAGAAGAAGAAGAAGAAGAAGAAGAAGAAGAAGAAGAAGAAGAAGAAGAAGAAGAAGAAGAAGAAGAAGAAGAAGAAGAAGAAGAAGAAGAAGAAGAAGAAGAAGAAGAAGAAGAAGAAGAAGAAGAAGAAGAAGAAGGAGAAGAAGAAAGAAGCAAAGAAAAATAAGAAGGTGGAGGAGATGAAAAAGTGAGGAAAAAGGTGTTGAAAGGTTCGAATAAGAATAAGTAGAATCAGTAGAATAATAATTATTATTATACGAAGTGAAGAAGAGGAAGGAAGAGAAGAAGACGAACAGTAGGGGGAGGAGAAACAGATGGGAAAGAAGAAAGTAGGGAAATGATGAGGAGATGAAAATTTAGGATGACAAGGAGGTGAAGGAGAAGAATACAATAGTAGAAGAAGAATAAGAAGTAAAGAAGAAGACCATCATGTGAAGGAGGAGAAGAAAGAAAAGCAGGAAAAAGGTGTAGTAGAAGAAGAAGTGGTTATGAAGGTGTAGGAGGAGGGAAAGGAGATGAAAAGAATGAGAGGGTGGTGATGGAGGAGTATGAGAAGGAAAGGAGTAGTAGTAGGAGGAGGTAAGAGGAAGGAGGAGAGGAGGTAAAGAAGTAGAAGAATGAGGAGGAGGAGGTAAAGAAGTGGAAGAATGAGGAGGAAGAGGTGAAGAAGTGGAAGGATAAGGAGGAGGTGGAAAAGAAGTGGAAGGATAAGAAGGAGGAGAAGGAAAGGAGTTGAAGGAGTAGGAGGAGTAGAAGGATGAGGAGGAGGAGGAGAGAAGTAGGAGGAGTAGTGAGTGAGCAGAGAGATGGTTTAACAAAATTAGCCTTATCTCTAGGTAGTTCGATACACGAGTTAGAGCGGCTAATGCAATTTACACTGGCATTACTTGGCCTAATTCAATGCAGCCTTCATGTGTGCGGTCTTAATCAGATTAGGTTAGGAGCTGGCGAACTCACACAGACAGCATCAAGCATCCTTTGGTCCTTCCACCCCTCCCCCTTCCACACTTTGAAATCCGAGAACTCATGAGATGAGTAGTCAGGGTTGGGGGGAGGGGGAGACACACACATGCCCCTTTACACAAATTAGCCCCTTGCGCGCTCGCTCGCTATCAAGTCTCTCACACTGTTTTTGCAATGTGTGTTGGAGAGTAAAGTCTGTCCAAGCAGAGAAGACATTCTGGCAAGGTGGAAAAATGACTTCAGCTCGGTGAATATTGGTTCCAAAATTATAAATCTGTTCTTTAATTGTAGAAAAAATTCTGATGTACAATTTAAGACCAAATTTATAATTTTTGAACCAATATTGACCGGTTTGGAGTCATTTTCTAATCTTACCAGAATGTCTTTTTCGCTTGGACCTTCCTCTTATCTTATATTTGATTCGAGTTCTTTATCTTGTTTCTCTTGTTATTCATCTCATCTTTCATTTTCAACACCAAAACCAAATTTGTTTTTCAAATCATCATCTTCTTATTCTTGTTTCTTGGTATTTGAAAAAATCATTCCTCCCTTCTTTTCCACATCTTCCTTCTCTTTCCTCTGAATCTTATCACCTTCTCTTCATGCTTATTGGCTCTTCCCATTTTTCCTTCACAAATGATATTATTTCTCCCTTTTTCATTCCCATTCCCTGGTGTTATCTCACGTTTTCTCTGTTCCTTCAACACATATTTGTATTTTTTCTATATTTTGCCATTTTTTTCATTGTTATCTATATTTTTCCTCTGTTCTTGATTCTCCTCTAATTCATTATCCATGTCTTTATATTTTCCGTTTCTAGTCTTCCTTCTAATTCTTTTCCATTTTCTTCTTCATTTCGTCCTTCTTCTGCTCCTTCATTTTTCATATTTTTCTTTTTAATTCCATCCCGATTCATCATCCATGTCCTCGTTCTCTTTTCTTCATCCTACTCCTCCTTCTCTTTAGATCCTCCTGGTTCTCTTTCTCTCCCTTGTCTTTCAATTAATCTTATCTTATCAATTATTGGTCATTTCCTTACTCTTCCTCTTCTCGTTTATCTCTCTCCTTCATCCTTTCTCCCGCATCTCCAACCATCCTTTGAATCCCGCTACTATCGGCACACGAGAGACGTGTGTTCGCTTTTTACCCTTGAGGAATCCCGGCAACCCTACACCCTCAACCCTCCAACCCACCTCAAAACTGTTGCAGCCGTCATAGTTTAGTGATATGTGATCCATTTTTTGAAAATTATTTTCAGATTGAATTATACAGAGGCTGGATTTGATAGCGGATTCGTAATTCGTCATTTCGATTATTGGTGAAAGAAAGGAGGTAAGGGATTATTCTATAGAAGGAATTGGAGAAGGGAATGCAAAATCTCAATCTCTATATATAAAAGCGAAATGGCACTGACTGATTCATTCATTCATCACCAGATTTAAAAATCCACTGAACCGAATGCGTTCAAATTTGGCAGGCATGTTCAGTTGGACGTTTAGACGCGCGCTAAGAACGGATTTTAAAAACTTTTCAAGGATACGCCAAATATTTTAGTTTTTATATAGTTTTTCAACGTTTTCTTCATTTTTTCGAGAACCAATCGGTAGAAAATGTTGATATTTGGTGGGCAGGTTCAGATAAGGTCTGGAAATGTTGTGTTGAAATATTTTTGTAATCCGTTCAAGATTACGCCAGTAATCAGGTTTTCAAAATTGTAGATGTGTTGCGGGTTGCATATCTTCCGCCTTGATACGACCAATCCTAACTGTAAATTCAATGGTTCAGCGAGATTTTAGATGAACTAATTTGGAAGATCAAGTTTGAATCATTGAATCAAGTTTCAAACTATATATACTTCCGATATACTTCCCAAGGTTACGCTTAATATTAGCGTTTTACTATTTTTTGGAATTTTCGGAGTTTTTCTTAGATTTTTCTAGAACAAATTGGCAGAAAATGTTGAAATTAGGTGAACAGGTCCAGATCAGGTGTAGAAATGCTGAAATAAATTTCGAATCCCTTCTGAACTTAATTTGCAGGCGAGCGAAGCGAGCCTGTTTGTCTCAGCTTTCACTGACAGAGGTTTTGCAGGGGAGCGAAGCGAGCCTGTTTGACTCACTCACACTGCCTATACTGTCGGGGGTCCAGGGTCGGAGCCCCCTGGCTAGGCGGAGAAGGCGAGGGAAGCGAGCCTGCCGGCTAGTGATATTATAAAATAGAAGTAAATTCCAATGATTGAATTATATAAAATGTAAGATGAGGGTTGATGAGTGTTTTAATTTGTTGATGATATGAATTATTGATGTATTATTTTGTCATTTTGATATGATTTTAAGAATTGATAACTACAAAAGTACTTGCTTTATTGACTCTTGGCTTTCCGATTCATCAATCTTGACCAGTGAATGTGTATTGGTCTCATAAAGTTCACTCTACGATATCATTATTGAATTGTGTTCGAGGATGTAGTTTCATGAAGGTGTCTGTCATAAGAATAAAATCAATAGTAATATCGTAGATAAATTAGACTAGTCTATGGTAATATCCAGTCCAAGATTAATTGATAACAAAGTAGAATAACTACTCTTGTAATCATTTCAGTTGATAGATAACTCGACACCTTGTGAGTTCAGTGTAGGACCTACTTAAAATGACTATGCTGCAATGTTATTATTTATAAATTATAACAATCGAGACCCACCCCTAGAGCATAATACAGTAATTTGTTGAAGATTGAATAATGTATCTCCGACCTACGTTTGAGGGATGGAATTACAAAATTAAAATTCGCAAAAACCTTAATCACATTTACACGTTAATCCACTAAAGTAGCCCCAGTTGGATGATGACAATGAAGATAGCGTCGATGATGACTGAAATAACCTATCATTATTACAGCCGGAAGTCTTTGTAGTTAGATGGATGGGGTTGGTCGAGTAGGGAAGGTTCTTTCTCTCACTCTCTCTCTCTCTCGCACCCTTTCTCTCTCAGCTCCCCCAAAAGCAAATTACTCAAGTTTACATATTTTTCCATCTCTTTACACTTGTTCCAATCCCAATGAATCTTGTGTGAGTGTGCGCGTGCGTGAATCAGCCACCCTTGACGAAGTTAGAACAAGAATGATTCCCCCACCTTTCCGCCCCTGAGGCGTTGGTAGGCAGCGCTATCAACGGTATCATAGTGAACTAACGAAGTTACCGAGGAAAGGCTTCGGAAAAGGGTTGAATGTTGGTGCTATTCCAACTTACAGTACTAACATAGGCTTTCCAAAGAGTTCCACAGAGCTGATAATGATAGGATACATCTGATACAGAAATAAAAAAATGATACATGGTTGCGCGATTTGAACGGCCTACAAAGGAAGCTATTGATTTGAACAATTGTGGAGATCTGTGAAATGAGTGGAACATTTCAAGAGATGTAAAAAATTGGTGGAGGTGTAGAAAATTGTTGGAGAAGTTGAGAGTTATTGGCTTTGAACATTCAATGTAGATTATGTTGAGGCTAAGATTAGAGGCATAGGGATTTCACCAGAACATAATCATAGAGAAAAAATTGTTGGATATGTAGAAAGTGATTGGACTCCACGTTCTAGAATTCGACATCAATAATGTGTATGACTTTAGTGACTTAGACAAAGACTCAGTGACTTTGTCTGAGAATACTAATATATTCAAAGTGATTTCTATTCGTATTAACTCATGCACTATACTCATATTTCTATGTTCAGAAGTAACGTTTGATCTCATATTCTCATTTGAATTCTTATCAAGGACGCTGAATATTAAAAATATAGATCATTTTGTTATATATAGACAAGAATTTTGTGTATTTTTGTGAGGGTTGAATTCTATTTATATAGAATACCCTTATTATACCGCTTAGGTACCCCCTGAAATCCCATAAAATATTTACAGTAGGCTATCTATTCAATTTTCAAGTATCAATGATATCGATAGAAATTGGTTGAAATACTTTTTCCAGAATCTACTTCTACTTCATAAACAATGGCTAATAAAACTCAACATGTATTTAATATTCAAATGATTCGAAATTGGAGATAAATATCTCGATATCTTTGCTTACTTTGATCATAGATTAGATCATAAAGTTTCTATTTCAATCGAATTTTTTTATATAGACTTTTCTGTCATGTAAACAAAGTGTAATTGTTTGGAAAGATGTTGGCTTAGCTTGAGAAATAGAAATAAATGTTAATTATGTTTACGAAAATTTTGTAATTTGTATTCCTTCATTCCAAAATCACTGGATCAATTATCGCCTTCCAATGCTAATTGGAAGTAAGCGAGCCGCGAAAACCTCAAAGCTGATTAGAAGAAGGGATGGCAACCAAAACAAACCAGAAGGTGCCGGGTTCGAATTACACTGTTGAAGGGTTTTCAGAACAAGCAGGGGAAGAAAGAAGAATAAGAAAAAGTGAGAATAAGCAAGGGAAGTACAACGGCAAAGGTTAAAAGGGTGAGAAATTGTTTGGGGATGGGGTTGCGGTTTGTGGTAGTGGTTTTATTCACGGCATGAATTCAACCCTCGATCCTTCTGCTGGTAACATTAACTGCACTGCACAGCTACTGACTTTTTGAAATTTTGGGGGTGATTGTGAGAGGAAAGAATTGAAAAAAGAAGAAGAAATAAAGTGGATTTGTGACTACATCTAAGTTCTTTCATTATGGAGAAATTCCACAAAATCAAAATACACCTAACAAATTTTAGAAAGAAGAATTATTAAGGAAAGAAGTAGGTTAGATCTAACTATTTGAAAACTGGATAGAGCTTGAGAATGGATTTAGAAAGAGAATTGTGGAGGATTATATTTAAAGAGGTTGGAGGGAGTGAAAGAGGATGGATATGGGGAAAAAATTGAGAAGAATAAGTTAGAAAGGTAGGAGGAAGTGAGTTATGAGGATAAGAGGAATGGGAAGTGGTAGGGTGTAAGGAGAATGTAGGGTGGGGAAGGAAGAGTAGATAGAAGGAAATTGGAAGAACATAATGGATAATGGTGGAGAAAGTGTAAGGAGAAGAGAATGAAGAGGGTAAACTATCCAAAAATAGAGTGAACAAGAGGATAGAAACAATAATTGAAATTATTAAATGTCTTTGGAAAAAAAAAAATTGTGGAAAAGACTGGAAAGAGGTAGAAAGAGTGAGAAGGAGAAGAAGTAAAAGAGGGAGAGAAGTAGTAATAGTGGAAAAAATAAAGGGTAGGTCTATGAGCAGTATCAATAGAAGGGGAAGGTGGAACGGGAAAAGGAAGAATTGAGGAAGGAGAAGTAGAAAAATAGGTAAGAAATGAGAATAAGAAGAAGAAGTGGAGGAAGAAGTAGAATAATAAATAACAGAAGAGAAGAAGAAGAGAAGAAGAAGAAGAAGAAGAAGAAGAAGAAGAAGAAGAAGAAGAAGAAGAGAAGAAGAAGAGAAGAAGAAGAAGAAGAGAAGAAGAAGAAGAAGAAGAAGAAGAAGAAGAAGAAGAAGAAGAAGAAGAAGAAGAAGAAGAAGAAGAAGAAGAAGAAGAAGAAGAAGAAGAAGAAGAAGAAGAAGAAGAAGAAGAAGAAGAAGAAGAAGAAGAAGAAGAAGAAGAAGAAGAAGAAGAAGAAGAAGAAGAAGAAGAAGGAGAATAAGAAGAAGAAGAAGAAGGAGAATAAGAATAAGAAGCATAGACAAAAAATGAGGAAAGAAGGAAATCAACATTCTAAGATATTAAAAGGAAATTGTAGAATGAAGTGATATAAGAAAAATAAGAAGTGAAAAGAGAGAATATGTTGAGGAGGGAAAATATAAGAGAAGAAATATGAAAGTAAGAAATACAAGTAGTAGAAGTAAGAAGAAGACTGTTGATGCTGGTATCCAATTCACCAAGCTAAGAGCAGCAAACCTCTTATCTTACCAATTTTTTTTCACCTATTGTATTACATCATTGCTTGACACCTAGCAACACATACTTAATAGAAGTTGAAAACTGTCGTATTTCACTTCAGTGAGTAGTATTTGTACAAGTTTTTTCGTATTTTATCCCGTATTTTGAAAATTGATTGAATTTTATTTAGATGATAGCAGATCTAGGGTTTGATAGTTAATAGATGAAGATGGAACTAAAAATGTCAATAAAGTTGATAGGCTATTGATAATAGACATGAATTAGCTGGTGATCAGACACAATAAAATAAACGGGAATGATTTTATAAACGTTACTAGCCGGCAGGCTCGCTTCGCTCGGCTAGCCAGGGGGCTCCGCCCCCTGGACCCCCGACTGTATCGGCAATATAAGTGAGACAAACAGGCTCGCTTCGCTCGCCTGCAAATTTCGTTCAGAAGGGGATCGAAATTTATTGAACACAACATTTTTGGAACTAATCTGGACCTGTTTACCAAATTTCAAATTTTTCTGCCAATTGGTTCTCGAAGAATGTGAGAAAAACTCCGAAAAATAGTTGAACGTTTATATTAAGCGTAACCTTGGGAAGTATATCGAACATAGTTTAAAACTTGATTCAATATCTTCTAAATTAGTCCATCTATAATCTCGTTGAACCATTGATTTTACAGAAAGGATTGGTCTTTTCAAGGCGGAAGATATGCAACCCGCAATACATTTACAATTTTGAAAAAGTGATTACTGGCGTACTCTTGAACGTATTTCAAAAATATTTTAATACAACATTTCTAGACCTTATATGAACCTTCTCACCAAATATCAACATTTTCTACCGATTGATTCTCGAAAAAATTGAGAAAACGCCGAAAAACTATAGAAAAACTTTAATATTTGGCGTATCCTCATGAAGTTTCAAAAATCCTTTCTTAGCGCGCGTCTAAACGTCCAACTTAACATGCCTGCCAAATTTGAACGCATTCGGTTCAGTAGATTTTTAGTTCTGGTGATGAATGAATGAATGAATGAATCAGTCAGTCAGTCAGTGCCATTTCGCTTTTATAGATATAGATTTTCATCTTTGTTTCCATCCCACTATGAATGCAACCTTATAGTCAGCAGTACAATCAAATACTATTTGATACGCTTGCATAGAATTAATCCACTTTAAACAGAAGGTCAATCCGCTTGAAAATTCTGAAATGATGAGAAACAAGGAATATAATCTTACTTTAAAGAATATGAACGATATAGCGTCATCAATAATTATTTTCATCCCTTTCATCACATCTCATTTTATTTTGCAACTCACATTCATAAAAACAAATTCGCTGAATCTACATTATCATAACGATATGATACAAGCATAATAATTTCCATTTGTTTGCTACGGGATTTATCATCATATTCCATTCTTAGCAACGATTATTTCCCATCAGAGCTACCGTATTGTTCACATAAAATAAGGTCATCCAGCTTCAACATATAATATACATTATTACTGTTATTGTATTCCTCGTAAAATGGCTCAACATACGAGTAAATGAAAAGTTTGACAGTATCACAGCAATCCAACATAACGGCGGAATCCATCGTTTACGAGCACTTTCAACGGTTCGAGATTTTATATAAAAGTTATTGGAGTATAGTCTGTCCAAGCAAAGAAGACATTCTGGCAAGATGGGAAAATGACTCCAGCTCGGTCCATATTGGTTCTAAAATTATAAATTTGGTTTCAAATTGTAGGAAACATTCTGATCTTAAATCTGAAACCAAATTTATAATTTTTGTGAGAATATTGACCGAGCTGGAGTAATTTTCCCATCTCACCAGAATGTCTTCTTTGCTTGCACAGACTATACGCATGCGCGAGACCGCAACATTTAGAATTATGATGTTTTCGGAAGCCGCAAACTGGCGATCTTCCGTAGGCTCTAACTCACTAACACATAAATATGAAGTTACAAATAAATATAGGACCAGCATGAGAGCAAAAACTTGATGTATAAATATAGAAAACCTATATTATAAATCAGAGCGTACAAAAGAAGGCTCGTGGCGCCAGTCAGAGTTTATGAGCCGAACCGCTTATGAAATATTTTGTCATTTTATACGAACGCAAAGCATAAAATAAATAATGCAGGGTAGGGCCCTTTTCATGAAAGTAGCGAAATTTATGGAATAATCGTATGGTGGGTTTTGTTCAATTTCTATCTGTACAATGAAAGTGATAATAGCAATAATAATGTACAATGGCTATAGGAGAATAAAGTCGCTGTAATATAGCCTCTGCTGGTATGAGCTCTATTGGTAATAAATTGGAATAAAATGATCGCTTTTCAATGGTCACATTCCGTTGATGTTTTAAATAGGCCTACGATTGTATTGAATGGTATTATTTCAATTGAACTGACTGTTTCTCCTAATAATGAATTAAATATTTTCAATTTACCAGAAGTCATCAAAATACTGATTAGTCTAATTGATTCATACTTATTGAAATGCCATTTTCAAAGTAATCAATAGAAAAAATATCACAAATGTAATCAAAGTTATAATTGGCTGATCGTCTATTCTCCTAGTCATATTAATTAGGTATAGTCTGTCCAAGCAAAGAAGACATTCTGGAAAGATGGGAAAATGACTCCAGCTCAGTTAATATTGGTTGCAAAACTATATAATTAGTCTCAAATCGTAGTATAGTAAACAATTTGAGACCGAATTTATAAATTTTGAGCCAATATTGATCGAGCTGGAGTCATTTTCCCATCTTTCCGTAATGTCTTCTTTGCTTGGACAGATTATACAAAAAGAGGGGAAAGTTTACTTTCCTGTCTCATATTCATTTTGAATTGCTATCTTATATTCTTCTTATACTTCCATTTTTTTATTCTTTCAATTTTCCAACTTTTTCCTGCAGAACGACTCTATTCTACTGCTGTATATTATAAAATCTATGGATGATATAGTCCGACCAAGCAAAGAAGAGCCTCTGGCAAGATGGAAAAATGACTCCAGCTTGGTCAATATTTGTTGAAGAATTATAAATGTGGTCTTAATCGTAGATCAAATCGTTCCCTACAATTTGAGGTCAAATTGATAATTTTTAAATCAATATTGACCAAGCTGGAGTCATTTTCCCATCATGCAAGAGGCTCTTCTTTACTTGGTCAGACTATATCTATATCTGGATCTAGAGCTTCTCATACGTTTCTACTCACTTCTATGTCTATCTCCGTTCATCCAATACTTTTCAATCCCCCATTTCTATGCTCATCTATCTATACAATCATATTTCTCAAACACATCATCCTCTATATTGCTGCTGCAGTCTCAATTTATTCCCCGACATATTCCACTATACAGCTTCCCCCAAGCTCATATTCCTCGTACATAGTCTATTTTCCACCGCTAACTTCTATCACAATAGGGGGAATTGACGGAAAAAATTCCAATTTGAATATCATCGCTGCAGATTGACAATATTGGCAAACGGAGAGATGGCAATTTGTCAAGATATAGTCTGTCCAAGCGAAGAAGACACTCTGGGAATATTGGAAAATGACTCCTGCTCGGTCAATATTGGTTTTAAAATTGTAAATTTTGTCTTAAATTGCAGATCAAAAGGTTTTCTACAATTTGAGACCAAATGTATAATTTTTGAACCAATATTGACCGAGCTGGAGTCATTTTTACATCTTGCCAGAATGTCTACTTCGCTTGGACAGACTATATAGAGACGTAAACAGTGATCGGTTGCGGTTGTTGAAGAGTGTTTCAATTGGTTGGTATTGTTCGAGCAAGCTGAGAAGACACACCGTTACAATGCATTTTACATGGTAGCCACGTGTCTTCTCAGCTTGCGCGAAGTATACTTGGGGGAGATTTTTTCCGAGTTTACTGTTACCGGGTGTCGCATTTTTACACCCCGCGAAAAGAGTTATCGAATGGAAACGAGTGGAATAGAATTTTCCTTCCATTGTAGAGAAAGAGAGATGCATGAATTGGTTGTGGTGGGAGAGAGGAAAAGAGTGAGAAATTGTTTAGGGGGAATCGAGGGGATAACACACATTCATCGACGGGGGGAATCACGATTTTAATTGTATTTGTGTGCGTACTACAAAAGTTTCTAGTACACCATGTAGTCCTATAGGTACACCAATTTCAAGTACTCCAAGTACAAGTCAATCAGGTACAAGTACACCAAGTACAAGTACACCAAGTACAAGTAAACCAAGTACAAGTACACCAAGTACAAGTACACCAAGTACTAGTACATCAAGTACAAGTACATCAAGTACAAGTACACCAAGTACAAGTACACCAAGTACAAGTACACCAAGTACAAGTACACCAAGTACAAGTACATCAAGTACAAGTACACCAAGTACAAGTACACCAAGTACAAGTACACCAAGTACAAGTACACCAAGTACACGTACACCAAGTACAAGTACACCAAGTACAAGTACACCAAGTACAAGTACATCAAGTACAGGTACATCAAGTACAAGTACACCAAGTACAAGTACACCAATTACAAGTATATCAAGTACAAGTACATCAAGTACAAGTATACCAAGTACTCGTACATCAAGTACTCGTACATCAAGTACAAGTACATCAAGTACAAGTACACCAAGTACAAGTACATCAAGTGCAAGTCCACCAAGTACAAGTATAGCGGCAAGGAGAGGTTTATAGGTTGTGAAGGAGTGGAGGGTATGTTGGACTAACAGTCATTGAGGGATTGTTTGAGAGAGTTATACAGTTCATTGATATGAAAAGAAATCTTAGAAATTTTTTTAATAATCATGCACTTTTTTCAATAATGCTATCTTTATTTAATAGAGGTCTATTTAATAGAGATAGAATTATTGGAAAAAACGTGCATGAAAAATTCCATTAAAAAAATAGAGTCTATTTCAATATTTGAAGTATAATTTACTGATTTTTCCCCAAGTGCAGTACTTCATCGTTGCCCAAACTTTCTTGATTCATGAATATTTTTCATGATTTTTTGCAAATTTATCAACAAGTATTTCTTTTTTGAATGTTTTTAATTAGGCTAATAAAATTTTAAGTAATCCATTTAAATCTGTATCAAGTCGCGACAAAGAGTGGTTGGTCCAAGACGACATTTTCTATATAGGCTATATCATGGATGAATCATCTTTGTTATCATTACAACTTGGCAGTTTCTCAAGATCTGTAACAAGTTTCAACAAGTAAATTACAACTGGAACTAAAGTTTGCATCTGTTTTGATTTTCCAATTTGTCCATTATTATCAAGTTCATTGTCTTGTTGGGTAACATGGTTGCAATGTGCGTTACCATGGCAACGCCCCATCTCGTATTGCTTACCGCGAGTTTTGTTTAGCATTAATATAAAACTCATTGATGTCGACTCAACGTCATCTTGGCACAAACTTTTTCCATTTGAGGTCGTTGAAAACTTTCTTTCTTTCGTCTGTCCAAGCAAAGGATACATTCTTGCAAGATGGGAAAATGACTCCAGCTCTGTCAATACTTATTCAATAATTAATTATTTGGTTTCAAATTGTAGAGATCATCCTGCTCTACAGTTGAAGACCACATTTATAATTTCTGTACCAATATTGACCGAGCTGGAGTCGATTTCCCATCTTACCAGAATGTCTTCTTTGCTTAGACAGACTATACCTAACCTAACCTCTCTCTGTGCTCCATGGTTCTGCCACTGCCACTTTGTTTATTACTCGTAAAGTTATTATTCATGACCAAGTTCTCCATTCTTTTGAATTTCTTAATCCGAAAACTGTTTCGAAAAATTGAATATTAGAGTTGTGTCGGAGAATAGGTACCTGATTACACTCTAATTTGGTGGGTTTTCGAGTTGGAAAATATTGAATGACTGGAGGAAAAGTTGTGCAACTTTAACTTTGTGAAGTATCATTGTTGGGGAGAATACTTTCAAGTTTCCCTGTAGAATCATCTTTTTCTCAACTGATACTTTATGTTTTGTTCTTTCTTTTCCCACTTCCTCTCCTCCTTACCCTCCTCCACTGTTGCAAAAATTAAGAAAATACCACAAAGCGTGACCTTTTCTTCAGACCCGCGGCTATTCCCTCTTTCATTGTTTTTCTGTGTGTTTAAATTATTCCAGAAACAATTATGATCAAGCTTTAATTACTTTTTAAGAATTCTTTCCGCTGATTGCTATCCAACATCTGAATAATTGAGAATAAGTTTTTCGGAAGCTGATTAATAATTTTTGAGGTTGAGAAGTTATATTCCGTTTTGGTAAGTTTTTTATTTTATCATTCAGAGCTTATTTCGTGGACAGTATTATTATCCGATTTATAAATTTATGATTTTTCCCTAAAGTAGGGAATTTGACTGTAGAGAAATTTGCTCTCTTTAGGAAAGAATTGACCTTTCATGGTATTTTCTTGTCATGTAGCAAATTATAAAAAAGTATTGGTAAAAATAGAAGATCAAATCATACTTATTCACAGTTGACACTTGAAAATGAGAAATTTTTTCAGACGATGTTTTATTACAGATTTTTATCTTTGAAAACTTATTTATAGGCTAATCTGTATTTCATAATATTTTATATAGCCTACTATTTCATCAAATCTTATGTCTAGTATAATGAATCATAACCATCTATTATTTCTCAATGATAGATTGTTATGAATGAATTCGAATCAGTGTTCAAGTAAATCGATGGAGCTTTAAGTTTCCAAATTTTGAATTTCTAGTACTGAGCTCACCATAAACCAGATGCAACCAATATCAATGCACTCAACATTCAAAATTACATTGATTTTGGATTGAAAATTAATAAAAATGCTTGATAAAACTGTGAATATTGCCAGATGATTCAATTTTATTCGGTAATATAGTGTCACGTTTTTTATCATCAATAAAGCTCTTGTTTCTTGAAAACTAGAAGGTGTATTCATAGTGAGCTAAAAGATGAAGATGAGTCGATGTCACTGAAGTTGATATTCATGTATCAGCTGTAGTAATAAAACACAATGAAATAAATGGTATTGAGCACATGATTCAAGAAGTCATATTCATCTTCATCTTTTGAAACACTATGAATGCATCAAAATTAAAATTAAAAAAATAAAATAAAATTAATAAAAATAAAATTAAAATAGCTGATCAACAATTGACTTTCAATAATTATTAGAATATTGAATCAAATATCAAGTTCAATTATAAAAGCTCCAAACTTGAAAAAACTACAAAATGAAGTAAGACTCGACTATATTGTATATAAAATTTCCAACTTCTGATTGAATTTCCCCTGCGACGTTCGGTTAACTTCTGAAGTATGTTATCACACCTCATGTGTGTGCTAAACTTTTAAAGTTAAACTTGTAAAGTCTCTGCTTTGAAAGTGAGTTTTCGTCTCAGGTGCCTCATGTGAAACAACTTTTGTGATGTAATGAGATGGCGCAAGATTGATTCATTAAATTGTCACTCATACTTCAACCGAAGCGTTCCCTGCATCGAAGATAACTTTATAATATCTTGATCACACGCGGAAAAGTTCTGCAGGGTTCAAGTTGTTACGTACATTAGATATCAATATTGATCAGTTAGGGATGGAGATTTTTTGTCAAGTCGATTGTTTTGAAATTGTTGACATGGTTATTTGATAACCTGTTGGCAAACCTTGGTATTTCTGATAATCAAGAGGACCCGAGTTCGATTTATGACCGGGGAACAAGTCTTTCACCACAGCATAATCACATGAATACAGTCTTTTGGAGGAGCTATTAAGCAGTCGGTCATGACTATCCATAAAATAGTCGTCATCTCATCCCTTTCATTACCTACGCACAAGCATAAGAGCTCATGTGAGGCATCACTGTCAAAAACAAAAGCATTCTATTACACAATGTTCGTTATTTTATAGGATTATAGGATTATATCCTATCCAATCCTTTAGCATTATTCAGGGTTAAAACTGTATAATAAACTTCCTTTAGTTGTAAAAAATTCAAATTTCAACAAATTTGAACAGAAGTTGAAGGCTCATCTTTTGCTGAAACCCTATTACCATCTAGACGAGTTTTTTGAGGACCCCTTCTTGAAAGCATCAATTTTTGCTGAACTACATAAGTAAAATCCGGAGTAATAGATTATTCATCTGAATTGTGTTCAACTTTATTCTATTCAATTTTATTATTATTTTTAGTATAAATTTATTAGTCTTTAATTTTAATTACAATTATGTCTGATTGATTGTGTATTGAAATATTATTGTAGAATTTTGACGAGTCACTCTGCATTATTTCTGGCGTTTTTATGTCAATAAAGATATTTATTTTATTTATTTATTATAGAATTATTCTTACAAATGAAATCGGTAGTAGGCTATCTAGAAAGATTCTAAATTACTTCTCATTTATCCCTCACATTTATCTTCTCTGCCCCTCAAAAACCTTATTCTTCTGAAGAAAAGGAATTCAATCTTCCATTATAACATGTTGGCCTACTAGGATCCTTCAACTCAGCTCTGTATTGAATACAGATGCAGAACAGACTATGTAATACACAAAAAACATTGAATAGGCCAAAATACCTTCACCCAATGTTGTATCAGCCAACAAAAATGCATTAAATAGAGAGTAGACTAACACCATCTTCTCCATATATTGAATACAGACCAAACTAATACTGTAATACCTCACAAATTCACATTGAATACTCATGCTTGCTTCCTGCAAAATGCGTAGGCCACTAGCTTTCGGTTTGTTTCTGAAGTATAGCAGACGTTAACAAGATTGGCGGTTGGCGAATGTCTTTTACTAACCCTCAGCTCTGTTAGGAGAGTCTGAAAGCTGTCTACGAAAACAGAGGTTTTTTGCTGAGGTTGTTCTCGTCTCGAAAATCTGTCGTGGACCGTTCATCGATTGTCCTGACTGAGCTGGGCATTAATAAATGTTTTTGTGACCTGCCAGTTAGTTTGAGGTTCGCTTCAATAGTGAGGGATACAGTAATGGCGATGAATGGGTTGTGAGTCCCAGAAGGACGCGTCATCCATTTTCGGGCGCATGCAAACACCCCAGAGCCTGCAGAGCGCGGCTCGCGGTATCCAAGTTATATTACCGGCTCGTAAACCTATAATTTACGGCGGGGCTTGCCGCACACAGGTCCCGCAGGCAAATGCACTGAGAAAAACGTACGGCATCGCCTAAACTTATTACGGTCGGAGTGCTCTTCAAGATAAAATGTGTTATTGAGTTAGTTGGAAAAGTGTAATACGTTGATGAATGAAGATGTTGGATTTGTTTTAGAAAGCGAATCAAATTCACTATCAACAAGACATGCATGATATAAAATTGATAACATTCAATATTAATGCAATATAGTACATATTATCAAAGGTACAAACCCCTAAAACTAGAGTGAAAAAATATTCTTATGGCTTTTAGTGGTAGGGAGACCCTAAAGGGTAGTTCCACCTCGCCAATGTGTACTTGGCCAAATACTGGTCACCCATCCAAGAGCAGTCCTCAATGTTCGTCACTTAACATCACGACCATCGATGGATCACCCTCACCGAGTGACCAATACCCAGTGCAAGAGTAAAACTAGAGTAAAAGGCATTTACTCTGTTGAAGAGATGTTAATTTCTAACTCACATCCATGATATTATGAGTTTCAATTACAATTCACATAATGTTTTGAACGGTGATTTTAGTATTAATATTGTAATTATTAAAGTGACTTTTGTCAATGCAATTTAATTGTTTGTGACAATAAATAATTCTTGATTTTTGAAGATAGTACAATGAAAACTGGAACAGCAGAGTGAAAATTATCAGTCGATTGAGAAATGAGAATAATTGAAGCAAGAACTGAAAAAACTCAATATTATTTGATCGTTCTGTCTAGCCTTGAATTCATTGTTAGGAAAAAATAAAATGAATGGAATAACACATTGGAAATTGTGATAGGTAAAGTAGTATAGGTAAATTGTATAGGAAATTGAAGTTCAGGTAAACCAGATTTGAAAAGGATTTGGGAAGAAAATAAAAGTAGTGGAAAGTGGAGTATATTTAATTAATGGCTACTAAGTTTTTGCTTGGTGATTGAGATAGGAAAAGTGTTGGGCCTGATATAATATTATAAAAATGTATATGATTATTAACATAATATTCACATGGTAATGATATTATGCCTACAGCTAGAAATTAATTGATTGAAGCGTTTTTAGTTATCATTTATACATCTACTCAAATTAATCAGCTAACAAACTTTGTTACAGAGTTGTTGTTTTATTATCGATTGAAATTGTACTTTTTCATCCAGTCCTAATAAATAACCTACTACACTAATAACAATTTGAAATATACTGTAACAATTTCAATAACAACAATTCTAACAATAACATTTTCAATTTGAAAGCCATCAATCATTCCTACTGTCATTAGTCAAGCGTCAAGCGTTGCGTCATGCGTTTGGCAAGGAAGAACGGCTCTATAGTATCATTGACTATGGATATGACTATACTTATATCCATAGTCAATGATACTATATAGTTTTTGAGTCGGTTGATGACCTACTTTTTACCACAGGCAGAACTTGTTCCTGTTCTGCGTTTTGCCTAGGTTATCCAATGAAGGCGCATTTTTAACGTATCCATAATACGTCTTCGCACTTCTATTAACGTCTTGTATCTAGATTACACTTTGTAAATCAACAGGGGGCGTAGCTCAGATGGTAGAGCGCTCGCTTAGCATGCGAGAGGTACCGGGATCGATACCCGGCGCCTCCAAATATTTTTTGCAAAGGAAATAAGACAGGACATAATATTTTGAAAGAAGAGCTTTCCAATAAGACAAGGATTTTTATCCTTTTAGTAGAAGACATCCACGGTATTGTGAATTTATTGAGTGAGTCATTGCCTGATTGGTAGCAAAAATTCCAAAGTTTGGACAACAAAATGAAAGATTAAAGTAGGATAAATAAGGGCTAACTGAAGAAGACCGTGCCTTGAATATGAAAACTACCTATGATATTTTATTCATTTCTTTCAAATCGTTTTTTGAACTGGTAGTGGAATACAATGAAATTTCATTAACGCTGAAAATTGAAAAAATGATACTAGTTGAAAAGTTGGATCAGCAATAAAACATGATAATGAGACGGACAATAATTTATGATTATGTTATCATTGGTTTTTTACTCTCACTGATTTAGTAGCCAAATTGCCCACTCTGTGTGTATATATAATGTTCTTCATATTTGATAATTGGGCATGAGTAATTGGAAATCGCTTACAGTGAGAAATCCTAATCTGTAAATAATTGATCAATAATTTTCAATATCTTATGCTCCTAATTATAGTCCAAAGTATATGTTGATATTGCATTTTTCACTATGACACACAACTGCGAAATACTATTTATAAAACCTATTGATATAGTATTGATGGATGGCTCAATTTGTTATTTCAAGAGTAATAATATTTACATTCTTAAAAAATCTCCAAAATGCATTTCATTAATATTATTAATTTGAAAGAATATTATACCAAACTTTCAAACATCAAATTCATTTACAAGCAATTTTCATCCATTATCAATGTAAATGTCTTTAAATCTTTAAATCGTGTCAAATATTATTATTCTAAATAAAGCGTGCATCACTCACAATATAATCTTACAACACTTGATGTGGTACACAATATTGAAACCTGAAGATTGTTATCCCCACATAAACGCTTATCACGCTTTTTCAATGTAAAACCTTTAGAAAATAATTTTTTAAATCATAGACTCTTCGAATACTATGAAAAACTGGAGTACTGTAGAATATATAACATATGAAATACGATAGCAACTCGAACTCCTATCATCTCAAATAAATATCATTGTCAAAGTTGAAATATTCGATTGGAATCAATAGCCACCTAATGTATTGTATTGTTCAGTTGAATTTTGTAATTTTATAAGTATGCAATAGTCAATGGGTCTTATTAGACATATAAAGTTATGTTATTGCAAATCAATAAAGTTATAAGGTGTTTATTCAATTGTAATAGTTATATGTTTTGAGTATTATTGAAAGAATTGTAAATGTATTTATTTATACGAATACCATTCAAAGTTTCAATGGGAATAATATACATTTTGGATACTAATCTCAGTGAGAGCAAACTATCACCACTGAAATACGCTAGCAATTTGAACTCGTATTATCTCAAATGAATACCATTGTCAATGTTGACATTTGGTTAGTGCTCTAGCAATATATTGCTCACCAAGAGAGCAGCAACTCATATTTGGCATCAGTTTGCCATAATAAATCATTGTAGGTAATCGTGGAAGCATTGTAATGCCAAATGCATCATCATCTTTACTTCGTGCCTATATATTAATGAAGTGCCATCCTCAAAATACTCGAATCCCATCCAATATACTCCAATACCCAAGCCCAAACTATGTAGGGGAGTTGGAATGTTAGAGGGGGAAATGTATAGAGAATGATAGGATGGGAAGGGGAATGTATCTGATTGGATAGAATCGGGATTGCATATTGAGAGAGTAGTGGTGAATCGTTTCAAGATTGATTTCGTCTTGGTTATTGTGCTGTTTATTACAGTGACTATATAATATATACTATTACTATATATTATATAGTCACTGTACTGTTCATCAGCTGCGCCGGGTGAGAAGGAGAAAGAGAAAGAGTGTGTGAGAGAGAGTAAGAATAACTGAGAATAGATGAGAATAACATGAAAAGATGTGGTTGTATAGGAGAGGGAGTAAGATAACATTTAGGTGGTGGGATTGAGTGAGAAGAAAAGATTTGTTCCCAGATAGAATTCACACCCTCAATCAGTAATCATGTTCGAAATTGTAGGGTAGATTGCTTGATTGACTGACTTATGTTTATGTATAAGATGAATAATAGCCATCTTATGAAATGTATAAGTCGCAGAAAGAAGACATTTGCCAAGATGGAGGCTGATATATCGGAAAAATGGAATGGTCGTTATGGAGCGGACGAGGTGGGTGAGCGCATAATCTTTCTCACTAGCTGAGAATTAAGAAACTGTTCATCCAAAAGAGCAACCGTCATCTTGAAAGGTTTTCCCTATGGTTTTAAGAATGAATAAGGAGCTCAAAATAACAAATTCATTGATTTAACTAGGTTTCATTAGAATATCCCTTAAACTGAAAATATATTGATGTAAAATGCTCCAAACACTAAGAATAAACTTCTTAGATGATGAATGAGCTTCTCATGACAATACAGTGATTGGATGCCACCAAAAATAATGTGAATTTTCGTTAAAAAAAACTTGTTTCCCTATTATTTAAAACCATTATTTTCAACTATATAATTTGATTTTTTATTTTCACCAAGGTAGTCCAGGAATGATGTCTTTCAAATCATAATCTCAGAGTATTGGTAAATAAATTGTTATTGATTGAAGAAAATATCAAATATAATGAAAAAAAATTTCAATAATTTTTCAAAAAAATGAAAAAATACTTGGAGGCGCCGGGTATCGATCCCGGTACCTCTCGCATGCTAAGCGAGCGCTCTACCATCTGAGCTACGCCCCCAGTTGATAAATGCAGAAATGTTTCTTGATACAAAAATGTACTCAACAGAAATGAATGGAAGGAGAGAAATCACTGCTGAATTGTATATCACCCAGTAACCGGTTTAAAGTTTATAGAACTGGACCGCTGCTATCAGGAGTTATAATGGTCGTAGTGATGCAGCTGAATTCGTCAGACGCAAATGTCAACCGCTTGTGGATGCAAAAAAGAATAATATTTCGTTTGAAATCCTTGTTGAGAGAATGTGAATAGTCTCCAATCTTGATCTTCACTTACACGGTTGAAGGATATCTTCGACGAATTTGGACACTATTGAATAACAAATTACTGTGATTTCAACTTCCAAGAATATGCTATGATGTTTGGACTAAATCATGTTTTAAGCACGAGATGAGAAGATGAGGCGATAGTCTACATATATGTTTTTTCAATTGGGCATTATTATTTCCGAAAATATGAAATTTATAAAATTCCCAAAAATTTAAGTAAAGTCCAGATTACCTCACTTCAAAACAACCACCATGGAATAGTCAATAGCCTACCAGTTAGTAGAATATTACAACTGTAAAAATACTTCTACTAATAGAAGCTCGTTCCTTACCCAGAAGCATTTCCCATAAAATAATTCACCTTATTAAAATTTTGAATTTAATAATTGTATTACTTTGCTGTAGCCTATTATAGTCGAAAAATAATTTTTTATTAATCAATCACATTTTTTCCCAAGGATGATGCCCGCATGTGCTCCTAGCATTTGCTCGGGTGATGAAATGAAATGAAAATATTCTTTATTAGGCGGAGTTAGGACTAGAAAGTCCTTGCTACCACTCAACCTTTGATGAGGGCTTGATGATGATAAATGAGTACTCCTTTACAGGCAGACAGAACCGACGGCTTTACCTCTCCTCCAAATAAGGACTTTCGACCGGCCAACATTCATGTTCAATAGAGGAGAATAATATTTTAATTAGAATTAGATTAAATTATTATATTATTTAACTACACAGTTTTACTGCTACACAGTCGTAATTATGTAACATGAATAGCAATTTTCTTGTTCTAATTAATGTATACTACACAAACAATTCCATTTTCTTCAGATTGTCCAATCTTGTTCACTGACAGTAGAAAAAATAATATTGATGCCGGTTTTTGTGTCCTGCACACAAACGCGCATGCTCGTTTCGACCAATCAAAACCATTTCTGATGCGATTTGAGGACCCTTATTGAGGAAGGGGGATTCAGAGGGTTGTTTGGGGGAAGTTTCAGTGATAGAAGAAAGACCCTTAATCTCGTTGACGCCTTGTCAAACAGAATGCTTCCTCCTCTCCTCCTCTCCTCCTCTCCTCCTCTCCTCCTCTCCTCCTCTCCTCCTCTCCTCCTCTCCTCCTCTCCTCCTCTCCTCCTCTCCTCCCTCTCTCTCCTCCTCTCCTCCTCTCCTCCTCTCCTCCTCTCCTCCTCTCCTCCTCTCCTCCTCTCCTCCTCTCCTCCTCTCCTCCTCCTCCTCTCCTCATGATCAGATTATTCCCTTTTCTTACTCACTCATTTCATCAGTCTCTCTCTCTCACTCTCTCTCTCTCTCTTCTTATTTTTCTCCTTCTCTCCTAGTCTTTCTCTCTCTCTCCCACTTTCTTTCTCGCTCTCTCTTCACTTCCTCCCCCTCTAACGTCTTAATTCACCCCTTGGGGGTGCTAGTCGCCCTTAACAATATTGCCGATCACTGCCGTAACTTGCCATTGCTATAACTACTGTAACTCCTAATTGTACCTGTAATGGTAGATTGTTTTCTCACTACTGGATAAGTGGAGGTTGTATAAGTCTTGTTGTAGGAATGAGAACAGGAGAGTGATAACTGCATGTAATATTGCATTAAATTTGTCGGTTTCACCTAAAAGTCTTTTGAGCAACTTAGTGCAATGGAAGCATTGAAAGTACATCATGGTGTTTCCTTAATGTCAGGGCTACTTTTATCACTGTTTTTTTATTTTAAATAATTATCAAGTACCCTTTTTGAATTATTCAGAAAAAAATCAAAAAGGGTACTTGATAATTGCTCAAAATAAAAAACTAAGTACATCATAATATTCAATTGTCTGACAAAATACATTCCTCTCAGTTTATTAATGAAGGACAGACAATAATAATTGTTGTTCAAAAGTTCAAAATTTCCAGATTCAAATGCATATTATTCCAAATCAGGTTATGTCAACAGTGTTCACTATAATATACTCAATTTAAAATAACATTCAATTCATAATGATATTTCTGAAAAAAATACTTCCGATCAGGATGCTGTTGTTTAGACGACATTATTTGTAATATTATCACCATGCTTTAAAATTACAAAATTATTTCAAATGCTTTCACTGATTATTCGGATATCATCCACATCTATTCTTCCTTGACCCTTCAGTCATTTTGAAGTTTCAATTCCAACTTACTTTCATCTGTACTAATCATTCAAATAAATAAATACTATTCCTTCATTGGAAACATTGTACTATTGACAATGAATGAATTGAATGAAATGAATGAGATGAATATACAATTGTGTGAGGGGAAGAAAAAGATACAGAACAACGTGTGAGAGATAAAGAGGGAGTGATACTGACTGTTGTTCACTTTCTCTTTAGACCACAGAGCAACTACTGAGAGCGTTCTAGCTCTGGCTTTCTTCCATGCGTTAGCCTACGTCCTACTGGCTTCCCGCCCATGCTGACATTTTTAGCCATCGAAAGTCGACCAGCCTTGTTCCTGATTCGTATTTGTACGCCTCAACTGCCTACGGCTAAGAAAACCAATTTTAAATCTGCTCTTATACTTTCTGTAGCCACTTGCAACCATGTGGGGGCGTAGCTCAGATGGTAGAGCGCTCGCTTAGCATGCGAGAGGTACCGGGATCGATACCCGGCGCCTCCAAATTTTTTTTGTTACATAATATTTTATTGGTGCTAATTAATATTTCGCTGACATTTTTTTTTTCAATGAGCCAAATAATACAGTCTAAATTACTTTTTCTTGCAAATTGAATAACTGACAATGTTTCAAAACAAATACAAGTTTTACAAATTTTGTAACATGAATATGTGAAAATGTGGTGAATATCACGGTATATGGAAAATTCTATGGTATTCTTCTATCTGTGAAGTGTATTAAGTGAAAACTGATATAATCTTCAGAGGCTTTGTTTCTTCATTAATAAGATCTCCACAATATACTACGTTCAAAAAAATTTGTTCACAGATTTTATAGATATCTAAACTCTGATTCTTTGTACCCAATTTATTCATCTATTACTCTTCATTCACCAATTTTTACTACTAATAATTTACTTAAAATCTTTATCAACTATGGATTATATTTATATTTATCTCATACATTAAAAATATCAATGAAAAATATTGGCTAATCTGTTACAAAAGACTATACGTGTATTGTATTTGGTTGATTTGGTTATCTCTTTGATATTGGGGCTTGAGTCAAAATCCGTTTCACACTCATTTTTCTTTCAAGTATATCGAAAAGTTTGAAGTGCCAAAGTCTAATTGCCGTTTGAAAATCGTTCATACACATGAACCTCCTCACATATTCTAGGCGGTAACATTAACTTGCATGACATGTTAGGCACACAAATATGTCTCTATGCATAACTATTATGCCACCAGTTAGCAGTCGTGTACTTTATGTATGAGTGTTCGTCTGATTACAAAGCAGCAGGCAAATGTGTGCAATTAACGAGTGTTTCTGTGTTTTGGCGGGGGGTATGTTGGCGATTTGTTGGTGACGCCGCTCAGCGGCCAACCGCGCAACTAGCAACAAACAAATCATAATGGACACAGTTGATTGGCTGACGGCTGGACATTACAGTTGACATTAGCCGACCATCAATATTAACAGTTTTGGCAGAAAATCGCCGCGTGGCAAAAGTGAAACCCGACAGGAGAGGGCTGCAGGTATTAACTTATCAATAAATAACTAGCCTGCACTGTACGGGCTACTTTAACCCCTTTACTTGCATCACACTCACTTCTTCTCACTCTCTCATTCAGCTATTTATTGCAGCCATCTCTCTCATTCTCGCACTCACACAGGGAATAACTAACTGCAAAATAACTCTTCAATCAGTGCAAAGCAGCTGCATCAACCGACAACATGAAATTGTTTTTAAATGCGGTCGTTTAAAAAACCATTACTAAAACTACGCGCGAAACCTTTTTTGGCTAAACGACACAATTATCAACAATTATTCAACGTGTTTTACGCCAGCTACCAATGAATTAGAATATTTACGGGTTTTATGCAGAAATGCAGAGTAGGGCTTAACCTACCTTCCTGATTTTCATTTTGTTTAACACGGTGTTTTAATATCAATGACATTTTGTCAGCAAATTTTAATCGGTCTATCACTAACTGTTTAATCAATTAGGCTATATTTTTGTCCATGAGAATATTATTTTTACAGCGAAACCTACTTCCCTAATTTTCATTTGTTCAACACAGTGTTTCAATATCAATAATATTTAGTCAGCAAATTTTAAACGGTCCATTTCTAACAATATTATCAATTTCACTTCTTTATGGAAAGATTACCAACACATTTTTTGGACTATTTTCCTCTGGCGGCTTGTGCCCACGAAACAGGTGAAGTGCCTGTATCTTTTACTGTACAGAACTTCACCTGATTCGTAGGCACGAGCCACAACTGCTATTTTGTTACTTTCATTTTAGTCAGTTTTTTCTGCAGCGATTCTGTTTGACAATATTTATTGAATGAATAAATCTGTCAACCAAATTATAGTAATTCAAATCAAAAACAATTCTAAACCGAGTAGGCTCATTATAGTATTGTTGACAGTGAAGTTGAATAATTTAACAATATTGTTTCAAGGTGGATGTGACGGATGAACAAGATAATGAAGAAACAGAAATGAGTGATATTTCTTCTAATGACTTTTTTGATTTTTCAATTGTTTTAATACGTGTTCTCAGGAAATTATTATTACTAAACCTTTCTAATAATATAGAGTAGTCCAAGATGACTTATTTCAATAGACTTCTTCAAGTTCAAGGAACAGAAAAATTTACTGCTCAAGTACAGAAGACGGGAAGCTTGTTTGTGAATGTGTCAAAAGGATATTGAATTCGACCGAAATTCGAAAATTGATAGAAGCATTTCTTTCCGAGATCAAAAAGCAAAGTATGTAACTCGGCAAAGGAGCGACCCTCCTGAAAACGAGCTAGTATTGCTTTAAGGATGCAAATTTCATTTCTCCATCATTCGTCGACCTTCTCTTGAGTCGGATACCTGTGAATATGAAATGAAAGGAGAAGATTCGATGATATGATAGGCGCGGAAAGAGATGAAGTTAGAGAAAGGAGAGAAGGCAAAAGATTGGGGGAAAAATGTGATGAAAATTCGGAATTCTCGATGTAAGTAATCTTACGATGGTTATGAAAGTGATCTAGAATCGACTGAAAATATAAAGTTTATCAATTCCAAAATGATTGATAATTTCCATAATAACCAATTTTATAAACTTGGAGTGACGGCAATTTACTAGAAATAATCATCTTAAAAAGGGCATAATAATGGGTAATATTTCCATGTATTTTCATATGTCGTCGAGTTATTACAGCCTAATACCAGCCTCACAGGAAAAATATTTTCAAAATACATACCAATGATTACTAAACTTGAAAGTGTAAACTCACAACATATTGTCGCCAAAATAATGTACAGTATGGGGAAATGTAACCGTATTCATAGTTCAAGACGTGGATAGTAGAGAGAGATTGATATGAAAAAATTAAGAGATTTATTTATGAGAGAAAGAGAAGATGAAGTAGATAAGAATGACAGAGGAGTGGAAGTGAAAGGTTTAAAGAGAAAGGAATTGGGGTGAGAAATCAGGTTGAGAGTGAGCACGAGAGAGAATTAAATAGAAAGAGAGAGTAATCCAAAGAAAGAAAGAGTGAACGAGTGAGAGAAAAATAAATAGAGAAAGATAGAGTAAACTAGAAAAAGAGAGATTAGACGAGAGAGAGAAAGAATTGGGTAGAGAAAGAAAGAGTAAGACATTGGAAACAAGAGAAAGAGTGAGTGAGAAGAGAGAATGGAAAGAGAGTAGGAGAGAGAGTAAAGAGAGAGTATCAGCAAGGAGGGTTCGACGTCGTCTATTAGATTTATTAGCATAATGATAGGCGTCGCGGCGCGTCGCTCCTCAAAGGCGTCGGTTGCCTCAAGGCTCTGCGCATGCGCAGAATGTGTGTTGTGCGCATATATACCATCTTATCAGTATAACCGAATTTATCTTGCAAATTTCGTGTGCTGCAATGCTATCATCTTAAGGAGTATCTCTGTTGTGCTGCGGAGAATGTAGAAGTGATTAGTAATTCATTTCACATTGCGTATCGGGCTTGTATTCATCATTATCCCTGGTGTACTTGTGTTGAGGAGAATTTCGCATGGATTACTGATATCCATTTACATATTGAGCTTATCAAATGTGAAGGATAGACTTTACAGAAGGGAAGTTAACTGATTTATATTAGACATCGTCTTACATCTTCACCAAAGGTATAGCTATCACCTGAAAGTAAGATTGATAATTTAAGACTGAATATAATTTTGCTTACAGAAAGGAAATAGTATATTACATGAGTGTGGAAAAGGCGTTTTTACAAACGAATAATTATGTTCTCCAAACGAGCGGTACGTGAGTTTGGAAAATAATTATGAGTTTGTAAACTTTTCCACACGAATTATGTACATTTTTTTCGTCATACTAGACTGAGAAGGATTTATTAAAACCTCAAACAACTGAAAACATTAACTGAAGCCAACATAACCTCAACACAACACTAGCAGTAGCACAAAACAAACGCACACAGTGAACTGTCATGGCGGCTCGTTCGACTCGTTTATTCATACATCGGAGTTCGGAAAAAACAGCTGTGCTAGATTTTCAGTGCTGTAATTATCATCGTGATGATGACTAGTGCTGTAAAAATCATCAAAATGATTATTCCCGCATTCAGAACAGCTGATCTTTGATTCTCCTGTAAACGGCAATTTTCCAAACGCAAATCTAGCTTGGAAAGTTGTGTATTACATACGAGTATGGCGAAAAGTAATTTAGTAATGATGTATCGATAATATAATGCTGGCCTAACGATAAATCTAAAGTCATCCATTATTATTAGGTAATGAATTATTGTTCAGCTAACGCCAAAAGTTGGGCTGTTTCGTCTGCTTTTTGTGCGCTCCAATAGCTGATGTTGTGCTGAGAAAGAGGACATGTTCTCAGTCACAATCAATTACAGTACTAATCTAATTTGTACTTCAGTGCCTTCAATAATAGATGTTGTTCAAAAGTAATAAATTAATGCTAAGTTCGTGTCTATATCAGTTTAATTTTAGAGAAAAGGAAAATCAAGCTCCTTACATCATCGTGCTTTCTCCACCCAAGATTCGCGTTTCCTACAGAAAAAAATTCGTCCGTAAATATTTCCCGGACCAAGTTTCTCTGATTTATTCTGCCTGCGAAAGTTTCAGCAGGAAGCCGTGAGTGAAATAGGAGCGTGATAAATATGCTGGCGAGGCAAAATTTTCAATTCAAACTAAGTGTAGGGCGATTACTCTCTCTATTTATTACATCCGAACTTCCTCCGCCAAGCGAAGCGAGCCTGCAAAGGGGTATTAGGCAAAGCACGTTTTCTCAGATGGCGGTGTTGATATCTTATTGTAATTATTAGGAGTGGAGAGCCGGCAACACAATAAGTCTGCACGGAATAAATCTTAGCAAATTCCCCGTAATTTATGCGATCATGAAGCACAAGCAACAATACTGGCTTATTATAATTTCTCTCTTTAGTCATGGTTCCTCTTCATTCTCACTCTCCAACAACTCCATTCCTTACAAACTGATTTCTATCTACTATCTTGTTCCCTTTTCATATTCACTCAGCTACCATTCTATCTTCTTCAAATTGATCTTCGTTTCCTAACTTTTTTCATTGTTATTCTTCTACACTTAATCATTCCTAGTACAAAATCTCTTTTTATCCTACCTTAATCCATCAAATTGAATGGAAAATATGTTCATACTAAAACATTTCCCGATTTTTTCCACTCCAAAGTTTTCTTACAAGTAGTCACCTCATTTCTCCTTCCCCTCATTTCAATTTTTTGAAGTTCAATTAAAAAAATATGTTTCTCCTACCAGTTGTTCTAACTCCACATTCTTTTTCATTTATTTAAGCTCTGTTATTTCCTCCTACTTCTTATTCTCACACCTCTTTTTCTTCCCCTTTTTCTCAAGTTTCATTATCAATTCAAACTCGTCTTCTTCTACCTATTCAATTCCCTCCAAAAATGTTCTTTGTCTTCTCATTTCTCGTATTTTTCTTCTATCTCTCTTATTTTCTTCTAATCTTCCTCGTTTTCTATCATTCTCTATTTCATTCCTTTCCTATTTTCTGCAATATTCTTCCTCGTTCGTTCCTCTCTCCTGACGCATTTTCCTCTCTCATCCTCAATCTCCCCCATTTCTTCTTAGAGCTTCTTCTTCCCTTTCCCTATTTCTCTACATTCAACTCCACCTCTTTCTCCACCTCTCATTCTGCTTCATTTCTTCTTCCCTTCCCTTTTTCTCTATTTCCAACTCCATCTCTTTCTCTCCACCTCTCATTCTGCTTCCTCCACCTCCATTCTACCCTTTAGTTTCTACCCTCCCTTAGAAAAGCTCATTTTAATCAACCTCTATTTCATTTCTCCATGTACAAGTAGCTTACCGCTTATTACTTACAGCACATGTATACATAATACATATAGCCTTTACTGTGAACTGTATATTATGTATTTTGTGAACAGCAAAATTATTATCTCAAGAAACAAACTTCTTAACTTGTTCGCTAAATTATTAGGCTGTTATAAATTACTAGACATTATACAATGGGGAGAAAGTGTCCTATACATTACCAGCTATAAATCACTGTGTAAGAAAATGTCATAGTATTTTGATGTACCTCCTGAAGGAGTTGAAGTAAGGTGCATAACTCTACTTTGTGAGTTATAATTTATGAAAGTTATGAAACGATGAGCTAAGAAGAAAATGGGGAGAAATTAGTGATAGAGATATTTCAAAGTGAAGTTCATATATTCTAAGCATTGAAATTATAGTTTAAGTCAACAAGCTTATACGTCAGCCCACATGAGCTCATATGCACATATGATAATGTGAGCTTATAGCTTATATGTTTATGTCAGCTTATAACTTATATGCTCATGTGAGCTTATAGCTTATTTATTTATGTTAGCTGGTGTCAACGAAACTGGCGTTTGGCGAATGACTCAGCTCTGTCAGGACAGTCTGAAAACAGTTTGCAAAAGCGATCCTATTCGCAGAGGTCGCTCTGAATTCGATTTGCTTTCGCAGACCGTTCATCGACTGTCTTGAAAGAGCTTGGCCTTAATTGTTATTTCACGAACGACTTGTTGCATTGACACCAGCTACAATACATGGTTCATGAATTTAATTGAAGTGTGGTATTGTATAAGTTGGTTTACAAATATATTTTTCAAACATAGTACTGTAGGTACCTAAAAATGAATTTGATTACAATACCATCACTTCATTTGTAAACATTTTTAATCCCACAATATTACTTATATTAACCGAATTCTATACTGAATCTAACTGTCCTTATGATGTTACAGATGGAGCAGATTATGAATTCTTGTATCCTGAATCCTTTCTGGTCTCAGGAAAGATCTGGAAACAAACAGCAACAAATCTGGCAAAAGCACCGAAACTACCGAGCAAATGTGGCACTAAACTGAGAACTTCAATGAAGGTTAGTTGATTCTACAGATATTACTAGTAAATATTCACAAATTAACTTTGAATCCTCTAAACTTCTATGAGAGCTCTATCGCTGCATATTCCAATCCCCATTTCTCTTGTAAAAATTTTCGTTTTATGTCTTTTATTACTATTCTTATTGAACAATAAAATCAAGAGGATGGGAATGGAATAGAATAAGAATACAATGCAAATACAATTTACCAATTACAAGTACAATAAGTGCAAGAGCACCAAGTACAAGTACACAAAGTACGAGCTTAGACTAAGTACTATTACATTGTCTCTGGTACGAGTAAATCAAGTACAGGTACACCAACTACAAGTACACTAAGAACAAGTACATCTATACCAAGAACAATATTATTCATTGTGAAAAATGAATATCATTCAGTAAAAAACTAGAAATATCGTGTAGGCTATTACCAAATCTCCCAATCTTCTCAATACCTCGTATAATTATTATCTTCATACTGACCGATTCATCATTTTTGTATTGCGGTGTCAAATGACAGAAGGCAATTGAATGCATTTAACAACGTGCAGCCTGAATATTATTCGGCAATCAAGTTCCGTTGGGGGGTGCTAGGATGGGGGGGGGTGATTGTTATGCTCGATTTGCCCCCAGCCCGGAAGCTGCCCCTTCTTAGAGACTTTGGGGCACCCCCTGCTGAGTGCACCCCCTGCCAACAATCCTCCCTCCCCCCATCCAGCAACACCATCCCTAAACCCTGTGTTGTCTCAGTAACAACACCATGCCTAAACTCTGTGTTCTCGATAACACCATCACACCTCATAAAGCCGCCTAAAACACCGTAATGAGCCTCTATCATGCATTCAGCCAGCACCCCTGTAGCTCACCATATAGGATAGACACGCGTTGCTTTTATTTTCTATCACTTTTTATCGCCCTAGTGGAAAAGTAATGAAGCATGTGAATAGTTGCTATTATTATTTTGCTCTTGTGAAAACGTATGTGAATAGTCGCTTTTATTTTCTATAATTTTCTATCGTTCCAGAGAAAAAAAAATGTTGGAGATCTGAATGTAGTTGACTTCACTATTATAACCATACAGAATGATATAGTTTCACGATTGATAGTAATAAAGTATATCGATTGATGACAGTATTGTGATAGTTTCTTCTATGGGATTCTATCAATGTGTTATCTAATAACTTCCTGACCAGGATAGTATTTTCTATGGGACTGAGTCAATAACTTTCTGACTTGGATAAAGGCTATTATGGGACTAAATGTTCCCTCCTTTGGGAAATTGGCTGTCGTTGATGAAGACAGTCAGTCGTTTCCAGTTTCTGGAGGAATAGTAATTGTTGCATTACACTCTAACTGATTAACTGCATGTTATTCAGAGGTGTTCTGCATCTTCACTTGGTTGTGAAGACTGGCTTATGGTTGAGAGTATCGACGTGCTAACCAGACGTTACCTCTATCCTGGTTGATGATTATTCGCCTGCCGTATTCTCTGTCCGGGCTGGGAGGGCATTCTGGCGGGGTGGGGGGTGGCTTCGGCTCGGTCGGTGTTGGTTCGGGGGCTGTGGGTTCTTTTGAGAATTTATGGCTTTTGGGCCGGTATTGGCAGGGCTGGAGTCGTTTTCCCGTCTTGCCGGAGTGTCTTCTTTGCTTGGATGGACTGTATGGTTTGGTGAATATGAAACTGGCAACTAGCTGGTAGGCCTAGGCCCTTCATAGGGCTGTTGCGCCATTGACAAACAAACAATGGGACTAAATGTGATACAATTGTTATATCTCTGGTTGAATAGATAAACTTGACAAGGAGTTTCAATATGAACCCAAAAAGTGTTTATGGAAATAAAAATTATGAGCTTAATTAATGGCTTGCAATTATCAATTGGTTATGTGGTTTTTTTTCAATACAATCCAATCAATTCACTAATGACTTTATTCTGTGTTTAGAATAATTAAGCTCACGAGTTTTGAATCGATCAGTTGACTTACAAGTAGATAAAATATTATGAAAAAGTATGAATCAAATATTGAACATACAAGAAAATAAATTCATCAATGTATAGTCATTCTATAAGTATTAATTAAATATTCAGAGTGTAATATTTACTAGCAGCTCGTTATGGACAACAAAATAGACGAGTATTCATTAAATTCAAATAGTAATTGAAGATACATTAGATCAAAATCGGTAGTTTTCATGGATTGATTAACCCTATATCCCTTTTTATACAAGATTACTGTATTCAATTCCTATAGACTTCCACCATTGTATTAATCTCCATATTCACTTCGCATTCACTGCTATAACCTACCTGAATGTAGCCCAACCCCTTCAAAAACGCACCCTCCTTACATCTGTAATAGATAGTGAAAAAACAAAACACCCAACAAATCAACCTTGTCCATTAAGCAGTATTTTATCCCGTCAAAACAGGGGAGACCTGCAAAAAAACAGGATGTTGAGCTAATTTTTTGAGTTTTTGGTAGAACATTACAAGCGGCTGCTGTAGACAAGCGCTTCAATTATTCTGCGCGTTGAAAAAAGTGCTGAGAGGTGGGGTTTAGAACGGAAAATGTTGGCCACTTTTTGCGATTAACCACCACGTATGCATTTGCATTTTTCAATATTAATGAAACAAAAATGATTGAGTTGCTACTGATATTTTTATCAGCGGCTGGATTAAAAATTGACCGTGTATTTTTGAAATTACCCTGCCGCAACTGCAGTTGAAATTGATGTCGCGGATAATGTAAAAATAAATCTTTGGGGGTCTTTTTTCGGGAAGTGAAAAACGCAATTTATTGCAGTTTTTTGCAGCGGTATCAATTTATATTCAGAGCGAATGGTGCACACGAGATTTGGGCTGATTGAGGGCTCTTATTGTAAATGCGGCCTGCGATAGGTTACTGGTTATTGGTATGGCAGGATCTGATTCTGTATCGTGTACGGGATGAGGTAGTGAAAATGGAACGGATGTAGAATTTAATATCTGGGAGCGAAAAATCAGGACTAAACTATGCTTTAATTTTCATTTCAGGAATTTAGTATAAGTAATTTAATATTGATATAAATCATTATTTTCAATGAATTATTAAATTGATAGATATATCGCTAGTAAACAAGGAAATATACCAGTTAATATCAAATAAAATAAATATACATATACCGATTAGCCTTGCTGGAACGGAATCCCAAGGAGGAACAGAATGAAGATGTTTTAGTTGGTAATCCAGTGGCATCACTCAATCAATCTGAGATCAAATCAGAAGACCGTTGAGGAGATTGAAGGGTAGGTAAGATAGGAGGGTTACACGAGAACGTAATGGCGTCAGGTTCGATTTGAGTGGGTCTTCCCTCTTTTTAAAGAGGAAAAGAAGAAGAAGGCGGAGAAGATGAGGGAAACGAAGACGAGGGAAAAAAAGAGAAAAAGGTGTAGGAGGAAGTGGAAGAAGAAAGGAGGAGGAGGAGGAGTAGTAGGAGGAGGAGGAGGAGGTGGGGGGAATAGGGGAGAGAAAGTGTAAGAAAAAGAGGAGGACAAGGAGAGGAAGGAGGAGGCAGAGAAAATGAAGAATAAAAAGGCAGAGAAGAAAGAAAGAGTAAGAAAAAGGAGGAAGAAGAAGAAGAAGAAGAAGAAGAAGAAGAAAAAGAAGAAGAAAGAAGAAGAAAAAGAATAAGAAGAAGAGTAAGAAAAAGGAAGAAGAAGAATAAGAAGAAGAATGAGAAGAAAAAGAAGAGTAAGAAAAAGGAAGATGAAAAAGGAGAGTAAGAAAAAGGAAGATGAAAAAGAAGAAGAAGAGTAAGATAAAGAAAGAAAAGAGGAGGAGGAGGAGGAGGAGGAGGAGGAGGAGGAGGAGGAGGAGGAGGAGGAGGAGAATTGGGAAAAGGAGAAAAAGATGAGGAGGAAGAAGAAGAAGAAGAAGAAGAAAAAATTAGTAGAAGGATAAGAAAAATAAGAAAAGGAAAAAGAATAAAAATAAGAATAGGAGAAAGAAGAAATGTAAAAAAGATAAAAAAGCACGTGATATAAACATGACAGACACTGAATACTGAGTGGCAGTGAGGGGTACCCCTCCCCATTCCTCATTCCTCCTTCTACTTTCTTTCCCCTTCATCATGTTTCTCTTTTTCCTACTTCGTTTGTATCTTTCCCCTCTTTCCCGCATTCGAAATCACTCAGCGTCATCCCTCGTCTGTGTCTGTCCACCCTTAATCCGACTGCTTACATCCCCCATAACACGCACCAACCGATTTCTCACAATCTGATTCGACACTGCTGCTATCTGGTTAGGTTAGGTTTTGCTTGGTCCACTCTAATGCTACCTAATAAAAAGGAGTAGGCCTATACTTCAAGAAGGAGTGGTATGAGTAGCAGATATTGGGTATACTAGATTACTTAAATAAGTATACACAAGTATATAATAAATGTATGAATTTAATATTCATAGCATTATAGAGCTGTCGCTAAAAAGTTAGACGGTTTCGTCTGTTCCTTGTGCGCTCCAAAAGCTGATGTTGTTATTTAGCTATACCCAGATGCTGCTTTTGAAATTAGAAGAGATGAAAGATGCTTTAGATCAGCTGTATGTAGGTTACATCACATACTATAGACAGAAGAAACCGCCTGAATTTCTGGTGTCATCTTTACAAAATAGATCAAGAGAAAATTCAAGATCTGAATCTTAAATACAATGTTTTGATATAATTCCACCATTATTATTTATTCTACATTATTTTTTAATTTAAACAATATTTTTTAACAATAATCCAAAATAACACAGTTTCGTGGAGCATAATGTGGAGCATAACGAGTGGAGCGTAATCAGATATTATAATAATTGTTCATTAGTCAATAATTTCGTGAATAATTCATCATACTCTACAGTTGGGGTACAGTTGAATGTTAACTGGAAGTAATTCTTAACGTGAATCGGATTGTGTTTTACTATAATTTGGTCATTGGTCTATACTAGAAATGGATTACTTTGAACAAATATAATAAAGCATGAATAAATATAATTTCAAAATATTTTGTGCAATCGGTCATTAAGAAATTTAATGATCAAAGGATTTTGCTACAGAATGTCAGTAGCCTAATCTCAAAATGTAATGACTTGATTATGACCTAATTGAACAATGTTCCACAATAACAAAAACACAATATTTTTAAACAGACATCTGTCTAATTAATGTCGATATCTGTCGAATTAGTCAGATATCTGTCTTATAATCTTGACCAAAATAGGCTGTATTTAGAACAGATATCTGTTGAATTATTCAGATATCTTTCTCATAATCTTGACCAAAATAGGGTGTATTCAAAACAGATATCTTTCAAATCAATCAGATATCTGTCTTTTTATTTGTTTATTCTTAGTTAATAATTTCAAGCAATGTAGGCAGTATATAGAAATCAATCCATTCGTCATGACTAAAAGGTTTAAGAATGGTGTAATCGTTTTCCACCCATCATTAGGCGATTTATTCGGTGTATTATTGTTGTGATTGTTGAAGCTGTACTCAGGAAAAAGGGTGTTTTTGGGGCTGGAGTGTTTTGGGGTGTTGGGGTTGTATAAGTACTTGAATGTGACATGTGGCAGAAAAAAGGGTGTAACACAATACTCGCGGATACCAAAGTGAAACGTGCCCCTTTCATTTCTTTTGACTGTCACTTTTTCTTTATTATCCTCTCCGGATTTGTGAGCGTTACTGTTTCTGTTTTCTATTCTGGTCTTTTCCCGATTCTTCTCTGAACCTCTTCTTGTATCTCAATGATAGTTTTTTAGTTACAATTACAATATTTTTTATAGTTTACAGTTAAATTAGAATGCACTGAAATATTCGACCACTTCCTCATCAATTTCAACAATTCCAATTTTCTTCAACATTTATGTTATTAAATACTTTTTATCTTATCCTCTGTTACTTTGAACTTCAATAGTTTTAATAATAATTTGAGAACTTTTTAACTTTGTACATTTATATGAACTTGTTTTCTTGTCTCGCTCGGTTTCTCAAATCTCAAATCTTCACCCTCGAAAAACCTTACTCATCTACTTCAAGTTGATGAAAAAAGATATCGAATTATTATTCAGGCCGGTATCGCACGGTAATGTTTCTATTATCATATATGGAAAGATATATTTTCATCTGATTTCATGAAATTTGATAATAGAAATTACGGTATTGCACGAAACAGGTATTCTTTACTGTACAGCACTTCCCCTGTTTCAAGGGCCTGAGCCACCAGTAATATTCTATCAGAAAATTGGAAACTTAACAACAAGCAATTTGGAGATTGCAGCCATTTAACTGCTCTCCCAAACTTTCTGAAAAAAGTATTTCAAATAGTTCCAAATTCAGCCAGAAGATGGCAGTAGCAGCAGGGTGCATTGCTTCGACTCCTATTGGACACGCCTCCAAGCTCCACCTATACACTCGGATTGGCCGAGGGCATCGGTTCGAAATACTCTAAATTCAACCAGTAGATGGCAGCAGTTGTCGGGTGATGTTCCAGATCTGACTTGGACACGCCTTTACGCCCCTCCCGCTCTAATCTGATTGGTTGACAGTGTTTCGTGAGTTCTGCCTTAGAAAATGGCTGCTAGTGAAAAAATGATGGATGGTGATCCATTCACCAATCCTAACGATGCTTTACTATTAACCTTCTTACGCTAATATAATTTATTAATGCATTCAATCTGGTACAATTTCAATAAGCTAGTACTTGAAGAATTCAGAATCAGTTTAATTTCTATCATTTTGTTGTGTCATTAAATGTTGTTCGACCACAAATAGAGTTTCAGAGGGCGTTTCTCAGGATCCTTCATACATTGATCGTGGTTTTCAATCAATCAATTAATTATGATAAACACTTTTGGATTCAAGTTATTGATGCGAAATGTTTTTTCTTTTTGGAATATTTAAGAAATTATTCTGTATCGTACACTCCGTGCACTCCTTGCGAGGGCCCTGCTTAGTTTTGTGATACAAACTGAATAAGATATAATTTACAAAACATCATGTAGTTCTTACAAGCTAATATTTTCAATAGTGATGGCTAAACCCATGAAGTCAATGAAGTATCCTACTGTTATGAGTGTTAAATCATATAGATGTGACATTGAAACTACCACTCGTCTATTTTTATTATTGCTGATACATAATAATATAATATTGCCTTGGAAATACTGTAACAGTAATGCTTCTGGGTAGATGATAACATAACTTGAAGATATAACTTCAGTGATGCCAGAAGCTGTTTCCCCACTATCCTTCACTCCCTCGTTTCTGTATTTTCTATGTGCTAGTCAAGAAACGATATCGGGCACATCATTGAAAAGCCCATTGCCAGTATGAAAAATGTTATTTCCTGGTGAGGGCTTGTGTGGGGTGCACAAATAAAATATACACTCGTATTAGGACATAAAATAGACGTGACCTGTCTGCTACCAGTGAGCGGAGAAGTTTTCAAATGGAAATAAGAGGGAAATATGAATGAATGGAGGATGTGAGAGAAATGAGGAAGGAACAATAAATTTTCTCTAAGAAAATAAAATTATGAATTGAATAAATAAATAATTAAATAAATTGAATAAATCTTGAATTATATAGATAAGGGAAATGGAAAATATGAACCTTTCTGGAACTTGTCCTATTGAAGAGTCCTATTGAATTGGAATCTATCTTCAGATTCAAAATTGAGTGATGGAATGAGATTGAATATGGTGAAATTCTCCTATCTAAACAATGTTTCAAACACAGAAGTGACTTACAATGATTGGAAAAATATTTTATTATAATTTCGATGACTTGGGAAAGTTCGATATTGAATAGATTTTAATATTTGGATAAAAGGTGAACAAGTGTTGGGTGCATCTAACAAAAAGAAGTTTGTAACGAAAGGAGAAGAGAAAAGATGGAATCAATATCCTTTTTTACATGTAGAAAATTAATATCCGTCTCAGGGGATGGATTTTAAATATCATGAATGCCATAGATAGATCAAGAATGGTAGATCTGGAATAATCCAAAGAATCAAATATTGAGCCATTCTGGCTTTTGTAAGAATAAAAATAAAGATTACAATAATTATTCATGTATGGTCTGAAAATGTATAATTCTTGGCAATATATGAAGTTGAGAGAGAATGTTTTTCAATGAATAATAACGATTACAGTCATGTATTGACTAGAAATTTTCAACTCTTGGCAAAATGAAGTTGACAGAGAAAATCTGTAAGAATTTGAAAATATAATTGTTCAAGAAAAATGTAGTAAAGATGAAGTAGTAGAGAAAATTGTAGAAAAATGTAGAGAAGAGAGAGAGACACGTGGGAAGAGAAATGTGAAAAAGGAGAAGATGAAAGAGAGAAAGAGATTGGAATGAGCTACACGATGTAATACAGTTTATTTTGAAGACGTCTTAGGAAATAAAGCGGTGAGATAGGAAAACCACCAAGTAGGTTAGGTTGGGGGATGGTAGGGGGGAAGAGGTAAATGATGGCTAGAGGTAGGCAGTCAACGAGCAACTTCCTGGGTTTTCACGAGATAATCCCTTTTCATGAGCTCGCTTACGGCTGGGAAAGCGTCGGAAAAGCGTCTACTGCCTCACGACTTATACGTCTCTAGCCAACCTACCTTTTTCCCTGCTACTTCACATTGAATATATGTATTTCCAAGTGCCAGTCATAAATTATGATCGTTTTTGAACGCGTATGAGAAGAACTTTCCCAAAAGTGATCGAATTTAATGTTTCCGTGAAATATGATAGTGGCTTGCAACACCGGACGCAGCACGCGTGCGTAAAGTACCGTTTGATAGCACGCTGAGTTGCGTCGCAGTAGGCGTCAAAGTTGTGTTTTTTGTTTGGCAAGGGATATCCAAAAGCTTTTGCTCTCAAGGGTTTTGTGTGAATGAAATTACATATTATACGGAATAAATGAATTGATAAATTTCATATAAATATTTATTCTTGTATGCCTCAGCTACACGATAGGTATTTTCTGAAAGTGAACTTCTAGCTACTGCTTAAAATAATATTTGGACTATCTAAATTGACTATTAGCTATCCTAGTATATAAATGAATTGATAAACTTCATATAAATATTTATTCAAATCATCACCTGTTAGGCCTACGTACGATAGTATTTGAATTTGAAAGTTCAGAATAGAAATACTGCTTAAAAGATATACTAGGATAGTCCAAGTTGCAACCAATCAACACACAAAATTTATTCAAATCATCACCTGTTAGGCCTACTTGATGACCAAATCAATAATTTTTAAATCAATATTGACCGATCTGGAGTCATTTTCTCATCTTGCCAGAGACTCTTCTTTGCTTGGCCAGAGTATACATAGACTTCACTTGAACCATTTTTTCAACACTACAGTCAATATTACTAGCCGTTCGTAATGAAAAACAAAATGCATGAGTATCGTTCATATAGAATAGAAACAACAGTAAGTAATAAGTATATCTCAAATGCACAACCCATTTATATTTTGATTGAATTCATTTAGAAGTGCCTATTGATTTAAAAAAAATCCGGAGATCAAATATTTTATTGATAGAGATGGAGGAACAAATTTTTAATCGATTCTGCTTTTGTGACTATTACTTTTCGGCTTTTCGGTACCAGAATCATTGTTTGAACAGCGCTCTCTAAGTTGCAAATTAATAGACCCGATTAAATTGAAAACTTCGCCAGTGCACATCAAAACACACTAATCACCAAAAGTTGCAAATTAATAGACCCGATTAAATTGAAAACTTCGCCAGTGCACATCAAAACACACTAATCACCTGCCTGCACAGATCAGAACGCTTTTAATTCTACGGATTCGTTTTAATTAAGGGGGGCCACGGCGATAATAACTATGACAATCACTAATGAATAAATAAGCCACCACGAGATGATTGATAAGTAAAATTATTTTCACACTAGTTGTAAATAATTTATGGGCTAACACAGTTGTCTGCCATACGCCATTGTTCACAGATAATGATTGCCGCTAGCGCAATAATCATTATGAGTGTCAGCGAATAGGCCTATAGTCTGTCCACGCGAAGAAGACATTCTGGCAAGATGGGGAAATGACTCCAGCTCGGTCAATGTTGGCTCGAGAATTATTAATTTGGCCTCAAATAGTAGGAAACTTTCTGCTGTACAATTTGAGACAAAATTTATAATTTTTGAACCAATATCGATCGAGCTGAAATCATTTTCCCATCTTGCCAGATTGTCTTCTTCGCTTGGATTGACTAGTTGGGGCGACGTCCGTGCAAAGTGTTGCCGAAATTGCACACCAGGGGCGTTGCTATCCATTTTAATGAATAGCTGGCAAATGGAAACTCGCAAAATCCAAAACCTTACCCCCCCCCCTAACCGACACCCCCCTTGATTATTAATAATTTATGGAACTCGGCTACGATTAGAGTGGAGCCGCCTACTTTCGATAGTCGATAGTAGTGGAATTTCGATATTATTTAGTCGAGTCTCGAAAATCTCGGGATGGTTTCCATTAGTGTGGGGATTAGGTTTGACAGGTGACAAATTTCGCCTAATTAAAACGAAGAGCGTCTCTTTCAGCAACACTGATTGCACTTCTATCCTGCCAACTCATAATTATTATTGCAGTATTATTCGCATTATCATCACACCATGTTCCGTGCTGACTTTTATGGGATTTGGAGTACTCTTGTTGGCAATTGATGTTTTGCGAGATTGAATTGAGAGATTTTTAACTTATATTGCAGTTTACTCAATGAATGAGATTCTGATTTTTCTAATTCAGTTGTAATCAGGGGGTGGAGTCTAACTAGCCTAACTTTTTACATACTAGTCATAATAGGCGTACTGTACCTCACTTTTTCATGAATTACAGTGCTCAATCAATTTGTTCAATAACTAAAAATTTAAAATTGTTGTATAGTGTTCCGGCCTATCATTGCAGTTTCAAATCGTGAGGTATTGAAGGGGTATGATACTTTATTCTATTAATAGGGTGCATTACTTTCATTGTGTATTATTTTTCAGCGAAAATTCTTTTTTGTATGTTTTGTCTAATTTAAATCCCGATTTTTAAGTTTGGGGTGCGTTTCAGACGGAAAGTTTACTGAACGTTTTTTCTTCAGAATTTATTTCTTACAATATTACAAAATAAAATATACTGGTCAGCAATTAATAATGTATCCTATTTCTATTCATTTGAAGTTTCTTAGCACATTTTGCCCATTATCTCGATAATCATCAAAGTTACAAACTTCTTACTGGTTCCATTAGACTTCTATTTTATTTTTACGTGGGAATTGATCACTCAAGTATCCTCATATAGCCGTCATAAAATAAGTTTTAAAAAAATATGAAATCTTCCGCCATCATTGTCTCAGTAACAAAGCATTTCTAGAGCGCATGTTCACTGAAATTATTCATTTATTTTTATGTAAGGAAAAATCTTCCGGAGACACTGTGTAATTTTCGCAAGCTGGAGAAGACACGGCAGGATAATGTTAAGTACATTGTAACTAGGTGTCTTGTCGCATTGTCTGTGCTGATTATCGCGAAATGTGAATTCGGCAGCGGAGTTTAGAAATGGAGAAAATAGAGTGGCAAATTTTGAAATATTTCTAAAATATTCGTTGATAGTTGGTTTATTATTGTTATTTCAAAATTTCCCGTTTCTCTGCACCACTCTGTATAATTACAGTAGAGATTGTCTCAGAATTCGTGCAATGTTGTCATATACTATTCTAAAATCGTGTACCTTCGCCAACGGCCATACCACGTTGAATACACCGGTTCTCGTCCGATCACCGAAGTTAAGCAACGTCGGGCGTGGTCAGTACTTGGATGGGTGACCGCTTGGGAACACCACGTGCTGTTGGCGTTCTGTTTCTTTTTTGTATGTTTTATTCATTAAATACAGTAGTTTATTGATGAGTACTTCATAGGAATTCATTTATTTTTTATATTTTTTCTTTGAAATTTATTGTCCCATTCAAGTGGTACTATTTGTTTTTTTACGTGGCTGATAATAGTGTCTTAGTTACAAACATATTATTGAAGAAGCCAAAATCAAGATGGTCCTCGATGTGGCTATGAAGTGCTGACAAAAGTCTGGTAATCAATGTTGATTAAAGTTGTGTATAAATAAGTTATAAAGAACGACTGCTGTATATTATTTAATAGGCAGTAAGATAAGGACAAATTAAAATAAGACACAATCATTCTTAATAAAATTATTCCTATAATAATTTTTCATGTAAGTTAATAATTTCATAATTCAACTTGAATGAAAATTATTTTCAAGGTTGAAGTATTGACAACTTAGTCAATCCAAACTTCTTTTACGATATTCCCAAATTCAATTCTAATGAATTTCATGAATCACCCTGCTAAACATTATCAATATAAAGCTGAAATAAAGCAATTTCCAGCGAAAGTGAATTCTGTGTCATTCCAGAAAATCATTACAGCGATCATCAAATTTACAGCTTATTACCAAAGAGGATTGAAATATTATTACTCTAGAAAATATTATACTCTTGGAATAAAGTTACTCCATGTTATTACTCTGTGTGACACCAATCAACCTGCTGAGCCCTAGTTCCAATGATAATCATCAGCTATAGTCTATTCAAGCAAAGAAGACATTCTGACAAGATGATAAAATGACTCCAGCTCGGTCAATATTGGTTCAAATAATCAAAAATTTGGTCTCAAATTGTAGAAAACATTCTGATCTACAATTTGAGACCTAATATATCATTTTTGAATCAATATTGACCGAGCTGAAGTAATTTTATCATCTTGTCAGAATGTCTTCTTTGCTTGGGCAGACTATAACACAGAACCCAATAAAAACACACAAGGGATACACTGTGTACAGATTAGCCGGCTCAACCTACAATGGGATCTCGGTATTTATAATGACAATGTAAATAATAATCTAGCGGGGTGTCCCCGAGTAGGGGGTGGATTAGAGCCGAAACCACTTCTTGCACAGACTACGGGGGTCTCTCTATTATTCTGCCGTCTAAGCAGTGCAATGTAGCGTAGAGGTGGTAGCAGTGTAGAGTGGCCGCAAGCCATATGTACACTAAACAAGCCACGACTATGCTCATTACATACTTGATCACATTTCAGCCCTAAAGGCTTATTTAAGGGTGCTTCTCAATGTTATTATTGAAGGGTGGTGACTGCCTTGCCATCTGTCGGGGCTACTGTGCGCTTCGTATTGATCTATTTACATAGATTTCGCCGATAATAGCCTGTCTGATCCTATCTATTAGCCGTGGCGGCTCAAATCAGCCAGCCGACGATTGTTTATTCATTCGGTTAATGTCAATAAGCAATTGGTGACTGTCAATAGTGAAATCAAATAGTGATTGTTCACAAAAATGTCATTGTGATTACACTAAAGCTAGCGAGCACTGTAATGGATGCGAATTTTTATTAAAATGTAATTGATAATGTATTAAATTGAAAGGGAAGATATTGACAAACCACTGATTTATTGAGAAATGAAGATACCGGTCACGGTTGCTACACCATTATCAAGTTCACCAGAGATTGATAATGGTATTGCAACCAAAATCGATACCTCGATTTTTTAATAGATCAGTGATTTGGCAATATCTTGTCGTTTAACTCAATATTGTGGAATAACTTTGGCTTTAGTACCATTAGCTTACAAAGAGGATGCGTAATGTAGTTGAAAGTTAATAAGTTAGAACAAATAAACTTTCCTTGTTTATAGATCAATAAACAAATCAATAATATTAATAAAAAATCAATATTTAATAAATAATATTAATAAACAAATCAATAAAATCAATGATATTGATTATCCGTCACATAAATTTGTTTATAAATATTCTAAAATTTATGTTAATGAATGAAAAATAGTATCGAGGGATTTGTGGGTCGGAACAGGCATAAGAGGTGCATAAATTATTATAGAAAAGAACCAACAATTTCAACCTTTCAAAACCAGTATAGCAATCTTAGATCATTCATACTCTATTAATGGTCTAAGATAGCAATGAGATAAGGCAATAAATAAACAAGGTCTGTTCGTGGACAATGAAGATTCATGGTACCGTATGAATTATCGAATTAAATAATTTGAAAACAATACTATTAGAATGAAAATTCACTAAAATTGTAAATTGTAAATCATTTCAGATTTCAGTATCAATAACTAATTATATAATTTATTTTCTAATATCTGGATTCTCTTTCCAAAAATTTATATTCATAACTACCTGTTCCCTTTTTGTCAAAGGCTTCTATCAATGTATTTTGGAGAAAAATTTGAATCACAGTACCCTTCAAATAGGTACGATTATTAGGCAAAAATAATTTCAATAATATTCTATTATTATTAATTCCAAAAAAATACAATAAAAACATAAATGATTGTATGATTTAATCTCAAAGGAATACGACTAATCGTTTGCTGAGCTATTCAAATAACCGTTACATTGCCTGAAGATGAAGGGTTGAGCAGTTGTTCGGTACCGTAAAGCCTTTCTGATTCAGTGACAAGAGCCTTTAGTTTGACAATTCTATTTTCCTAGCAGATGATGTAGAACTAATCGGCCTAATACGCATGACACCGATACTAATGAAAAGAGAGAGAAAAAGAAAGAGAATAAAGAGATTGGCCCTGCGGGGCCCCCTGTATAATAGAAAAAATATAGATATATTTTCATCGTCTGGTACACCCTTTGAGGTAAACCCAGATCACTCACTCCAAAATTCAAACATTGGAAACCACCGTTTGCTCTAGTGTGTTTAGTCTTATGTTATTTGCTCTAGCGCCCATTCACAAAATAAACCCTGGATTAACAAGTGGTTCAACATTTTAACATTAACAATGATCCATTCGTCTATTATATTCTTACTAATAGTTTTTTTTCTGGATGCAATGTGGAATTAAAATTTGAACTATATCCTAATGGGTCATGTTACATAAAAATTTCAAGTTCTTTGATGCAGAACACACTATCAATTATTATTATTCATCTATGATTAATCATTATTAGTTGATAAGATATTTTTAATATTTCATTCATTAATTCATTTGACAAGATACAATATACTTAATTGGATCAAAACACAGGCCAAGTCCAAAATCTATGATAATCACACGAAAATGAGCTAAAGCATCGAAACATGTATGTATGATGAAATAATATTTTTCAAGTTTTTAAAAAGGGGTTTTGAATTATATTTTTGTCTATCACTTATGATGATAATATTCATATTGAGAGATTCAATACATTTCATTGAATATATTTTACATTACATTCATGATACATATTGGAAAATAATTATTATTATTTGTTGTTACAATTGCGACTTATATAAAGTATTTTAAGCAAAGGTGATAAGTGGATGATGATGTTTAGGCTTCATAGTGTTTTATTACATAGTGAATGAATGATGGTGGTTGCTGAATGTTTACATTACAATTTTAACTTTAAAAACACTTTTTACTTACAAAATCCTGATTTTTGATTGAGTTCACTGTTAACAATGAAGATCTGATCAGAAACACTAAATAAAAATGTTCAAAAACTTTGGGATTTTTGAATGAACTGGAAAATTTTTAGAGCAAAATAGAATCAACCCTACTATCAAGATGAAAGCCCATTATATCAGACCAGTATAGATTCCTTGTCTAATGAATAACTCTGTAAAGTATCGACAAATATACTTATATATTTGTCAATATACAAATATACAATATTTGTTACTAATATACAAATATATGTACTTATATTTTCAAAGCTATGCATTGTACACATGACTAGTTTTTACACACATTTTCATGGACCATTTTCATACACCTACTGTACTTCTTGAAGTTGTATTTATTTGAAAATTTATACCCTTTCCTTTGAACCTTAGAACTTCAAAGCTTCAAACCCCCAGAAAACAGACTTGCAAGAATTATGATCAATTTCTCCAAAATTTTCTTAATAGATGGATAGGGTAGTTAAATGGATATTGAAGGTCTGTGCGCCATTGTTCCTGCATGAGTCGTTAAAGCATATAGCCGCAGGGTGAATTATTTGCTCAAATACACCTTTTGTAATTAGACGATGGTAGCAGATTGTTAAATAAAACCACCCACCAATCACAAATAAAGGTACCGCAGAAATCTTCAACACAAAGTACCGTAGCCTATTGTAATGGAAGGGTTGTGGTTGCATAGGTCTACGCTTCTACACAGAAGCAAGCATATATATCACATTAAAATCCAATCCTCAAGTGTTCCTTTTAATTCTCCTCTGCTTGACTCATATCCAGTAACAGATTTTCCATTTCTGTCATTAGAATGACAGAATGATTAGCCCTATAAGGCTATAAAGTTTACATTTTTATACAAGCTTCACTAAAAAATTGTTTAATTCTTTTTAAAAGAGTTTTAATACAAAATACAATGAACGATTGCCATTAGTCGTTAAATTAGTAATTAAAAAAAAGAATTAAATTCTAGAGAATTTTAGAATATTATTAAGTTTTTTTAACTGGAAATTTGTAACAATATTATTGTAAAAATGTTACTTCAATTCCAACTCATAATACTTTTCTCTGAACAGATTTTAAAATTCAAAATGTTTTGAACTTTTCTCTTGGTGTGAAAATTCGTTTTTATGCATATTTTATGACAAAATTATTTTTACTTTATGTATATATGTAGGCCTATATAAATTCTGGAGGGACAATATCAGCCTGTTATATAACTATTTGATGTAAAACGACTAAATAAAGATGAGTTAAATTACAATTGTAAATTTTAAAATTCGAATTTTTTTACTGCCAATAATAAAGAAGTGGATTTTGAACCACGTTGGAAAACCTAGGTACCGGTACTCGTTATTTCCCACTTTGGCCACTTTCATGATAAAAAACTAGTTGGAGACCAAGGAATTCTTCATCTGGGAATTTGTAATTATTGATTATTGTAGAAATGTTACTCTCATTCCATTCCAAGTCATAATACAAAGTATAAAAATAAGATAAGTCTTATCTGCGCTGCGGACCTCTTCGAAGTGTTGGAAACCACTGATAGTGGCTCTATATAAAGGGGGTAGACGCACCATCCGCCATTCTGTGGTCAACTAATAGCGCCAAATTTGGATTCATTCAACTCGACAGTCAAACATATGATTAATCGTAAAAATTATGTTAGGAAAAATACTAATCACTTCACAGAGCATTGAATTTGCATTTGGTTTCCAGTCTGGCAATTTTCAAGTAAAATTTTTAACCTGGATTCATATTCCTGCCTCTGGCAAATTTGTATTTTTTAATTTTGTTAGATTTATTATAAAAATAGTTATGTTTTTTTAAATTTGATACTAAGCAATATAAATCATTCTATATGACAAATTAACCTACAATATTTCAAAACAATAACATTTGCTCAACTTGATAAATATCTGTTGATCGTCTCTATCATAAGAAATATTTATATGATTTCAAACCTGGCGCTAAAAGTTGACCACAGAATGGCGGATGGTGCGTCTACCCCATTTTAGTGCATTTCATTTGAAAAAATGCACTATTGGTCTTGCCCTGACAATCGAAAATTTATGATGTGATATATTTTTTACACGTTTCCGAGCCCCTAGAACACGAATCTGATGTCCGTTCAAATTCATATATCTCTATATATATATTTATATATGTACAGTTTCTTGTTAACACGATAACTCCCGAAGGGCTTGTCGGAGAGCGACCAAATTTTGCACAAAAATCATTAGTGTTAATATCTCGGTCAAGTTCGTTAACCAGCCAAATTGGTCCAAGGGTAGGGGTGAAATTAGGGGATGAAAATTTTGAAAAATCACTACAAATCGACCAATAACGTGATCGTTTTGAAAATTGGTGGGTATAATACCCTTATTATTCCCTACAATTTGAGCCATCAACGAAAAAAATCCAATCAAAAATGGCAGAGAAAATGGCGAATAACACAATGCCAAAAATTATTGTGTTTTTCGAAAACGGCGCCTTTGAATTCATACCCTGAATAGCTCATTATAAGTCATATGATTTGAGCCATCATAGAATTGCATTTGAAATGCACTCTTTCCGACCGCCAGCTGCCGGAGCGAATTTTTTTTATAGAGCCCTACTGATAGTAGAACGTGAAGTGACAGATCACCGAAGTTTACGCCATCTACGTGCGAAGCATTGAACTCAGAGGACAGAGGGCGTTTGATATTAGAAGCAGTAGATGCAACTAAGCTTTTGATCACAGTTCATCAATTCTCAACGAATTTGTAAACGAATTAGCTTCAAAAAACACTAGTTTTCCTTGTTTATGGTCATTGGAGTAAAAATTTACCAATTCCATGTAATTTTAACCTCGTGAAGTTTATTTTGTCTTTCAAACGTATGTTTGAAACCAACCTGTGTTTTCATAACCATGTTTTTAGTGTGTACTTCTCAAGTAGGGGGTATAGCTCAGTGGTAGAGCATTCGACTGCAGATCGAGAGGTCCCCGGTTCAAACCCGGGTGCCCCCTTAGTTTTTTGGCTACAGCTCCCTTATTCTGGGATGATTGAAGATTTTTATAAAATTTTATACATGTGTAAAAAAGTCAAGGGAGTTCAAGGAACCTCCTTGAAAAAAGTAGTCTTTATACATGTTGGTATGAGCAGATGATATTTTCTATTTGTTTTAAACTATTCTTAAATTTTTCTGAAATAGGCAACTCTCACTAACTCCTTACTAAAGTCAACACATCAAATAAATCATGATCGAAAAATTTATAGTATGGAATATCATCATTACATTATTGTGAAACTCCATGTTATAGTATTATATTACAATAATTATCATAATAAATTTATTAAACAATCAATTAAAATACAAAATTCAAGGACGTATTAATATACAAAATCCAAAATCTTATAAAATATGAAAATTTCTCAATTTTTTCTCTTTCGGTAGCATTTTTCTTCCAGATTATTCTTATGCAGTCCCTGAAACTCGATATAATAGTATTTTCTAAGGTTCTAAAGCTTTATAAGAAAAGAAAAGTTTGCAAACTTTCAACCTCAGCCTTTATATTTGTGTTAATTTCCAATGCCCATTATTATTCCTAATGATTTACACTAATTTTCATAAGAGGTATTTGCTTCAAATTAATCACCTCTGTCATAAATTGCAATTTTTTATCGGTTGGTGATGATTGTTTTTTCAAACGCCCATTTCCATATCACTTGGGTACCTTTTCCTAAAATAACCAACAATATAAAAAAACTAATTGGAATAATTTCTTCTTCTAGCAAATGTACTGTACTGTACATATCAAATCAGGCTATATAAAAATATTATTTGGCACCGCAAAAAGAATATAGCGACGACACTTTTCAACTGATCAGTCTTTATTGGCCCATTTTTGTGTGATGAAACTTTATCGTTACTGAAAATTATCCTGATAATAATAATACTTATAATTCTATCAGAATAGCAAAAATGAAGAGGTTAAAAATACTGATTAAGGTGAACTAATTTAATTCTTCATTTAATCGGGATTTGTTTTCTATCATAATAATTTTCCGATCATAATATCATTATGGCTGTTGGCTTGGAATACTTTTATGATTGATATGGTCTGTCCAAGCAAAGAAGACCCTCTGGCAAGATGAGAAAGTGACTCCAGCTCGGTCAATATTGATTCAAACATTATAGATTTGGTTTCAAATTGTAGATCAGAATGTTTCATACAATTGAGAGCAGATCAAAACTTTTTGAACCAATATTGACCGAGCTGGAGTCATTTTCTCATCTTGCCAGAGGGTCTTCTATGCTTGGACAGACTATGCAATGTTGGACTTATTTTTGTATGAACACAAAAAAAATACTGTAAAGCAATTGAGCTGAAGATTGAAATTTTGACTACTATCTATTTCATATGGATGGAAAGCAAGCACTTGTTTCAAATTCTAAATTATTAAAAATTTCACGTTTCAACATAAAATTGAATGAATATTTTCATTGCTGAAAACTGCCAATAATGGGATTATTATAAAAAAATTCAATTAATTTTTTTTTCAGCCTGGAACGATGAACGATGTTTTAATATTGAAGTATCCTGGTCCCTAGAGCAATGTTTTTGATCTCATGAAATTAATAACAGCTGCAAATAAAATCCATATTATTGTTGAGTATCCAATTTGCTGGCCTGTTAGTTCAAAATGTAGGTGCATCAGGTATCCTACTTGTAAATTTGTAATGGTAAGTTCTGCATTCCTGCGAGGCGTTTACGTTTTTCTTTTGTGATATAAATGAATCTACAAGTGCATAATGATCTATGAATGATCTATAATGATCCTGTAGAATAAAGTATAATTAATTTATCTCGATTTTTAAATGATGGCTGTTAGTAACAGTATCAAATTTATGTGTTGCGTTGACGCACCGCACCTGTGATAATAATAATATTACAATATCACGGTATTATTTTAGCATCCAAAAATAGTTTTCATTCTTTCAACAGTCGAATAAGAACAATATTATTTAAAAAATAGAATATTAATACATCTATTACTAAGAATACATGCAGTGTTGACGAGATTTGATAAACAATCCAAGAAATTGAATTTAAATTTTTATTCTGTATTATTCATGTACATGTTTTTAATCAATTTCATAAGCTTGCTAACAAATTTAAGTTGGCCTGCATTCAAGTAAGCCGTTAAAGGACACATCACCAACTGGGGGCGTAGCTCAGATGGTAGAGCGCTCGCTTAGCATGCGAGAGGTACCGGGATCGATACCCGGCGCCTCCAAACCTTTTTGGATCATTTCTTCACAATCAATTGACTTGCACAGATGAATCCAACATTTTTATGCAAGAGATTTTAATGTTTTGATCGATATTTAACAGAAAATTATTCTATTCAGATTAAACTACTTAGAATATCTATATTGTTAATGTATATTTTTAAAGTTCATATTTCTTGAATCAAATTATTTCTCAATTCAAATATTTTTCACAGTTCTACTTCTACAACAACTTATTGTGTCAATACATTGTCAACTTGAAGTGTCAATAAATTACGGGAATAGTATGTATTCAAGATTTAAATACAGTATAATAATTATGAGAATTGGAATCAATGAATTAAATAAAAGACATCCCAATTCATTCAATGAATTAATTTCACTAAAGCTTACCTAGACATACAAATTTACTAAGCATGGAAATTTTCAACTATCATTTTTTCGAAATAATTATTTTAACTGGAATAATGATATTAATAGATAATTGAAAGGCCTAATTATGACATGAATAATGATGAATATATAATTAAATTGTGAACATAACCTTCATTTGGAGTATTTAACAAAATCTGGAAATAAGACGCTTTGTACAATTATTGTCTGTGTTTTATCCATTAAGTAATGTATTTTGTCAAATAAATGAATAAAATAAATAAATTCATAAATTACTCAATTTAGGAATATTGCATTATTATAGCAGGAAAATAATAAAATACTCGTATAATTCATTATTAGGAAAATAAAGAAAATATAATTTCTATTAATCAAATGATAATTATAAATAAATCTCCAACTATTATCTTATATTATTTTCTCAGGTAGGAGACTATAATGAAATAGGCTACAGTATAATTATTAGTACAATATAAAATACAGAGTGGTCATAAATTATTGAGCGCATTTCAATGATGAATAGAAAAATAACCTTCCAATGTACTTACTTGTATGATGATTTATTGAAAAGGCAATTTAAATAGTTTTATTTACAACACTTGACAAGTTCAAGAAATTTCCACATGAGAACCATTTGTGGCACGTAAAATGTCTAGGCGATATTCAATTTCACGCCATACATTATTGATCATTAAACTTTAAATTTAGGGCTATTTAAAATAATTGATAAATTAAATGAAAAATCAAATACCCTTTTTAAAATACTTTAGAATTATTATTCTACAGACATGTTTCGGGACTCAGCCCATTATCAAAGGGTATTTGATTTTTCATTCAATTTATCAATTATTGATCATATTTGGAGTGATTTCATCAATTGTCACCCCCCATTATAGAGCCGACCGTGTTCGTTGAAGGTCAACACAAACTGTAGTATCTACGCTAATGTTTGTAACAATAAAAGGCGCCCTACTGCAGTTTGTTATTTTTCTATTCACCTATGAAATGCGCTCAATAATTTATGACCACTCTGTATAATAATCTTCATTATTAAAACAATTCTAAATAAATTTCCAACTATTTTATAATTTCTTCTTTTGACTTTACAGTAATATCTTTATATTTTATAATATTTTTGGAAGGTCTATAACACTGAGACATAAACCAAAACAAGATACAAAATCCAAAATTCTGCCTTGTCACTATACTAGATACAATTTTCGGTTGTAGAATTATTTAGAATAGTATCACAATGAGCCGGGAATAGCAAATAGTGAAGCAATCAAGAAACGCTACTAAAAAAAACTTGTGACGCATTTGTGACAGATTCATCTCTTTCTGCTCTCTCTCTTTCTCTCTGACTACCGCTCATTCATACTCTCTCATTCTCTCATCAGACAATCTCTCTCTATCACTCATACTTCGATCTTACAACTATCATTCACTATTTTCTTTCATCTCAAACTTTCTTTCTCTATCTTTCTATCTATCTCTTCCGCTCTCTCAACTTTCTCACTCTCTCTTTCTCTCTCTCTCTAAGAGTGAGCACCCACCAACCATTGAGCAGCTGGTGGAGTTTGATAACAGAGGAGATTATCAGGTCGCCTAGAATACGTCCGGTCAAAGCAAGCAGTTGTAGTCCAGTGTTACAGTCACAGACTCAATAATAATTATTATTATCAGTTGTCTCTTTCGGCATATCCTACTAAAATACGATTTAAATATAGTTTTCTGTAGTAGATATTTAATGTGTTTTTCTGTGTCTATGCGATTGGCAGTGCGTGCGTCTACGCTTGTTGTAGAAAGACAGTATTCGTTGGAGAATAAACTACAAAGAGTTTAGAATAAGTTTATAATAATTATTAGTAGTACAAACTATGGAAATAATTCCCTTTAATTCTCTAGTCTGTGACACTAGTTATTGATATTCAGTTGAAGCGCGCCGTGAAATGGTTGAGTTGTGGCTGTGATAGTTTACATATTGTGATATGATAAGGTTTTTTGAACATGAATAATAGATGAATTATTTGAGTAACAGTTATTGATATTGAATTCCAGAGTACAAGTGATGTGGTTACGGTTGTGATAGATTCCATGAGATAGCGTCTTGGAGATTGTTATTTTGGAAATTAAGGTGAGTTAAATCGATCTTCAATTGTACGTTGAATCTCTGTAACAAATATTTTATGCAGTGTTTATCTATATTTTTATTGGCTATTTATTACAGTAAGTAGTGATCCATTCCCATTGAAGGAGTGACTGGTGAATATTGAGAGTGATTGAGGAATTAGAGGTGAATTGAGAGTATTCTTCACATAGTAGTATATTATTACTCCATGATTCCAGAACACGTGAATGAATTGCAGTTTCATCGGAGTAATAAATCGAGCATCTACTTATTAGTTGGTATTTTTATTAAAATTCATATTTTGATTCATTCAATTGGATAATACCGGTAAGTTTTACTACTCATCTTTTTCCGTAGGAGTGTCGGCCTATACTGTTGGCCTTTTATAGATTTAGATTATAATTTTGCAATAATAGAAACATTAATGCCGGGTTTTTCAAAGCACACTCAAAGTTGAGGGACCCTCAAATTTGATGAACAATTGACATTTTCTATGATAAGTATAGGAAATCTAGTAAACTGTATAGTAGGCCTAAACTTGAGGGTCCCTCAAATTTAAGTGTGCTTGGAAAAAACCGGGCATCGTATAGTCTTTACTCATTTCATTAGAAAATAATATTATTATTTAATAAATATATTAATATACTAATGAATATAATAATATACTGATAAATAATATTAGTCATACTCATTAGGAAAATTATCTTTCGAATGGTATTTGCGAGTGATAGAGAAATTCACGATAATTTGAAACAGCTTTGGATTGAAAATTTATCTGTTGCAAAGTGAAGTCGAGCAGTTGAGATTTAAGTTTTGTTATTAATATTCTTGATGGTTGAAGTAAATCTAATTAGACATAGATCAAGTGTGATAGGTTTAGCCAAGAATTAATTCAAAACGTGTTTCATTTTCGAAACCGAAAAAATAGAGCAAGGCCACTTTACACTTCTAAACGTGTGCAGGAAGTGTGCTACTAGACCTTAGAGAGCTTATTTTCATTTTTAAGGTGTCAAAGGTCGTGAATTTGGCATAAACTGCTTCAGAGAGCGTTCGTTGGATATGCTATTGTGTTTTACTGTTTGTGTATAATGTTTAGTGAGAGAAATAACAGAAGACTATATTTGACTCCATCAAAGACTATAACATTTTATATGTATAGTTAGTTAGTCTATGTTACAGTCAGATTACAATACTGTAATTAACTATTTACCGTGTATGCTACTCTTTTAATTCGACTGAGTCATTATTAATTTAATTATGCTACTATGGTTGACTAATAAGTTCTGAATAAAACAGTAGCATTTCCAAAACGACTCAAATTTGTTAGTCAATCTTATGCATTACAGATTATACTGTAGGTATAGTCTGTCCAAGCAAAGAAGACCCTCTGGCAAGATGGGAAAATGACTCAAGCTCGGTCAATATTGGTTCAAAAATTATTGATTTGATCTCAAATTGTAGGAAGCATTCTGATTTACAATTTGACACCAAATCAATATTTTTTGATTCAATATTGACCAAGCTGGAGTCATTTTTCCATCTATCAGAGGGTCTTCTTTGCTTGGACAGACTATAAAATATAGGTAGGGTAGTTAATTATTGCACCTAATCGATTTCTCTTGCGAGGACATGCATGTCTCTTATAGAACTCGAATCAAGGAATCTAGTATCTAGATCCTCTTTTTGGTATTGAAATATGTTTACCGTAATTGTGTATTCAACCCATTCATAATATTATGGTATTCTATCTATGAATAATTTATTATTATTAAAGAATTGAATGGTTGCTTTTTATTTTCAAGAAACCAAAGTGAAAAGTGCAGCGTGTAGCCTCCTCCTTACAACCCTAAAAAATCGTTATATATGAAATAAGAATATTGAATATCTCGAGACTTATAGCCTAATACTTTGCAACGCTGGTACAAAACCTAATTTATTTCAAATCAGTGAATCAGTCTCTCTTTGTTAATTGATCTTCAACTTCAATCACGCGTCTATTTGAAGTGGACTTTCTTCACGCTTCACCTCTTGTAGATCACTTAATTTTAACTTATCATTATTTACAGACTACTCCATCCAAAAGAAATTAACATGATTTTGATTTATCTAGGAGTCAAAATAATTGGTTGAAAGTTTACACGGTTACAATATATTGATAAGATGTGCTCTACTCTAGTTATTTGAAAGTCGGTGACGCTTCACGGCAGTATAGTCTGTCCAAGCAAAGAAGACCCTCTGGCAAGATGAGAAAATGACTCCAGCTCGGTCAATATTGATTCAAATAATATCGATTTGGTCTCAAATTGTAAATTAGAATATTTTCTACGATTGAGACCAAATAAATAATTTTAGAACCAATATTGACCGAGATAAAGTCATTTTCTCATCTTGCCAGAGGGTCTTCTTTGCTTGGACAGACTATACAACTTGTTTGTACAGCTAAAGAGTTTTCAAACAGAGCGAAAGCATTATACCAGAGCGCTCTGATAAGAGCGAAAAACGGTTTAGTTGTGTTGGAATATTGGTGATGTGCGCGCAGTGTGTTGGTGTGTGCGATTTGAATTATCGTGTACGTTGACAAGATGATTTAAATTTCTCGAAATGTTTTGAAACGCTAGAAATCGTCTCAACTGAACACGGACTGTGCGTTTATTTTTAGAAACTGGCTCTAGACAGACGACACAAGTTGAATTTTAAATGAGCTGGCGAAATACAGCGACTTGAGAGTTGTTCTGTTGTAGGTTAGGTTATGTGCGTTGTGGTCGGAAGACCGACCGTCTCGTCTGCCGTGTCTGTGAGAAGCGGGAAAAAATCGATTGCAGTTTATCGATCTTTGCTCGTTCGACTTTGTATCAAGATTATACATTAGTGTGCGACCTAATTTCGAGGACGCAGGCGGTTGTTTAGTGCTTTGGTGGCGGTCGCCGCTGTTTTTTAGGTGAGTTGATACGCAGTTTTTACGATTTTTTAAATTTTATAATTCGTATTGTTTCACATTACCCTAAATTCACATTGTGGCCGTTGTGGAAGGTTTTTAAATTGTGTGAGAACGGAATACTAACCATGAGTGTCTTATCAAGTTAGATTACACATGTGTGATTTCATCAACAATACAATTTTTAAATAATTCAATATTTCATCTTGTCTGATTGTTGCTCGCATATTATGTCTGGTATAAAGGATCACCTAAACCGCTTGAGCTGATAGTGGTTTGTGAAAAGCTGGTTTCTTCCACGTGCAATCATGAATCATTGTTGATGACCAACTAATGAACATTACCGCAGTATGTGGATGTGATTTTTAAAAACGTTTCTCTTTCATTGTTAAATTTTTAAATTTTGGTTGTTACCCTTTACAATGGTGCGAATAAGGATTATAATATAAGTATAGAATGTCCGATTTTGAAAGTATATTCAATTCGTACTTTGAAGTATCGAATTATTGATAAGGTAGCTATTGATTTGTGATTGCAACATTCTACAACACTACAACTAAGTTACTACTTAATTTATCACAGTAAGTTATAATGAGTATATGTTGCGGCATTCAACCCATTCATCATTCTTATCATTCATATCAGGCCATATCATTCATGTAATGCTATAGCTTAAATGCGATCATTTGATATTTGTGTTTTGCGACTTGTCTCAAGGATTTACGCATTCAGAGAACTCTTATAGCATTTGAAAAGCAAGACGTTTTCAAAAATGTTCATTCTTCAAAGTCAAGAAAACCCTTAGAAAGCTATTGAGTTCAATTCGTGAACAAAATGATAAAATTTATCCATTAATTATCTTAACATTTTAGAGAGACAAGTTCAATTTGAATTAATTTGAAAAGATGAACAGCCCAATTCCCTACGTCCCTATTTGGTCAATTTTTGTGCGTTTCCAATATGCTGCCAATGTTTAAGCTTCATGTACAGTTTACTTTTCAGGATGGTTAAACTTTTTAAGCATGCGCAGTATAGTATGCTAGATGTACACACTAAAACCTACAAGAGATGGAAAAGGAAACGTAGGCAATCAGGGAATAATCTAAGATAATGTAAAGATTTAAACTTCCCTTATTAAAAGAATACAAAAGACCCTATTTTTTGTTCGTTCACATCATACTTTCAACTTACTTTGGGAAAGAATTATCTAGTCTTGTTTAAATACCTTATTATTCTGTACCTAATTATCAAGACTGTACCTAACAAAAAAAACTGGAGCTGTCGCCGTCCCGTAAAGTATTTTTATTTCTTGAATCAAATTTAGCATATTGCGTCATGTTAACAATATTAGGCGCCACTATTCAGAATAATAATTGTTGATGGAATTTATTAGAAAATTATCTCATCGGTCATAACGTTAACCATTTATGGAATGAAAAGCATAAAGGTCAGATCTAATAATAGAATGGAGTGTATGTAATAGTCTTGCAGTCAGTATTCATCACTCTCTATAGCGTTGATCGCCTATCATTTATCAATAACATTATGTTTATGTTATGTAGCAGCTTTTATTGCGGAAATTACAGAATATTACATTGCTGTCAAGCCGTAAGGTAAAAAACTATTTTGAAAATCATCGTGAATAATTAGTTATCTTTTTTATTAATTTTGTTCTTTTGAAGTTTGTCAAGTTTTCAATTTTCTTATTTTATCTGATGGGAAAGTTATTTCAATCAATAACGCAACAATTTTTAAACAACAATTCTTTCGTTGTTTCAAATTTTGGCCTAATTTTAGAATGATCAACATCTGATTAACATGTAGATTAAACATGAAAATTTGTTCAGTTTTAATATTTTATAGAGAATATGGTGAAAATTCTATCTTGATACTCACCGTTATCTCTCAAATAAATTCAGTGGTATAGTCCTGTATTGGATCGAATTAAAATAGATGACCCCATTGAATGCTATTGTTTCAAATAATTTCATCATCACTCATTCCATTATTTTCTGGTGTTTTAAAATGAATTGCATTTCCAACAAATGTGAGTTGCAAAACTGATCGTGAGCTATTGCAGTATAACTTTTATGAATTACGTTATAACTTTTATGAATTACGTTATAACTTTTATTAATTACAATTTACAGTATGAGTATTATTCATCGACCATTAAATTTTTATGATGTGGTAGAAGGTATTATCATTAGATTGATTACTAATGAATAGCATTTATGAATTACTCATATTCTGAAAAGTATAATTTCCTAAAATCTATTTATAATGTTCTTCGTGTCATGCATTGGTCTGAGAACATCATAGGGGTATTCTATCAACCAGTTATAGTATTTTTGTTAAATCAAATCAACAGCTATTTTTACTTATGTAGGCTACTACTATAGCATTGACTTAACAAATAAAATTATAAGTGAAAAACCCTTCATGAGAATAAGATTTGAATTTTGAAGCTACAGTACTACTTTTATAGTCCTATATAGACGTAGATCTGTAATGATGAAGAATATCAATACGGTTGAAAAATAAAATCTTCTCCACAATATAATGACAATAAATTCAGTAATAAAATTATAACATTTCACCGTCAACAATTTCCATGCACTGTCAGCATGAGCGGCATCTATTTTCAATATTATTCTCTCACGGCAACGGTTCAAAACAATGCAAGAGAAATAGTAGCGGTATTGTTACAATTTTATTTTTAGCCGCTTATTGTGTACAACAGTTTATCCAGCGTTTGTTGCAGCGGCTCTTGTTGGAACTTGAAATTTCGCGCCACTCAGGAGTGAGAGAACTTCATTGTTGGGAGGGGAAATTTCGATTGCGAAGGGAAGTTGAGAAGTTGGCAGGTTGGCAGCAGTGCTGCGCATGCGCAGAACCGGTTTCGGAATGTAATCAAACAGCAACAGGCTGTTCTGTTCCTTGGTTAGTTTTTGAAGCCCTCCTCGTGTTTACTGTTTATGTCGGGTGGAGTTGTAGTGTAGTAGTAAAGTAGCCTTGTAGAAAATTTCAGCGTGCTCTTCAGTACAAATTCTTCAGTTCAGTGTCAGTGTCGGATGAATTTTGAAACTTTTCGCGACGTTCTGTGTCTTAATTCGCCTACCAAGTATCTAAATTATCACCGGGTCTTCCAAGTAATTGATTAGGTACTCATTAGATTAGGTTGCTCAACACACCGGTTCATCCAAGTTGAATAATAATCCATCTGTGATTTTCTAATATAATGCTCAGCAATATTTGATCAAAAAATTATTGTATGTTTTTAAAAACCTTTCGTTAGCATCAATTTGATTACCATACATTGTTATCAGTGGAGATTGTTCGCGTAGGTACTTCAAATTCAGTTCAAGTGCTTGTTCTCTAGTTGCAAATAAATACGTAAATTTCAGACTTGTCCAAGTGAAGATGTTGTTATGTTTTGTTGTTACCTCAGTGAAATCGCTATCATCCTTGTTTGTGTTGTAGGAAAATAGGTTGTTGTGGTCTGTTTTTAGTGTGTATTTTGGTGTCGTGAAATAGAATTTACCGCGAAGTCTATGCGCGTCTGCTTTGACTCTCTATGCTTCGCGTCGAACCGTCTGGCAGAGGACGGCGACGACGAAAATAACCAGGAGGCAGTGATTGTCAAGGATATCTCGGTTATCACTTCCGAAGGTTGGTTGTTTTTTCACAATTTCCTTATAAGTAGCCGCTCGCTTTTCAAGCAAATTGGTCAGAATATTAACATTGAATCTTTTCCTTTTATCATTCGAGTTGAAGGTGATTCATCAAAATGTTTCAGAAAAAAGATCTAATAGATTATGAAAAAAAACTTTCAAGTACGGTATCGGGAATTCTTCGATAACAATAAATGATAAGAGCTTTGAAGTCTCGAACTTGTTCTCTTACGATTGAATCATGAATCAATTAGCTTGGAAATACAATTTTTTCATTGTATAAGAAAAATTGGTTTGATTGGAATTGATTGTTTGATTTTTATTGAACTGTCTGATTGATATTGATGACTGATTTTGTTAATCTCATGGCACAGAACAATTTTTGTAAACAAAGATTACCGGTATCCCTGCTATTGATATTTTTTCTTCATTCCTTGCGTGTTTAATTGAAGCTCTAGTATTGAATTTCCTTTTTTGTTTCTTGTTGTAGGCTATTTATTTGAAAAGTTGTTGAGATGGTATTTACAAAATCATAGAGGTACCTTGTGTGTGTAGTTATCCATATTGAATGAAAAAAATATATAATAAATATTTATATAATATATAAATATATATTGAATAATAAAAATATATATAAAAAATGATAAGTATATTATCAAACAACAGATAAAAATCGGATACCGGTTTCGGTTAGAGAGATTGAGATTGATAATACCACTACCGAAACAGGTACTCTATTTTTAATAAGTTCTTAAGTTTGACAGTTGTCTAATCTTTTATACAATATTTTTGTTTATCCATACCAATTGACAACTTCTCATTGACAAAAAAATATTGGTTGGAATTCCTGTCTTCTTTCATTCTTTCTTGATATCACAATTCCAGCTTCCCAATTATTATTATTATAAAGAAACTGTTCTTATCAGCTCGTCCCATTTGAGTTCATTTACAGCAGATTTTTTATCCTAATCTCAGCCTTATTTAGTTGATATTAGCCTACTAATTAGGGCATTTTCCTAGTAAATTATAAGTATCTCCTCTAGTCATTTTAATGATATTTTTCTTAACTCTCATTCATAATCCGCGAGAAACTGTTTGGATTAATTATTATAATAATAAATTATTAATTGATGATAATAACAATAATAATAATTGATAAATAATTCTAGAGACAATGCCGCCGCTGATGCCACTCCAAGCGTAGACAAACTAAATGTTGCCTTGTTTTATTCTAAATTTTGTCTTATAAATAAATAAGAGAAATTTTCACAGAGCGGCGGATGAATAGTGCTAATTACTACTGGCCGTAGTTTTAAACAAGCTCTATAAATAAACTCGCAACATTCGCGCACTCTGTAATTGAGATTCCAAACTAGGAAGAACGAAAAAACGAGCCACATGTGTGGGATGTGAGTTATAGTCTGTCCAAGCGAAGAAGACATTCTGGCAAGATGGGGAAATGACTCTAGGTCGGTCAATATTGGTTTAAAAATCATAAACTTGGCCTCAAATTGTGGATCAAAATGTTTCTTACAATTTGGGACCAAATTAATAATTTTTGAACCAATATTGACCGACTTGGAGTCATTTTCCCATCTTGCCAGAATGTCTTCTTTGCTTGGACAGACTATATCTAATCAAACGGAGCAAGCGTTGACCCGTTGCTTTTGAAAAAGTGGACTTTCTCAATGAATGTATGACCATAATAAACTCTGTAACCTAATTAACAAAATATTCTGATCGCCCTCCCCCTTCCCGCTCCATTTCACAGTTTTTTTATCATCACTAATAATTGTGTTAGAATAAATCATGAAAAGTAATGTGGAAAAATTCTAAAATTAGAAGAGCTCTGAATTTTCATATCAATTTTGGACCTCTGTTCCACATAAGTTTATCTAACGGCCTGTCACAGTGTTGGTAAGAATGAATGAATTGGTTAAAGTGCTTGTTAATCATTTTGATAATTGGAAAAAATAATTATATTCTCAAATAACTTTTATCTGAAATCATACCAAGTAGGTGTGATTTACTGAGCAGTAGCTATTCAAGAAGCGTGTCTCAGTCTATTTTTAACAAAATTGGCATGGGTTGCAAGGTTTAAAATGAATAATTCATCTAGTTCGTTGTGAATTTCAAGTTTTTGAGATTTCCACATTACATCCCTGTTCTTCTTGTGTATTCTGCTTCGTGCTTTCTGTCACATAATTGTCTTTTTTCTATTCTACATCACCTTAAAGTTATTTGTATAATTCTCTATTATTCTTTTATGTTACCCTATTTACCGTGCTGTCAGAGGCGTAGTCTCAAAACTTACTTTGAGATAGCTCTCCTTGAAATCAAACCAACTATTTGATAGTTACCCTATTTACCGTATGCTGTCCAAATTTATTTTCTTCTTGTCGTTTTTATTCAAATATGGAACAGGCACAATTTGAAATTTATGACATTTGGAAAGAATTCTATGTAGGCTATCTTACAATACAATTAGAGTATCACTCTGAAATATTGTTGAAGAGCCAATGAAAATGCCGTGAAGAGGTGAGACCTCAGTTTCTGATCTTAGGGAGGAAAAGGGACTTTAATATAGGTATAGTCTGTCCAATCAAAGAAGACCCTCTGGCAAGATGGGAGAATGACTCAAGCTCGGTCAATATTGGTTCAAAAATTATCAATTTGGTCTACTATTGAGGCCAAATTTATAATTCTTGATCATAATTATATTGACCAAGCTGGAGTCATTTTCCCATCTTGCCAGAGAGTCTTCTTTGCTTGTACAGACTATACTTTATTATTAAGTGTCCTTTGATTCCTTGCAGCGAATGGAGCAGAAACACGTTGGTGTTTTATATGACATTTGACAGTAATAATATTGTTGCCATAAGAAGGATATATTATGACAACTTCATAAGTTATAATTAGGCTATCTAGAATACAATATTACAAAAAACCGTGAAATTAAATTATTTATTTTCCTTATTTGTAAATAACAATCCCCTACTCTGTTACTGTGAAACCACAGTATTGAATACTAAATAAACTCTCTGCACTGTAGATTCCAAATATTTTTACCGACGAAAAATTCCCAACTGCAAAAACCGTACTCTCAACAACTAAATTTATCTGTATTGCGTTAGCTCTTGATAGATAATATTCATGAAACAAGTTTTTCCTCTATTATTGGCATACCTGTTTATTAATTTCAAATTCCACTCATGTTTCTTTAGATAAATAATGTACTCGCCGACTGATGTGATGAGAATATCGAAATAAATGATGCGATATTCTTGTTTCAATCGGATATTATTTTATTTTTAGACAGGCAATTATATTGTCTCGATAATGAAGTGGATATAAAGATGTCCCGATGCGTTGTCGTTGATCCGCTGAGGAATTTGTGGAGAATCATCGATTGAAACCAGTTTGGATGTTTCCTAATAACCAGAAAGCTGGTAACTTTTAGTTAACTTTGATTAGCTTCTGTATTGTAGCAAAGCTGACGAAACATGGTACCACTATTAATAGTCTGTCCAAGCGAACAAGACTTTCTGGCAGGATGGGAAAGTGTGTCCAGCTCGGTCAATATTGATTGAAAAATAATAAATTTTGTCTCAAATTGTGATTCAGAATGTTTTCTTTAATTTGAGACCAAATTGATCATTTTTTAACCAATATTGGCCGAGCTTGAGTCATTTTCCCATCTTGTCAGAATGTCTTTTTTGCTTGGACAGACAATACAGTACCATTATTACTGACTTTCTACATGTCACGAAAGGCAAGGCAAATAATATTTCATTATCAAACATACTTTATATAACTAATTTTGTCCATCATTGATTAAGATTTAATAGAGAACTCCTCAATCATAAACGCATAAAAATATTTTAAAGTTAGTTTGGTGTTGGTTTTGTCATAACCATCTATCAATTCTGCTAGAGGTAGCGAGCTCGCTACCGCGGTGGTAGTGCAGGCCACACCAAAAAACGTCCGCTAGCGGTAGTTTGGTTTTGTTTTTGTTTTGATGAGTTATAATCATTACTAATATACATTGTAATACATTACAATACATTGTAATATTCATTACTACGAAGGAATGAACCTATTAAACTTCTATCATTATAGTTCTATGGCATAAATCAATCATTGAATAATTTAAAAACTCAAAGGATTTGAAGAATTTGAAATTTAATAAGGTATTCAGCCATTGAATATAATATTATTGAAGTATGTGCTTGAAGTAATATGTCAATAATAATACATGAGATATGTGTCACCCAAGATGAAAGTACATGCTAACAAATTATATTATAATTATATGAACTACGACAAGTCAATATTTTTAATTGCAAAAACCTGTTAATGAATAGTATATAGTAGAGAACTTCTTGTATTACTTTGCAATACAGGCCGAACAAACGGAAATATATCATTGGGTATCTGGACACGCAAGATGAATGAATATAGTGAACAGTACCTTTTTTATTACGAAAATGATGACCTGCAATGTTGATAATGATAATTCACATTGAGTCAGGAATAACCCCGCATTCTTTATAAGCGTGAAATACGAAACAGAATAGTATACACTTACAAAAGAATAATATGACTACAAAAGAAGAAGCATGTTATACTAAATTTTACAGTAGTAATTGTAAGTGAAAAATACACTGAAGAACGTGGCAGTACTTTTCTGCGCATGCGCTACCGATGGCGAAGTTTTAAAACTCGCCTTCCATGTTATTCAATTGTGCAGGCCAGACCGAGCTCGCTACCTCGGCGGTAGTACCACCAGCAGACGTTTCAAAAGTTCGCCTGGCTCAGCGAAGTAAAACTACCGCCGAGGTACTACCTCCGCGGTAGCGAGCTCGGTGTGGCCTGCTCAATTGAATAACATGGAAAGCGAGTTTTTTTAGCTCGCTACCGCCGCGGTAGCGAGCTTGGTGTGGCCTGCCCTTTAAGAATTGATAGATGGTTATGGTTTTGTGAATATGATTTTGAATTAAAGTGTTCTATTATCATCAAACTTTCAACAATAAATTCGTGATTCATTGATTGATTCATAATGATTTATTCCCATTCAAATTGTTTGTGAAGGGATGAAAAATTGTAATTTTTACTCTATAAAACACAGACACATGTCCAAATCGTCTTCTTTCTTAATAATTTAGATGATTATAATTATTAGAGTAAAGTTGAGTTGAAATATTGTTTTAAAGTTTACAAAATGAGTACCTTAAACAGGATTGAGAAGACATGTCCCAATAAATCTTTTCATTATATTATCTTATTGGAATTATTACTTAATAATTGGATTTATTAATTGTGCTAAATTGAAATCATTCGTTTTCAACTAAGTTACTGAATTTTCATTTGAACAATATTATCCAAGTAAGCTATTTTAAATATTGAATTTGATTATTTTGATAGAAAATTCTTCATTGATTTATCAAGCAACATCTTTGTAATTAAAAAATTGATTGCTTTTTCTACCATAGGGCAATTGAATTCATGAGTTTTTCTGTTGTAATAGGTTCACATTATTCAGCTTTTCTTCATTTATTAATTCATGCTTTATTTTAGTCACTTCTTTTTCTTGGCTACTTGTCATGTCATATTGGTTATGAATGACATGAAGACATACTATTTGTTAGTCAACTTGGTCAATGACTGGACAATACAGTCATTAGAACTGGAGACCCGACCCATGAATTAGAAATGATTCAAATCGATACTGAGTTCACTGAGAGCAGACAAAGCTCAGAAATAGTCCATAGATGGACTAGATAGTCAGCCTACCATCATTTTATTTTGAATTATATAATTGAAAATAATTTTACAACTATTATTATAATATCATTTTACAGTTTAAAATTTAATCGCAAATAAAATACTAGACTAGCTGCTTACATAGAAGATAATCTTTGATCAGCCTATAGGCAGTATACTCATGATTCATGATCAAGAAAATTAACATTTCACAGAGTCATTGTTGATTATAATAATTTAGAACCACTCCATAACGAAATTAGAACACAGATTTTTCAAGTTCTAAACATTATTAATGTTTTAAAGGGTTGATGAACTTTTAAATAAATAATTAACTTTATTACAGGAAAAACAAATACAAAGAATAAATAATACAATAGGTAGCTTGTCAAAAACAAAATTCTAAATTTGGTAACTATATTCTTACTTTTAGTAACTATATTCTATACTTTTTTAGTGGGTTTGATCTACAAATTATTTTATTTAGAATTGTGAATTGTATTTTATTGGCAATAAAAATTCATTCATTCAATCTGTGAGGCCGCAAAACCATGGTTTTTGTACCTTAGATAAAATGTAAAATTCAGGAAGTTTTTGTGTTTTTATCTTAAAATTCACGTTGAGGAGTGGAGCTGGAAATTTGAATAGACAATTTGATTGACCCTCACCTCGTTTAACAGTAATTTGTTAGATTATGTATCATCTTTTGGCTAACATGGTTGTATTTTATGGAAATATTTTCACTTACTATGATTGATTGAAATTATTGTCTTAAATTAATGTTATTAATGTTTGGGTGTGGATAGTTTTCCTTTTTAATACACCATTCATAAATTATTCAGATAAACAAAAACAAATAAGTGTCACTTCCTATTAATTGATTTGATAAATAATTATTTTCTTAAATTAATGCACTTGATGTTTGGATTTAGATAGTTTTCTTTCTATTTCCTAAACACTCAATTGTAAAACTTTCAATGTCAATAGCTAAAATTAATGGATGAATTTGTTTGAATTTAAATTTAGTTTTACACATACATAAAATTAACTCAACTCATGCCTAGGCCTACATCCACGTGGTACTGTAATTATAATACTATAATTTTATCAAATGCATAATAATATGAAAACTTGCCCTCTTATATGCATTCAGCCTTCGTGATCTTACTACAGAAAGGGGTTGTTCGCCACTTTAAAAGCCCCAGTAGGTGACCTTCATCCGTTTGACCCTGACAATGGGCCCTTTAAAAAACCCACCTTTACAGGTAGTCATGTGACCCAGTTGTTGTTTTTTATTCTCTTCTTTACCAACCCCTTGGAGCTATTTATAGCTCTGTGCTCCCCCTTCAGAATTCTTTCGAGATAAGGTTTTTTCTGAGTACCGAAATAAAGGTCGACCACAGAAGTCTGGAATCTTCAGTGTTCATTTTATATCATACCACAACTCCTCTTTATTCCATTGTTTTTGTTTGTGTACGCTATTAATCTACAATGTCAACAAACCACAGTCAATGACATCTATGAGAGAATGTTGATTTTCAAGATGGCTGCGCAGTCCGGGCCTCACTTGTTTCATGTGATGCCGTGAGACCTGATTTCTGCCTTGACGCAACACCTTACACGGTGCGTTCAGCCCTAGGGTTTTCATCTTTTTTGGTCTCACATTTTTATAAATTTCACAGCAACTAATGTATCAATTAAACTAAAGAACACTTTTCACTCAAATCTCTAGAAATTTTTATTACGGAGATTTTAATCTAGTAAAAAATTATAAGAAACTGATTCACATTCGGTAATAGTTGATAGTAGCTACCAATTGAGTAATCAATTTATTCACTAAAATTTTCAAATAAATTATTTTTCTTAGCTCATCACCTTTTTCTCAAATTTTAAAAAGTTATGAATGTTGTGAACTATCAAAATTTTTTTCCACTTTTCAATGAAAATAATCCAAGCCAAGGTCCAGCAACCATTTCACGAAATAATTTACCCAACTGACATTTCAAATAGCCTGTTTATTTTCTTAAAATGATAAATAGGTTTTAAGAAATAGTCTATAAATAGTTGATAAAGAGGTTTAGCAAGCATTCCATGGAGCAACTTTTCCAACTTGGAAAGGATATGAAAATCGTATATTTTCTTATAATGAACATCGAATTCCAACATCCCACGTAATTCAAGCAACCAGTTTTCCATTAATAAAATGCCAGGAATTCCTCCTTGTAAGAGAGAGAAGTGGGATGTAGGTGAGGGGGGTTCGGAGTCTTGTATGGGGTGTGTTAGTGAATAAATAAAAAGAAAAACCCTTCCTCAACTTTATTTATAGACACTCCGTAGGAAGGAATAGCTTCCTTTACTTCTCCTCTTCTTCTCCTCCCTCTTTTTCCGACTTCATATTTGAGTGTAGGCTATAGCCTGGGTTTGTATGTTGAATATTTCATGAGTTAGTTCACAGAAGTTCACGGGCTGTACTTACACTGCTATTACTGTATTATTTTTCTCTTCATACTTGTCCTTTTTCCTCTCTGACGATCCTTCCCGTTTCTTTCGAACGCCCTACGTCTCGTCCTTGCTGTTTCTGTTTGAGAATCTCAATTATTTCATCTTTTTGTTTTGTTTCTTTGGAAGGGTGGCGCCTTGACTCCTGCAATTCAGTGGCCGAGAAAGTGTTTTGCTTTTGTAGTAGACCTGTAAATGAAAACATAAGGATAAAGTTAGTTGGGAAAATTATTTGTTTATTGAGTATATTATAAATCAATATTATCTCTGAATCGGTTTATTCTGGTTCAACTGCTGGTAATCTATGGATAAATCATGAATTTTCCATAAAATAATATGATTAAAAAGTAGGCCTTCTCGAGTACACAACAAACTACTATTTTCAGGAATTGAGGAATAGTTTTGTACCTGAGAAAATCCTTTGTATCCTATTAAAATAACTTTAAAATTCTCACATGATTAAACCCAATACATACTTTCAAGTACTGTATATTTTTACTGTAGGCCATGTTTTACTGTATTTATATTTCTGTGTAGATTATAGTACAGTTTATGTTGGACAACTAACGTAATTTAGTACATAATTTAGGTGGTTAACCTTTTTCCTGAGATGCTGAGAAGCATGTATGATTTATAAGAATCGATCGTAAATCCTGCCAAAAAAATCCTATCAAGGTTTCGTTTGACAAGCTATTATTAAACGCATAATATTTGGAAGTAAACTATTAATCACAGAAAATTTTTCAAAGCTGCATGACCTTCTACATGGTCTGTGGCTACTTTTGAATGAGGCTGCGTAAATATAAGCAAGGGAACATAACGTCTGGTCGAGCAAAGAAGACATTCTGGCAAGATGGGAAAACGACTTTAGCTCGGTCAGTATTGATTCAAAAGCTATGAATTTGTTTTCAAATTGTAGATTAGAATGTTTCCTATAATTTAAGACCAAATTTATAATTTTTGAACCAATATTGACCGAGCTGGAGTCATTTTCCCACCTTGCCAGAATGTCTTCTTTGCTCGACTGGAATGTGTAAATATGAGGCTGGAATTTTTGTGATGTGTTTTTGGCTTATAGCAGTCCACCGTTATTTAGTGTCTATTTAGGCTGGATTGTTTGAATAGAAAATAGGTCAAATCAACTGATGTGTTGAGATTTAAATAGCCTTAAATAGTTATGTATTTGGTTGAAGGACAGTGATATAAATTAATAGTGAAAGCGTTTGATTATGGCTTGGATGAGTTCCTTATTATGATATGTCTGAGTTCCTTATCAATAATCAGTCTGAATAGTGCATTGGTCAATCTAGGAACTGATGTATTGTTTAGTTTTTACAGTATTGTGTGATTATTTTCATTTTTCTAATAGATTATCCTATTTTGTGTTATTCTTCAATGCATAATATTGTCTGAATGTAGTCGTATCTTCTTGGGTTGGACTTTGTATTGGACTTGTATCGTATGAATACCAATTCAAGATGAATTTCTGTGTCGACTGATTTAGATTTCAGCTAACTGTGTCAACGATAAAATACTGTAATTGAATAAAGAAAATTGATCTGGGACACAAATAGTAATATAGTAAAACGCATGAAAATAGTTGAATGAAAACTGAAACAGCTGAGTACCCTCTCACCCTCGCACCCATAAACGTTGCCATTTCTTTAGGTGGATTATGAAATTATGAATCAATTTCTTCTATAATCACCTGAATTGGCAATGTTGCATCTAGTCTAACTGGACAATTTTCATGCGTTCAATTCTAGTATTTAATTTATCCGAAATTCATCTATCTATCTGTACAGGGTCGGGTCAATAAATATGAACAATTCATATTACAACATTTTTTTCTCCACCTTTCCATCTACATCCTTACACTGTCAGTGGAAAAATGGGGGGGGGGGGAAATCTATAAATTTATTTATCCAAAATCAATCTATTTATCTTTACAGGGTCGAGTCAAGCAATACAAATAATATTTCAACAATTTCTTCTCTATTTTTCGATTTGTCTCTACACTTTCAATGAAACAATGAGAAAATTTTCTAAAAATTATTTCTCTTTCTGTTACAGAAATGGCGACGACAAGCGCGGGTGAAGTGGCGACGGCGTTGCGCGAACGCGATGCACGCATAGCCGAACTGGAGTCGCAGCTACGCCAAAAAGAGGAGGAGATCTGTCAGCTGCGCTCCCACCTCGACATGTTCCAGTCGGTATTCCCCTACCAGCACAACAACAACCATCTGAACGGTGGTGGGGTTGGTGGAGTAGGGGTGGGGGTTGTAGGAGGGGTTGATGGAGTGGGTGTAAGGCCGCGTAAACAGCGTGCGCAGGGAATATCGGCCGAGCCGCAAACGCTGTCCACCATACAGGAGCTTAGTCAGCATAAATTCCCCACCTACCCAAAGAATGACAGGTAATTTTTAGTCCTACTTTGTATTTTGTTTAAATTTGAATTTTTACTAAATGGCTGTTGAAATATTCTTGTTCAACAAATTGGACCCCATGTTTGTCAATGGCTAATAGCCCATGAAAGTCCTAGGCCTACCAGCTGATTGCCAGTTTAATATTCACTCCAGCCTCCACTATATACGAGTACAGCATAGGTGAATAATCATCAACCATGATAGAGGTAACGTGTGGTCAGCACGTTGATCCTCTCAACCATAAGCTAGCTTCCGTTCCCATGTAACGGCACAGAACACCTCTGAATACCATCCAGTTAATCAGTTAGTGTAATGCAATAATTACTATTATTCCTCCAGAGACAGGAAATCTCTACCAATGACAAGCCAATCTCCCAAAGGAAGGTATGTTAGACCCCTATCATATTAATAATAGTAGAAAGGATATATTTGAATGAAAATACATAGAATACCATTGAAAATCTTCGAATATCTTTCCAAATAATATAATTGATAGTTATTGAAAACATAATTTGGTAAAACACTAATGAAAACCTACTTAGGGTTCTTCTTAGCAAAAGGACTCTAATTCAGTAGATCAGAAGGAGAAACCTGTTCTCCCATCTGAAACTCAGAAAGACTAAACAAAACAAAGAATAAGTAAGCTAGTGTTGCCAAATTAACCACTATATTTAAACATCACTATGGTGCAAAAAAATTAAAATGTTCCCTAATTTTAATAAAGCCTATTTAGTTTATGAATACTAAATAATTATGAATCTGCTATTCTATGATTACACTGTGTACTGGGAGCTATAGTCTGTCCAAGCAAAGAAGACCCTCTGGCAAGATGGGAAGATGACTCCAGCTTGGTCAACATTTGTTCAAAAATTATAAATTTGGTCTTAAATCGTACTAAACATTCTGATCTACAATTGGAGACAAAGTCAATAATTTTTGAACCAATATTGACCGAGCTTCAGTCATTTTCCCATTTTGCCAGAGGGTCTTCTTTGCTTTGCATAGTCGCCTCAGTCAAAGTCAATAATCTACTGGGCTACAGGCTGAATAGTAAGTAAAGTAGACACCAATGAAACTGACGGTTGGCAAAATAATTGAATTGATCCTCAGATCTGTCAGGACAGTCGGCGAGCTGTCTGCGAAAGCATAATATAATGTAGAGAACGACCTTATAGTTATAATTGAACCAAGATTGCTTCCAGATTGTCCTGACAGAGCTGAGCATCAATAACAGTAATTCTTCAACCGCCAACTTAACTGTTATCTGTTGAAGTAATTGGTGACTGAATTGAATCCTTGACTGACAATTTAAAAGCTATAAAATCGGAGCGCAAGCAGCACAAGTATAGACTGTCCAAGCAGAGAAGACATTCTGGTAAGATGAGGAAATGACTCCAGCTCGGTCAATATTGGTTCAAAAATCATAAATCTGGTTGCAAAATTGTTGAGCAGAATGTTTACCACAATTTGAGACGAAATTTATAATATTTGAACCAATATTGACCGAACTGGAGTAATTTTCCCATCTTGGCAGAATGCCTTCTTTGCTTGGACAGACTATAGACATCCACTAAAAAAATTGAGTACTGACAAAATATGACGCAGTCCCATGACCTGCCCCCCCACCAAGCAATCAGGTTGACCAACCCATCATAAACCAATCAGAGAGAATTAATGCCGAGATAAACACTTCTAAACAATAAATGACACTGGTTCAGTCAAAATCTTGCCTGAATAGGATTTATAAGGCTACTTGAACGATGACAGATGAGTAATTTCAAAACAAATAATTCATAAAAGGCTGCGGTGAATTATAAATAATGAAGAGTCTTCTTGGAATAAGAAGACGTCAATGAGAAAATTGAAAATTTGACGCAAATGTATAGGTACGTTTAGAATTACAACTATTTTTAAAACAAGGGAAAGAAGCTCATTCTTAGCTGAAAATGTATTAATTTGCTTGCTTATTAGGCTCACATCTTGGTAAAGCAATGAAGCTGAAATTTAGCAGTTCTGAAAGGTGTCTTTCTTCTTCCTATAATTTAAGACAATGAAAATTTGATAGAGGAATATAGAAGTTTGGTTATTGATTAGAAGAATTTTTATTTTTCGTTCTCATCAATGCAGTATTTTCTGGCAGATAGGCTAACTTCATCTTCTCTCCTGGAATCCAAATTAAAAGAAGAGTAAAGAGTAGAAGTAGAGTACCGTATGCTTAAATCAGAAAATGATACTTTTTTGATTGAATATTTTATTTCATAACATGGTACTATGGTAGCCTAATCTTCTAACTTTTGACTTTTTAAAGAATTGAGAGTTTGATTAATCCTGTTCTAGGAAATCGAATCAATATTCTGAATAAAAAAATCTGATCATATTCCATATCAATATAATAGATATTATAATATTATATCAATATGGTAGAATAATGTTAAATAATGATAAAATACTAAATACGACTCTACACCTGCACAACTCTTATATTGCTTGAAACTCTTACCAAACATTTTTAAATATAAATAAACAATGTTATTCAAATAATATATGAAGACACTACCATACTATTGCATCATAATCCATCATAACTTACTTTAACACTATCTATCATAAACACTAATTGATAAAAATGGAAATATTTTCAACTTTTTTATGAACTTCTAATATTTTACATTAGTAACCTTTCCATTAGATTACAGTATCGAAAATCAGATTCGGCTTGTTAGCGTCCCATGTGAAAGTTTTTAAAGGTGATTAATGAGCTGATGTTACCTAACTCATTCTCAGCTAACAATCACAAAATTCTGGTTTCACCTCCATTAGGTCTGTTCATCCTCCATCGATAATAGTGCACTTGTCATCAATATTTTATCGTTAAGTCGCTTATTATGTTGTTGTTGACAGTGACCTGTTGAATTCATCAATCAATTTCCTAATTACTTTATTCATTATTACCCACCAAACTTGTGTTGTGCAAGAAGTACAAGATAAAAACACAACATAGTGTTGAGATGTCTTGTAATTATTTTAGATGTTCTTGTCGAAGTGAAAGTGTAGCATTTCATCAGTATGTTGTAATAGATCTTCTTGATAAAATTCAAATGATAAATAATAGTTTTAAAATAGAATTGAAAAAGTTTTTAAAAAATAGTTAGATTAAACATTTGAATTACCAAAGTGTTAGTAGATTATTACTACATTTTGAATTTGTAATAATATTATACTTCTTTGTTCTACCTGTCTGACATGATACTCGTAGTACAATGTTTATTCATCAATGGAAGAATAAATATTAATTTTTACTTAGTATCGTATTTAAACCTCATTAAAGATTATTATTATTAATATAAGAGGCTCGAATCATTCTAATTTGGGATAAACTTGACTGTATTATTAACCGTTCATGGTTCATCTAGCTCCTATACCAATTAAATTTAATTGAATTGGTTTTATTCTAAATCACTTAGAAACGTTTTATACTTATGATTGTCTATTTTCAAGGGAACAATAGAATATTTATTTTATATCAAGTATCAAGTCTCCTTTCAACTATACGTTTATGAGTCTTTGCATTTCAAAAATACTGATAATTTATACTTCAACATACTATTGAGTTCATATTTCTGAATTGAAAATATTTTTTTGCAGGTAAATACCATGAATTAGTGAAGCTTTAAACTTCATATCATGTAAGTACCTTCCTCAGCATTGAAAGTACTTATCATTTTAAAATACTAATATTTCTCTTGCATGATTTTCACATTCATGATGGAAGAGGAGCTTTATATCAATTATTTATGTTGGTGAAAAGCTTCTTCATACATCTTCTATTTTTTGTGTCCAATTTACAATTTTTTTCAATTCACTATAGCACCTAGTAAGAGACTAATAAGCTATTCTATTTTAACTTAAATGAACTTAAGTGAGTCAATTTCCAATGAGTATATAAAAATTGGGGAACGTCAGGGATAGAGATTTAGAATTTCAAAATTGTGAGTCTCACTACAGTATATGCTTGTTTACAAATTAACATACTATGTAATTTCAAATCTAAAGCAAGTTTTTTAAAAAAATAGGAAAAAATTATAGAATATGAATATAAAAAGTATAGCAATCTATATTACAAAATCTTTTCTAGAATCTGTACGGATTATTGAGTTCTTATTCTGTATCCATCATATGAGAGAAACTCTTTTAGAATACAGTATACAGAATTACAGATACAGTACCATGTTTTCAGAGGAGTTTAAATAAGTTTCTCCCATGATGCGTGCTCTTGATCAATATTGTTGACTGCATATGTTGGAAAGTATAAGAATTAAGATTTTTCACTAGTATAAATCATCACATATTGAGCCTCAACATCCAATTCGTTGCCTAACACCTAGGCGGTCCTAGAGGACCACCGAATCCTCACTTCGTCTTATTGTAATAAAATAAATCGACAAATAATGCATCATTAGGTCATTCAATTTATCGATTATCTTGTATTGATGAATTAATCTTGATTATCTTCCTCTTGTATTGGCGGACAGATTTCGGTTGAAAACTAATTTCAGGAACATTCTTGAAACATTTTCTCTCAATTTGATGAGTTTAACACCGATCATTATAATACAGTAGTAATCTATATCTATGATTCATTCATTCATCACCAGAACTAAGAATCCACTGAACCGAATGCGTTCAAATCTGGCAGGCATGTTCAGTTGGAGAACCAATCGGTAGAAAATGTTGTGGGCAGGTTCAGATAAGGTCTAGAAATGTTGTGTTAATATATTTTTGAAATCTGTTCAAGATTACGCCAGTAATCAGGTTTTCAAAATTGTAGATGTATTGCGGGTTGCATATCTTCCGCCTTGATACGACCAATCCTTAGTGTAAATTCAATGGTTCAGCGAGATTATAGATGGAGTAATTATGAAGATATTGAATCTAGTTTCAAACAATGTCCGATATACTTCCCAAGGTTACGATCAATATTAGCGTTTTACTATTTCTCGGAATTATTCTTAGATTTTCCGAGAACAAATTGGCAGAAAATGTTGAAATTCGGTAAACAGGTCTAGATTAGGTCAATAAATGCTGTGTTCAATAAATTTCGATGCCGGCTAGTATATTATAATCCTATATATAAAGTAGTATTCAATTCAATAGTATAGTAATTAGTAGTTACATAGTAGTACAATACAATAGTAATAACAATTCCTAGTAGTAACAATAAATATAGTCAATTCTTTGCTGACCATAGGTTATGAAATAAGACTTGCATATTATATTGGGTGTCTACCAACTGACCCAACTTCCATTTGACCCAACCTACCACTAGACCCAATTTTTTAAAATCGAGAAAAGCAGACTCTCTGTTTTGCAGACTATCAGAAATTTAGTCTAGAGTAGTGTAGACACGACACAATTATGTGTAGTGAGATGGCTGACGCATGTGTAGCTCTCTGTAGTTCTGTAGTAGCTCTCTTCAAGTGGATTGGCATCTATGATGATGATGTGTGTTGACTGGCCAAAGTCATGATCAACCAGAAGAGCGCTTGTTCACAACAGAGGGCTTATCATTGTCGGCTCGTGCGCGTGCGTGCGAGCATGCATGTATCATCGACAACTTGTATACAATATACTTGTAACTTGTATTATACACCACTTGTATACAATGGCTTGGCTGACCTGCCTGCATTCATTCCGGTTATGAATAGTCTGTCCAAGCAGAGAAGATATTCTGGCAAGATGAGAAAATGACTCCAGCTCGGTTTATATTGGTTCTGAAGTTATAAATTTGGTAGCAAATTGTAGATATGAATGTTTCCTACAATTTTAGACAAAATTTATAATTTTTGAACAAATGTTGACCGAGCTGGAGTCATTTTCCCATCTTGCCAGAATGTCTTCTTTGCTTGGATGGACTATATCTAAAAATACCGGCAAATTGGTATGACCTTGAGGAGAGCTGTGCTGTGGCATGGCATCTGCCTATAGGAAGCTCTCCAGCAACGGTATCAGTCGATTTTTTGATTGTAGAACCGCTTTTTGATACGCCTTGATGGTTCGGCTTTTATCCCTCTTCCAAGAGTAGAGAACTATAATTATAGAGAATTACAAGAGTATTGCTGAACACTATAGGGACATAAAAAATAATTTAACAATAAAAATATACTTTTTTCAATCGGCTCGATGATTCGAGAATTCATTTTCTTGATACGGTCTTGGTCGATTTTCCATCCTCTTTCACGAGTGGAGAACTATAAGGGATATTGAAGAATTGAAACAATGAAAATATTATTTCTTTATTGTTGTTGCACCTAGAGTAAAACTCATTAAAATTATCCAGTGAGAATTGATGCAACTTTGCCAATTCAGCTGACTATAAATAAAAATTAATTTATATTTATATTTCTTATATATCTTTTTCTGAAATGTCCAATCTAAATATTTTTTGGATTAAATTAATTTTTGGGATTTTATCAACCCTGTTTTATTATTTCTGAGGCTGTCTCATTCAATTCGAATACATTTATATTCAGGCTATAGTTATTTTTCAAATACAGTATCATTATTTAAAAATTACTATTTCAAATCACATTCATTTACGTCTCAATGTCCAAGTTGAATAAACCTAACTTGATAGGTACCGTAGACTTTCCTTCGTAGAAAAATGTCTACAAAGATCTATAGTCTGTCTAAGCAAAGAAGAGCCTTTGGCAAGATGAGAAATGACTTCAGCTTGATCAATATTGGTTCAAAAAATATTGATTTGGTCTCAAATTGTAGATCAGAATGTTTCCTAGGATTGAGACCAAATCAATAATATTTTTTAACCAATACTGACAGAGCTGGAGTCATTTTCTTATCTTGCCAGAGGGTCTTCTTTGCTTGGACAGACTATACTATGTATAATATAACATTGTTGATGGATAAATACTAAATAGATAAATGATTCTCTTTGTAAACTCTCCCAAAAGCGACCTCGTGGGTAGAAAGACACCTAAACAAAACAATTTCCAACTCAAGTCACTGATTTTATCTTGACCGATATTTTTTTTCTAAATATATATTTCAATGATCGCTCCAGTTGCCTCCCGGTTAAACTGCTAATCTAATCCCACGCATCGGGTCCAATTTGCGTGTCAAAGCCTCTGCCGACTATAGCAGACGCCTAAAATAGTGGCGGATGGCGAATGTCTGTTATTGATGCTCAGCTCTGTCAGGACAGTCAGCGAATTGTCTACGAGAGCGGATCGGTATCGATCTGATATCGTTCTTAACTTGATAAGCTCCGGAAGATCGCTCACAGACTGTCCTGACAGAGCTGAGAATTGATAACAGTCATTCCCCAAGCGCCAGTTTTGTTGGTGTTTGATATACTTGGCGGGCTGTTCAAATGAGTGGGATCAGTATTTATCTCTCTTTGCGAATACAGAGGTGGCCAAATCTCTCAAAATATCGTTGTTTCGATACATCGATATATAGAACTGTGTACATCGATGGTCAAAGAGTATCGACCTGTAAAACTGATTGATCATTAATGATTTTCAATGAAAAATATTGACGTTTTTGCTAAACTGTTGTAGGCTCTTAAAATCCCTTGGAAACCTCTTTCAATGTCTTGTGTATTTTCACCTTAATCATCGATATGGAAGAAATATCGATCTCGAACAACGATGTTCAAGAAATATCGATATTGGATATCGATAGTCCTACTTGCCGATGAGATCTGTGTTGTGTGTGGTCGCTGAACTCCATCCAACAGGTGTAGCGGTGCTTTGCCAAATTTCGCGTTGAAATCGAGTTCAGTTTAGAAATTCGCTTTTTCTTGCCAAGAAGATTTTAATGGGGAATTTGAAGAGGATACCCGGAAGTAATGAGTTTCAGCTGACCCTAAATAGTTAGGCGGTTTCGTTTGCTCCTTGTGCGCTCCAACAGCTGATTTTGTCAATTATTGAAGTTGTCATTTAGCCATGTCTAGGTGATGTTTTTGAAATCAAAATTGACTATAGATGCATCACATTAGCTTTTTCAGGTTACATCACGTACAAGAGACAGACAAGACCGCCCAACGTTTTGGTGTCAGATAAACTGGCTTTTTAATATTTGTATAAATGAATTATTTTTAAGTACCTACTTTTTTTTCATTGATAGCTATATTTTACTCTAGATGCTAATCAATTAATTCGTGCTAGACAATTTTCTATTCCGGTCAAACCTACAGTGACTATAAGATCTTATATATAGTCACTGTAGTCAAACCTAGACACATTCGGGATGTGATTAATTTTTTCTTAAAGAAAGTGAAGGAATGTTCTCTTCAAGTCTAGTTCTCCGCTCAATTAATACTTAATATTTCCTTTACAAGTTACAAAGTTAATTAGTGGTCGGCTTCTTTATCATTAAAATTAGAAAACCGTTCAACATTTCCATAAAAGATTATTTACTAGCCTGTAAATTTTAAAATGAATATTATATTGACTTGATCCGGGGCTCAGATGGTGCAATAATGATTGGTAATGTTAGAATCGTCATGGAGAATCATTATAATACCAGAAAGAGAACTGGTGGTTCGGTTAATAGGACATGATTGCAACCAACCGGAAAATCAAGACTATAAATGATTGAATAAAGCCATTTATTGGCAATATCGAATTACACTTTCATGGCTTATAAATGTCAGAGGGGCAGCTACAGAAGAAACTTTTGATGAAGATGTGTTGTGAAAATTATGATTTGATTAATGTCATAAGGACAGAAATAGTATTAAGATTTAAAAAATAAATCTTGATCGAAGCAGTCCAATTATATTAATTTCACTGAATACAGTAAAATACCGTCCTAGGATACTTAAATACTTTACTACAGAATATCTTGAATGACAAAAAATACATATGGAAATTTGTTCTCCATGATAGTTACTAGTTGTTTGAATGAGTATTTCAATAATTAATTGCTATTGCAATAAATTCTATTCGACTGAGAATTGATTACAACTTCATTTGAATTCAATAGGAGTAATTGAGGACAAATTATCTGACAAAACTAATCCGAGTGAAACAGAGCATAGTGTTGAGATTACTGAATACTGTTAGGACTGGAAAATATAATAACCTATAGCAGAGACAATGTATTATTACATAATATACATTGTCTCTGCCTATAGTAACCCTATTGCCCTATAAATTTCCATTAATTAGTAGCCTGTCCAAGCGAAGAGACATTCTGGCAAGATGGGGAAATGACTCCAGGTTGGTCAATATTGGTTCAAAAATTAAAAACTAGGTCTTAAATTGTAAATCAGGATGTTTCTTATAATTTGAGATTAAATTTATAATTTTTAAACCAGTATTGACCAAGCTAAAGTCATTTTCCCATCTTGCCAGAATGTCTTCTTTGCTTGGACAGACTATATTTTATCTGTAGCCTAATATTATTGTTGGAGCTATCGAAATGATTCATTATTACATACCGTATGTATTGATGAGATTATTAAATTACTGAAACAACGAAAAAACTTATAAAATTTGGGCAAAAAAAATCTAGGAAAATACAAGAATAATTATTAAAATTTAAGAAACATCTGATTTCTATAAGTAGAAATATAAAATGAAATATATAGCCTGATAATGTTTTAATATTATAAAAGTCATGAACTCAAAATTCTGTATGATTGTAAGCTAATTCTTTTAGCATCATCATTATCGTCCCAATAAAGCATCCTCACTAAACTCAATAAATTTCAAGAGGACATGGAATATTACACCTCAGCCAAACTCTGAAATGATTTATATTATTCAACGTTCAACTATAATAATTATAGTTTTTGTTTCAAATCACCACCAAAATCACTATCATAAATTATTACGTAACATGATCACCATTTTTGTTTTTTTCTGTCAAAAAAGCACCAAAATCAGTAGAAATCCACTTGTTACGCAAGCTACCCAATTCAAGCACATTAATAAATTGAATTTTTCGATAGTAAGTGTCAAGTGATTCTGCTTTGAAGTTGTGGCTGGCCTTGGAGCTGTGTGGAAAAGTGCCTCACCTTGCTATTGGGATTTGGAGACATTTCTTGGGTCACAGAGTTCGTCTTCACTTCTGTTATAGTGTCTGTCCGAGCAAAGAAGACATTCTGGCAAGATGGGAAAATGACTCCAGCTCGGTCAATATTGGTTCAAAGATTACAAATTTGGTCTCAAATTGTAGGAGACATTCTGATCTACAACTTTAGAACAAATTTATAATTTTTGAACCAGTATTGGCTGAGCTGGAGTCGTTTTCCCATCTTGCCAGAATGTCATATTTGCTTGGAGAGATTATAATAGTTATGCCACGTGGCCTTTGCTTACATAATACATAATACTTTATTTTGTTTGTATTTGAATGTTTCACAGTTAAACGGGTAGTAACAGTTGTAATCAAGTTCAATTAAACGGAAATTTAATTATATTCTACTTCCTTTTCCTCTCCGCTTGAATAGAAACAAAGCTATCTATTGGAAAACAATATGAGGAAGCAACAATTTAAAAATAGATTCTGCTTCCATTACAGCAATAAATTGAAAATACAAATAGACAAATTCGATAAACAAGAAAATTTGAACTTTAGAAAAATGTATGATAATAATATATCTAATACAATAAGATGTAGACAAATAAAGCTCAATACTAATGTACTTGCATTCTATTTATTTTAGTCTCTATGTATTTATTTCAATTAATTTTATTAATCTATTCTCATAATTGAATTTTGTTCAGTAGTACTGGAATAAATGAAACTACATTCACTTATTGTACATGAACTATACTGAAGCTTCAATGGAATCAAATAAACGTTTGTTACCGTACTTTGATAGTTATTGAGATATTGGGCTAGATGTGCTAGAAGTAAAATCATACATAGTTTTTCAACCTCAAACGTATAGCATACCTTATTGTTGAGTGGTATTTGAATCATTTTATTATGCAGGAAATTTGAAAATGTTTAAAGGATTCAGTGGAGACAAACAGCAATCTTTTCAAATGTGCTGTTTTTGTCCCCTTTACATCCTGATTTGTGAGGTTTGGCTGACGTTTTGACAAAAAAGTTACTGAACATTTTTCCTCATGGTGAATGATGAATGAATATGGTCACATGGTGAATGAATATTCACCATCATAAAAATTTATTATTTCAACTAGAAATTATCCACCTATTAATATAACCAAACAATATCGTTCAGACCTTGATATAAGTAGTTTTAAAAATAGACCTGTCACAAGTTCAGATAAAATTGGAAAAATATAATATTCAATATCAAGTCACCTGAATATTTGCCATTTAAAACAGAATTACGAAGTCACCTTCAACTTGTTAATGGAATTTTTTTCGATCAATTATTGCTGAAACTTTAAAATAGAATGAAAACTTGCCATGAATTGTTTGCTGTCAGTGAGTATTTTTATTATCAGGTATGCGTTTCTGTTTTGAACTCTTCAAAATAATAGATAAGAAGAGTGGGTGATAAATTAGTGAACTTGAGTGCTGTATTATTATGCATGCTGAAAAAATGGAAATCTGAAATATTGGCTGAATGATACAGCTAGCTGCTCAAAAATTGTAATGAGGAATTCTCTATTAGTCCAGTCAATAAAGCCTGTACACACGGGTATAGAGTGCATGAAATATGCCCCAATTTTTGACCTCGGGGATTTGTTTAGACTAGTTGGGAGGTTAACATACTAAAAGTCCCCGGACCTGGGGGGTGAGCATAGGGCGGGAGGGGGGTTAGAAGGTACAATTTTTTAGTTTTTCGCATATTACCCGAAAACGGTTGATCCTAGAGAAAAGTGCTCTGAATAGAAATTAAAGAGGACTAAAATCTGCGTCGATTAAAGAAAAGAAAACGAAAATCGGCCCATTAGAAATTTTTTACATTTGATCAAAACTCCCATATTTTTAAAAAATCCCCAAAAATTGTCTTAACTGCTTTCAAATGTGACGTAACTCATAAAATAGCAATAAATCCACTACACCCTCACCCTAAAAGTTGTCGAGCATCAGAAGTAAAGTCCAAATAACATATCAATATTGATACTTGACCTATTTTTGGAAGTTTAAGGATCACTTCTCCATGAATGGAATTCCTCCAAATTCAGCTACAGGTGGTTTTTGTCAATATTTTGATACTAAAATATACATACAAAGTAATAACAATATTCAAAGTGGTGTCTGGTAGTCTATATTGATCATTCCTCATCAGAATACTTATTTTACTGCCAAAAATCTGGACTATTTGCATTAGAAAGGACCCTTCAAGGATAATAATCTAAGGACATCTCTAACTTCGTAAAAGTGAACGGATCTTTACAATCTATAGCTCATTGTTTTGAGCTTCAAAAGGCGGTTCTATTTCATATACTATATGTTCAATTCGGACAAAATTGAAGAATTTCATTGATATCATTCTATGATATTCTATCATCATATTCATTCAATAAATATTTGTTTGTACCACAGCCTAAATGACTCAAATTACTCTTATACTTGAAACAGGCTTAAAGCTGTTAAAAAATTAAGATCTAAGTGAAAGTAAATTGAATTTTGTATGAAAACCACTATGGGGCCTACTTAAGTTATGTTTCATGCTACCTACTTTATATTAGATAATTTTTTCATTAAGCTAATTTTCAACACATAACAGCCATTACAGTGTTTGTATCAATAAATTACTAATTGAAAATTAGTTAAATAACTTATTTGCTAATATAATAATTACTAAAAATACTAATTGAAAAGTAGAGAACTGTTAGTTCATTAATGAACTATGAGTTCATTCAAACGTCTATTATTTTTTATCATTTCATAGAGAAATTATCGTGTTTAGTAATGAGTAAGTAACATGAACAGCTGAGAATATTGTAGCACAAAATGCAGTCTCTGGTCATACTGGAAAAAATGGTGAAATACCAGTACAACGTCTTTGGTTTAGCTCAATATTTTTCCATGAAATTCCTTTTTAGCGATTCAAATTACCATTAGCTTCTTGAATTCTATATCTGCTTAGAAGAGATGGTATTATCAGTGCATCAATTTTGGAATTTTGCAAAGTGCTAAAGTACCACTTTGGGATGAAGTTTCATCAGCAATCAAGTTGAGCAAAACCAGTTTCTATAGTCTGTCCAAGCAAAGAAGACATTCTGTCAAGATGGGAAAATGACTGCAGATCAGTCAATATTGGTTCAAAAATTTTCAATTTGGTCTCAAATTGTAGGAAACATTCTGATCTATAATTTGAAATCAAGTTTATAATTTTTGAACCAAAATTGACCGAGCTAGAGTCATTTTCTCATCTTGCCAAAATGTCTTCTTTGCTTGGACAGTCTATACTTAAGCGGTATCTTCCAAGAAAACGGTTACAAGCTGAATTTTCTTTTGAACTTCAAGTTTGACTTTGAAATGAATTTGATGAGTTCGCCAATTCTATGGCGATTGTAAATGTTGACTTCAACTCATCCTTCAATTAGAATCTATTGGTAATTTGTATAATAAATAATGAATACTTTAAAGTGTCCCATTCCTCATCCAACAAATCAATTGGAATTGAAGTTTAGTATAATTTTTGTAGAAGTTGAATAATCTGATTGCTCATGTAATGGTAGTGAATTCCCTTTTCAAACTCTGGTGATGAATACCCAGAGGAATTGAATTTTGTATTGCAAGAATAACACTTGAAATAGTTTCAAATATGAAAAAGGACTTCTTTTTCCTGCAGTTTTCTCATGATTCCCTAGACTCATTTGCTTGAATTATTAAGATTCATGTCCCATCAGGATCAGGGTTTATTATTTGATTTACTGTGATTAATTATGAAGAGTTGATCTTCAGTGTTCAGTATGCATTTTCCAATAATCCACTCAATACTGATTCTCTCTATTCCTTTATAAATGGTAGACTTGATATTGAAATATATTCAATTGATTTCTTTTTGTGGAGTGTAAGTTTGTTACTAAGCTAGAGCCTTACAACTGCTTATGATGTGAGTCCTTATGAGTTTATCTAGTATTTTACTGTATTTAATGCAATAATTATTTTATTGTTCTCTTGAAATAATTGTATATCTGCTTTAAAAGAACATGGTACTTTAATTTGTTTTTCGATTTAGTCATTTGGTGGTTTGAGATTGGATTTTAATTCTATTATACTCATGTTGACTTTTTGAGTAGTAAGTTGTGAAGGTAAATTCATTCATGTTGGTTGAATCCTCATTTATGTTGAAGAGTTTCAATCCGTTTACAATCTTAATTTTGCATGAAATATAATCCTATATATCCTTTCAAGTGACCAAGGTCACTTGATCTCAAAAGTGAGTTTTGAGAGTTTGCATTTTTTGCTCTCTGTAAATGAACATACTGACAATGTTATTTGTATTATTTATTCATTTCATACAATAATACAATAAGGAATTGAAAAACAGATGTTTGCCTGAAACTTCTATTCCAATCTAAATTAAATAATGTCCAATTTCAGGTTATGTCCTTATGTCACTCATGAATAATTGTTATTCACTCACAGTTTTCACTCTCAAAAATATTGCTATGGGAAAAATTTCCATCCAAAAACCAAAAAGGTTGTTATAATACCAATATTTATTTACTCTCACTAGAAAAAGTGCGCTGAACTTTTCCATAAATTATAGTTGAAAATGAGATTTTTAAAGTAGCATTTGTCTTGAAACCTGTCACATTAAAATACAGTGAATATTCAACTCAGTATAATAGTGGCTTGTGGCACGCATGCGCAAGGGCGGTCAATTTTGAAATTAGTCGGCGCTGTTGCCAAATTGCCCTCGGGGCCCCTGGCTAGTTGGTTGGCAAACTACAGTATTTTAGCATGAACAACTTTTACACTGTTTGCACCTTTATCTACTCCACCTTACCATCCTTATACATTCTCCACTCATTTTTCCAAACGTATTTTTCTCTATTCATCGATTTTCTCTTTTCTGTTTATTATTGATCCTTCATTTACTCAATTTTCTCCACTTTTATTTTTCCAAATTCTTAGGTTATGCCTCCTTTTCTGTTTATTCTAATCTTTGTTTCCTCAATAATTTGATATTTTTGTTTTTATTTTCTTCACTTTTGTTCACTTATGCCTCTTTTTCTATTTATTCGAATCTTTGTTTTCTCAATAATTTAAAATTTATGTTCTTATTTTCCTCACTTTCTAGTAATCGCGTTTGTTTACAGCAGTTTAGCGTTTGTTATGCGTTTGTTTAGAGTTTGTTTTCTTTCTTTTGCTTGTAAATTTCTCAAACCCCTCAACTTTCAATTAAACTCCTCGTTTTCCTCCATTTTCCTCAATGTATTCTTCCTTATTCTCTCATATTCTTCTACTATCACTCCACAGTTCTCATGCTTTTCATTTTTATTTCTTGACTTTATTATTCGGGTTTCTCTATCTTCTTTTCTCCCTTCCTCATCTATAAATATATTTTCTAATTGTTTTCATTCTCTCTTGTTTCTTCTTCTCTTGTACTCTTCTCAATCTATCGAGCTCCTTTTTTAATCTCTTTAGTTTGAACTTCAAAATGATAATTCCACTTCTTGGAGGAATACTTCACCCTGTCACGCATATTGTATTCCACATTAAGAATTCATAAACATTGATTTTATCCAAATTTACTGAAATGAATAATATTTTCCTCTATAAATATTTGCTGAGACAATATAAAAAGAAATATAAAATTTAAATAGGTAGTGTATTTGGGAAGAAAATTTAGTCGAAAAAGTGCCTAATAGTTATATATTTAAACTAGACCTGACAGTATTTAAAATTGATATTCCATTATAGTCTAAGGCTTTAAGCGAATATAGAGAAAAATTATTGCTAATTTTATTATAAAATAAATTTTTATCAATTTCTAACAATATGTGTAAGAGTTCAATATACAGTACACATTATAATATCCAAATCAAGTCATGAAAATTATTAATTATTTACTGAAAATTAAATTATTTCACTGAAAGTACTTTCAGTGATATAGTCAATTTTGTGCTCTTCAATTATGTTCAAGTATCACATCTCACCTGACACTGTGTCTTCAATAAAAATTATTGTTTGATTTGTTCTCAATTCAGAAAAATTCATCATCAAAGGTCTCATTCATTCCAATTCGAATGTCCTATCAAATCCTCAAGTATTTTATCTGTATAATAAAGTCTTTATAATGTACACTTGTATATCTGGCACAATTCGCATTACTTTACAACCTTCGTTTTCTCTCGGTCGATTTCACTTTCAGCTTTTTAGCAATGCCGCTGGCCAATATAATATGACTTCGCAACTCAGCTCAGCCCAACACCCGATGAATATTGATGATAGCTGACCAAGCTAACTTTCATGAGTAAAGTTTTATTACCACCGACGTTTATCGTTTGATATTACAACAGTTTATTCGGGACTCAGGTGCTGAGAAAATGGAGAAATTGCTATTACAACATATATTTGAAATCAATAATGCAATATGGCTCATTGTTACACCAGAAATTTATTCGGGATTCAGCCGAAATGTAAAAAATGTATCCTACATTGAAAGAAAAAATAATTCACAACATATAGGTGCTTCAGAATAATTTACTTTATAATATAGTATGAGCATTGTTCTAAAATAAAAACTGAAATATTTCAATAGAGGAATTTATTTTAATTTATTTAGTTTAGACTCTAAATAGCAGCTACAGGAGATTGTGAGACACAGTGGTTGGGGATTGTAGAGTTTACCTTGAAGTGTTATTGACGATTTATCTTGGAATTTTTTATTCCGATGCCATCAATAGACTACATATCTAAAAATTAATGCAATAAATTCATTTCATATTGATATGCATCTAGGTTTAGTCAAGTATTATATTGATTATAAATCATGTATTTTTTTAGTATCATAATTATCATGTAGACTATTGCTTTCTAATAATTAATATCCGAAGTTATATGACGTATTAAAAATAATTATTACCAAACGTTGAACACTGTATAGTATTACAGTACTTGAATTTGAATGGACTACATTATTTTTATAAATAGGCTATTGGTAGTTATAAAATCATTAACAAATGTTTAACACAGTCTACTGTTTCGTAAATAAGCTTCATAACTTCCATTAATGTTTGCTTTTAACTTGAGGCTTGTTTAAGGTGTAAGTAGGTTAATTTTAATACTTTTCTCAACGGTAGTTATTATTAATTTCTGATACGAATTTCATTCCGTGTCTCATTTCAAGACTGTCTGAATTTTTGCAGGAAAATAAACGACTTACCGGTGGAATTACATTAGCAATAACAATTCACGCGTTTTAATGGACTGGGTTATCGATATCCATAAATTCTTGTGGCAAAAGGTGGTAATAGCATTAGGCTATATTCTGTCCAAGCAAAGAAGACATTCTAGCAAGATGGGAAAATGACTGCAGCTCGGCCAATATTGCTTCAAAAATTATAAATTTGGCCTAAAATTGTAGAAAACTTTACGATCTTAAATTTGAGACCAAATTTATAATTTTTGAACCAATATCGACCGAGCTGGAGTCAATTTCCCATCTTGTCAGAATGTCTACTGTGCTTGAACAAACTTATACTTTCGTTCTATGGTATGGTGTGGTGAAGAACCACATAAAACTCGATTATAAACGCCTTCAACATTAATTTCCATACAAAGGTGGTGTGCCATAAAATCTGTTTTCGATGCAATAAACTTTTATTTCGGCTTTTGAAAGGGGTAATTCAGCTAACGCACTAAACCTTTTATTATGACACTTATAAATTTTCCTCTCTTGCTTTATTAGGTCGCTCTCTGTTTTCAAGGGATTGGGTTTATCAATCAATAATAGCTCTAGATATGAATATAACTAACAATATCTATTATAAGTCGTATGTGTGACTATGAAGAAAATTTTTCGAAATGCATAAGAAGTTAAAAGCAAACTTTAGATAATTTTTCAATATTTTTTATCGTATTGAAAACTCTTGTGACAATCAATTCAAATACTGTATGGTTTTATTCATGGAAAGTAGGCAATTATTTGAATATCTATATTTTTAAGCATCAAAAATTGATATTCTGTGATAAAAGAATTATAATACTTTGAAAATAATGCTAAACTCGATCTGACAGCTAACTACAAAAAGAGGATATTTACAAAATTTTTCAGGATTGCTTAAAAACCGTAATGATTTTGAGATAATATTAATTAGTAGAAAAGCCATAACTACGTAATATTATCTGATGGTATTACAACCGTATAATGGTTGGTAATTACCTAATTTATTACGTTTTTTCTCTCATGAAAAACTACAATTTTGTGGACGTCTCCTTTCTGCAGCTAGCGATTCATCTAAATTATTCACAAATGGTGATTTTTTTCGTTAAAAAACGTGTTGAAGTCTATAATACTGAAATTATTCTCATTATCCCACTTTCATTGAATAGTCAGGATCAAACGTCAAGGACAGCCGCTTAGTCTGTCCAAGCAAAGAAGAGCCTCTGGCAAGATGAGAAAATTACTCCAGCTTGGTCAATATTTGTTCAAGAGTTATAAATGTTGTCTTATTGGTGGATCAAATTGTTCCCTACAAATTGAGATCAAATTCATAATTTTTGAACCAATATTGACCGAGCTTGAGTCATTCTCCCATCTTGCCAGAGGTTCTTCTTTGCTTGGACAGACTATACCTAGAAAAACAATGGATTTATTTTTTAGGGGTTATGTGAGGTTCAAAGGCGTTTAGCATTTTTTAACTCTCACGTTCTAGATTCGATTTGTAGCCTTTTATCTTATCTGTTTCAAAATCGATTGGTTTCTTACTTTTCGAAAAAGGGTCAATGTCATCATGATGCTAAGGTGGTATTAATAATTTCTTTATCAATTATTATAATACAGTATTGACATGTGCTCGCGAATTGTAGTAATAAATGTATGAATGTAGTGAATGAATGTACAATGAATTGTGGTAAACATGACTTTACTGAAACAATGTCATAACACAATACTGGAATGAAAATACGAAAGATTCGAGATCCAGGGTCGGATTTTGAACAAGACTGTTTAACTTACTGGCGTGAAAAACTTTAATCCAAATATTTAAAAAAATAAAAATTATAGAGTAGATTAGAAATTCCAACAGGAAACCAATATCATCTCTGGTACTCTGCAACATACAGTATTAGAATTGAGTTGAGATGTAAATAGATTGCAATAAAGTTGCTATAGTCTGTCCAAGCAGAGAAGAAATTCTAGCAAGATGGGAAAATGACTCCAGCTCGGTCAATATGTGTCCAAAACTTATAAATTTAGTTTCAAATTGTAGAAAATATCCTGCTCTACGATTTTAAATCAAATTAAAAATTTTTGGACCAATATTGACCGAGCTGGAGTCATTTTTCCATCTTGCCAGAATGTCTTCTTTGCTTCGATATACTGTGGTTGTTAAGCCAGTCTTTACATTACTTTATTAAATGCCGGCAACCGGTTTACTACAATAGTACTTGCATTCATATTGCATTTTAATGATTTTATTTCTCTTGTATTCTCGCAACATCTTGGAAAGAATAAGATAGGGGAAGTGAGGAGAAGGATGTGGAGGAATAGGATGAGAAAGAGGGAAGACGATGGAGATGGGAAAGAAGAAGAGAAGGAAAGATGAAGGAAAAACCAGGTGTAGTGTTGAAGGACAAGAATAGAACTCAAAGACCGCAGAAAATTGAGTCGATTAATAAGCAAGAAGGTGTGGCTGTAAGGCAAGAAAATAATAACAGCCTATACTTGTTCAGTATTTCATTATTTTACGCCCACAATACTTACTGGCTACTTTTAAGTTACAAGTTTTAGATTCTAAGTTACATACAATACAATATAAAATCTGCAAGTACTGTATGGTGTACAATTTATTTGATGTTCCTATTGTTGACCAGTGATTATTCAAGAATATATTTAATTTAAAAAATCTGAGTTTTTTTGAAGATCAAGATTATTTATCTCGGCCAATTATTTATCTAACAAATATTCAATTTTTCTAAGAAAAATTCAAAGTATTGATGAGAAAATCCTTGGTTTCAATTAGTTCGATGAATTGCTCCATAAACATGAAATAAATTTTTTTGTTTCTTTATAATAGTTATTTATGTATTAAGAGCATAAAGCGCGACTTTATCGCTCGCGCAAAACAGTTATCGCCCGACGCAATAGCGGAGCGAGATAATTTTGCAAGAGCGATAAAGAAGCTTTAGACGCGAATTCATAAAACAAATATCAGTTTGTTTCACTGACTAAATGTTTTAATTATACAACATTTTTTCTACAACTGCACATTATAATAACCTTTTGAACTAATTTGATTTGTCAAATAGCCTACTGAAAACTGTTATTAAATGTCTCTGATGATTATTGTAATAATAAAATTAATCCATCCAGTTAAACTCGAAAATTATAATTCATTTTCAATTATCATTATATGTTTTAATTATACAAAATAAAAAACCAATTTCACAAACTGCAAAAAAATCAGCCAGCCATCAGATTCAAACCGGATACCGTCGGCCAAAGGTAATGAACGTCGCCTTAGCCACCGCGGCCATTGAATCCTTACAGATGTGAGCGTAAATTTAGCTACATGAAATTGCATCTATTTTGTTTCACTGACTGAAGCTTATCACAACACAGCTGATTAGCGAGCGTAATAGTATATTACATAATGAGTGTGGAAAAGGCGTTTTTACAAACGAATAATTATGTTCTCCAAACGAGCAGTACGCGAGTTTGGAAAATAATTATGAGTTTGTAAACTTTTCCAAACGAATTATGTACATTTTTTCGTCATACTAGACTGAGAAGGATTTATTAAAACCTCAAACAACTGAAAACATTAACTGAATCCAACATAACCTCAACTCAACACTAGAACAAACGCACACACTGAACTGTCATGGCGGCTCGTTTGACTCGTTTATTCTTATGTCGGAGTTCGGAAAAAACAGCTGGGCTAGATTTTCAGTGCTGTAATTATCATCGTGATGATGACTAGTGCTATAATAATCATCAAAATGATTATTCCCGCATTCAGAACAGCTGATCTTTGATTCTACTGTAAACGGCAATTTTCCAAACGCAAATCTAGCTTGGAAAGTTGTGTATTACATACGAGTATGGCAAAAAGTAAATCTCCTGCTCATGCGCAGTTGCTTAGCGAGCGTAAAGTAATTCAACTGCGCATGCGCAGATGGTTAGCGAGCGAAAAAGTAGATTCTCCTCGGAAATGGGCGATTTTACGAGGAGAATTCAGTATGTAAAATCTTGTTTTACGCGCAGTTGTAGAAAAAATAGTTTTTTCTACAACTGCGCGTAAAACAAGATTTTACATACTGAATTCTCATCGTAAAATAGCCCATTTCCGAGGAAAATCTACTTTTTCGCTAACCATCTGCGCATGCGCAGTTGAATTACTTTACGCTCGCTAAGCAACTGCGCATGATCAGGAGATGTACTTTACGCTTGCTAATCAGCTGTGTTGTGATAAGCTTCAGTCAGTGAAACAAAAAAGATGCAAATTCATGTAGCTAAATTTCCGCCCTCTTCTGTAAAAACTGAATGGCCGAGGTAGTTAAAGCGGCGTTCATTACCTTGTGATGCGATGTTAGCAGGTTCAAATCTGATTCCTGACTAATTTTTTTGGAGTTCATAAAATTGTTTTTTTCTTTCGTATAATTAAAACATATAATGATAATTGAAAATTAATTATAATTTTCAAGTTACTGGATGGATTCATTTTATTATTCCAATTATCACCAGAGAAATTTAATAACAGTTTACAGTAGGCTATTTGACAAATCAAATTATTAGTTCAACTGCGCATGTGCAGATGGTTAGCGAGCGAAAAGTAGATTCTCGCTCGGAAATGGGCGATTTTACGAGGAGAATTCAGTATGTAAAATCTTGTTTTACGCGCAGTTGTAGAAAAAATAGTTTTATCGAGTTGATAATAATCTAAGAAATACTTCATTGATACTCAAAAGTAGAATTTAATTTATCATGAACACACAAATACTTTTATAACCATTTTATAGTACTGTACAGTCTACAGTGACTTTGATTCTATAGTCACTGTATTTTATAGTTCTAGGTCACTTTTTAGTTCTATTGTATTCTATTGTAGTTTTAAACCCAAATGTAGTTTTTCGCATATACTAGCGATTTACTTGGCGCCTCGCTAACCCTAAATAGCTATTCCATTGTTATAACCAAAATGTAAGCAAGCCTATTCCATTTAACTCACGCAGAAACCAGCACATTCAATGTTAATTGAAGTGCCTGGTTAAATTCTGTAGTACCTGAATGTGCCACTTTGGAATCCAAATTGTACCATTCAACTATACTACAATCCAAATAACTTGGCAGTAGTAATTTTCATGTATATAATATAGTTCGCGCAAGCTAAGAAGACACTCATTTACTATGCATTTTACATTGTAACAGCGTATCTTCTCAAATTGCCCGAACTATACCTGTATACAATTATACCTGCATTATACTATTTGAATGAAACTGCCTACTGCTATGTTGAATACAACGTTTTCCACTCTACCCCACTGCCATGTGTTATTACGAAAATGAACTTTGACTTGTATTCAGTGAGTTTATCTCGTTTAATTGGAATCTAGAATCCAGAACTTGACACATGAATGGCACAACGAATTCCATGAGAATTTTGTCGTACCATTTAAACCATTTTATTAAACCATGTTGTAGTCCGTCCAAGCAAAGAAGACATTCTGGCAAGATGGGAAAATGACTCCAGCTCTGTCAATATTGGTTCAAAAATAATGAATTTGGTCTCAAATATTAGATCGTAATGTTTCCTACAATTTGAGACCAAATTTATAATTTTTGAGCCAATATTGACTGGAGTCTATACTGAATACTGGAGTCATTTTCCCAGCTTGCCAGAATGTCTTCTTTGCTTGCACATACTATACCATTTTGTGGGCAGAATTTATTAAATTGGTTCACTTCCAGTGCATAACCTACAGTTTTCATGACCTGTTCCATGCGTGTACTATACAGGGCTGGGGTTACTTTATTCAATTTGCTTTTTATGTGAGATAACTTATACAGTTGATGGCTTGTGAGGTTGTTAGTGTACCAGGTTGATGTCTATAATAAGCCTCTCATTGGCTACAATTTCCTTTGGGTGTGGTTGTTATCAATGTCTTATCAACCTGATTCGCTTTGCATTGTGACGTTTGTTTATGTTGTGCACAACCCACTTTCGGTTGATATTATTTTTATTGATTAGTTCATAAGTTCATAAAACAGTGAACGTCATAGTGAAATTTTTATAAATTTTTTAACTTGATGTTTTCATAGATAGATGTATGTTTTCATTTTTCTACCTAGTACAAGTGAAATAAGTGTTGTGGGCGACGTTGAGCTATAAGATCCTTTTTAACCTGAGGTGAGGTTACTTCTTTGCTACTGTACATCAAGATAATGTTGTTGATTTTCGTCTATTCAAGTATTTCATTTATTCAAGATCTACTTGATTTAAGGTTTGTGGGAGATTTCAAGATCTGTGCTTATCATTTCAATCCAGCCTACAATAAATTTGTATGGAATTCCAAAAGCTGAAACTGCAAATTCTCAAATCTTAATTGTTGGTTTCTTTTTGGCAAAAATGATGATTTCATCTTGATTTGGAAATTTAAATTGTTACATTATATTGATTTGTTCTCTATTACATAGAACTCGAAAGTTTATTCTCTAATTGGATGTTTCATCATTGGCTTAAAAACTTGAAACCAAGATCCTTGTCATGAATAATTTAGTTGAAATACAATATCTGGAGTCAACTTTACTGTTATCACAGTTGTTTAAATTCTGTAATATGCGTTGATTGGCTCTGCCACCCAAATCTTAGCTGTGATTGGACCATGAAAATTGTTAATTAGTTTTAGCAAATATATTCATCCCCTGATAGCACAAACAGCTGGGGTCCAGCTGGTTTCCAGCTTGAATGTTCCATTCAACAAGCTGGATTCAAGCTTGGAACTTACAGTCTAAATGCTGTAGTACAGCTTGATTAAAGTTAAAAAGTTACCACGTTTCAAGCTGTTAGCAAAGCTTGAAAGTTCAAGCTGGAATCAAGTTTAATCATCCAAGCTTAAAAGTTCAAGCTGGAATCAAGGTTGATTCTAGCTTGAAACAAGCTGGACTGTAGCTGGAACATTCAATGTTGATTTTAAGAATAAAAATCCAAGTTTGTTACAAGTTTAAAACTTCCAGCTTGATTGCTTACAGCCTGTTACAAATTTGAATTAGGCTGGTTTGATCAAACTGGAACTTCCAATTCAAAATCCACTTAATTTACAGCTTGAAATAAGCTTACGTGCTATCTGGGTCAGGTCTAGTCTACCTGGGTTAGTTATTATTAGTTAGTCTATTATCTATGGGTTCAGTTTGTTTCATTAGTTTAGGAATGGCTCAAATTTTGGCAGGACATACAAATTTCTTTATATATTTTTTTAGCTAAAATGTTTACTTATCAATGCCTTGTTGCTCTCAAGTTTTATGTAGGCCTAGAAGCTTGATGTAATTACAGTGTTGGCCCTTAGAAAAGAAAAAACTCAATATGTGAATGTAAAATTAGGTACTGTTCTTTGTAAATTAGTACATTATTATGCATGAGTAATTTGCAGTTGTAGTTGGCTGTGAGCTGTGAGTCCTTGACTTTGTCATAAAACTAATTTCGTTGTTTGCGGGAACAGAGATCTATTTTTAGCCTACTTCCTCTTCTTATCTATTTTTGAAACGCAGTCATTTTTTCCTATGCAATAGTGAAGTTGGTGTTATCAATAAAATCTCAAATAGTTGCTTCGTAATCAATTGAACTGGAATTTATTTGGTGAAATAAGTAATTTCTCTCATGTTGTTGGTTCTTTGAAGGTTCTTCTTGTAAAAAATCATTCAAATCGACCAAACTAATAATTATTTGAATTAAAAAATAAAATAATTAATTCTTCTTTATTCCTTGTTGACGATCTCAATTTCAGTGTTTGATCCATTCTCTTTCAGTCTTTTCAGTTTCAATACTGAAATAATTAAATATAATGTTATTTACTGCTGAAAGGTTCAATGAAATTGACATACAAATTTCAATTTTATGATAGCACTTGGAAGAACGAGTACTGAAATTGTGAAATGAACTTCGAGAAAAAAGTAGGCGAGTGTTTAGTGGGTTATATAGTTATAATATAGATTCTCTCTATTTTCATTGGTTATATGCTGGAGAGTTGGAAGATCGTATGACTGGAGGCTACTATCAAACCGTTGTAATCTTGTAATCTAGCAGTACAAGTTCCCAGAATAGAACACGACCAAAACAATGAGTTGCTGCTTGGCGTAGTCAAGGATAGCACTCCACTACTTTTTTCTCTTCCTATCACCTCGACACAACACTTCTCTTTCTTTGTCCAAACCTGTCGAAATTTCGCTTGTGCATGCTTTCCTTGATTTATTTTGATAAATAAATTGACCTCTTCGGGGTTCTTGTACTCATCTACCGGTTCTCTTTTTTCTATTCATTCGTTTCATCTTACCCTACTTCTCTCTCTGCCCATTTTTTGTTTTCTATTTACATTAATTTATATTCTCCCCATGCTTTTTTCAATTTCATCTACCCACTTCTACATTTTATCCTCCTCTTATTCTCACTTCATCCTTATAATCCAATCAATCACTCTTCTCCTTCACCATTTTCATTATATTTTTGTTTTCTTTTTCGTTCTCCGTCTTCTGCTCTTATATTTTCATTTTCCCTCTAATTCTCCTCCTTTTCCATGATATCTATTTCTCGGATCTTCTCCAAAATCCTTATTCTCTGTTCTTATTATTAGTGTTCATCTCCCTCTGTACATCCCCTTCTTTTCTTCTTATTTCATTGGTTCCTATTTTTCTACGGTAACATAAGTTTTTTAGTTTCGTTTGCCTATTGCATTCACAGAGTTTGCAAGCGTGCTATATAGTATAGGCTGTAATCAAATATACAGAGTGTTTCAGGAGGAATGTGCAATACTTCTCAGGCTGATTCCTCACACCAAGTAGACAAAAAAGTTCCAAGGGACCAACCCCCAAAAACGCTTTGTTACCGAGATAACAATGGCGGGAAATTGAGATTTTTCAAAATATATTAATTTTTATAATTTTTTAGAGGTTTTAGTGAGGTTCTAAAATATCAATCTATATCTATATAAGCGAAATGGCACTGACTGATTCATTCATTCATCACCAGAACTAAAAATCCACTGAACCGAATGCGTTCAAATTTTGCAGCCATGTTCAGTTGGACGTTTAGATGCGCGCTAAGAACAGATTTTAAAAACTTTTCAGGGATACGCTAAATATTTGAGTTTTTCTATATTTTTCCGGCGTTTTCTCAATTTTTTCGAGAACCAATCGGTAGAAAATGTTGATATTTGGTGGGCAGGTTCAGATAAGGTCTAGAAATGTTGTGTTTAAATATTTTTGAAACCCGTTCAAGATTACGCCAGTAATCAGGTTTTTCAAAATTGTAGATGTATTGCGGGTTGCATATCTTTCGCCTTGATACGAATAATCCTTACTGTAAATTCAATGGTTCAGTGATATTATAGATAAACTAATTTGGAAGATATTGAATCAAGTTTCAAATTATGTCCGATATAGTTCCCAAGGTTACGCTCAATATTAGCGTTTTACTATTTTTCAGAATTTTCAGAGTTTTTCTTGAATTTTTCGAGAATAAATTAGTAGAAAATGTCGAAATTTGGTGAACAGGTCCAGATTAGGTCCAGAAATGCTGTGTTCAATGAATTTTGAATCCCTTCTGAACGGAATTTGCAGGCGAGCGAAGCGAGCCTGTTTTTCTCATCTTACTCTGACAGAGGTTATGCAGGCGAGCGAAGCGAGCCTGTTTTACTCAGTGAAACTGCTGATACTGTCGGGGGTCCAGGGGGCGGGGCCTCCTGGCTAGGCGGAGAAGGCGAGCGAAGCGAGCCTGCCGCCTAGTATAGTAATGGCTGTAAGCAAATATATAGGCTATATAGGCAAAGCCTGCATACCACAGCCTAAACTTAACCATTCTTGTTTGAATGTTGATTACCATAATTATTAATTTCTCTTCAAAACCCCAACAATGTTACATGTAGACCAGTCAATGAGAGAACTCTGTTCTTTGATCTTGTAGAAATGAAAGTATGAAACAGCGATAGTCTATTTTCGGATAGATTACTTCTCTTCTCAAATGATTCAATTGCATTGCATGCAATTGTATTAGTGCTTTATCAATTTAAATATCAGTTGCTACGATCAATGTTACACAATTGATTGAATGGTTGTGGAAGTACGTGAATATTCGGCAAATTATACACCATTTTAATGTATTAACCGTATTACTGCGATTTTTTAGTTCAAAAAGTGAAACTCTGTTTCCATTTTTCATGTTTTCCGAATTGAATTGCTATTGCAATGATTGAAATGTTCTCAACAATCTCCTCTCCTTTCTCATTCTCCAAAGTAATTGTAATGTAATTGTAATGGGATAGTCAAGATTAAGAAAATGGCTGCCTATGCGCTTTGAAATGGTGGAACCTATTCCAATTACAATGAAGCTCTGTGATTGGACGAGCCCTCCCACTTTCAACACTTGTTGAAGCGGACCAATGGGAGTCGAGCAGAGCGAGTAGTACTAGCTCACTCGAATTTAGTTCACTCATTCCCCAATAGCATTAATCAATGTAGTAGTAAAATATACTCCTCAACATGTACCTAAATTTGTACACTTTTGTAATTGGAAGAATAATAATATGAGCAGTGCAGTGAATTACAATGACAATGTTTGTAATATTCATTTCAATGGAACAGTTGACCAATTTACATTATAGTTAAATAAAAAATATAATTTGAATAAAAAAGAACTACCATCAAGTTCTTTTTCAACTCAATTTTTCTCAAATTTTTTTAATGTGATTTCTTGACTTGATATCATTCCCATTTATTATTTATTTTCAAATTCAGATTTATGAGTTTGCACACATACACTCTCGAACCACTGGCGGCTCGTGCCCACGAAACAGGTGAAGTGCTGTACAGTAAAAGATACGGGCACTTCACCTATTTCGTGGGTACGAGCCATCAATGTCTAGAGCATGAATAAATCGATTGAACGCTATTCCAATAAAACAAATTTATTTCTCAAGTATTATTGATATTATGTCGGGTTTCTTATTCCAAAAAGCTTTGTTTCAACTTTATTCATCTCATAAATTTCCGGTATTCTATGTTAGTGATCACCTATTTTTAATTGGCAATTTATCTCCCGAACTCTTGGCACGAGTCACAAAACTATCCACAATTATTTTAGTTCTGCAACATGTTGCCGAGACATGCTTATTTGATGTGGATGCCAGATGGAGTTGACCGGAAATGAGTAAATGCTTCACTTAATTTAAATTGGACACAAGTCCGCTCTACCTGACATTTGCATTGCATATTATGACGTATTTTGCCGGATGTTGAGCAGTGGTTCGTGCATGCTAAGAAGACACGCTGTTACAATACATTTTACATTGTAATGAAGGATCTTCTCAGCTTGCGTGAATTGTAGTAGTTCGCTGAATTTCAGTTCAAACTGTGCCAACTACTGAACTGCTTTGTGAAATCATGTGAAATTGATGTGGGTTATCAATAGTGTTTTGCCAACTGTTTCTAGTTTGCAAGAAGTAGCTTGTAGTCACCTGTAGTTGAATGAGGAACACCCGAAAATATCATTGTAGCGAAAGGAGTAAATCATTGAGTTTTTTATTGTTAAAAGAAAGAAAAGGTTTGTGACTTTCTCAATACTTCATCCAATACTTTAATTTCTATGCTATATGCTATGCTTTAATTTTCCCAATTACTCCATAGTTTCTCTTAATTCTCTTTTCCTTTCTCCTTTTCCCTTTATTCTTCTTCTTGTTCTACTTTTCTTACTGTCTTGCTGTTATTTTTTGATTCAATTACTTTCAAATCGCATCCCTTGTAATTTACTACCCTCCTCTCAGTTTATTTTCATACATAGGCCATAATAAATTAGTTCATTTTCCTCGTTTTGCTGGTGTATTGTATAGTATGATGCAGTCAAGGTGGACTATTTAAAATAATTTTCTATTATGTATGATTTCTTTGTAGTTTATAATGTAAATAGATTTAAATCACATACATTTCGAAAACCAATATCAAATTGCTGTATTTTCCAATCTTTTGTTATCGTCTATTTTTCTGTTTATTGTTATGATTTATATTTTGAGCTCTTCATTATTGTTATATACAAAGTTTCTTACTTGTCCTCCTTCTTTTCTATATATATAATTTGTCAATTTTTCATTATTGATTCCTTTCTTATCCTATCCATTTCTTTTGGCTCTCAATTCACAATATTTTTTCTCCTCAATTTCACGTTTTTCATGTCGTTTAAAAATCTAATTCAAACGTCTTAAAATCTTTAAATTCAGCATTTCTTGTAATATCCGGTCAAAAATTACGTTCTCACCTCTTCAGCTTAGCTTCACATGTTTGCCTTTCGCTGAAACCTTTGCCAAAAAGTTGTTTTACGACACGGGAGGTATAGTCCGTCCAAACAAAGAAGACCCCCTGGCATGATGAGAAAATGACTCCAGCTCGGTCAATATTGATTCATGAATTAATGATTTGGTCTCAAATTGTAGATCAAATAGTTTCCTACAATTTGAGATCAAATGGATAATTTTTGAACCATTATTGATCAAGCTGGATCATTTTCTCATCTTGCCAGAGGGTCTTCTTTGCTTGGACAGACTATATCTGCAATGCCAACCACCTCATCAGTCCATTTATAAATTTAGCAATCATATCGTTTACAAGAATGTTGACATTTGCCTATCTTGTCTTTCAATCAAAATTAGCTTGCAAATTGCCTTTTAAAGCAGGTTGATGGTTACTTGTTTCACCTGTCCTTAGTTTGCTGAGTTTTTTTTTGTAGAATTATTTGATAGCCTGCATTGCATCATTTTGGATAATTTAGCTTTCAAGCTGAGTGTTGTGAAGGAATATCATTGAATAATTCAGATTTTAAATTGAATCAACCAATTTATTACCATTTTTGGTGAGTTGATTTCGATGTCTTTGAGAAATTAATTTGTTTGTTATGTTGTGTAGAAATTAAAGTTTGTATTCATTGATCGCCGTACAAGAGATGAGATTGGTAATTGTGATCAGTAGGATATAAGAAAATAGAAGTACCTAAATTCTTATTTTATACTCTTTGATTTGAATCTGTTCGATAGTAATGCAATCCCAGGAAAATATTTTTTTTATTCATCTTTCTTTTCTTCATTCTTCTTCACCTTTTGGTCACTATTCGTTTTCTTCTTCCTCTATTTTTGTTACTTATAATGACTTATACTCATTTCCCTTATACTGTATATCAACTTATAATCGATTTTTGGAAAATCCATCTTCAAATAGATCTATCTTTTTTATCAAACTCATCACTAATGATCACTTCACTATCAACTTATTTTTCAATAACTTATATATACTATTACTGAATATGATCTGAATAAATAAACTTATGTGAAATCAATGTCAAAGAAGTTTGAAAACTTCTAGCCAATGAAATTTGGCTGCATTGGAGGTGAGAGAGGAGTATACATAGATCAAAAAACATTTCTTGGTTTCCAAAAACCAAGGCTATATTGTGACTCAAGAATTTATGCTCTGAATAAGTGTTTCTAGTGTTATTTGTGTTTCGGCCCTATAAAATCAGTAAACTTCACCAGAAATTTAATCACTATGAATGAAATCAATAATTATCACAATTTCTCATTATGGGAAATTGTAATAATTATGTCGACTGTGGAACTTCTTCGGACCAAGCCATACAATAACAATTAAAAAATATGTTTTTTAAGAAGCTGATTATAGGATGTATAAACGTTGTCTGCACACAATTTTCAGAAGTTTAGAATAAATTGCTGGAGGCAAGTTCTGGTGGAGAAAGGCGAGACGACTGAGGCGCCACACGTTATCTGAATGAGCTCTGGATGCTTTTTAAATAGACCAGCCGAGACTGAGGGACAAATGATACGAAAAAGAAGAAGAAGAAGAACCTTGAAGCGAAAAAAGAAGAAGTAGAAGAGATTGATAATGGTGTAACAACTTAAACCGGTATATCGATTTTCTAATAAATTAGTGGTTTGACAACATCTTGTCTTTTCATTTATTAAGAAGAAGAAAAAGAAGGAGGAGGAGAAGAAGAAGAAGAAGAAGAAGAAAAAGAAGAAGTAGAAAAAGAAGAAGAAAAAGAAGAAGAAGAAGAAGAAGATAGAATGAAGAAGGATAAGAAGAAGAAGAAGAAGAAGAAGAAGAAAGTAGTAGGAGAAGAGAAAACCAGTTGAAGCAATAAACAAGAAAAAAGGGATGTGGAAACAAAGAAGAAGATAATCCTTGAGAACAAATGAACAGGGAGGAGGAAAAGCTGAAAAAAATAAAAAAGAAGAAGTAGAAGAGAGCGAGAATGATAATGTATTTATTTTGCTGAAAGAAGTTGAGGTATAGTCTGCCCAAGCAAAGGAGACCCTCTGACAAGATAATTAAAAGACTCCAGCTCGGTCAATATTGGTTCAGAAAATATTTATTTGGTCTCAAATTGTAGATCAGAATGTTTCCTACGATTGAGACCAAATCAATAATTTTTGAATCAATATTGACCGAGCTGCAGTCATTTTCTCTACTTTCCAGAGGGTCTTCTTTGCTTGGACAGACTATAGCGCTGGTATGCATTCACCGGTGCGCACTTAAATGGAATTGAATTGAGAATTGAGATTATTTAGTTTTATTTGAGAACAAAAAATAATTAAAGAATGCCGGTTGAGGAGGAATGGGAAAAAGAAGGTGGTGGAAGGCGAGAAAGAATGGTTGAAAAAGGGGAAGAGAGAGGATGAGCGGTTGATGAAGAAGAGATAGGTCAATAATAACAATAATAAGAGAGAAAATGGATAAATTTTCTGAAGAGGAAGGAATCAAGGTTTATTTATTCAGTTATTTACAAATAATAATTAAAGGTTGGTATTATCTTACCAATAAGATATTGGTTAAATTCTTGTAGGAATAACATGAGTAAGGAGGGCAAGTAATTAAAAAAATAATGAAAAGAAGAAAATGTAGATAGAAAAAGAAAATTGGAAAGTAGTTTGGAATTGTGTAGCTGATTGAGGGGAGGATGACCCAAGAATCAGATGAATAATGATATAATCAGTCCAAGCAAAGAAGACATTCTGGCAAGATGGGAGAATGACTCCAGCTCGGTCAATATTGGTACAAAATAATAAATTCAGTCTCAAGCTGTAGAGCAGAATGTTTTCTATAATTTGAGACCAAATTTCTAATTTTGGAATCAATATTGATCGAGCAATCATTTTCCATGAGCTTGAGTCATTTTCCCATCTTCCCAGAATGTCTTCTTTGCTTGGACAGACTATAGTAGAGAATAAAATAATATTGGTGAGAGAAGAATGAATGCATCTGAAGAATGAATAAAAAGAGAAATTAATGTGGAATATTTGAAGAAGATAATTTTAAAGAAGAAATTAACATCAAGTAGAAAAAAGAAGAAGAAGAAGAAGAAGAAAAAAGAGAAAAGGAGAAGGAGGAAAATAAAATCCATCCTTTTTGGCTCTATCAAATTGTTATTCTCGTTTTCATCTTTCAATGGTTTTATTTCACTTCACCTTTCCTTTATTATTTCTATCTTTTGAACTTTTTTCTCTTGTACAGTAATGCCTCTAAATTATTTGTACAGTTCTTTGATTCAAAAACTTTCGGCTCAATTACTTTTTTTCTCGTTGATATTACAATATCGAAATAAACTCAAATCGAGCTTACGCACAGGCAATGTTTGCCTATGTAGGCTCTACCTCCTATTTCAAATAAGTAACATAAAATAATTTATGTTTAAATTGATTAAGAAATTATATTATTCAAGTCATATATAAATTCTGTATGTTACTTATTAATTCTGTACATTGATATTTTGTTGCTGTATTTTGAGGAAAATACATTACTTTGAATTTGAATAAAAAGGAGTAGGATTAGTTGAATTAAGTAGAGTAAGTTTTGAAAGTGAAGAGAGAAGAAAACAACCAGAAATTGAGGGAGATTGAGTGGATGAACTCTGGAAAGAATGAGAATGTTTTTTGCAAAAGTAGCCTATACTGGACCTGGATTAAGTGGAAAGGAGCTCCACGGTTTTATAAATAGCCATTTCCAGTCTATAAGTAAGTCCGTAAAGTATTCATAGCCTGCCTGCTATCTTTAGTCGAACAGTGGGATTGGTTATAGCGAAATAAAATAAACTGCTTTCAGATTTCTGGTTTTTTATGTCACACACACGTATTTGCGGTTAGCTAGCTCGTAAACAATTGGAATAATCTTTATAGAATGCTATTTGGCGGAATTTATTACAGTAAATACCGATGAAACTGGCGGTTAGGGAAAGACTGTTATCAACGACCAGCTCCGTCAGGACAGTTGGTAAGCGGTCTGTAAGAGCGTAGATAGTCGAGAACTATCTCAGCTGAACCGATTTGCTCCCGTAGACCACAATCAGACTGTCCTGAGAGAGCTGATAATTGATAACAGACATTTACCATCCGCCAATTTTTTTGGCGTATGCTCCGAACGATTCACCTGTGCAGGATTTTTATAAATTCCATTTTCTGTGATCCTGTGACCTTTTGATATATTGAAATCATTGGGTGAGAAAAATTGCATTCATTGCATGAAGCTGACTGTGACTGGTCGTGCTTGGAAAAGGTCAAGACGATTTTTCAGTCGTCTGATGAATGCTTAGCAACTTGAATCTTGCTCTGGAATTTGTCATTTTTGACTAGATTCATTTAGAAACTGAGTCAAGTTTTTGTGTGGTTGAGTCCGATACCGATAAAATTATATTCGAGACTATCGGCCTTTTTATAAGATATAGATTCATAGAAATATTTTGAAATTGTTGAAAATGAACAGTGTCAAGTTCAACAGTATACTGTAGAACTAAATATATAAACTAAACATAAACTAAATATATATTCATACTGAAACTTCTACGGTCCCATCTATGAGGTAGATTCAATATAATTTGACCCAATTCTGATTATAAATGTCTCTAAATAATAATAGATGTCTCTGAGTGACAATATTAATTAATGTATCAAGATTGAACGATTGTTATGTCTTTAATTCAAAAGGAGGTAAGAGACCTGGCTTTAGAATAGGACCAGCGAGAATGGAATATATTCTATATTTTATTCTCTCTGAATAGGGCCAATTGAAACCAATGTGTAATTAATAAGAGAAAGTTTAATTGTGTTATTTCTAACTCTTTTATTCCTATGATGAATAAAATATTAATGATGCGGAATCATTATTTTCCACCCATCATTGATGAGGGTAAATTAATAGTCTCTTTCATTATAAAATTTGCTCTTGAACTTTGAATAATTGAATTGCACTAGGTACTTATTTATTTTATCGACAGGAATTGATACTCTCATTGCTTAAAAATAAATAAAAACACAGACTAATATCGGAAACATCTTTTAACAAATTGATATGAATAATTAGTTAGTTCAAAGCAAGTTTTACTCAAAACCACAAATTTAAAGTTTTAGATTGAATAATTAGTATATCTTTGTCTTCAGTACTAAAATAGAATTTTTTCACGGAAAACTGAAATTTTAATTAGTCTTCACACAATATTATCAAATAAACTAGCTGAAATAACATATCTAGCGACAATAAATAACAATCTACCAACTTATTTCTGTCCAGGAACTACTCATTGATTTAGTCTGAAGTCTTAAACGATTTCCAAAAAATGACAACTCTGATGAAATGATAAATAGCAGCTTGAACCACTTACCAGTATCGGTGTTACCTTAATTATCATTTTATACACTGAATGTAATAATATCTCTAGCGTCAATAAATAACTAATTCATGTCTAGGGACTTATCTCATTTATCTAGTCTACAGTTTTGAACGGTTTCCAAAAATCGTAACTTTGATGAACTGATAAATAGTTGCTAAAACTAGTATCGGTGTTACCTCAAATAACTGCGTTGTGATTGTTTTATGTGGACTAGGTCCTTGAGAGTTTGTTGAACCTCATTAAAATCTCTCGTCTCCCCCTCCCTCCCTTCTGTTAGTGGCGCTTCCCCCCTTCCCCCCTCCTCTCACTATCATCATAAATCTATCTATTTAGAATAACCAGCGAGGAAGTGTTGAATCTGCCCTCCAGATCAAATCACTCGGTGGCTATTTTTAGATGCTGTGAAACAGAGCGCGACGTATTGCAGCGCAGTGCACTGCTGTAGTCTGTCCAAGCAAAGAAGACCCTCTGGCAAGATGAGAAAATGACTCCAGCTCGGTCAATATCGGTTCAAAGAATATTGATTTGGTCTCAAATTGTAGTTCAGGATGTTTCCTACTATTTGAGACTAAATTAATCATTTTTGAACCAATATTGACCGAGATGGAGTAATTTCCCATCTTGCCAGAGTGTCTTCTTTGCTTGGACAGTGTCTACTCCACTGAATTATTTCAATTTCGATTCTCATCGCTGTTGAATTATTTATTATTTCAGTGGTGCTAACGGCACGGCGCTACTATTTTTGTAACGATTTACTGTCTAAAACTGCAGTAAACGATTTACTATATTCACTATTTTTGTACCGATTTACTACCTAAAACTATGGTAAACAATTTGCTATTTTTGTAACGATGTATGCAACTTAAAATATAGTGGACGATTCACTTTATCCACTATTTTTGTGACGATTTACCATCTAAAACTTTTAGGCCAGGCGTATGCTGGGACGCATTCATGCACATGCACGCAAGCCAGCCAATCACAGCTCTTGTCTTGTCCTCAACAAGAGCTGTGATTGGCTGGCTTGCGGTCTTGTGTGTCCCAGCATTCGCCTGGCCTTAGTAGTTTTGCGAGTCTGCTTCAAATATATCGTATTGTTGTTGTAACTTCGATGAATTATCTGATTTATCTGAATTTATTGCCGGAATTTCAATAGATAGATTTACTGTATCAATTCTGCTCACTTGGATAAAACAGAATCTACATTAGTTTATCTATTAAATAAAGTTTAATTAAGATTAGAGAGTACACGTATACAGGTAAAATACGAATTACGGTAAACAGGTATATACAATACATATAGAATACGAATTGTAATGAGAATTCAGTTCACTCTATTCTGGTTGCACTTTCCACGGGAAGAGAAGTTGAAAAAATTTACGTTTTATAATGATAATTGAAAAGTATTTTAGTTAATTCGAATTTCTCTCCAGAATGATATTTATTTTGGACAAGGTCTATAGAAAATCAAGGTCAGGACACGATCCCATAATGCACTGCGGCAGCGGCTATTATTGGGTCTTAAAACCGAGAAAGTTGCTTATATTAGTAATATCACAGCTGTAGTGACTTTGAATGAAGGGGTAATTTTTGGCTCAAAATTTTGAATCTACCGCCCGCTTTTAAGACTCAAAGACCTTCTTCTTAAAAGACCGCTTTTAAGACTCAAAGACCTTGATTTTGGAAATGAATTTAACAAATTATATGTTGTTTATTGTATTAATAATTTATTATTTTCTGTTTCAGGTGAGTTTTCCTACCGCCAGCTACATTATTTATTCACCAGTTTTGTAAGTTTTTCTTTTCAATGTAACTTGAAGTTAATATTATAATGGTAGATTTAATACTTGAAAATTCCTTAAAGGGTAAACCAAAATTTGGGAGAGACGTTTCGGACTTTGATGTCTGTGTTTTTACCCTTTATTGTAATTTTTCAAATAAGTAAATAAATAAGTTGATAAGTTGGCTGTTTCGCTGTTGGTTTTATATTACACTAAAATAGCATTTGATATATTTGAGAATCATTTCATGATTTTAAAGCATTGAATACTATCCACGTTGTTCTTATGGTTTCCTATTGGTTGAAATAACGCAGTTACAGTATACCTTGCTTTATTATTGGCCAGGAAGAATAACTATAAATATGAATTGAAAATATAAATATAATATAAATAATTTATGATTATTCATATAATTTAAATATAAATATAAATTACTAGCCGGCAGGCTTGCTTCGCTCGCCTTCTCCGCCTAGCCGGCGAGCTCCGCCCCCTGGACCCCCGACAGTAAAACCAACCGCTCGCCTGCAAAACCTCTGTCAGTGTAAGCTAAGACAAACAGGCTCGCTTCGCTCGCCTGCAAATTACGTTCGGAAGGGATTAGAAATTTATTGAACACAGCAATTCTAGACCTAAGCTGGACCTGTTTACCGAATTTCAACATTTTCTGGCAATTGGTTCTCGAAAAATCCAAGAAAAAATCTCCGAAAAATAGTAAAATGCTAATATTAAGCGTAATCTTGGGAAGTATATCGGACATAGTTTGAAACTTGATTCAATATCTTCTAAATTAGTTCATCTATAATCTCGCTGAACCATTGAATTCACAGTAAGGATTGGTCGTATCAAGGCGGAAGATATGCAAGGCTAGTAAATCTTACCAGGTGGGATATGCAACCCGCAATACATATACAATTTTGAGAACCTGATTACTGGCGTAATCTTGATAGGATTTCAAAAATATTTCAACACAACATTTCTAGACCTTATTTGAACCTGCCCACCAAATTTCAAAATTTTCTACCGATTGGTTCTCGAAAAAATAAAGAAAACGCCGAAAAACTATAGAAAAACTAAAATATTACGCGTATTCTTGAAAAGTTTTTAAAATCCGTTCTTAGCGCGCGTCTAAACGTCCAACTGAACATGCCTGCCAAATTTGAACGCATTCGGTTCAGTGGATTTTTAGTTCAGGTCATGAATTAATGAATGAATGAATCAGTCAGTCAGTCAGTCAGTCAGTGCCATTTCGCTTTTATAGGTATAGATATTCGCTTATACTAAACCTAATTCATATACTTCTATTCTATACTCTGGCTTTCGTGTATTGATCTATTATACTGGGTAATTGGCTCACATTTCATTTGATGTACCCACTACTCATGCACAGTAAATTCACAATAGCTTACAAAAAATACTTGTATTTCACGGTAACTGGAAAACAATGTTATCCTCTTTAATCTCAACTTGTGAGTTTTTTTAACTCAATTTAGACTGAAATTTGAAGTTCCACTGCGGTTAAGGGAATGTCGTCTAACTGACAGGACACGATAAAAACGTATGAGACAGTGTCAACAGGTTGAAAACGATGATAGGAGCTACGACAATAATACAATGAGCTCACTAAATTTATCCTTGACCCACTTGAAACTGGGCAAACGGTTTGCTCAACCAAGGCTAACGAAACGACCTTGAAAAGGATGGAGAACGAAAGTGAATGAAGGTGGGTTAATGACGGCACAGAGAAGGAAAGAAAATGACGGTTGACAATAAGGATAAGTAGGATAGGAAAGGAGGAAGTTAGGATAAGGAGGGTAATGATAATGAATAAACGATGTATAGCTGACGCCAGTAAGTTAGGCGGTTTTGACTGTTTTTGGACGTGATGTAACCTGCTAACAGCTGATGTAAAACATCTATTGTTTCTTTTGATTTCAAAAACATCATCTAGGCTTTTTAACAACTATAATTATTGAAAATATTGAATGGAATGACAAAATAATATGGATAACTACCAAAATAACACCTTCATAACTACTCAACAAGTCCAATTGAAAATATCAGGTGTTGGAGGGCACCACGAGCAGATGAAATTGCCTAACTTTTTGGTGTCAGCTAAATAAATTTAAAAATAGAATAGTGTGAAATCCAAAGGCGTCACTGCTAATCATTTCAATAGAAAATGAATTTGATAGAAATTAATTTTATCCAAGGAGGTTCATTGATTTTATAATTTCGTTTTATACGGTAATGGTACTGCATCAGTTGATGGAAATCAAAATAATATTTTTTTATTCTTTATTTCATTTTTGGACGTCAGAAAAACATCTCAGAATTGACAATAGATTATAGTGAATTTTCACGGAATTATTACATTTTGCGATGGATTAAATTGAAAATTTAAAATCCAAGATTGGCTATAGTAGAAATTCCAAGATCTCAGTTTTAATTGGCTGTTTCAATCTCGATTTCAATAATTCTAGTTGGCTACTTATTTTCACAGATTGAACTAAAATGGATGTCTTGCCTGTATAAATCTGAATAATCAATTTCAATCATTCTCTTGTTATTAATAAATAATTTTCTTTATTGTTCCGAGTGATTGTAAACTAAATTCTACTATGTTAGACATACAAGGTTATTCCCAGCGATAATAGAATAATGTTCGATAATACAATATTTCTATATTCTATTCTCTCTGGTTATTCCATGCCGTTGCTCCACCCTCACAATTAAATATACCACTTTCAAATCAATAAATTTCGAGCAATATCAATATTATTCTAATTTTGTTTACAGTTTGAGGTCTGTCATGCAACAAGTTAATAACTTTGTATTTGTATTCTGTACAAGTGTTTGCAGATCTACTTAAGGTAGGTTTCCACTACTACAAAACACGGGCGCAAGATGCAAAAGAAACACGTAGCTGTAGGAAACAGCGATAATAGAATATTTCTATATTCTATTCTCTCTGGTAGGAAACCTACCTCCAGTAGAACTGCAAACACTTGTACAGTGTACAAATTCAAAGTTATTAAGTTATTGTTGCATGACAGACCTAAAACTGTAAACAAAATTAGAATAATATTGATATTGCACGAAATTTATTGAATTGAAAGTGGTCTATTTAATTGTGTAATGTTTTGTAGTAATGAAAACCTACCTTTATTGCACTAGAATGATAATTTCCCCTATTTTCTGTACAAGTGTTGCCAGTAGTAAATTATCGCGGCAGTATTTCTGTTTGTCATGTGGGCGTTGAACTTGATAAGTTTTCTAAATTTATAATCGAATGTGTCGAAACGCCAAATTGAGTTTCATTATAGATTACGTCCTTAGTTGATAAGACGACGAGGAGCACACTAAGATGTGGTTGTGTAATAGTGCTGGCGAAACTTTCACACGCGTGAGGTGGCCTTGGCGAAGTTAGGCCTGGTGGGCCTCTCCTGATAAGACTGCATTCTGAATGATAATTTAGTTTTGGAAACTTTTGCCATATACGTGCTTTGCACACTAACCGCTTTCAGAAAACGATTGGAAGAAGATCGCCTTGAAAGATTGGGAGCCGAATGACTGCGAGCCATGCTTTTGAAACAGCTGATTTATTAACTACTCCTTCGCTTTTTAAACGGTTTTCTGTTGGGATCACTGCTCATCTTATTCTTGGAATTTTGCGATAATTTATCCGTATTGATAAATCTGGATTCTATTAACATTTTACGTTGAATCATAAGTTGATAATGAATTATTATTATAATAAATAAATCTAATGTTTTATGTCAAATGTGACGATTTAACCATCATCTATTAGTCTTTCCATAATTATGGTTGGTCTGAGCCCATACTTCTAATTAGATCAAGCCTATTGAACCTGAGGTAGAGATTTTTAGTTGAAGGTGAAGATAGTTTGTCAGTTTTGTAGCCTTGACAGTCTATTTTGAGAAATAAGTTATTGTCAGGGAGGGATCAGCTTCATTACCCCCGTTTCAAACACTACTATTTTTTAATGTCCTGTTTTTCGCCGTCACTATGAATTTTTATTAGATTAATAATGAAGTTTGGCCAACATCTGATGTGCGCAGACACTCATCATGTGCTCGCTAAGCTCTGTTCAATTTAGGGAAATTTAGGCTATAATTAGGGCAAAAAACCGCACGTCAAAAAATCGTGGTGACTGAAACCGGGGTAAGTTTACCTCAGGGAGGGAAAATAAGTAACTATTCTCCGTTCTCTGTGTCAATAAACAATATAATACGAGTATATCACCATCCGAGTGATTGTGACGTTGTATCTCCAAATTACTTGATACCCATCTAACTGCCATCTAGATCTAACTGTAGTTATTTTTTTTGACAGTTTATTCTGTAATCTTATAATATGTAGATACATTTCACAGTATACTTATTTTCTCTTAGGGCTACTTTATTCGTTAAAACTTATATTTACAATTAAAGTACCCTGTTTTAAAATAGTAGTTTATGCAACGGTTGTATAATGGGAGCCTTTATAGCATGAGGTGAGATGTAAGTTAGAGCCACGAGCGAAGCGAGTGCTCTAAATATCTCACGAATGCTATAAAGGCCTAATACAACCGTTGCATACACTATTTTATCTACGACCACGTATCAAGCTATCTGTAAGTGTATGCTATTATAAAAATCAACATACCGTCGTTTATTTAACTTCTTTTGTCTTCATCCTACTTGAACTGTTATGATAATCAACTTATTACTTGTTAAATATGTTAAAAATAACATATCAGTCAGAACCACAAAACGCATTTGACAAGCAACAAAATCGTGAGTGTTGTTGTAGAAGTGTAAGTTATTAACATATTCACTAACAAAGTTATAAGTATATTTAACTATTTAAACTTCGGACTATTCAAATTAGTTAAATATTCAAATACGTAAATTGAAATATTGACGAGAAAATACTGGTAGGCTACTCAATCCCAATCGCAGTTTTGATTTTGAGGTTAGTTGAACACTGTTTACTTTTTATCACCTGATTTTGAAACGAAACAAGGAATGTATCATAAAGTGGAATTTGGACTGTATCGTAAAGTTCCTCCTGTATCGAAAAACGTTCATTACGACACGGTTCTAAGATTCCATTTTGAAATGGTAGTCATTTCGATTTCAATTGTAAAACTGAAATAGGAATTTTTTAATACGCCCGTAGATAAATATTTTCATTTTACACTACATTTTTCGGCGATATAGCCATTTTCAAGTGTAAATATTTAATTTTTAAATAATTACTATCAAAGTACCCTTTAAAAAAAAAATTACACTACATGTTTCGGCGATATAGCCATTTCGAAGTGTAAATATTTGAATTAAGTGTAATTATTCCAAATTTTACAGTATGTATCACAGATTCTAGTATAATATACGATTTAGACACGATTATTCTGAATAAACTTTTAGAATTGCTAGATTATTAGAAGCGCTGTCCCCAGTAAACAAGTAATTTTGTTATTTCAATTCCACCCTAATAAGTTAGAAGTGCAGTAAATTTCAAACTTTCCATGGTGAATGGGTTGAGAGCTCAGAATTGTTCCCAGAAGTCTTCTGAGGATCCTGCTCAAGATGAAAAAATAAAAATTATTTATTCTTCGAAGAACATTTTTTACCATACAGTACAGTACATTGGAACTTGAGAATGATTAGCCTATTTACAGAAACTAATTATAATAAAAGCGGAATATAATATAGAGACAAAAAAGATCGCTGTGTATTAATTAGTATAGAGCCATGTAGTATAGAGTATCTATAGTCTGTCCAAGCAAAGAAGAGCCTCTGGCAAGATGGGAAAATGACTCCAGCTTCGTCAATATTTGTTCAAGAATAATAAATGTGGTCTTAATAGTAGATCAAATTGTTTCCTACAATTTGAGATCAAATGGATAATTTTTGAACCAGTATTGATCAAGCTGGAGTCATTTTCCCATCTGGCCAGAGGCTCTTCTCTGCTTGGACAGACTATAGTATGTGGTATGTGTAATTTTCGGACCAACATTATCATATAGGCAGAACTACAACATTATTATTGGCAGAACGACAAACGATAAATTATCAGCATTACACCGTGCGGTGACAACTGACAACCGTGCATTAGCAGGTGTTGGCATGCCATTAAAAATTATCCAACAACCAAACTTACAATAATATATATTTATGTGACTTTAATATACTGCACGCACACCTACCTATATGCAACTAAGTGAACAGGTTAGGTGGAAAGTTTGGAAACTCAATATATAAGAATTTATATAAATAATTGGAGAGTATTTACGTGATAGTGGATACGCGATTATAAATTGAGTAAATTTAAATCTTAACTTTATTATGATATAAAAGAAAAATGGAAAGTGATAACATTGAATGAACGAACCTAGAAGTGAGATACGATTACTACTACATCTAGTGTGACAAGTTAAATATAGAATTATAGATGGTGATAGCGTGAATGAACCTAGAAGTGAGATGCAATCAATGGACACACAGCGGGATATAACGGCGAAGGCGGTATTTTTAAATCTTTCAATAGCATTTAATTTGCCGCTTCATTAGTGCTGTGACGTCAGCAATGATATTTACGAGGCGAGGACCACAACCAGACGATTATAGTGTGGTTGATCCAAGAAGACATTCTAGCAAGATGGGAAGTATTGATTTTAAAATTGAAAATTTGTATTGATTTAAATATTTTGTATATTTTTTATATATATTTTTATATATTTATTGATTTAAATCAATATTGGTATCAATATTGATTTTAAAAAAAGTATTGATTTAAAAATTGAAAATTTGGTCTCAAATTATTGTAGCTCAGGATATGTTTCTTACAATTTGAGTACAAATTTGTAATATTTGAACCAATTTTGACCGAGCTGGAGTCATTTTCCCATCTTGCTAGAATGTCTTCTTTGCTCGACTAGACATTATATGTACCAGACGAAGAGATGACGAACAAAGCTAGGAAGAATGTAGGCAAAATAATCGTTTACCAAATAATAAAATAGAACTGTATGTTTAAACTATCTATTTTCAAAAATTACTAATAATAACAATGGATGCCTACTAATAGTCATGGAATTCTTTCATGTATAATGCTTATAAAACAATCTTCTAGGCTGAGGCCGCACTGCCGGTGGGTAGAGCCTGGAGGGTGGAGGGTAGTTGGTAAATCTATAGAACATACACACCATCCACAGTAATACATCGTATGAATGGTATGACGTCATTCTGTTTTTTGAGGTTATGTTGTCCATATTTAAGAATTTCAAGATGGCGGCTGAACACATACCATTCATACGATGTATTACTGTGGATGGTGTGTATGTTCTATAGATTTACCAACTACCCTCCACCCTCCAGGCTCTACCCACCGGCAGTGCGGCCTCAGCCTTACTGTATTAGATAAATATTGGCGAAGCAATATGCTGAATAGTTTCTGCATGAACAGTAAATAATGAAAAACGAGCTTAATATTTGGCAGATAAAGTTGTAGCAAAGTAGGATAAAAAGTGGTCCAATTTAAAGATATTTCATGCCTGTTCTATTATAAGATTTTATTATAAGAACTCGATAAAAACAAGTGCTGGATGATACCATATTTGATCATGATAATAATCAGCTTGATGCCGACTACTTTCCAAAACATAACCTTAAATAATGAAGAGATTGCAACAGAGTATATGTAATTATTGGAGTTTCGATTTATACAGTAATACAGCGATGTCAGTCAAATGGATTATATTGCCCGGCTATAATTAGCAATGATAATCTCAGTTGATTAGATCGACCATCCGGACCATCTCGCCTTATAAGATTTCAAGACTGGCAATAAATTTCAATAGATTGGAATATCCGAACATCTATTTTTATATTGGTATTGATACCAGAGACCGCAGCACTCGATACAATAAAAAACGATACAAATAAAAGCTATCACATTATTTTTGTGGTGATAAAATTATAGAGGTCAGAAATATTGTATTGAGGACACCTGGTACTGGTACAGTCTGGCCAAGCAAAGAAGAGCCTTTGGCAAGATGAGAAAATGACTCCAGCTCGGTCAAGATTGATTAAAAAATTATTGATTTGATCTCAAGTGTAGAAAACATTCTGATCTACAATTTGAGACCAAATCAATAATTTTTGAATTAATATTGACCGAGCTGGCGTTATTTTCTTTTCTTGCCAGAGGCTCTTCTTTGCTTGGACAGACTATAGCTACTAATGTGGCCGAATATTGAGACAATGAATGATTCAATCAAATGGGAGTATGATGGAGAAGCAGAAAGAGAATAAGAAGGAGTAGGATAGAAAGGAGCTTGAAAAAAGGAGAGAATGAGGTGAATAAGGAGAAGGAGAAAAATTTTGATTGAAATTGAGAAGCCACTGTTTCTGAATGAAAGGGAGGAGATAATGAGAATATAATATGCTTGTTCTTGATCTTCCCAATGATTTGAAAAACAAAGGATATTGTAACAATAATATCACTAATTCAATAATAAAATTGAATAGAAAGGAAAAAAATTAAAAGAGGTGGAGGAAGAGGAAGAATTCGGAAATTACTAATACATAGCTCCATATATTTTTATGTTACCAGTTACCATAAATTAATATTCAATTTAAATTTTTGTGAACTGAAAAGCTTCCTACCTACAGTAATAATTTCAATAATCAAATATTGAATAAACAAAAAAATTGAGTGCTTGAATTGGAATAAAAATATAAAATACTGTACGTCTGAGATTGATAATATTGTGATGGAACTTGTGAATCAGTGTTATGCTTGTGACCTATTGAAAGTAGTCTATTAATTATGAAGGAAATACCGTGCATTATTGTACTATGTACTGTATTTGATACAACTGACACTGAGTTGTTTTATTGACATAATCTATCTGATTTCTGATGAGTCAAGAGTCAATGATATTCCAAGCCAAAACTATTCATCAGGAATGTCTTCAGTGTATCCCTTCGCATCTCTGACAATGAAACAAAGACAATATTGAAATAATTCGATAATGATTATTCCAGTAGCATTGCAGAACAAAACAGATTAAAGAGCTTGAATTGAAACGAGAAGTTCATGTAAAATGGAATTTATAATTAGCCAAGAGAGCCAAGCCCTTGTATTGAAAAAGTCGTGCAATCATCCACTTCAAGACATGTTTTATTTTTGTATTCGCTGGAGCTGATCAAAGATCTCCGCCAATATAATAGACTCCACATTCTGTAAATTCTTTACGGGTATAGTCGGTCCAAGAAAAGAAGACCCTCTGGCAAGATGAGAAAGTGATTACAACTCGGTTAATATTGGTTCAAAAAATATTGATTTGGTCTCAAATTGTAGATCAGAATATTTCCTACGATTGAGACCAAATGATTAATTTTCGAACCAATATTGACCGAGCTGGAGTCATGTTCTCATCTTGCCAGAGGGTCTTCTTTGCTTGGACACACTATAGTGACCACTTTTCTTCTCTTCATTTATCACTAAAACAGCGTCCATTATCCATTATTTGCCATTATAAAGACGAGTCTAGTGACAGAGCACTCTGGTTTTTAATCACGACAGCTTTTGTCGATAAAGAATTAATGATTATCTTCTTCTCAAAGGGGTTACTTTTATTTTTATCGATTTGGTTCTTGGTAAACTGCTGCCTGTGTATTTTTACTTGCTACATAGTTATTTGAACAATTCAATTTTAACGATTTTAATATTTGAAAATTCAACAATTCATAGCAATTTTGAATAAAGTATTATTGTAATAGAATTTAGATCCATATTTGAACAGTTAACAATCCATAAAAATTTGGAATAGAATATTATTTCAATTAAATTTAGATTAAGGTTAAGAATTGATAGTTGTGTTATTTCAAAACTTGGAATTCGTTAATACCTGAAATTCCAAATTTAAACTTGATTGATGATTTCTTGTTATAGGTTTTTAATGAAGTTACAGCCTCAGCTAGTATCATTTACTCTACTATTTATTTATTTATACAATATAATTGGGAGGAAAAACTAGGCGGCATAGCCTGTATTTCTCTCCCAATTTTTTTATCAAGTCAATGCAGGTCAAATTCTTCAAGAAAAATATTCTTTATGTAGCTACAGTAATAAAAATAATGATAGAGTATAGACATAAAATATCAATAGATAACAATAGTAAGTAATGATTGTTAATAGAATAGGCATCATCATATGAATTATTTCATTACCAGTATAGTCTGTCCAAGCGAAAAAGATATCTTATGGCAGAATGGGAGAATGAGTCATTTTTCCATCTTGCCAAATGCCTTCTTTGCTTGGACGGACTATACCTGAATAAGAAACGTATTTTACATTTGTTTTGAATTTGTATAATATGCCATCTAGATCTACATTATTTGCTTAATAAAATAGTTGGCTGTAATAAATGTTTCAATAAAGTAGGTATGCAACTTGCCTTGAGTGACAATATAGGGATATAATAGAAATTTAGAGGTTTAATAGAATATGTATATGGATAATGAGGGGATCACAAAAAGTATTCAGCTTAGCTTGGTGCATTGCACAATGCTATTCAAGCTGTCAATTCTTGAGTTTTATGTTGTATTAAGTTGACAACCCCTCTTAAGTGGCTGGATTACGAGCAACTGAACAAGTCTATTTATTCCCATTCACCTGCACTAACAGTTTCAGACAAGTTCTGTTGGCATAAAATAATTTTGCAGAAAACGATGATGATTATCATAACAAGCATAAAATCAGGTGAATACATAAAGTAACCTTTGTATTGAGCCATAAATAATGTGGTATGCACCTATAGTATAGTATGTCCCAGCCAAGAAGACATTCTGGCAATTTGGGAAAATGACTCCCGTTCGGTCAATATTGGTTCAAAAATAAAAAATTGGTCTGAAATTGTAGATCAGAATATTTTCTACAATTTGAGACCAAATTTATAATTTTTGAACCAATATTGACCGAGCTGAAGTCAGTTTCTTGACAGAATGTCTTCTTTGTTTGGACAGACTATATCTTCATTACACGTAGTAAAGTAGTGGTTTTGCTCGCAGCTGCATAACACAAATTGAATTTATCCACCAACTATTTCAATTTAATAAGTAGATTACATTGAAAAGGAGGGGTTTTTATTGTAGATAAAAGGCTGTATTGGAATTTTTTTCAAACCAGTAACTGTTCTTGTGAAAAAAATGAAGTTGAACATAATTCGAGAAAATATTATATTTATAATAACGATTACGATATAATATACTGTAATGATTTTTTTCATGGGTGGATTGATTTTTTCTTATGTTGAATGCTATATTTCCAATAATTGTAACATGTAATATGTTAACTGAATATTGAAACATGATAATTGATTATTGAAACATAATAAAAAACATAATTATTATTACATGTTTCAATAATCTAGTCAGGATCTGAAAATGTCTTGTAGTTTGATGATTTCAATGGATTCATGTTGATTGTGTCTAAAACTTAAAAAAAAAACTTTAGTAGTTTTTTTAAAAATAATTGTTAACTTTTTCTAAAACTTCCTTATTCTACCTTCTAACTCCCTTATTTTCTATACTTCTGTATTATAATATATTAATTAATATTTATTATCTTCAGTAATACAATTATAAAATTGAATGTGTCGGTTTGTTGAATTATTGCTCAGAAACTCGTGATAGTGTGAATAAGAATTTTAAAAAAGTATAGTGAAACAGTATAGTAGGCCTATATTCTTAATTTGTATATTGTCTAGTAGAGTCCTTAGAAAATAACTTGTCTAATGTACTTCTTATTACAGTACTCCTCATTTCATCTTTCATGAACCATGCCCCAGTTATTCCCAAAGAATAATAGTATTACTTGAGGCGTGTTGATATGAATTGTAAAATTAGTTTCATTTTAATAAAAGCAGGGGAATAGGTTTAGAAATGTTTTAATTGCCCCAGTTATTCTTGAATAATATAATATCAGCCTACTCGAGGGACGTTGATTTAAATTGTAATAAGTTCAATTACAATAAAAGCAGGTGAATTTATTAGCAGGTGAATAGATTCAGAAATTTTTCTACTTGAAGTCAACTTTCGCAACTTCATTTCTAAATTCCATTCCATGTTTGGTTCATATGTTGTTAATAATTCTTTTTCTCTGTTCTGATATGTTGCTAATTAGAAACGTCCAACCGCAATGCGGTTATTTATTGGTTATCCTGACTTGTGACAGAGTAATAAATCACTAGCTTTGTTCAATTTCAGATCAATTTATTAAGATATCATTCTGTAGCCTACTGGAAGAATGTATTCGTTCGGAATTAATCAGGTTTTGTGTTGTGTGTGCTTGCATATCCAATATTTGAAGACAGTTTTGCAATGTAATAAATATTGCAGTGTGACTGGTGGAGAATTAGATTTTTGTTTCTCGTCTGAGGAGTCATAAGTCAAGTCCATAACCTGTCATGTCATAAGAAGTAATATTTCAATTTCAAAGTTTCAAGTGTTGTCACTTCTTATCAATTCTTTTATTTTAATTATTCCTTGTTGATGAAATTTTAATACATTATTTTGTCAATTCCGACTTTAAAACCCAGAAGCCCCTACCTAGACTAGATAATCAATCTTTAATTTCCATATGCTAGATTAATTTCTAAAAATTGATTTCAATTCTATGTGATAGAGTTAAGAGTTTTTCCACAAATTCAAGAAATCTCTAAACTATCTGTTTCAACCACACTATTTTCCCTATTTAACCACACTATTAATTCTATTCAAATTAATTCAACAAAAATGTAATCTAGTCGCTTTTAGTAGATACAAACATTTGTAAAATAGGCTACTGTTTTCAATTTTTAATCATTCTATTTTTTGTTTGTGTATGTTGTTATAAGTTTATCACATCCTAATGTGCATCTTATCCTACTAATGCTCGTATGCTATTTATTTTGTTTATAATCTATTGCCTCTACTAGGTACTGTTTATAATATCCTTCTCAGGCTCATATGCTATTTATTCTATGTATAATTGTTATTGGAAGAAACATTTGAAATCTTCCAATTTACAGTACCTGCAGAATAGCTTGATAGAAATAAAATAGAATACCGGTAGCTTGATAGAAATAAAAATCTTGAATATGATCTGTCCAAGCAAAAAAGACATTCTTGCATAGTGGAAAAACGACTCCAGCTCGGTCAATATTGGTTCAAAAATTATAAATTTGATCTCAAATTGTAGAGCAGAATGTTTTCTACAATTTGAGAACAAAGTCATAATTTTTAAATCAATTTTAAATCACCGTGCTATAGACGCTGGAGTCATTTTCCCAAATTGCCAGAATGTCTTCTTTCCTTGGACACAATACATCTTGAGTGCAGTCGAGTTTCTGTCCTGTGTTTCACCGCTACCTGAAAGTTACAGCTAGTTCTTGAATTTGTTCATAGAGAGCGCAAGCTGTGAATATTGTTCGCAAGGTCTGTAGAAGGTCTTCTACAGACCAGCTTGCTTGTTCGCATTGGCTACTTCTACTCTGTAGAAGCAAAGAGAAATAATAATTGAAGTAGAAGAGTGAAAGACTTATTTTCATCCTCCATGGTAGAAGCAAAGAGAATCCTAGGAGATGGAATCCTAATAGAGCTCTATTATTCTTATAACTATTACTCTTAATCACTTATTCATATAGTTCCACATTAAAGCCTTCAGCTTATTTCAATAATAATTGATTAAATAATTAATTTACAATTATTCTCAAAACCTAACAAATTTTCATAAAAATTGTATTTTGTTTTCTATTGATGAATTATCTTGTATTTTGAATCTTCCTGTTTTATTATTATTTTAATAACACATTTCCACTATATCCTTCCATTATTGGGCTATTAGGCTGTTTCAAAGAGGATTGGAATATATGTAATATATTAATTTTATTATTCTATGGCTGTAGTCGTCATGTCATTCTAAACAATATAAGGGAATTTGATTCATTTTGTATCAGGTTTTCTTTCCAATTTGATCATTCATTGTTTCATATTTTATCATAATATTGTAACTTACACAACGTTTTCAAACATTCTAATGTGGGAATCGCTTTCGAATAGCACTTTCTTTAATCAGAATAATCTTTAGATGGGTTAGTTAGGTGTAACTTGTCCTAATTAACCTTTACTTACTGATTTTCATATTTTTGTGAACCCTTGAATTATAACATTGCATAATTTGCAATAGGCATATATTATGATATAATATATTATAATATAATATATTTTAATATAATATTATTGCAATCAAGTTCGTCATTTGAACTTTCATTCCAAGTTCGTTTACATCATTTGAACATTCGTAAGAATAGAATAAAAATATAATAATAAAATTTATAATATTTATTATATTACAGTATATTAATAATATATTATAGAATAGAATATTCGAATAAGTATAAGTATTGGGGAAGCGGTTTGTCCCAGTGGTAGAGAGCGTCTGATCGGTGAGATTAGATAAGCGACGTGCCTCTACCACCACTGTTGTAACGGTGACCGGTTCCTCTGAAATCAATTCATAAGCCTCAAAAATCGCTTCCCGGTGGTTCGGAACCCACCTAAAGCAGTAGGTCCATTCATCTCTCATCATCATCCTTCCCATTACCCACGCACAAACCCAAGAGCCCATGTGGGCATCACCCTCAAAAAAAAAAGTATAGATAATACGTATTTGGATATTCATATATTTATAACAAGTTTATTGTTGTTACTTGTGCGAGTCGCAAAATCACTAAGAAAATGTTCAAACATGATTCATTTAATCATTTTCATTCAAAATGGTTGAGGTAATGTTTGTTTCTTGATTTTTCTAGCAATGAGTAGCAAAAACCAAGTATAATGACACACACACATGCTTCCAAATAGAAAATACCTCCACAATGTAATACAGTATTTGCTTTTACAATATTCAAATGTAACTCTCCTTTACAATTTGATTCCACTTCCAGGTTCCAGGATAATTAATAAGTCACATACAATGATACCAGGGGCGAACCCAGGAATTAATTTCGGTGGGGGATATGAAAATATCAGAGGGAACGAAACCCCTCCACCGGGGGGGCTGTTTGTTGTTGCTGCCTTGAAATATCTATAGTGACCTATGTATTTATAATAGCCTTCTCTAAACAAACATTATCATATCTTTTGACCAAGTAAACTAAGTTGAATAAATAAATTTACCATGTGAATATGTTTTCTTTTTGAAAGGATAGTACATAGTAAAAATGAAGATTTGATTTACCAATTATTATTGTAGATGAATTGATTATAACAAGTGATTTTGGTATCTTTCAGTCGTTATATATTAAAAACTGTTGATCAAATTTTTGATCAAATATTGTTGATTAAATTGTTGATCAAATTTGATGAAATTGTTGATCAAATTGTTGATCAAATATTGTTGATCAATTTTGATCAAATATTGTTGATCAAATTGTTGATCAAATATTGTTGATCAAATTGTTGATTAATTGTTGAAAAATAGTTGTATAATGAAAAATTTATTCATAAATTATTGTAGAGTAATTGATTTTAACACAAGCTATTAGTCTCTTGTAGATGTTGTAAATTGAGAAAATTGTTGAATTGAACATGTTGCACCAATCATCAACACTTTATGAGGGAGAATATTCTTGTTGCATTCATTTAAACAAGAAATGAAATATTTGGGCTTGCGATGCTTGGTTTCAGTTCCATTCCATTTCCTTCTCCAAAGGGATTCCCCTGTAAGAGGGAAATTTTTTTAAAAAAGCACCATAGACTATATTTTTAGAAGTTGTTATTTAAAATTTTTGCAACTCCTTTAAAGAGAATTCTATTTAGTGTAGGATAGGTCCCAATTTCGGGGTGGGGGGATATATCCCCTCAATCTCCCCCTGGGTTCGCCCCTGAATGATACAATTTATAATAATTTATTCACAAGATTAAAATACAGAGTTCGAAACAACTCTTCTTCTCAATTATGATTAATTAATTTTAAAAATGAAGGTTATTCTCACATTTGAAACTTAAGTTACAGACAACTTTCAAAAGTTATCAATTAATACATAGAATTATTGTTGAAGCCGATTCCTTGAAATATTACGTTTTTGTTTCAAATCGCATTCAAAGTGATAGACAGTAGTGTACTGTACAATGTTCCCACGGTTATCTCAGTCTTATGTTGGGGACAAAGTGACAGTGGTGCAGTTGGTGACACTGGTGACAGTCTGACAGTGACAGAGAACGCAGGTGACAGTTTGTGTCGCCCTGTCACCACTGATCACACTCGTTTGCCTGTTACACCAAACAAGTTTCCACTTCTTGCTTGCCCTTTTTCCCTCTCCTATTTTTTCGTGATTCCTTCTTTATTCGTTCATTACTTATTCCTTGAACTCTATTATTTGTTCAACTTTAACTATTTCCTTTACATTTCCTTATCCTTTTCCTATCTCCTTAGCTTGTTTATGCTCTCCTTCTATTATTCTTCTTTTCTCATTCATTCTCATTAATCCCCTGTGCTTCATCTTCCTTTACTTCTTAATCCGGTTGACACGTAACTTCTTGATAATATTATTTTCTTCTTCTTCTTCTTCTTCTTCTTCTTCTTCTTCTTCTTCTTCTTCTTCTTCTTCTTCTTCTTCTTCTTCTTCTTCTTCTTCTTCTTCTTCTTCTTCTTCTTCTTCTTCTTCTTCTTCTTCTTCTTCTTCTTCTTCTTCTTCTTCTTCTTCTTCTTCTTCTTCTTCTTCTGTCTTTTTTTTATCTTTCACCCGTTTTTCTCTTCATTCCACTTGTTTTTCACTTCTTCACTCATCTTCTCCTTCATTAATTTTTTGGTGTCACTTCTTAAGACAAGTTTTCAAGCAAGTCTATGTTTTTGGGCTATAGCCTACTAAAATAGCAGCTAGCTATAGATTCATAGAAGCTAGTCTGTAGTTCAAATTCTTTCGAATCACAGAATCCTGAAATATTAAAAAAATGTATAACTTTTATCGTACTTTACATATGAATCAGGTTTTTCAGAGTTTCATCATACTGATTTTTCCCATCTCCTACATTCCTCTCGAAAGGTTCCTCGTTTCAAAAAATGTATGTGAATTCTTTCTTCTGTTTAGTATTTTCCAATTTTCCTCTCTTCAATTTGTATCGCTGTTATCTTTTGGTCCTTTTCTTTTTTCTGTCCCATAAGCTACTCTTGAAAGTAGGTTAATATCATGCAACTCACTCAATAGCCCACTAATAAGCACTGGCGGCTCCTGCCCATGAAACAGGTGAAGTCCCCGTATCTTTTATTGTACAGCACTTCACATGTTTCGTGGGTACGACTGGTACGAGCCGCCAGTGCTAATAAGAAGTTGAAGAACTCATAATCCAAATGCAGATATTCTTGCCTTCTCAACAATTATCTCAAATCGACCATAGAGTCTCTCATTGTCTCATATTATTTGTCAGACTTCAAGACTGTTTCAGCAAGTACTACCAAGGCCAATGTATTACCAAGTGCCTATATTAGAATATAGGTTTTCTTCATTATCATAACAATACATCTACTAGTTATGAGTTACTTGTGACAGTTATTTTTTGTCACATACAGTATAATACAGTTATAATATTCACTATTTAGTTACCGTACCTACTTGTACTTGGTGTATTTGTTCTTAGTGTACTTGTACTTTGTGTACTTGGTGTACTTGTACTTGGTGTACTGTGTACTTGTACTTGGTGTACTTGTACTGAGGGAAAGAGTTGTAAAGGTGTACGAGGATTGAGAAAAGATTAGATTAGATTTCTTTATTCATTTAGATAGCAACAAAATATTTATACTTGGTTTCTAGATTACACGAGTTGTTATTAAATCTAATAATTCTATCATTTTTACAAGTTACACACTAATTTTGATATTTTACAGTACAATTTTTACAGATTATTTCATAATTTATTCAACGAGAGAGGTTATATATGAATGCAAAAATCATAGAACAATTATCCAAACAATATGCTACTTGCTTGCAATCTTATTTATTGTGCATTAAAATATCGAAATGGAAAGGCTAATTCTGGATATAAAAATGTCCATTCTTGGGAAAGGATAAGTATATGATACACTTGGCCTGTATCTCTTGAGAGAGTGGGAGGGATAGATAGTGAGAGAGTGTGTGCAATTAAAAGACTAGATTGAGATAAATTAATACTTAATGGATATTTGAGCTATATCATAAGATGAGTAACAATAAAAATGATAATGGTAAATAAATAATTGTAATTTAAATGGGTATTATGAATTGAGATAAAAAGTAAAATACAAGACTGTATAAGAGTATGAAGAGAGTCATGTGTGTCAGATGAGAAAGAGAGAGAGAGATATAGTGAGGAAAAATAGAGATAGATAGACAGAGAGATAGGAAGAGAGAGGTAGTAAAAAAGATAGAATATAGTAAGACAGTGATGAAGACAGAAAATATGACTTCCATAAATTTCCGAAATGTCAGCACACATATCTTCCATCTAGAACAGGCATCAGGCTATCTGGCTAATCTCATTCATATCTCTGTCAGTGAATATTATCTTGTAGTACACGTTTTTGCACGCAGACCCACACATATCATAACTGATAAATTGATGTCATCTAATGAACCAATCCACCGCATGCTGTCGTAAAGTCTGTCCAAGCAAAGAAGACATTCTGGCAAGATGGGAAAATGACTCCAGCTTGGTCAATATTAGTTCAAAAATTATACATTCGGTCTCAAAATGTAGAACAAAAATTTGCCTATAATTTAAGACCAAATTTATAATTTTTAAACCGAAATTGACCGAGCTGGAGTCTTTTTCCCATCTTGCCCGAATGTATTCTTTGCTTGGACAGAACATACTTCGTTTCTGATTTCTCAAGTCGGTTTTATTTTCAATATTGAAGAGTAATTTGGTGGCATTAGTTTTATTGATGAAAAATGATTTTGTTTTTGATAAGTGAGTGACAGGTACGGTAAGTTGATTACTGAAATTGATGGTTGAAAGAAGTGCGTGTACATATGGAATAAATTTGTCTACAGTATTGTGATTAATGATTTTGTTTACTTATTTATAGGGTAGTAGAAGATTGCTTTCCAATTCTTAATATTTCTGCACGTTGGTGTTTGTGTGAAAGTTTGGAATTCCACAAGTTTTACTGTTAGCTATTGCAAAATATTATTACAGTATATCAGATATCTGTTATCCATTTCATTAATATTTTAATATTGTGAATGCTTTTCTAATGATATTGTTTTGTTTTTTACAGGTGAGTTACACAATTCAACTACACAACTATGAGTAGTAGCAGCGTTCATTGAATAAAAATAATCCTGTTCGATCACTCTACAGTGCTGGTGGTTTTCATCCGTTACACAAATTGTTTTCAAGTAAGTACTAAAGTACTATAAACCAAAGCTGAATTTTTTTAATTTTCTTTTGCAATATAATATAATATATATATATTCTTCACAACTGGGTAATGTAATATAGTTAAATTTTGCGAGGTTCGGATTACTCGGTCAAGACTAGAGAGAATAGAACGAAATATTATTAGTTCTTATTCTTTACACTGGTCTTATTCTAAATAAAATAAATACTACAGTAGAAGTCCGATTATCCGATCTGAATAATGTTACGAAACTCAATAACACTGAGGTGAAGGAAAGAGGTTTCGAATTAATAAAAGATCGCATTGAATCTGAATAATACAATTTATCAAGACCAGTGTTAAAGTAATTTGTGATGAAATATAATTATTACATTATTTACAATTACTTTCGTAATTGTAATTTGTTTACGATTGTAGTTCTTTATCAGAAAAGTAGTCCAAATCTTGTTAAAAAATTGGCTTGGTTAGCCCGGCGGCTCGGATAATCGGAACTCGGATAACCGGACTTCTACCTTATACACTTTTACCTAAATTCGGGAGATGAACAGTAAGGACAAAGCCTGTTTGTTATCTCCCAAATAATTCTGATTTTATGAAGTGAATGTTTGAATATTTCAATAGGTATATGAATGAATCAAGTTAATGAATCTGCTCAAGACTCATAACCAAATATTCCGCGCCAGCTGAGAAGACACACTGAAATATTCACGTCACATTGTAATGGCGCGTCTTTTCAGCATGAGTGAACTATGCCACGTGATGAAGGAAGCTGGTTTTCTCAAATATTAAAAGGAATGAAATTCACTTTATCATTAACTAAAATGTTGAATGTACTTTATCATTAACTAAATTCAGGGCCCACGCATGGGGTGTGCGGAGTGAGCGACCGCACAGGGCGCCACGGCTAAAGGGGCGCCGCGGCGGCTGATGCAGAATGGGAATTTAAAAAATTTCAATTGGGCTATTAGAATCATTTTTTCACTATTTGATGAAAAACTTATTTTACCAACAACTTGAATCCACAAGAAATTATTTCCTCTGCATGAACTCATTCATCATCATGAATTGATCGATTGAAAACCACGATCAATGTATGAAGTAAGCCCCTCTTGAATTAAATTGTTGGCTGACAACCATCTTACACTCTGTCGACCGATCACAAGCCACTTCCCGATAAAAACTTCTCCCTAATATTTTTACCGAATTGTTGTAGTTTTCAATTTTTTTTCTGGCAAGAGGTAGATCAGAATAGTTTGAGACTTTGAGTTCTATTTCATTATATTCATTGTATAGAAAATAGATTTAATAGAATTAATCAGTATGAGATGGGAGTGCAAAATCATATATCCATCTTATTTCATACAGAATAAAACTATTGAAGTACTGGCCTAAGTTACACGATAAAAGTAAAACTGAGTCTATATTCCATAAATAAATTATTCAAATACTAACTTGATAGAATGTCACCAGCCTGAATACATAGAAAAACATTATATTAGCACAAGATAATAGTAATAGTAAGTCAGCCTTATTTTCTATGTATGATACACCATCCATCATTTTCTTGCCAGCAGCCATTTTCCAAGACAGAGCTTACAAAACACTGTCAACCAATAAGAAAAGAGCAGGCGGGGCATGAAGGCGTGTCCAAGTCAAGTCTGAAACATCACCCGTCAACTGCTGCCATCTAGTGGTTGAATTTGGAAATTTTTCTCACCGTTCTTTTCGGCCATTTTGATCGTAGGCGGAGCTTGGAGGCGTGTCCAATGGGAGTCGAAGCAAGTCACCCTATTGCTACTGCCATCCGCTGGCTAAATTCGGGACTATTTCAAATGTTATTCAAGAAAGTTGGGTACTGTGTAGAGCAGTGAAAATGGCTGAAATCTTCAATTTGCTTGTTATTGGGTTTCCGATCTTTTGTTAAAACATCTTTAATGCCAGTAAAATGAAATATTTATTATGAATCCCAATATTTTTCTGTGAAAAATTTATTATTATCTTCCTTATGTGCTTTCAAGGGAAGTAATAGAATAAATTAATCAATAATTTATCAAAAATTCAATATTTTTATGATAAGTACGGTACAGTCTTGCTCAATGTAGATAGCCTTCAGTTATTTTGTATCAATTCCTGTAGGCTTTTGCTTATCACTTACCCAATACATAAAAATACGAAACAATACGTTACTTGGGATACATTAAAATAATTCTTTTTGCCACACCACATGCAACATTAGGATTTCTTATAAGAAAAATGTGAACATGCAATGCAGCTAGAATCATGTTTGGCTTTGAAAATGTGAGGCCGATGCCACAAATTTTTAAACGCTCTTATAAGAAAGGTTCACTCTAAACAGCTCAGAACTTGATGACATTATTTGACAATCTCAACTTGTTCCTGTCCCGATTGAATCTTGTCTGACATTTTAAATTACTAACACATCCTCTGATAGCAATATACATGTTTTGAAACATATCTATCCCATTGCACAATATTGTATAGAATGATACACTACCATCTGCCAAATTGTTTCTGATGTATCATTATTTCGTCTCGCTTTTTGACAAGATACGTGACTGGGTTACAATTTTATTTTCTCTTTTTGGCGTTTCATTCAGATTTTACTCTATCATTTCACTAGTCGTACATTGAAGTAATAGTACAGTAATAATAATGTTCAATTCATACAATCTATCTATTGAGAAATGAAAACGTTTTTGATATTTTGCAACTCCTTTTACTTCTTGTTTTCTACATTTCAATCTCTGATTTTGGGACCGTTTCGCAAGGAACATTTTTGTCTATCGTATTCGGAATTTGTGTTACACTAGCATAAAGGTATTTACATAAAATAGGTATATAGTATCATATATTTGAGTATGAATACATAGTACTGCATAAGTAATTATCATAAGTGAAGTATATGTAAGTTCTGCCAGGCGCCAAGGTTATGAATGGGCTTCATGCAAGCCTTAAATGCTTTCTTCAATATATGCAGTACTTTATTATATATTTTACCTTCAATGACATTACATCACTTCTTTCTACTACACGTTTTTTCTACTTTTCTCATCCCTGCAACATTAAAAGCATATTAATAAGTCAAGCAATTAAGTTCAATCATAAATTTCATTTCTCCAACGTTTTCTTAGTCGATTCTCATTCAATTTTGTATTCTTATCGTGTATTATGTCTGTATCTTCGTTGGGCTGATGAAGCAAAGGTATGTGTCGTTTCTGCCTTTGCTTGTGACTGTATGTAATTGGTTTAATCAGTTTGTGATCCTCTCAGGAATGAAAATTGATTCTGAACCTGCACTGAATCAAAGATATCAATAGTTGAAAATTGTATGTTGAAGAATGAAATGACGTAGTTGAAAATGATAATTTTATTGAGTGAGGGAAGGGAGCATGAGTGCTCGAATAATTTAAGAATGGTGAATGAATTAGATTTATTTTAGGTTTCATACACAATTACTTCTCCATAGAAACATTTGAATTCATTCAGTTAATAATTAAAAATATTTAGAATTGATTAATTATTATATGGGGTACTCGCTTATATCAATAAATTATAATGTTATTTAGGGGTAATCGCTTACAAAAATTTATTGCTTCAGTCTCGCGAAATCAGGCTACTGTCGAGTTTTCATTGCTCACAATTCGATTGTGAATTTCCGATGATAAGTGAGGTGTGGACAGTGGAATCATTTCCCCAAGAGTTTGCTACGTCCAAAAACTGCGATCTCTTTAACTTTTTCTGTGTTGCTTATGATTGTCGGGATCAGGATCTCCTCATATGTTTTTTTACAAAGGCGAGTGTGATATGATGGAGGGAGAAGGTTCTGTATCAACCTCCGTTTATAATACTCTCTACCAACTGTACTGAGCTTCTTGTATGTTCAATGTTCAATTATTTACAGCTATACAAATTATATATTTAGTCTCAGATTGTAGAAAACATTCTGCTCTACAAATTGAGATCACATTTATAATTTTTGAACCAATATTGACCGAGCTGGAGCCATTTTTTATCTTGCCAGAATGTCTTCTGTGCTCGACCAGACTATGTACTTTTCATTTAAGGCCAAAATTCAATTTGTACCGTTTTCTCAAACTATGATCTTTCGCTGTGTAACAATGTTATGTCCAAAATTCAATTTGAACCGTTTTCTCAAACTGGGATTTCTCGCTGTGTTTCTCTATGATACACTCCAAACCAACATAACTGAATTTTGTTCGATAATTGAACCGATTTATCTTGTTTCGTTGAAAAAATCGCGTGACTATTTCACCAGAGTGTTGTTTTCGTTTAGCTCAGTTTGTGAGGACGTCATCTCTATTCAAAATGGTAACTGGGTATGCTGTCATGCTTTGCAAAATATGTTAATCCTGGCCCTAAATGTCATGCGAACATCTGTTCCTGCCGGTGAATATACTATTCGCATAGTTTTACTCGGTAACTAACTCTCTGCTCTGCATCTGAAATGATGAATGAGTTCAGTTTTGCTTGCAACAACATATGTGTGTATAGTCTGTCCAAGCAAAGAAGACATTCTGACAAGATGGGAAAATTACTCTTCCTCGGTCAATATTGGTTTAAAAATTGTAGACCACAATCTTTTCTACTATTAACTAAATTTATAATTTTTTGAACGAATATTGACCGAGCTTGAGTCAGAACTTTTGTCAGAAAGTCGTTTTTGCTTGGAGGACCTAACTCTACTTGTTCCAAACTTTTTCAATTCTTACTCTCTCTTTCTCAAATACACTTACTAATTCTCACATCTACCCTCTGTTTTTCCTCTTTCGTTTCTTATCAATCTCTTTTATTTCGTATAATTGTTATTTTACTCTCTCTCTCTCTTTTCACATATATCTCTCTTTCTCACATACACTCACTAATTCTCTGTTCTCTCATATTATAATTATTATACTCTTTGTGTTTTTTCTCTCTTTCATTTCTTATCAACCTTTCAAACTTACTCCCTTCGTCACTATCTCTCAGTTTCTCTCTATCTCTAATTCTATCTATCTATCCATCTTTCTCTCTCTCTCTGTGACTCCCACTATCTTCCTCTGTTTACTTTTTATCTCTTCAAACACCTTTTCTTACTTCTCTCTTCACTTTTTTCCTCTTTCTCAACTTTTACTACTTATTCTTTCTCTCTCTCGTTAAAAAATCATTCTAATTCCATCTGCTTCTAACACTCATCCTCTCCCCCTCCTACCTGTTTCATTCTCTTTTAATTCTCTATTCTATTCCATTTTATTCTCTTTCCTCTTAGTCAGTCTCTTACATCTTTCAATCATCCTCTAAGTCTCCCTCTTATTTTATCTCTTCGACACACTTTTCCTCATTTCTTATTATTCTCTATTTCTATCTTTTCTCACCACTCTTATCTCTTTCTCTTTTTCTATTCATCTCTTTTCTTTCTCTTCTTCTCTTTCTTCCTTTTTGTCTCTCTTTCTCTTTTTCTCACTCTTCCTCTCTCTCTAATTTCTCTTTTCCTTTCTCTTTATTTTTCTCCTTCAAACCGATCCTTCTTTCAACGCGCTTCATAAGTGATTTATCAGCTCTCAATGCAGGCAGGCGTTTTTGATAAGATACATTGCTTGGGTTCTATTCCAGCATGTTGTTTTTATCTGTACGCTGTCAGGTACTGGTTTGATGTATGGCCCATTCTCATACTAACCTAGGATACTAGGCTGCCTTGGTTTGGTTTGAGTTCGGTGGTAGTTCAAAAGCGATATTGATAAAACGTTTGGTGTTGGTTTCTTAGAAACCGGAAAATTTGTGGGATAGTACTCAATATTATGCTGGTTGCACAAGAGCCAAAAATATTAATTCAAGGACTGAATCATGATGTCATCAAACGGATCAAATGTAAGGAGTTGAAATATTGAGTTGGTTAATATTCCGGCCTTTGAGGCTTTTCCGAAGAGGGCAGTTGAAATAAAAGAAAGAGAAAAAATAAATGAAGAAATCTTTGAATTGACCACCTCAAAAACATTTTGATACTTGCATTTATCATTTATGATATCACATGTATCACATTTTATCATTCTTGTTTAAGAACTGAAAGAATAGTAGTAAGTTATTTAAGATTCTTTAAATAATCTAGAATACTTAGTTCAAGTGCATTGCTTTAAAAATATACCAAGACTATATCCGAAGTATCCATTATTTATTTATTTATCCATTTACAGAAAATACTAAACTTATTGGCTAAAAACACAGACTAACGTCCAAAACGTCTTTATACCAAATTTTGATAAATAATAAGTTCGAAACTAGGTTATCTCACTTAAAAATTGTTTATTAGAACATTAGAAAAATATGATTTTTTATTATTAGCCCCGTTACAATATTATTGTTTGTTATTGGTTTTGAATCTATTTTTATTGAAGTGAGGATTATGATAGGTGAACATCTTGAATCGAATTGAAGTCTTTATTCAAATCTGGGAGGACGAAGTTAGAGCGCAGCCGGCCCTCTTTTAGGCTGAGGCCGCACTGCCGGTGGGTAGAGCCTGAGGGTGATTTTAAATCTATAGAACATACACACCATACAATATTATTGTTTGTTATACTGTTTTTTGAGGTTATTTTGTCCATATTTAAGAATTTCAAGATGGCGGCTGAAACATCTTGAATTCATACGATGTATTACTGTGGATGGTGTGTATGTTAGATCGCACCCTCCACCCTCTCTCTACCTCTTACACCAACCTCCGCTTATTATTTGTTGTAGAAACTGTGAGCATGATAGAACATGGAGAAACACATCTTAAACTAAAATATCATCTATCTTCACTAAGTTTATCTCAAAAACTGGTCTAGCTATTATTTTTATACTATTCCCCTTTCATTCTTTCTTCCTTTTCCCCCCATAATTTAAGGGAAAAAGGAATAATATTTCGAAAACCTCTTAAATTTGTCAGTTTGAACATTATTTTGAGCATGACATTTGAGTTACTAGCCTAATATTGATCAATATTTATCAATAGGGCAGTAGCAATCAATTAAATGCCAATTTATATGCTAATGGCACATTCTGGTTTGTGAAAGCACACGCCTGGGTCGGCAATTATAAAAGGAGATATCGATAAAAAACTGAAGCCACAAAAAGCTATGATCAAATCGATTAGGTTGATATTGGACAGGCTAGACGGACACAGAATCAACTTGAAACAGGAAATCCAATATTATAGCAATTTATAGCGTGTATCAAGTTCCATTTGGTCCTGCTAAATGAGGATGGAATTATTCAGATGCTCCATTGATTAAGTATTTATTTAGCTAACATCACTAGATACTAGTGAGCATCAGAAATGTGTAAATAAATGTCTATTTGTATTGTTTTGCTTCCTGTTTCCTTCATTAAATATTTGTAATTTAGTGGAAGAATCTTAGTCTACTTTTTATTCAAGGAACCAAGCTAAGATTCTTCTAATATACTGTATAGTACAGGACTAATCGGCTAGTCTTCAGTTACATTAGAGGTATATCACTTTGGTAATAATAATCTTCAGTTCAGTGATCTTTATCTATAGAAGAGTAATGTCACTGATTGCCTGACTGATTCATCAACAGAATTTTAAAATCTACTACTAAACCGAATACAGCAGTCTAATTTGGCACTTTGGAAGACATGTTCAGTAGGACCTTTAGATGCGCGCTAAGAACGGATTTTTGAAACTACCCAAGGATACGTCGAATATTTAAACTAGGGTTTTCTATAGTTTTTCTCAGCTTTTTTCGAGAATTGATTAGCAGAAAATGTTGCAATTGGGTAGACTTTAAATTAAATCTAAAACGTTGTTCAAAAATTTTCGAGATCCTTCTAAAATGACGCCAGGGGTTTCGGAAGTTATTTTTGCGTTTTTCAGATTTCTCAAAAAAAACTGAACTTGATACGTTTAATAAAACAGTTAAGTTGATAGTTCAACAAATACAAGTCAAGCTGAGGTAATAGAAGATCTAATTCAAAGGATTTTGAGATCAATCTAAAATTAAAATAGCCTATTTAGTAATATGAAGAACAAAACAAATAGGTTTGAATGAAATTTGAATGGAATCCTATTCATCTCATTTACACTGCCGGGGGTCCAGGTGCCCCGCTCCCTGATAAACCGAACAAAGCAAGCCTGCCAGCTAGTTCAATATATAATTCCAAAGTGATTTAAGTGATATTCAATACCAAATATTATTTCGAACAAATTTAATCGCAGCTTCAAGAGAATTCTCGCTGGAAATCCGTAGACAACATACCCTCCTCAAACCCATTTTCAGCAAGCCGTCCACCACTCATCATTCATTATTCAAATTGTCACCTCGATTGTCGTTGACGTTTTTTTTCTTCTTATCGCGATTTCTTTTGTGTCGGCCGGCCGGCACGCGGTGATAATTCTTTCAAGTGTTGTCTGTCTTGTTAAGTCAGTCGTACAGTCTGCAGAGCGTGCGTTCGCCACTTCGCTAATGAGCTGCGAAGGTGGGAGCTGCAACGTTAGCTGAGAAGAACCGCGGTTACCATACACTCTACATAGTAACGGAGTGTCTTCAGTTTGCGCAATCGAGAGTGCAGCTGAGAGAGTAGCTGAGAGGCATTTGTTGGAATCGTAGGTAAGGTGGTGGGGGAAGGCAGGACTTAGCGTTAGCCTGTTTCGCCATATCTTCGACAGAGACTTCAGTTTCAGTGCTTTACGCGCCTTCTTACCAAGTTGTGCTTTCTCCTTGCCGGCTTTTTTGTGTCATTCGTGATTTTCAATTGACCGCCGTTAATGTTTGATCGTTGTTATTGTTTGATCGCCGTTAGTATTTGACCATCGTTACTAATTGACCGCCGTTGAAGTTATTGAACATTATTCGATTATATTGTATTTGTAATACGGTACCGGTATTGTCAGTTTTCAAGTGATTAAACTGTTTCAAATTCAATAATTAATATTGAAATAAGTGATCTGATTTGAACCTTTGATCGTTGTTCTCTAAGTGATTTGAAATTCAGTAATATTATTGTTTTCAAGATTTGAAATACAATAATGTAACGATAACGTATATTATAAGTTATGGGAATTAAATCTTATGAGAATAAGTTGGAGAATTTTGAATTTGATTAAGAGTTCGATTTTTTCAAAATTGAAATTGAATAATTATTTCAACATTTCTTCATACAGTTGAGAGAGTTTATACAGTTGCCTATCGGAATTTTGGGTTTGAATTACAGTAAATATTTTTCAATTTGTAATGGTTTTGTAGTGTAGATTGATGAGCGAAATTTTGTACTTTCAATGATATTATAGTTGGAATTCATTGAAGAAAGCAATGATGAATTGATGAAATTACTGATATAAATAAGGTGCTTACTATGCTTACTTCATGCTATAGGGCAGGCTACCATCCATCCACTTATCATCCAATAAAAAAATTATTCTTATTATAGAGTTGAAAGGATTCTTCTTATAGTGGTGAGACTTAGGTGTTCCTTGAAATGTTTCATTGAATATTCCGTTTGATTTAAATGGGGAGAAGTTTAATTTCTAGGTCCAGATTTCAAGTTTTAGGCTCTTTGATTTTTTAATCTTGTATCAAGATCAATATTGTTTATAGGACAGGTGAATAATCGATAATAGACTAGGAGGAATTAATATCTTGTCTCATTCTCAATCCCAGCAATCTCAGAATCTTCTTCATCCTTCAAAATAGCCATTGAGGTTTAAAAAAGTAAAAATTGAAATTTAATAAAAGCAATATAGCCTACTTATAAATATGAAGAAAATACTAATTTTCTTCAATTGTTATCGACTACTGTTTCCAATTTCTGTCTCAAGTGACAATTGAATAATACTGATTGTCTTTAAAAACTCTTATTACATTATGAGAGTTGCTAATTATTACCCACGTATTATTAGCGTACGGCTTCTATTGATGAATAGACCTGAAAATAGTTCCACCTCGCCGACACAACCAATTTCTCATGACAAGTAACGTAAAAATGTTTCGTTCTTGTTTTCATTACCCATGTTACCGCTTCGAAATATTTCAACTTACCTCTTTTAACTCACCCGCTCTGAATTATTTTTATAAGTTATACGTTTTTTGAAAGGTCATATTATTACCCACACGTGTAATAAGAGAAGTTTAATTTTGTATGCATAATTTCTATTTTTATTCCAACGATAAACTGAAACAGAAGCAGAGGACAACTTCCTCTTGCTTGAAACTTTTCTTTGATTTTCTCGCGTGGGAAGGTAATGATTCCATATAATTTCATTTCCATGGTCTCGGTGAACTTGATTTGCATACTCTCGGCTTTGTAGATTCGTGTGGTTTATTACTACGTGCTTTGACGAAGAAATGCTATTTCTTTTTTCAGTAGTGTGAGAAATTTTCGTCAATGATAAGCTGCTTGCTTTTTATTATCTTGAATGAGTGACATAATTACAGGTTTTAAAAATAGATGGAATAATAATGTGCAATTTACTTCATTTTTCACATGATATAAATAGATTTAACCTTCACCCTGTAATACGGACGTTTTTCTGCTTTAATTAATTTATTGGTGTACGTAAATTGTAGAAGTGAATGCAGCCGAGTAGATCTGATAAACATACCAAGGCACCTTTCACCTGATATTATATTTTCGTATGAAAGCGGAATCAGTTCTTGAATTTTAAACTTGAAAAATTTTGTAACTTGCAGACTTTGTAATGGAATAGCTTCTTCAAGCACCTTATCTATAATAGGGCCGGGTGCCCTATAGTTGAATGGGTAGAAGTTGAGTTTCTGAATTGCAGTGTTTTAAGTACGTATTTCTCATTGCTGCTCTATTTAATCATTGCTCAGATACCTCATAGAATCGATGTTACAGTAGTTTATTTCAGCCATCAATTTTTTATCAATCCTCGTAACGGTTTCTGTAATTTGAATTGCGTCGAAATTCCTGAAAGAGGGTTCAGTTATTTTGAATGTTTGAAATTTATGGTGTGATTTGCATGTAGGGGTTGGAAAATGATTTTTTTCACAAATCCGTTAATCCTGTAAGTTATCTGAAATCGAATAATCCAAGTAGTTCTTTGAGAAAAAAATGTTGCAACCGAAGAAATATAAGAGTTAGCTACCAGAGTCCGAAGATTTAATAGTCAGTCTGTCTTGGCTACAAATAACTGCTATTAAAATTCAACATTATACCAGCTAGCTATACGACGGGCGTGAATTCAAAAATAGTGAAACTATAATATATGTTTACGTTGAGGACAGTTAACGTTTACAAGATCCATAGATTTAGTCGTCAAATCTATAAAATATTCTCTTAGAAGACACATCTTGTAATTCAAAGTAGTAAATAGATAAAATGAATAAATAAACGAATCTTCGTGACCTACCAACTACAGCCGTTAACTTAGTGACTGTTGAAAAGTTTCTAGAAAAAAATTGTGAAAGATTTGTCGGTTAGTGACCTTTACATCGCGTGGTAAAATCACAGAATTCAACTAATTTTGATTCGAGTTGTCTATGCTGGTGTTATACAATTATTATAATTTTCAACAAGGAAATCAAGCAGTTTTCACTTTCTTCAAAACGTTTGCGATTTGAAGAGTTTCCTGTTCTTTGATTAGCTGAGAAGGCATGACAACATTAGTTGTAACTCTTCAAATTAGTTTGAAATTCGGTTGAATTTTTTGAACTTTTGATAATGCAATGAAAATTTGTTTGAAACTCAACACAGAAGTTCATTCTTTTAAAAACCTTCCTCTAAAGTTTCCGCCGGAAATGTTAATCAGTTATTTTTAATTCATTGATTATAGTTCCGTGAAAATCTTCTACATTCCATTACACTAACTACAAGAATTACTATTATTATTAAAATTAAAATGGTCCTCTTGTTTTCTGTTTTGTATCAGTTGTATTTGTATTCAGCAACCATCATCATTCATTCACTATGTAGCCTAAACATCATCATCCACTTATCACCTTTGCTTAAAATACTTTATATAAGTCGCAATTGTAACAAGAAATAATAAATAATAAATTACTTGTCCTACATTTAACTGGACTAATGTTATCGGTTACTTTTCTCTTTCCCCCGAACAAATTGATCCCTCCACTGGCGGCTCGTGCCCACAAAACAGGTGAAGTGTCAGTATCTCTTACTGTACAGCACTTCATCTGTTTCGTGGACACGAGCCGCCAGTGGAGTCCTATCTATTATACATCATATAATAGAAGACTACTAACGGTTCATGCATTGAGTTTTCAAGTAGTGAGAGATGTGATCTATCTAGACTACAATAATTTTTACAATCCTGAATGTTATTTTCCATTTTAAACAGCTTTCAAATTGGAGCATACATTACATTGGTATCTATGACTATTATAATAGTTGATTTGTGATTTGTGACAATCAAACTCACGAACTCTGTGTATTGCTCTTGGATGGGTGACCAGTATTTGGTAAAGTACACATTGACGAGATGGAACCTATCCGTAAGGGTCTCCCCATCATTAAAAAATCATACGCATATTTTTTTGTAACTATCAATCCAATAAATTGTAAATTGGTTTTTAGAAGTAGGTAAGATTGATACATTACATGACCCGCCATCGTCCCAGTTGAAAAGCAACAACCTTGCCTCCCCTGCCCCCTGTCTTTTCCTTCAGTTATCACCCCCGCCCCTATGTCAAGTAGTGGCATGCCTCTCTCATGTCAACAATCCTGTCGAACGAGTTTGCAATTTTAATTGTGTTGCGCCCCAGCCTCAGTTTGCTATGTTTATATGTGCGCTAGCTGTAAAATTCGTTCAGTTCATTAGTCTGTCCACTGGAACATGCACGTTTGATAAGGTTTCTTCATTTTTATTTTATTCTCAATTGTAGAAGATGTAGACTACTTGTCAGCGCGATTGCGAAAGTTGAATGTTTTTGATTTGTTGATTAGCATCTTGTAGTAGGTATAGTCGGGTCGAGAAAGGAGACATTCTGGCAAGATGGGAAAATGGTTTCATCTTAGTCAATATTGGTTCAAAAATTATTAAATTTTGTCTCAAATTGTAGAAAACATTCTGCTTTACAATTTGATTCGAAACTTGTAGTTTTTCAAGCAATGTTGACCAAACTGTAGCCATTTTCACATCTTGCCAGAATGTCTTCTTCGCTCGACCATACTATACCTGAATAATTGTGGTAAGAAGCCCTAGGCGATTGAGATATTTTAATTAGATGAAATGATATTTAGAAAATAAGTCACCGTGTGACATCCACTTGTCACCTCATTAATATTATGTGGAGTTCGGTGCATTTTAATTATTATATGAAATGTGATACAGTAACTCGGTAATTGAATTGAGAAAGTTCCGTTGCAAAATTTTTTATTAGAAATCGGCAGTTGATCAAAGTTTGAACGAATTTGATTATGTTCGGGTTGGTATATTTTAATAAGATGAAAGTCAAGATATTATCGTCCTCTATTGTCTTATAATTTAATTCGGATAACTACCACCTTCACAACTACTCTACAATTGGTATGTTTCAAGTAGATAAATATGATACAGTACTTTAATTTCTGAAACCAGTTCTTGAATAGAGTATTTACTTTGAAGATATTTTCTCGCTCCCAGTTCATAATTGATTGATAACATCTTCTTACAAATTTGAGCTCTCTTTTCTCCCAATTCCTCAAATTGCCTTGCAATCAAAAGATTCTATTAGATTCCCTCTCAGATTTCATTCAAAGATACAACTGTTTTCAGATTCAAAGAGCTCAAATTCTGTAGAATAGTTCACTTCGACTGGGAGTATTGCTGAATCATCCTCATTACTTTTGATTGATGACAGTGTGAAATCTTGAGTGATGAATGCGGGACTGTGGTAACGATTTTCTAAATGCTATACCACAAGAACCAAAATATCAAAGTTTTTATACAGGATAGGAGTGGAACTGCTTGGAAATATGGAGTTCAAACTATAAGTGGCTATATAAGTGGTTTTCATTGTTACTTTAAAAAAGATTAAACTCCATACACATGTCAAACGTTGGAATTGAATAGGACCTGGGATATGAACTACGTATACACGTATTCAGCCTTGTACATATATTTGTACATATTTATACATAAATTATATAAACATAGTGTACAGATACGAGTATATACATAGTACTGTATATAGATTTGTAGGATTTTGATTCTGCCTGAAAGACAGAAAACAACACAGCTCTGTAGTAGCAATCTTTTCGTCTTGTTTACTCGAAAAAGTAGTGAAAAAATTCAATTACACAATTTTGTGTTCCGTCGGCTACCTAGGTCATTGGTAATTGTTGCTATATTATTATCATTGCTTTGTTGTTAGATAGGATAGTGATCTAGCCTCAATATTTGCGAAGGTAACTGTGATTACTGCTGTTGGATGTTGTATTGGACCGAGCAAGATAAAATTGGTGCTTGCTCCACAATCTACAAGAAGGTATAGTCTGTCCAAGCGAAGAAGACATTCTGGCAAGATGGGAAAATGACTCCAGCTCGGTCAATATTCGTTCAAAAATTATAAATTTGGTCTCAAATTGCAGAAAACATTGTGCTCTGCAATTTAAGACCAAATTTATTAGGTTTGAACCATTATTGACCGAGCATGAGTCATTTTCCCATCTTGCCAGAATGTCTTCTGTGCTTGTACAGACTATGTATAGGCGTCAGCCGTAGTGAGTCCTGTTCAGCCCACTTGCAAGGTTGTTCAACTCTGTAATTATCAATTAATCATAATGGTGAAAAAGCGTTGTTGGGTCAGGTGATGAAATGAATGGAGAAAATTATCATACGGTGATGTGAGGTTGTTTATTGTTGGTTACTTTTCACAATAGGAGACTGTACTAGGAAAAGGATTATTGGACTAAAGATTGTTATTATATAATAAAAATTATTATTATAGATGGCGAGGTTCAGTAAAATTGAAGATTTTTAGGGAAATATGAAATTATTAATTAGAATTTGAATGAGTCGTTTTTGATGCTGTAGAATCGTTCCATAATGGAATAAAACTCACTGATATTGTCAATTCTGCCGTTTATTTTTGGTACAGGTTCATAGTATAAAGCGGTAGAATGGATGTTATCAGTGTGTTTTATTTCAAAAATTTCAATGAAGATCAATGAGATTGGATAGTTTTTGAACTTGATAGTAAGGGGGAAATAATACGAGTACATTTGCATAATAATGGCCAAAATCGAATCAAACATGGTAATTGTGTTAGTTTTTCATATGAAAAGACAAGATATAGTCAAATCACATATTTGTGTCTGTCAATACTAGAAAAAACCTAGTAAATACTCGAAAAACCCTTAGTAAAGTCTACTGTTTTTTATTCACCAGGCTCAATATCTTGTCTTTTCATTTAGTAACTTAAAAATTCAAGAGAAAAACAGTCTTACAGAAAATCCTTTCAAAGCCCAGATTAGAATACTAAATTAAAATGTTGCTGTACTAGAAATAATTTGACAATAGCTGTTCTTCAACAGCTCTTCACGTAAAATGTATTTTTCTATGACTTATTTTATTCTTATACGGTAATATTGAAAATAATCTTACAATAGCTGAAGTTTAACAGCTATATTTGTGAAATGTATTTTTAATGACTTATTCTATTCTTATAAGGTAATACACTACCAGACTCATACAATAGCTGTAATAATAGGCGTATCAACTGCTTTACAATGCATAGGGTAATTTGAGTTACCGAGCACGTAGCCTTATATTCTCACCTATAATTGTTTCGACTTTGGCTTATCACGATGTTCTTGAACATTCATATCACTAATTACTAGTTTTCTGCCATAACAGACCAGTATGACGCCCATCAGTATCTGTATCTATCCTGTTACAAACAGAAATTTTCAGCTTACATCACAGTATCATTTACACTACATATGGTTTATTGATATTCATTTATTCAGGACTTGGGGCCTAGACATCGCGATTTCTTCCTTTGAAAATTTGTGACTCTTGGCATCGCTCAAGTCATATTGTACGTTGATGATTCAATTTTATTTGTGTTAAAGTCAATTCAGAGTTGACCTGGCTAAATAAAATGAGACAGTGAGTAGTACATTCAAATTCTAATTTATTGTTCACATCAGCAATAGTACAAGCAATTGAATCTTTTACACCAAAAATCAACACAAGATGGAGAATTCTCAGAGAAAAAATATGTTACAAAATTGACTATTCTTATATCTAGCTATATCGAAATTAAATCAAATATTCTCATAAAAAATTTAGATAATAATTCTCATTTAATAAATAGTAATACATTAAAAATCTGTAAATAGGCAACTTATACTATCAAGTGAATTAATAATTGATTGTTTTCATTATTAAAACTTTCAAATGATTATATAGGTGTATTATAATCGAAGGAAAATTGTGAAGGAAGAGTATACATGTATACATGAAATATACTGTTCACAAAAGGACTTACCAATTGAGCCCTAGTCTGTGAACATTGAAAAATTTATTTCTCACACTTTTTTGTCTAGACATGAATCAACCCAATATTATGATTGAACAATTACGTGCTGCAACCAAATAACAAAATATAGATGACGCCAAAAAATTAGGCGATTGACTGTTATCAATTCTCAAATCTGTCAGGACAGTCTTGAGCTGTCTTCGAGAGCGAATCTGTGGACGCTGATAGATGCGGTCGTTCGAGTTCTGATGTACTTTCACAGACAGCTCGCCTACTGTCCTGAGAGAGCTGAGAATTAATAACAGTCATTCGCCAACCGCCCAACTTCGTGATGTCAGCTATATCTGAGTCGGTTGCTACCAGAGAGAATGCAAGTTAAAGTACTCCTATTACCTCTGATTGTTATACCATTATCAAGCAGAAATTGATAATGGTGTAGCAACCAAAACTAGTATCTCGTCATTAGCTTGTCATATTTATGACGTCAGAGGGCGTGCAACTTGTGAAAACCAATGAAATAGAGAGATATTTACAATGAAATTGTAAATTATCTATAGAACGATCGAATAGAGTTTTTATAGAGCGCTAGTGCGATCAATTGAGTACCTACTCTCCTGTGACGTGTGTGAAACTGTTACTGTATTGTAACTGAATAAACCGAAACAGAGCTGCGCAAACCTTGCGTTTACTGGAACCGAAACTTGCGCAAAACTTTCGTTTACTGAAACCGTGTATTGAGTTGAATTTGTGACGTCACAGTGCGCGATGAACGCGCTGCGCGAGCTCGAGCGTCGTCTGTGCGAGCGCGATGAAGAGCTGCGACGTCGCGAGGAGACAATCGCCTATCTGGAGCGACAGTTAGATGAGCGCGAGGCGACAGTGCGACACTTGCGCAATGAAATTGACAAATTCAGGCAGGTGGTGCGTCCCATCACGCAGCAGCTGGTATTGGGACTGCACAATGGTGGAGAGGAGGAGCCGGAGTGGGATCCGCGCAAACGGCTGCGCACCAAGAGATTGGCCATTTCAGCTGAGCCGATCCTGGGTGATCTGACCATCGCCAAAGTACCCAAGTCTGCCAAGTAAGTTTCAGAAATGTAATTGAATGAAGAGCATGTTTTTCTGTATGAATAAATTTTTCACTGGTTTTTAGTTTTGCTACAATCAGGTTACAAATGCTACAACAGCAATAGATGAAAGCTCAATGTTATGATTGTTGGCGTGTGTCACACGCTATCAACGTTATTATAACTAGTGGTTCTCTGAACGGTAGACCTCACGAAGTCATAAAAGCCCTGTCTGTATTCACGGGACGTTCAGATTGTGCGTCGATTCCGAAAGTCGGCGCTAGGAAGTCAGCAATGCAGTGGCCACAGTCACGCTCTATGTCGGCATCAGGGTGCTTGGAAAACCAGGGCATCAGTCTCTATGATTATTTTAATAATGTTTTCCTTCATGCGAAACGGTCCGACGGTCGGCTGCAGTCGAACAGCTGTAGCCAATCACAGCTCTTGTTGTTAGCCTGCGGTCGACCGTCGGACCGTTTCGCATAAAGAAAAACTTACCTCAATATTCATCTGAAATATCTCAGCTGACTGCAATGAAAGAATATAATCTGAAGTAGAAATTTTTGAAAATTTTTCTATTATGAATGTCATAATATCACATGTTTAGTAATATCAACATAAATATATACTATCAAATCATTTATGGAGTATACCTATATCAGAGAATAGTTCAATCCTTTTTTCCTTTTTTCGTCCTTAATATGAAAATTGTCGAAAAACCTTACATATGCATCGACGCGCGGTTACAAGAGGATCATCCCTGTCAAATTTCATTAGAATGTATTGCCGCGTTCAGTCGTAAATGCGGAACATACATACATACATACAAACATACATACAAACAAATGCAAAATCGTCGACTTGAATCTTAGACCTCACTTACGTTCGGTCAAATAGTGCTATCTGATTTAAAGAGAACTGGAAAAGTGGTGAGGGAAAGCCAGAAAATTATTTACTTTAGATCAACAACATATGATATTTTTTGATGAGAATATTAGCGTATGCGCACGGTACTAGGAGTTCTGATCTGAGCTATGTCACATTCCACCCGTTTCTCATTTTGCCCAATATCAGGCAGTTATATGGAGCGACCTTCTGTGTACTACCTTTGACGTGCTGTATTGAATCAAATGATTCATTTGCCTCAAAACACTATTTTTAAAATAATATAAAATTGATTATTCATCTAATTGAAAACGCATTCATCTGCTTAAATTGATCTCGTCTCTGAATTATAAGATGCATCCAATGATCTTTTTAATTTATGTTATTTAATTAAATGCTCATTTTCGACTGTGGATGATCATCAACTTTCTATGCAGTAAAGTATGAATTGCGTGAGAACAAATTTTTTTGGGTGGGTTTTCAAACACTGATGTAATCTGTATAAAACTATTGGAATTGCAACTTGAATAATATTGGAGCTTAATAAATAAATAATATAAATAAATATATTTATTGACATAAAACGCCAGAAATGCAGAGTGACTGCCAAGGCAGATGTCTCGTCAAATTTTACAATAATTTTAAAACAGTAATTTCTTAACAATAATTTTAGAAACAGCTTATTAATCTTTATTTTGCCTAATGTCAGAAAAAAGATCAGATACCAAGAGTTAGTGAATGATTTCTACAGATATACTGATAATACTTAGTAAATAAATAGAGAAAGGATAGTTGATACTTCTATATGGTAAATCATATCATTCCTTTTATTTTGAAGTAATTGAATGAAACTTGGATAGAGTTTCTGTTCAACTGCAGTGGCACTGTGTACTAAGACAAAATAGAAAGGAAAAAATAATTCAACAACGAAAAAGGGAAATAGAGGATATCAAACTCAACTAAACAGCGAAAAAGGGAAATAGAGGATATCAAACTCAACTACGAAGAGTGGAAATTGAATCTGTGTTGAATGAAACTTTCCTGTTTAACTGCAATGAAATAGAAAAATAGTTTGGTTGGGGTTGCGTGGACACAGATTTAAATGAGTGGTCAACACTATTTGCTGCACTTAGGCCTGCGGCATAGGTCCAGTGCGTGACCGTTCACAGTTAGATTATTCCCAGTTGGATATTTGTCGCCAGGATCAGACAATTTATTCCGATTTGCATACGAAGTGCACACCACTGAATTCTGTCCTGTCGCTGGAATTTGTATTCAAAAGCGGTCAAATTGATTGCGACTTCATTGGAAAACATCAGATAAATACGGATGTTAATTGAATTTGTTAGCTACCTTCTAGATTCCACCTATCGATTGCATTTAGCAGTCAAACGGCTTGATTTTTCACTATAATTAGATATAGAAGATGTAGACATTTTTCTATTTGGTTGTTGGATTTATTGTGAGACAATTGCTTGATTTAGGAACTACTATAGGTACACTTATAGTATACCATCTAATTTATTCATTCACAATCGTCACATAGAAAATCAACATTTGAGTACCTATCACTCAAATTTTAGGTGATTTGTCAGTAATATTCGAATATTGATCAATATATGAATATTCCCATAGCTATCCATAAAACATTAGACTAACTAGTATTATTGTATTTGATATAACTATTATAAGCTATTGTAGATATAGCTTATTCAAACATCTATATTCAATCAATCGATCAATATTTATTCGAAACATACATAGAAATGTACATGAATGCGTCTTAAATACGGTATTCAAAACGTCAAAAAATCTACTCTCTGATAAAATCAATGTTTATTAACGTATGAAAAATAATTCTAATCAGGAATTTGTCCTTATCTCAATCTATATCTATAACAGCGAAATGGCACTGACTGACTGACTGATTCATTCATTCATTCATCACCAGAACTAAAAATCCACTGAACCGAATGCGTTCAAATTTGGCAGGCATGTTCAGTTGGACGTTTAGACGCGCGCTAAGACCAGATTTTAGAAACTTTCCAAGGATACGCAAACAATTAAACTTTTTCTATAGTTTTTCAACGTTTTCTCAATTTTTTCGACAACCAATCGGTAGAAAATGTTGATATTTGGTAGGCAGGTTTAGATAAGGTCTAGAGAAGTTGTGTTGAAATATTTTTGAATTCCGTTCAAGATTACGCCACTAATCAGTATTTTTTAAATTGTAGATGTATTGTGGGTTGCATATCTTCCGCCTTGATACGACCAATTCTTACTGTAAATTCAATGGTTCAGCGAGATTATAGATGAGCTAATTTGGAAGATATTGAATCAAGTTTCAAACAATGTCCGATATACTTCCCAAAGTTACACTCAATATTAGCGTTTTACTATTTCTCGGAATTTTCGGAGCTTTTCTTGGATTTTTGAGAATAAATAGGTAGAAAATGTTGAAATTTGATAAAAACGTCCACATAAGGTCTACAAATGCTGTGTTCAATGAATTTTGAATCCCTTCGGAGCCGAATTTGCAGACGAGCGAAGCGAGCCTGTTTGTCTCAGCTTACACTGACAGAGGTTATGCAGGCGAGCGAAGCGAGCCTGTTTGACTCACTGTCACTGCTGATACTGTCGGAGGTGCAGGGGGCGGAGCCCCCTGGCTAGGCGGTGAAGGAGAGCGAAGCGAGCCTGCCGGCTAGTCTTATTATAATTCAAGTACTTATTTCAATTTAAAATTAAAATTCGGCAGCATTGTATATATAATGTTATTAAACTATAACTATAAATACTGTTACAGTCTGTCCAAGCAAAGAAGACCCTATGGCACGATGAGAAAATGACTCAAGCTCGGTCAATTTTGATTAAAAAATTATCAATTTGATTTCAAATTGTAGGAAACAATTCGATCTACTACTAAGACTACAATCACTACATTTATTATTCTTGAACAAATATTGACCAAGCTGGAGTCATTTTCCCAGAGGGTCTTCTTTGATTGAACAGACTATACTATTAGTCATAAGGCATGTATTCCTGATTAAATATTCAATTCCTATCATACTTATGAATCATTACTTGATGTTGAAAATGATTTATGTTTTAGACTTTGGTCCTTGTAGCGGTATAATTTTCTTATGAATTTTTAATTTCATATGACTCACATCCATATTCATTATTCATGGTCTCAAAGATTATTATTATTCAAATGAAGTATTGTCATGAACAATTCTATGAAATACTTGTAAATAATCCTTATCTAAACCTTGAACCAGCCACCGAATAATTCAATATTAGAATTTGAATTGAATTTTTATTCAAAATAAGAACTTGAATATAGCATGATTGTGTTCCCTGCACCATGCCTTGGACTTGATGCGTTTAGTTAGAAAGGCAGGGGCAGAAAGGTGAACTTTGGGTGAGGATAACTTGAGATTTTCTTAGTTGAATCAATGAATTTATTTGAGATGTGTTGTGCTTAGTCAGGAGAACCTTAGTTTGTCTGACCACCAGAATATGCTAGTCCATTTAGTATCAACCAAGGTGCACCATGTGGGGGCGGACTATCGTTACACATACTTCTTGCAGTGGAGCTAATCTAATGTGCCATCATGACTAATCTAATCACCAATACCAATATTCTCCCATCCAGCGATTTATGGGGACACAAAGAGAGAGAAAAAAGTTGATTATTTAACAGAAAGGTAATAATATAATAAAATGAATTTAATTAAGAAAGAAGATGAAACCAAAACAAAGGAAATAAACATGAATGCAAAAATGAATAAAATTAAAGCAAAGTGAAAAAAACTGAAAGTTGAACTAAAAAGAACTAAAGAGAAATTAAATGACTAATAAAAAATAAAATAATAATAAATAAATAATAGTTTTGTGTCCTTTGGCAGATGTCATTGCCTGTCCGCTATGGTGTTTTGTCCCTTTTAGTCGCCTTTTACGAACAAGCAGGGATTACTGTCGGTACAATTCTACTACCCCAACCACACTGGGGGCTAACCACGCAAAACATGGTCAGCACAAAATAGAGTTCGGGCACAGCGTGTAGATGTGCCTATTCTATGCACAAATGGGGGAAGGCTGATTCACCTTTCTGTGAATGCGGAGCAGTCCAGACTGTAAGGCACATTGTGGAAGAGTGCCCTAGAACAGCCTATCTGGATGCGCAGGATGATTTTCTGATGGCTACACCAGCATCAATAGCCTATTTGAACTCATTGGATGTATCCCTCTGATTCCGGGGAATTGATTATAAAATTATATTACTATATATAATTAATGACTAAGATGTTTTATTCGTTTTATGAATGTTTTTTTTCTTTATGTACAGTATATATGTATATATTATATGAGACTTATGTGTTGTGTGCCATACGCTAAAATAAAATAAAAATTAATTTCTTGCCAATATTTGTACAGTATTGATGTTTGACCCAGATAAATAAATGATTGATTATCTAATTATAAGCCCATTTTTAATAGGAAGCTTGGAAAGATTTGTGAAAGGATTTTAATTCCGTTTATCAGTATTCTCATACACATTTCAAATCTTATTCTCAATTTTAAATATGAATTCCACGCAAACTTGACATGTCAGTGAATTTTAATTATTTTCAAATTTGAAATGCCTACTTTCAGTTGGATTCTGTCGGTTTGGTTTAAAAACTCAGACTTCTAATGCTGTTAAATATCATTTTAATGAGTTTCTTCAAGAAGGTTTTTTTAATTTTATTTCTGAGAGATCACGTTTTCAATTCACGCGTAGCCTGTCAAGTTTCTGCTTAGTTTGGAAGGATGATGTGTATTTCAGGTACTGTGAATTTGCAACCTCTTACTGCAAAGCAGAGTCAAATGTAGTCATATTAAAATTTTGGCGTACATCTCCTCCCAAATTTGAATGTACTCTTGTAAAAGTAGACTGAAATAACCTTTACTGAAAAAATAATCAAAACACGATTTCAGAAGGGGTTCAAACATGAAGAACCAGAAAGTAGTAAATCAAGGTCAAAAGGAATAGTTAATTTTTTAATAATACCTATATTTTTATTGTAACATATAAAAAACTTATACAATTCAAAACTTCATAACTGCTACTTGGAGTAGTATTAAATATGTCGTAACAAAATTCATAATATGCACCAACAAGAATATTGTGAATAGTCTGTCCAAGCAAAGAAGACCCTCTGGTAAGATGGGAAAATGACTCCAGCTAGGTCAATATTTGTTCAAGAATTATAAATGTGGTCTTAATAGTAGATGAAATTTTTTCCTAAAAATTGAGATCAAATTGATAATTTTTGAACCAATATCGACCGAGCTGGAGTCATTTTCCCATCTTTCCAGAGGGTCTTCTTTGCTTGGACAGACTATAACTTACAACAAACCCTTTTCCTATTCCAACTGCCCATGCAGTTATGAAGCCTGATATTTAGTTCTATTAAACTATGCCGCTTACTGTATCATGTAGACATGTACTGAATATTACTATAGGCTACTAAATAGTAGTTTGTGACTTCTGACTGACCATTTCAATCAGATTGTTAGTCTTGGTTCAGTTGCCTTTCACTGTTCCACTCTGAATTCTACTATTGATTAAGTATGTAGTTTTCAAGTGGAGACAACTTGTTCATTCATTTTTTTTGTTACGTTGCAGCCTTGTAAGTCACGTGGGTTCAATGACTTATATATAATATAGACTTGTTTCAAGATTTGATCATTCAATATTTATAACATCAACAAATTTTTTTATATTTTAAATAATTAAAAATTATTATTTTAAAATAAATAATTTATAATTAATTTTTTTATTGAAAAGAATCAAAAAGGGTACTTTGTTAATTATTTAAAATAAAAAAACAGTGATAAAAGAAGCCCTGAGATTAAGGAAACATCAACAAATTGTAATGATAAAATAATTATCACAAAGAAATGTAATCGAATCTTTTTTCTATTCTTACAATATACCTATCCTACTGAATCTAAGTGCCAAGTTGAATTACTAAATATGAAATTTATTTGCATGAGTTTAATTGTATCAAGTTTAAGATTATTGAACCGGTTCATGAGTAGGATAAATAATAGCATTCTTGAAAACTGCAGATTCACTGGGATGTTATTCCAATTTGTATTGCTTTATTTTATTCATCTTTATTCTAGGCTTTATTTTATTAATCTTCTTTTTCTGAATAGAATTTTAATAAATATCCCACACACAATACCCCAATAAAATTCCAACGGCTCTGGAAATTGAAAAATGTACAAATGAAAAATATTAACTCACAAATATTAGAGTAAGAAGTATTCTTGTACTGTATTTTTTACTTCAAACTCATTCCAATTGTAATATTTTTCAAGCTTTTGATAAGTCAATAATAACATACTAATTACTTTATAAGCTTGGATTTCTGTGGATCTCAAATGTGGAATTGGTTGAAAAAACACAATCATTCACTCTCTCATAAAAACTAGTCAAGTAAGTGTTGAAATAATTTCCATCTTCTAATACTGTATTTTCCTTTTTTTGCAGGTGAGTACCGAAACCTTCACTAGAACTTTCATAATTTGGTTGGTGAGTCAAAAAAATCTATTTTATTCTACTGTTGTTGGAAAATTACAAAAAAGTTGAAGATAGTTTATAATCACATTAATCAACACTATTGTTCCAGTCTCCATTGGACTATTTTCATGCGTTTCACGTTTGCTCATCGGTTCCTTCTAGAAAGGTTTTCTCCCAAGAGAATGGAACAATCCAATCAGCGATGCTTGCCAAGTGATCGAACTGGATTGATAGATTTATTTACCGACTATTTGGTGTTTATACTGACAAAAACGCGGCTTCTCATTGGAAATTAGAATAAAAGGAGCCGCTTCCCTATTTGTTTGGCAGCATTTAGACGTAGGTGCACCAAATTTCTTTATACCCACATTTTGGTCGATTCCAGTGTGCTGCAGAGCATGCGGCCAATGCTTAAGTATATTATGCAGCATACCGTGAAGCCAACAAAAATCGACCAAGTGGTGGAAATAGGGATTGAGTTTTTAGACTGATGGTTTGTTAGTTTTTGGTGGAAAAACATCTTAGCCGATGGGTAGTGACGTCAATGCGCAAATCGTGAATACAAAATCGACTTATTTCGGGAAGGTTGAGTTTTAAATTAGCTCTAAGTTCCAAGAGTCAATGTCGAAGGTGGAAGGTTTTGTTCCTCCAGTGAATTTGATTGGATAAAATCATTCACACGATTAGAATACAATAGGATTGGAACACAGACCAAGTCCAAAACGTCTCTTCTTCCCAATTCTTATTAGTTGTTATTAAAACTAAAGGTCATGTTCGCACTTGAATCATAACTTACACAAATTTCGAATTCTGAAAGGTGAGAAACTATGGAACATCAATTTAGATTTTGGAAGGTAGAAAGGAGTCATAACTCACTCAACCTGAGGTCTGGTCGTGGAAATCAGAAAACTAAGTTTTGAGGAAATTGAGTTAAAATTTTAATATTAAAGGGAAACTGATAAAATAATGTAGATACATAATAAAAAATATAAAAATAATTTGTCTAGTTATTGAATAATTTGGTCTAAATGATAATTTTATATCAACCTCTGTCTCTCGTAAGTGTGGGAACACAATGATTTTGTGTTGGAAACGCTCAGGTGGTGGAAATAGACAATAATTTGAATTATAGTCCATTCACGATGGCTTGAGACGAGATAAACAAAAGCACTTCATGTGTGTGTGTGTGTGTGTGTGTGTGTGTGTGTGTGTGTGTGAGAGAGAGACTGGAGTGGCTTCGTTTTAGCCACGACTTAAAAAAGCAATGCCGAAACCCCGAATTTTGTTGTCGGGACTGCAACCAAAGCATTGAGACGAAAACTTTTACTATAATTGTTTGTTCATTTAAGGTTCATGCAGTCGAGAGACAACCGAAATAAGCAATATCCCAATGTGTACCTATAAAAAAGATTACTCGGAGATACATATTCTGAATTGCCTACAACAAAATTCGCGATTTCGGCATTGCTGTCACTTGTTTATGTCGTGGTTAAAACGAAGCCACCGCAGTCAAAACACACACATGCAGAGCTTTTGTTTATCTTATCTCAAGCCATCGTGAATGGACTATAGACAAATTTTTGTATGTGGCAATGTGTCTGATGAGATATAGTGAAATTCAGCTATGATAAAAACACAAAAATAGTATTCACTTTCATACATTTTAGACGAATATTGATTAAACCTTATTTTACTAAAAAATTGAAAGACAAAAGTTATTACTGTATTGTGATAGTTGACAATATATTTTGTATTCATCATGCACAATGCAAAACGTGTATCTCAGGACATTTCCAAACTTGCGAAAATATTGAATTCAGGAAATATGTTTTAATAACATGATATTGATTGGTTGAATTGAGGTATTAAAACGTCCTACAATATAATTTTGAGATTTTCTCCTACAATATTCTGTTTTTTAGAAGATCCATAATTCTCATCATTCCAAAATAATATTAATAATGAACGTTTCCTAATTGCAAAAAAACATTAAAGTAAGTATATAGTAAGCTGGAGATTAACACTGGATCTTGATGTATAAAACCCACATGCAATAAATAAATGTTATTTGCTTGTGACTAGCTGTATTGGAATGAATCAAATATTGCCTGACTTGAGGTCATAAATACTATCCAACATTATTCTCACTTATGTGTTTAAGTGGTTTTTGAGTTAGTACGGGTTTTGAGCAGCTCATAAAATCATGATTGAGATGATTTTCCTGTTTGGATAGTTGTAAACAAACTGTTTATTGCTAAATTGTTTTTAGCAAAGTTCATTGGTTTCTAGATAAGTTACTATACTATCAGTAAAGTCTGTTCAAGCAAAGAAGACATTCTGGCAAGATGGAAGAATGACTCATGTTCGGTCAATATTGGTTAAAAAATGTACATTTGGTCTCAAATTGTGGGAAACATACTGATCTACAATTAGAGACCAAACTCATTATTTTTAACTCAATATTGACTTGGCTGGAGTCATTTTCCCATTTTCCCAGAATGTCTTCTTTGCTTTGACAGACTATAGCTATACTCTACTGTTAGTAATGGTTCTAGCAATGAATAATCATCAAACTATTGAAATTCAATGCGATATTAGCTTAACAATATAGACAAATATAAATAAAAAAGATTTATGGAAATAGGCCTACTGAACTAAGGGAGCTTGAATTCACTACATGTGATTTTCTTTGTATTATGAAGCATAAAGCATTGTATTGGCTTTCAATGATTTTATTGGTTGCGTATAAATTTTCAAACCTTCCAAATAAACTACTATTTTAAATAAATTTCCAAACCTTCCGAATAAAGTACTAGTTATACGGTAGCCTATTGGGTTTCCTTCAAACCTCTTGATATTGAATGAAGTAATTACATTTTAATCAAGTACGGTAAGTTACTTGTTTTCGACTTTATGTACTGTATTGCTTCGAATTTGGCTCATATTAGGCTTATTCTATTGGGAATTTGTGTACGAATTGCATGATTATCTTCAAATTTATTTAATTTGTTATGAAGGCATGTGGATGAGGAATTTGGTAGAGATAAAAATACAAGATAGAATATTATGGAGATTTAATACGGATAACTACCACAATATAACATTCACAACTACTCAACAAGAGGAATTTGGTCCCTATACATTGTGATCTGATAAGCTGCACGATCCTATAAGTTGGAAGATATTTCTACTATTACTGTATCTTGGAAGATTTCTACTACTATAATGTACCTTGTATATTTATGATGGCATACAAGCTGCTAAGGAATCTGGTCGTGATTGAGTCCGATTCAATCAATACAAAGTTCATGAAATGAGTTAATCATCGAACATCTTTCAATGTAGCCAAATCATTACTCAACGGTAGAAGCTCCTTGCCAAACTGTCATGTTATTAATGAACTCTCACTCGATATGATATTATGTCTATGAAATATCAATGCAACAATTTTCGCGGCGCGACTTGGCGAGCTACCAAAACTTTAGCGAACCGTGGCCTATTTAGAATAGCAATAATATATCTGCCGAGAACTATTTTTCGTATGTTCAGAATTTATTAGTTGTCAGTGGGCTCTCACAGATAAATCTATTAGGGTTGATGCTGGACCGGAAAATGTCCATGATGACAGCTATTATGGGCCGATTATAAATTGAGTTCTGCGCCAATTTTATGATATTTTATGCGTTGTGAATCTGATTACAGACAGTTGTGGATGGTAAATCATAAATCATTCATCGCTATTAAGTGCATTACATTTTTTCGACCATTAATTTACCAGTAAACTATGTTTCACTAGCAGTTTATTAGTTTGTAGACGTGCGGATTTCACAAAAATGCTTGAAGAAACTTTGCTTTGGTAGAGCTTTTAACTTTTCAACCCAATCAATGCAGAAAAAACATTGAAATTATCAATCAATTCCAATAGCCTAAATGTACTTGACATAATAACTTTATAATGATACTGTTATAGTCCGACCAAGCAAAGAAGACCCTGTGGCAAGATGAGAAATGACTAAAGCTTGATCAATATTGGTTCAAAAATGATCAAATTGTAGGAAACACTTTGATCTACTATTAAGACCACATTTATAGTTCTTGAACAAATATTTACCAAGCTGGAGTCATTTTTACTTTTAGCCAGAGGGTCTTCTTTGCTTGGACAGACTATACAGAATACGCGTTAGGCCTAAATTATACATTCAATAGAATTAGTATAGCTGATGCCAAGTTAGGCAGTTATAAACATTTTATAACAGTTAAACATTTTAAACAGTTATAGACATTTTCGTCCATCTCTTGTAAGTAATGCACCCTATTAACAGCTGATGTGAAGCATCTATTGTCTCTTTTGATTTCAAAATAATCATATAACTTTGGTATAGCTAAAAAATGACAACTCTAATTGACAACATCAACAGATATTGGAGCGCACAAGGAGCAGATGAAACCGCCTAACTTTTTGGCTTCAGCTATAATAGTTCTATTTGAATGAATAATGTAACGGGTTTCCTGTAAAAGTATTATATTATTATGTCAAGTAGGCCTACACTACTTGGAATTTATTGACAATTTCTATGTTTTTTGTGCATTGATTTGTTTGAAAAATTATTAAATTTATAAATTTAAATGATGATTACAGTTTTTTAATAATATGGATTAATGTTTTTAGAATCAAGAATAGATATACCTATTGTTACAGATTCACAATTTTAATTCAATCCAGCATCCAAAAGCAATCAAGATCTCAGATAAGTTTGAATTTACAATCAGATTTTTATGGTTGTTGTACATGACTACAGTGGGGGCGTATAGTTTTGAACACTCCCTAAAATTACTAATTTAATTGATGGTCATTTTAATTTTTTGAAAATTAAATTGTTGTTTTGGGCACTGTAATTACTGGCCGGAAGACAATTGCTTATTCGATTACTGTTCCACCCACTTGTGTATTATTTGTTCGCTCCTACGCCCCTTATCGAAAAACAATTGTATTCCACTTGAAGCCCACAGTGTTCTCTTTAAGTTATCATAGAGGTATCCCTTTTAGAGCAAGGTACTTGACCCACTACTGTAGAGTCTGGTCGAGGAAAGAAGACATTCTGGCTAAGATGGGTAGATGACTCCAGCTTGGTGAATATTGCTTCAAATTTTATAAAATTTGGTCTTAAATTCTAGAGCAGAATGTTTTCTATAACTTGGAACCAAATTTATAAATTTTGAATGAATATTGTTCGAGTTGTAGTCATTTTTCAATCTTGCCAGAATGTCTCCTTAGCTGCTTCGACAGACTATACCAGGACAAATAGAATGGAGGCCTACGGTTTTGCTAAAGACAATGCAGGCCTACTGATTATACACAGTACTCTGTACTTCCATATTCAGCTTTAGAAGTAGTACTTTGGTCCATATTAATCGTTGTCCCATTTGATGCACTATTGGAAAGTTGGTATGAAACTACAACTACTGTACCTGCTATTATTTCAAATCTCAAAAACCATTCCTTAGTTGTTACTCGTATTTTGGTGCAAGGCTGCACCAATTACAGTACTGTAGTGGTAAAATATTCTTATTCATGATTTGAAATTTTACATGATTTGGCGAGTACCTAGCCTAAAAACAACATAATTCATCCCAGTTGATGCAATCAGTGAATGTAGAGAGAACTTCCTCTTCACTGTTACAACCTTGTTTATATAAATAAACTAGCCGGCAGGCTCGCTTCGCTCGCCTTCTCCGCCTAGCCAGGGGGCTCCGCCCCCTGGACCCCCGAAAGTATCAGCAGTGTCAGTGAGTCAAACAGGCTCGCTTCGCTCGCCTGCATGACCTCTGTCAGTGTAAGCTGAGACAAACAGGCTCGCTTCGCTCGCCTGCAAATTCCGTTCAGAAGGGATTCGAAACTTATTGAACACAGCATTTCTAGACCTAATCTGGACCTGTTCACCAAATTTCGACATTTTCTACCAATTTATTCTCGAAAAATCCAAGAAAAAATAGTAAAACGCTAATATTGAGCGTATAACCTTGGGAACCATATCGGACATATTTTGAAACTTGATACAACATCTTCCAAATTAGTTTATCTATAATCTCACTGAACCATTGAATTTACAGTAAGGATTGGTCGTATCAAGGCAGAAGATATGCAACCCGCTAAACATCTACAATTTTGAAAAACCTGATTACTGGCGTAATCTTGAACGGAATTCAAAAATATCTTAACGCAACATTTCTAGACCTTATCTGAACCTACCTACCAAATATCAACATTTTCTACCGATTGGTTCTCGAAAAAATTGAGAAAACACCGAAAAACTATAGAAAAACTTAAATATTTGGCGTATCCTTGAAAAGTTTTTAAAATCCGTTCTTAGCGCGCGTCTAAACGTCCAACTGAACATGCCTGCCAAATTTGAACGCATTCAGTTCAGTGGATTTTTAGTTCTGGTGATGAATCAGTTTAGTCAGTCAGTGCCATTTCGCTTTTATAGATATAGATAATTATAATTTATTGCCATCAATTCATTGAACATAGACAACGTCAATAAGTTTATAAGATACGAATTATTAAAAAAAAAACTAACATGAAAATTTGAAAATAGAATATATTGAGTTAAATATTGTTCAATTGAGCTACAATATAAGTGATCTGATTGTATCAATTAAATAGAGACAATAGAGTATAGAGCAGCAAACGTTTTTCATCGAAGTGGTTGCATTTATCAAATAAGTAAAAAAGTATTGATGACTTCAAATAATCTCTAGTTTTTGAGCTAGTGTGTGTTGATTATTAAGTGAATGTCTCATTACAACTACTGTACTATAATCTATAGAACATAAAACAATCAATTAAAATATAATTAACGTTTCAGTTACTTGAATCAAAGGAGTAATTCATTATTTGAATGTAAATTCAAAAGTTACCGCAGTCATACCCAACCGATCGTTCAATTAGCATAATTTATTATTTCTCTAGCATAATTAATTACTGCTGTGTAATTGATATTTGCCAATACATTAAACGGTTGTTCATTTGAACGGGTCCGACCATCTGTTTTGCAAGATAGTAATCTGTATTTTAACGTCGGTTAAAGTCAGTATAGACTTCCCACAGCCTCTTCCAAATTTGGCGTGACTCTGTATCCATAATAAGTTTACTTATTTGGTAGAAGAGAATCATTTGCAATTGAAGCCGATAGATTAGCTAGGGCATCCCTGGTATGGTTTGTGTGGGAATCTGCCTACTAAGTTGGTCTTCTTTTTCATAATGTAATTGTTCACATTACTCGTATTCATTAATTCTTGACATTAGTTCATTCTTCATTGTTTTATTCTGATTTTTTGTAGGGAATATTTATTGCACCCTACTGTACATTGTAGGGCAACGTGTATTTGTAAGGGTGCATTTACATCCAGCCCAACATAACACAACTGAGCCCAAAATCCCCATACAGAATTATAGAGACTATATAATCATAGTGTGGACATTGAGTTGGGGCTATTGTAAATTGGTCTTGAGAAGTGAGATTTTTAAGATCTGCTGTCCATTATGCATGGACTGGAATCACTAGACCGAAAATATATACATCTGTTTACCAGGATTCTAATACTACTTTCAATACTAGATTTTCAACTTATATATTACTTACATATTTCATTTCATGCTTATACTAACTTATTCTAATGTAATTTATTTTATTTCTAAGTTTGTAATTTTGTTTTCTTTGAAGGATAAAAAAATGAATTTTGAACTTATTCTCAACTTGTTTGGATTAGTGTACCTATCTCAGTTTATTCTAGTATGAGTCGTCTATCATTGGTCCTACTTTAAAAAGGAATCTAGTCAATCCACTTGAATCTATTCTTGTTTCAACTAATATTTTCGTTGGAATAACATAATAAATCAATAAAACTTCACATGTGTGTATCAGCCTATCCGTTCATTGAAAGTTGATTTAATTTGCAAGAATGAGTTGGAAACGAACAAGTCAAACTGCTTTTGCTTATCGGACTTGTGCCTGTTTCCACCTATTACCAAAATCTTTGATTATAAATGCATATTTGGAAATGAAATTCTGTGATGAAAACTTGGTGAAATTCTGTTTCAAACAATAGTAGCCATAAACATAGACTTATTTGGAAATGGAATAATTAATGTGATAAAAACTTGATGAATCATGTTTTCAATTACAAATGCTCAGGTAATTCCTAAGTTATTTCAATAATTTCCTAAATGTATTTCAATAACAAATTCTAAAGTATGGTTCCTAATAGTATTTCAAGTGATAATTCCTAAATTTATTATTTTACTGGGAATTTTCTACAATCAAGGTTATTCTTCATTGACATCTTCCAATCTATTAGTTAATTAGATTAAAATAATTATTTACAAATAGTTCAAACTTATGATTCTTTAGGAATTATGAACTGTGTGCTCCTGATTCTATGGGGCATATCAATTTATTATTCTCATATATTGATTGAAGTATAAATTTTATGAATAATCAGTATTCCTTATGAATGAGATGGATTCCAGTATTTCTTAGGATGAGATAGAGATCTTCCTTTAACTCATGTTTGATATTTCCAGTGGAAGGAATAGTAGGTTTTAAATGTATAAATGTCAACTATAAATGGTTTATATGAAATGTTTGCAGCAAAAAATTACGTAAAAACTAATAATACTGTGAATACATAAGTTTCTTGACAGATGTAGGAATTGCGAATGGAATTGAATTCATTCTAGTTTCAAAATTCTCGAATTTAAACATAAATATTATTTATATGTTACATTCGCGAATATTTTTCATGTAATGAGGAAATTGGGTTGTTCGATATCTTATTCTGTAAATACCATTCTTCGACCATTCATTCACCAAATACCAAAACATTTTATTGTTAAATACTTAGGATAGATAGATAGATAAATGCCTTTATTTACATTTTGTAAACACTTTACAAAAGTTTTGTGGGCGAAGTTGAGGCATGCAAGCCCCCTCTTCCACTTAAACCACTATCACTGTATACACTAACTGCAGGATAGCCCACTATTTCTTCTGAGCATTTCATATTCAATTGTAAGCTTGTTGATACTGTACTATTACATTGCGAGAGATAAATTACTCAACAGTTACTGAAATTTAGTAGCTAGTAAAAGTTTAGTATGATAGTAAAATTTACCAAGCAAAGAAGAAGAAAATTGTAAAAACATCTCATTCCGGTTCCAAAAGATGTTGGTAAAGTTGCAACACTGATGTCAAACTAGAATTACAATCTAAACAGTAATGTTTTTAAAACAAACATCACTGCCATTTATGTCAGATTCTTAAGTGGTTTTTTATGCCCACCTACACCCAAATATTGTCTGTCCAAGTAATGAACACATTATAGCAAGATGGGAAAATGTCTCCAGATCGGTCAATATTGGTTCAAAAATTATAAATTTAGTCTCAAATTGTAGAAAACATTCTGATCCATAGTTTGAGATCAATTTTATAATTTTTGAACTAATATTGACCGAGCTGGAGTAATTTTCTCATCTTGCCAGAATGTCTTCTTTGCTTGGACAGAGTATACTTGTTAACCGTTTTTGGACTGTGCATTACAAAGTTGTCAAGTTGTTTTACTACAAACAATTTTGGAGGTTCTTTTCTAATCTGCATATTTATAATGTGTAAGCAAACGATACTCAGCTATTTACATAGATATTGTTTGGATCTAATAATAATTAATTTTTACGAGTGATTGTTGTGTGGTTGCCTTCTCTGTTTTTATATTTATTGAAATTTATTAACAATGCGTTTTCCTTGAAGGTCTCTTTTGGTTTTTCAATAATCCATATTGAATTGCAGTAATATTAATGTGAATCACTTGCATTCTTACTGGGTGGTCCAGGACTAGGATCTTATTTAGTATGCAGATTTCTTATTGTATTTTGATACTTTACTTATTCAAAATAATTGTTTCCTATTTATTGCATTTTTATTCAGTATTTCCTATTTATATTTTAATATAATCCAAGATAATATATGAGAATAATAAGAAAGATAATATATAATATAAGAAAGTATAGTTATAGTATATAAATGAACATTAGCTTCATTCCTACTATAGATTCTATTCTTGGACCATTATATTTTTAGTATTAGTATTAGTAATAGTACTGTATTAAACTATTATTTATTGCATCATTTTCCAGAAAAATAGCCTATTATTTTATAAATTAATTCTACCTATTAATGGAGTTTAGCAAATTCGTTGCTTTATTTGCTAGAAAACTTAATGATACTTCATTTTTCTATTAGTCATTTGTAGCCCATAATGTACGGTATATTTAATAATAAAGAAAATCTATGGTTTTTTTTAAATAATTTTTTCAAAATCCAATCTCATAAGGGTAACCGTATTTTGTAAATGAAATATGAACCCACAATATTATGTCTGAAAGGCATAATTTTTTATAAATTTCATGATTGAAAACCCACTGATTTTGTAAATTCTACATTTTATTGATGGTACAAAACCATGGTTTTGTGGTCATGCCGATCACTATAAATTTCAAGCTGACTGATGTGAACTATGTCTGTGTGGTCACAGAACCATGGTCCTGTACCGTACCATAAATAAATGAAGAATTGACAAAAAAATTGATTATTGAGCTGTCCCACAATATCAATAGTGACTCCATACTTTGGAATTTGTGATTTATGATTGGTTTTCCAATCAAGTTTTTTATCCAATGGTTAGACTAGCTACTATGAAAGTTAGTTGTATAGGTAGTACTATGCTACTTCTACAAACCAAAACGTTTATAGTTAAAAGGCATAATTTATATTCTAGCTCAACCTTTACATGATTTCTCAACTCAACTAATAGTTCCAAACCTAGATGAAGTGATTTTATATTCCTTAGTTACACATCTAATAATTTGCACCCGGGGCTGTTTGAGAAAACAGCTCCAAGAAAGTGTTAAAAAGCCTTTTGGATATCACGCTCCGCCACTCCTTTCAATTTACCAACTTATTAAATGAATGATCCTAGACTGAACCTTCCAGCCTTGATAACGGGTTACCTGACACTAAACAACCAAAAATATTAATAGTTCTTCCCAGTTATTCAGGTAATAGACCAACCTTTTCAGTTTTCACTTTCTTCTACACTTGGTAAACTCCAAACTAGCCTAGTACGTGCTTTAGGAAATAATTAACGTGTAGTCTAGGAAGGTATAGTTTGTTCAAGCAAAGAAGACATTCTGTCAAGTTGGGAGAATGACTCCAGCTCGGTCAATATTGGTTCAAAAATCTAGAATTTGATATAAAATTGAAGAAAACATTCTGATCTATAATTTGAAACCAAATATATAATTTTTGAATCAATATCAACTGAGCTGGAGTCATTTTCCCATCTTGCCAGAATGTCTTCTATGCTTGGACAGACTATAGAATTTCCGACAGTTTTTTATCTAGTGATAGGATCAACCTTTTTGGTGGTTATTCTAGTTTGCGTAGTCTACTATTTTCAATCTTGACATCTATCATTATCTTGTAAGAGCTTGATATTTTTGGCTACAGTGCATAGTACATAGTTACTTTGCGTTTTTTTAAATGTAACAATATAATTATTTACCGAATTTGTGTCGGTATTACTTTATTATCAGAGAGTTTGGCTTGTTAGACAACATTCAAATTAGTTCTTTTTTGGTTGATTGGTCTATTTTCTTGAATCAAGTTTCAAATACCCGTTCCTCATTGTATTATTCCGAATACCTCATTCTGTTGACTACTCCTTCCTTAATATTATTATCTTTACATCTGATACAAACCTGCTACCTCAACCTCAATAGGCTACTAATTTCCTGAAAATTTTTATTCAATCCAATATTGTGTTCAAAAGTGAATGCTGTAAATGTTTCCAATAATTTCAATTTACATCTAAAATGTTTTATATAATTCGAATTATTAGAAATCGGAATAATACTATTTTTATCTATTATAACATGTGTGTCAATCACATCACAGTAAATGGTTATTCCACCATGGATCGTTATTTTCAATAACAATTGATGAATTATAAGACAAAAAACCTTGCTATTTTTTATCAATATACAAAACATGCCTGATATAATCGTCAACAAACTATCATGATTTAGAAACATTATTTTGTCCAAATAATGAAATTTGAAGGCATGCAAGGGGTATACATAGGATGGATTGATCAGAACATTGTTTGCATTATTCCGTTTTATTCGTGTATTCCAACAAATCCGAAAAAATTAATGATTTAGAAATTAGTTTCTATAAATTTAATCAATTCAGAACAAATCAAGGCCTACATTGGTTTAGTATTAATTTTTTAACCTTATAAAACTGAACATTCTTTGGTATGTATAATACAATAATTTCATGAGTTCTTATTGATTTTTAGATGTATAATTATTATTCCTAATTATCTCTGTTAATTTTAGCTGCATCTTGGTGAATTTTGCAATGAGATTATAGCACTATTTTAATAATAGATTATGACCTATACTCTGTCCACGGAGTGTTTGGACCTAAGCTCCTCCCCCATTTTGACGTCGCAGGCGGCTTTAGCCAATGGCAAGTAAGGTCATCATGCTGCAGCTGTTACTTTTTAGGTCACAGTCATGCTGTGGAAATCTGGGAAACGCAAACCTTTCACTTTTCAGGGAATCTATCAAAATTTATGAGTTTGCATCTCTCTGCCAGCTGATTTACATAAGTCAAACCTCTTATGGAAGATTTTTTGTTATTTGTTTCACCTTCAACAAAACAACATAGTTATTTTAAAAATATTGGTTTTATTGGATTCAAAGTACGTACAGTAATGAGATTAATTTCTTGCACATTTAAACTTGAAATTTGGTTATATACTTGAATTTGTAGTAGTGTGTAGTTGAATGAGTTTGAAATTCCCGGTTTGAACTGAGCAGTCAAAATAATAACAAAAATATTATTATGAAGGATTATGTTCAATTAACTATAATTCTATCAAGTGATAGATCGTTCTCATGTTAGAAGGATGTAAATTTTGCCGAACAACCATAAAAACATCAATATTTCTAAGGCCACTCAAAAATTCGATTAGAAGTTGAAGTTGAATTGAAGTTCCAATATCGATTAGAAGTTTCTACACGTTTCTGTCAATTGCGATCGACCGCTTGTGAGCTAGCTGGTCGGATCATGACGTCAGAACCTCGGAGGGAGGAGCTTAGGTCCGAACACTCAGTGGACGGAGTATAGCTCTCTCATATAGCCCATATAGGTAGTTTATCTACTCCTTACACTCTCTTGTAGTAGTTTATCTATTTGAACTTTCGCTATGTCTTTAGTTTGTCTCTTGATTCTTCTTCTACCGGTAAGTTGGTACCCTGTGGCAACAGGCAAGTCAGTTTCCTACAAGGCCAGTTTTGCCAACTGTGCTCCTAGACTTGGTCTGTCTCTTCAATTGGCAAGTCACGTGACCGACAAGCGGTGTGTGATCTTCGTGTGATTTGGATTGCGGAAGATGCGTGCTACAATCATAGGTTTCTTTTAATTGATTATTTTAAACTTGAAAAATAGTTTTCTGAATATTGTTATGAGTTTCTAGTGATCAGATATCACAGTACTACCTGATCGGAATCAATTCATCAATAAAAATAGACAATTTGAGTTGCAAAATAGACAATTTAAAATATTAGAATGATAGAGAATTTAGAATTTCAGTTTCACACAGATAAATTGAATAAAATATCTTAGTTTATTTAGATGAAGTTATTGAGTTGTTCACCAGTATTTTCATGTTTTAATGCATTTATAGACGGTTAGACTAATAATTATAAATAAACTCGACCACTTTATAGTTTCTCCCTCCTTTGGGAGATTGGCTGTCGTTAGTAAAGTTTCCCGTCTCTGGAGGAATAGTAATTGTTGCATTACACTCTAACTGATTAACTGCATATTATTCAGAGGTGTTCTGCGCCGCCAATTGGTTGCGGAGACTGGCTTATGGTTGAAAGGATCAACGTGTAACTACACGTTACCTCTATCCTGGTTGATGATTATTCGCTTGCTGTATGGTCTGTCCTGCCGGGGGGATTCTGGCGGGGTGGAGGGGCGGCTTCGGCTCGGCCAGTGTTGGTTCGGGGACTGTGAGTTCTGATTGAGAATTTATGGATTTTGGGCCGGTATTGGCCGGGCAGGGGCCGTTTCCCGTCGTGCCGGGGTGTCTTCTTGGCTTGGACGGACTGTATAGTAGAGTGAATTTGAAACTGGCAACCAGCTGGTAGGCCTAGGCCCTTCATGGGCTGTTGAGCCAGACATACATACTTTATAGTTTCTAGTCAGCTAAAAATGATGTAATTTACAACTATTTTAATTCTCATGCCTCATGTCATTCTTCATCATCTTGATAAATCAATAATACGATTGAAGATGACATGGTCAATGAAGAAATGTTTAAAAGAGGTTGAATAAAGGAGTAGGAAGAATTCCCAAGTAATTAATTTATCACTTGTTTATCGATTTGCTTGAATGATTTTTTATTCATCTCTACATTAGGCTCATATGAAATTCAATATAACTTATGTTTGGCTAAGACTAGAGGGAGTTATCACATTCACTTCTTCTTAAAATAGTATGAATTTTTTCTTGAATATGTCATAATCAGATTTTTGTAAGCTTGTATAAATAGTAAGAGGGGCAGTATTGTACTCTTCCATGCATAATTACTCAATAAATATGATAATATTTATGATGTTTATGATCATTTATGATTGAGCCTATGTTTATGATCACCAATAAACTATAGATTATTACCTCTAGCCTAATTTATTGCTTTCCCTGTGATCGTTTTCAAACAAACCCAATCTCGAAATTTACCCTAATTAGGTGAAGTGAGTTATTGTCAATTATTTTTTCATCCTTTCTCAACGCTGAAACCTCAGCAGTGACAAGTTAATAGAGTTTTGTGAAGAATTTCAGGCATGATGATGACCTTTCCGCTGTTGAAATATTTTTTGGAGCATTTCGGCGCGACAGTTTAAAAGCTCTTAAATAAATTACTTCAGTATGTTTTTGAGGCCCATTTAAATGTTAGGGAACAGGTAGAGGAATTCGATGTGGGTTTGAGGAAGGGTGGAGTCGATGACAGAAGATGGATAAGGATGAAATCAGGAGCAAAATGTTTAAAAAAGCAAGAAAAAAGAGAGAGACGATTTGGAGTGAGAAGAATTTTGTGACCAAAAAGAAACAGGAACTAGAAGTCGAGTTTTCATTTCTACCACTGATATATTTTGCCTGTGTAACTGTCTTAAGAAGTGAATTGGAGAAGTGGAAGTAATTTAGTGATTGGAGAAAAAAGGAAAAATTGGAGAGGAAAGGTTTATTGATATTCATATTTTGAATATAATATAATTTATATCTGCCAAAGTTGTGAGTGAATTTTAGAAGTGGAAGAAAGTCAGTGATGAAAAATGAAAGAGGTTATCATGTTCATTGATATTCATATTTTAAAAATCCAGTTTTGAAAATCATATTTCCAAGTCTCTATATTGAGATATTTTTGCTGGAAATGTGTCTCCCCAGTCATATAAATTTCTTCATTAGTATCATGTCTACCTTTATTTGGAATATATTCATTAAAATCTGGAAATGAGACGTTTTGGACAATTATCTGTGTTTCACGCATTGAGTAATCTATTTTATCAGATAAATGAATATGATAATTATTATTTTGAATTTCAATTATTCTTTTTGATGTTACTATTCCTATTCACATGTCTCCTTGTATTAGGTTTGCTTGTAATGATGTTGAAGCTGGACCCATTAATAAGAAGAAATCAGTTGGGCGTATTTCATAATAAAATTGAAGATAGACCCACAATGGATACAAAGCAATAAAATACAATCGGAGCTATCTTGCAGACTGTATAGAGAATATATTGTGCTCGAAATGTTAGTTGACTTCCTAATTTCAATCTCATAAGATTGTACGAAATACATCCTAATTTCAATAATGAATAACTTATGAAAATATCTATTAAGTTTTGGTTTGTCTCAAGTCAAGCTTATCAGTAACGTGTGTACATAAGTGAATTTAATATCATGTACATTATAGGGTCCATAATTTGTACTGATCCCATCCATGTTTATACGCTGTCAATTGGCGAGACAATAATTGTCTCCTGAAATTTACAGCTGATGTAAAGTAACTATTGAATCTTTTGATTTTGAAATCACCAGCTAGGCATGGCTTGTTGAAAACTCTAATAGACAACATCAGCTGTTTGCGCCTGGCATCAGTTGTCTTATGACAATTGGCTCGCCAATTGTTATCGTATAAAATAGGCATTAGTGCTTACGGAACATGTTTTAAAAATTGCATAATTTCTAGGATTCAAAGACATAACTAAAGGCGTGCACGGTGCACAGTACAAAAGTTCTGAATGGGAGTAAACTAAGTAACAGTATTACACAAAAACGTTACATCACATCTAATTATCGCCTCTATTTCTAAGTTTTTTTCAACAATGTGCGAGTAGAGACTTATTATCATCTCACCATTCACCAGAGACAAGCTTTGAAAGAACTACGGTACTGTGAATGTACTTGATAAGACTCCAAAAACAGTTTCACTTACTTTACCTGTTTTATGTTTTTGGAAATGGTTTGCTATAGCTTTTTAACCTATATTTTGAAACTATAATTTATTCATATTATATTTGAAACTATAGTTCAGAAATATAATTACATGTTGCCTACTGTAACTTTTCGACTGGTTTTCGTGAACGATTTAATTTGAAAAAGTGGTTTTTGTTAAATTGTGCTGAATTTTGTTAAATTCATGCCTGAATTTACAATAATTGTGTGTAACTTGAAGAAAACAATTGAAACAACTGAAGTTTAAAAATAAGGAAATATGTAAAAGTATCTCCTTCCTACTTATCATAAAGATATCGGAACACACCCAAGGCTATAATAAATCAAGATAGATTTACTTACCTTGATCGGAACCCTCTATTTTATTCAGTATTTTTTTCATTATTTCTGTGATCTGATTTTCCAAAAATCGTTAATTTTTCCAAATATCAGTGATAACCAACTGACAAATCGATTGACTTTCATAGTTTTGGAAAGATAATTGAAATTAATAGCATACTCTTCAGGGTACGTTGGGCATTGTTCATTTTAACATTGATTTGTCTGTTCCAATCAATGCCTTATTCCTTTTATTACAGTAGCCTATTGATTAGGTGAAATCACTTTAGATTGTTAAATATACTATCTTGGCTTCATTAAAATCACTATGTTCTTCTAAAACGTTGTGGAATAAACTCAAATATCATGCTCAACATGTAAGCCCAAATCGAAACAAGTTTAGTAACTGAACTCAGGTTGAATCAAATCCCTCATCTTTATTTTGGGCAAACCTGATCAACTAGACTTTTCCTCACTCTCTTTCTCTCTTGACTCCTTACTTTTTATATTTTATTCTCTTCATCTTCATGATGTAACTTTGCAAGGTAGTTGATTGGAATTAGAAACTGTGATGTGATGAATCATTAGAAGGTAGGTTTGATTATTAGATTTATAGAACGTAAGGAATGGGCGTATGGTATGGGAGAGTAATTTTGAAACTTAGTTGCAAATGAACTTTACAAAGTGCTCAGTGGGTTTTTGATTGATGTTTATTAAAATACTCTCTATAAAAAGTTCATGTTAATTGATTGGGAACCGGATTATGAGCAAGCTATTTATGCACTACTGTAGTATTGGACAAACTTGATTTTGCATTATCTTAAGTTATTATTATTGACTCAGGTTTGGGAATGCTACTCATTTGACAGAAATGACAGGTAGCCTAGGCCAGTGGTGTAGGAGATAAAAATAAATTCATTTCTGATGAAATAAAACACACTTATATTGTCAATTCTTCAGTTCATTTACGTACAGGATCATGGTTTCGTAAATCAGTCTAAAAATGAGACCTTTGTGGTCTCCAAATCATGATGTATACCATGATCCTGTACCACTGGCGGTTCGTGCCCACAAAACAGGTGAAGTGCTCGTATCTTTTATTGTACAGCACTTCACTTTTTTCGTGGGCACGAGCCGCCACTGGACCTGTACCAAAATAAATTGTATAATTGACAATACAAATTTGTGTTTTATTTCATTATGGACCGAAGGCTTATGTGCAACTTTCTGGCTTCTCTGTGTAACTAATGCATTATTCTATTTTTTCTGAGGCTGATACCCCAAGAGCTCCTAGGCCGGTTCATGGGTAGTAGGCCTAATAAGAGAGAGATGATGCTGATAAGAGATGATTACTACTTTTTAGTCAGTCGGGACCGAAGGCTTATCTTCTTCTAAAGACGAGGTGGCCGTATCTATGTTATCAAATCATTGTCACCGGTCAAGAATCGAACCCGTAACCTCTTGTTTGTTATCAGACCGTCACGTTATCACTTACTCCAACAAGCCACCCATATTGTTACCGATGTCAAATCGACAATAAATTAATGAATAAAAACATAATTATAACTCTTGCAATATCACCGTTTAAGGCTACTAGGCCTATATCAGAAGAGTTGAAGTCTAGATTACTTTCACAGATTGTTCTTCTACCATCACTTTGAAATTAATCGTCTTGTTGATCTGAAATTTATTTGTCGAGATGTGAGAAATTAATTGAATTTCTTATTAGCTATCATGTTGAGTTATCATGCACAGAGGCGGCAAATCTGACATAAGCCGAGGAACTGTTTATTGCCCATTGCTTATAATAATGAATTCGCATTCAAATGCAAATAAGAGATCAAGAAAATATGAAATCGGAAATGAAATGCGGCAAACTAATTGAATTGCATGTCAGTTCTGCCGCGAATGTCTTGCGGCTTCGCGATTACAAGTGAAGTAGAAAATGAAGGAGAATATAATTGCAATGAGCATTGAGAACTTGAAAAATAGGAATAGTCTGTCCAAGCAAAGAAGTCATTCTGGCAAGTTGGGGAAATGACTACAGCACGTTCAATGTTCGTTCAAAAAATACGAAATTGTTCTCATTGTAGAAAAATTTTGTTCTATAATTCAAGACAAATTTATAATTTTTAAACCAATATTGACCGAGCTGGAGACATTTTTCCATCTTGCTAGGATGTCTTCTTTGCTTGGACAGACTATAGTTGAGCGTCATGCTGTGAAGCAGCAGGGTTTCTTGTCGTCTGTCATTTAACTCTATCTGAATATCTGAACTTGTTCAATTGAGTATTTTTGAACCACTTTCAATAAGTGTTTTCCATAACATAGAACATTGAACTTATATGATGACTATTAAATTGGTATTACCAGAGAGGATTAAAATGTAATATGTTTCTAGTTTATAGCCCCTCTATCGTAGGCCGGATTTTGGTGTTACTGGGTGATTTAAGGCCGATTAGGCACTGATATTGGGGCGCCCCTCAAGCCTCATGACGCCCCCATAATGCAGCCCTTCCTGAGAAGAACCAGATCGTGGGACGTTCCACGAAATTTTTGGAATATCGTTATCAAAAAAGACATTTTTATATTACTGTATTTTCAAGATGTGATAAAGTTCTTTCTTGCTGTCCAGAGACTGGTATCAATTCAAATTGAATTTTCAATTGAAAATTGGGTCCATGTATCCTAGTATCCAGGTGAGTTTGGAACACCCTTTGGTGTTCTAACCCAATATAACATAACTTACATGTATTTTTAATACGTTGGAATAACGTAAGCCTATATGTAATGTATTGTAAAACGAATAGTGTATGTGGCACTGGCGGCTCGTACCCACGAAACAGGTGAAGTGTCTGTATCTTTCACTGTACAGCACTTCACCTTTTTCGAGGGCACGAGCCGCCAGTGGTATGTGGTTGATCAATGCTCTTTGGCAAATCATCAATTGGGTGAGTCCGTTCCAATACTGATTTTTTCTCACAATATTACGGCCCTTGGCGAGAATATAACTCACATAATTAAAAAAATGAAGATATGTTGATGATTTTTCAAGTGCAGGAAATTTTAAAACCATTCTTATCAATACCTCGGATGTTATCAATTTAGAATTTCTGTTATTAAAATTCAATTAGAAAATTTCCCTAATATTTATACTGAATTGTACTCCAAACAATTTATTTGCATTGAGACGTTAACATTAATAGTTTAGGTCGGGAATAATTGAAGTTTAGGCTACATCGTATAAAATGAGATGAGAGTGTTATCTTGAATGAGTATAAGATGAGAATGCGAAATCATATTTCTATATCATTTCATACAGCTCAAAACTATCAAGGTAAAACTAAATTCAAATTCTATAAGTAAATAATTCCTTCATGTACTAACATGGAATAATGAATAAACTATATTAGCGAAAGTAGTTAAATATTAAATCAGCGTTACATTGTGTGAATGCTACGCCATCCACCATTTTCCCCTAGTAGCCATTTTGCAAGCCAGGACTCACGAAACACTGTCAGCCAATCAGAAAAGAGCAGGCGGGGCTTGATGGCGTGTCCAAGTCAATTCTGAAACATCACCCGACAACTGCTGCCATCTTCTGGTTGTATTCGTAAACTTTTTAAACCGTTGTCAGCCAATCAGAGCGTAGACGGAGCTTTGAGGGTTGTCCAATAGAATTCGAAGCAAGTCACTCTATTGCTACTGCCGTCTGCTGGCTGAATTCGGAACTATTTTGAATATTTTTGTCAAGAGAGTTGGGTAGGGCAGTGAAAATGGCTGAAATTTTAAAACTTCCCTGTGATTTAGTTTCCGATTTTTTGTCAAAACATGACTGTATATTTCCTGTGAAATGAAATTTATGATGATTACCAATATTTATTCCGTAAATAATAATTAATAATTTCCTTTTTATGTACAATGGGTCTTTCAAATGAACAAATAGAAACATAATTTTAATATTGATTTTTCCCTTTTTTCAGGTGAGTGTCCTATGAATATGGAAGTTCATAAATTCATAGTTCATGGCGAAAGGATAGATTTTCAAATTCTTGTAGCTGCTTATTTCAATATGCTCTGCTCTACGTCCGCAGTAAGTTGGAAAATCTTATTGATTATCATTCACAATAAGTTGATATACAGAATGTAATGAGTATCTTGAAGAAAGTATACTCAACTTACTTATTCACTTCATGGTACATAAATGACAGCCTTTTGAATTTGATAAATGGTATCATAAATACGACTCAAGGCTTTCAATAATGATACACCGTTCAATTTGATTGTTTAAATTTGTATCATGTATCAAACAATAAATCGAAATAAATCAAATAACGTCATATCATCGTATCATAATAACGTCATGAGTATCGCTATCGAGTATATTGAAAGAATCTTATTCTTATCGAATCGAATTCATCGTATCATCATCATCATAAATTGATAAAATAATTATTAATCACAGTACCTTCTAATATGTTTTTATTTCAACAAAACTAGTTTCGTACTCTTTAGATTCATTATTATCAAGTGTAACTCATTATCATGTATCAAATTTAACGGACACTTGTATTTTCTTGCAGGCGATTGAACCTTAACCTAGTGATGTTTAATGAAGTATACCAAATACCAACTTGTTACTCTACTTCTACCTGCACCTTCATAACTTAACATTTCAGCCACCTTTCCTCCTTCAAGCGAGACCTTTATTGGCTTTATAATCATCATTATACTAAAAAGTGGAGTCTGTATGAAACCCGAACTTATTCCGAAGATTGTAAGCTTTCGTTACAGACTGCCAAAATTGTTGAATTACCATTAATAATTATAGTTCTCGCTTGATTGAAAATGTTGCCTGGCTAATCCAGTCAATCCGGATATTTATGAACTGCTTTTCACTATCAAGCGTTTTATCTACTGTAATTATATTAGTACTGTCATTAACTTTTGATTGTTATTAGGTTGAGAAAAAAACGGCATCAATGATTTAGTATCTGTTTATTGCCAGCGATAATGGGCTGAGACGAATTTGGTTGGAAATTATTCTCTAATGTCCTATAACAGCTAGCTATCGAATTCTGGATTGTAGATACAGTAGTAGAACGTCAGCTATGTTAGAAAAGTTTAATTTTTTTTTTTTTGAGGGTGATGCCCACATGGGCTCTTGGGCCTGTGCGTGGGTAATGGGAAGGATGATGATGAGAGATGAATGGACCTACTGCTTTAGGTGGGTTCCGAACCACCGGGAAGCGATTTTTGAGGCTCATGAATTGAATTCAGAGGAACCGGTCACCGTTACAACAGTGGTGGTAGAGGCACGTCGCTTATCTAATCTCACCGATTAGACGCTCTCTACCACTGGGACAAACCGCTTCCCCAAATATTCCCCAAATATTAGTGTCAGGGTGTCGACTGATATAATTTAGCATGGAAAAACTTACTTTATAGATAGTAGTTATATAGTTCATTTTGATGTGAAATTTCACTGACTTGAACTGGTAATTTAATTCAAGAGCTCTGATATATACCGCCAGAGTTGAACACATGAAAATAATCCAATGAAAACCGGAACTGCAGAGTAACCCTCTCACGCCCCTTTAAAATTCTTTGGAAAACCTTTCCACTCACAAACTATAAACGTAAATATTTCGAACTTGGTTCTATTTATAGATGCTACTTTGAAGTAATACTGTAACATAATAATAGATGAATAAATAGGCTGCTCATATATAGATCTAGATTGGTTGCCATGACAAAATTTAAATGTGTTTAATATTCGTGCTCTAAATTTATCGTAAAAATTCAATAATTTCGGCTATGGTGTAGTGATTTTGTGAAGTGCTTCAGTCAGTTTTAGTAGTAAACAATGTTTTGGAATAAAAAATTATGTTTTCAAATGAACTTTTTAAAAGAACTATAACTCATATCTCCGTTTAGGGAAAATGAGGTTATCTGGCGAAGTGGAACAACCCTTGGGTCTCCCCACTATTAAAAGCCATACGCTAAATAATAATAATAATAATATAGATCTAGGGTTCATATATAGAGCTAGACCATTGAGTTATCGAATACTATAATTTTCTTAGAATTCTATTTATTCTATAATAATCATCTATAATAGTCTTCTATTTATTCTATAATAGTCTTCTATTTATTCTATAATAATTCTCTAAGAAAAGTTATAGCGATTGAATTCCATTCTCATTACATTCGAGATCGAGTAAACGCGAAATTTACTGATCTCGCTCCTGAACATTACATTCATTTGTATTGAGCTTAGTCCATTCAATTTGAGAAATTATGTTCGGTCTGCCAGCTAAACACGCATTGAATTGTCTCCAGATACAGATCTCGAACAGGTTGATTAAACTCTACAAAGTGTTGCAATGTTTCGACTGGGCGATTAAAACCCTACAATGTTGTAGCCTTCAGTTAGTTACCATCCTACGAGATTAGATTTTTGCAATAATTACGAAATAGATGTATGGTCTGGTCGAGCAAAGAAGACATTCTGGCAAGATGGGAAAATGGCTCCATCACGGTTAATATCAGTTCAAAAATTGTTAATTCAATCTCAAATTGTAGAGCAGAATGTTTTCTACAATTTGAGACCAAATTTATCATTTTTGAACCAATATTGATCGAGCTGGAGTCATTTTCCCATCTTGCCAGAATGTCTTCTTTTATCGACCAGACTATACCTGAATTGTATTCGATTTTATTAGAAGGAGGTTTGAATGCAACTATGTAATTCCAATAGTATGTTCCACTTTGTTTCTAATGGGAAATCAAAACAATTTATAATCGCTGTCCCACCAGGAGCACTCCATATTTGTAGGTGAAACTTAATTGGCTGTGTAGGGTACCTTTATCAACCAACGCTTTTCTGCTCTATGATAATACGGTTCCATTAAATTTGAAGGCATCTCTGTTCGCTTCTGTCGTAGTGCTCATTGAAAATTCATGCTAAATTAAAATTATTCTGTTTGCAGTGCTATAGCATATAGGGTAACCAAATGTTTGTATTTTAATGGTTGTCTACACTCTTCTAAAGGTTTTAGTGTTCAGTAAACACTGTTCTTAATCCGGTTAATGTGAGTGAGCTACTTTTTAAGGGATGTGTAGGATGTCGGGAAAAAGTTTATGGATGTTGATTGATTACCTGATAGTTCGGTTAGTAGTCATTAGTTGCCATTAGATCAGATGTCAGTCGGATTTCGTGATGATTAATACCTCCTACAATCTGATCAAACCATTTATCAGGTTTCGTTGGTGGATAATCGTCGTTTATTTGATGATAATAATCAAAAATGTGTTTGGATTATTGAAACATTTAGAAATTGGAGATCGAGTCAATGACTTGAATACATTACGAGGATTCAAATTTCTTACAATAAGGTTTTTTAATTTTTTAAAAGTAATGGTTGAAAAAACTAGTTCACTCCTAATTCATCATCCTCCACAGAATTATACTCACTCTGTTCTCTGTTGATTTGGCAGTCAAGCCATATTCCGCGCAAGCTGAGAAGGCACGCCGTTATAATGTAAAGTGTATTGTAATAGCGTGTCTTCTAAGCTTGCGCGAATCATACCAGTTGTGGCATTGCATGTGACAGAACCCTTTTAGCATCTTAATAGCAACTGTTTTGTTAAGTAAAATCTATGCAAGGCAAGAGCAATCATGAATATTCATAACTTATTCTAAACAGTTGACTGATTACTCAATGAAAGGCTATTGTGGACAAGTCACTCTCAAGCTGGTTGAGTTCATTCTTGTTCGCTATTCCAACTGTGGCTACCTACGTGCTAAATCTCAACTTATTCTGAAATTTAGTGATTTTGTGTTGGAGTAGGCTTTGTCTTGAGTCTGGTTAAAATATTGGTTCTATTATTCTACTAGGATTTTTCAGAAAATCTGCATAATTTAAAAATCATTCTGTGTTGTGATTTAACTCATTTTTATTTGTATCATTATATTTTATGGTACAGTTGAATTTTGTTATTTGCTATGTATACAATGGGTATTATTATGCCTAGTAATATATTATTATATGTTTTTGTGAATCAATAAATGATTTCTTGGGCTCACTTGCGTGGAAAAATTGGATTGAAGTTATCTTTTGGTACAGAGCATTCTTTGAAATTAATTATGTTCATTGTAGATTGAAGCTCAACATACATTTGTGGCACATTATTGTTCAGGCTTGAAAAAAATAGAATATAACATGTAGTGAGTTCGAGATAAAATACTCGCAAATCGTGAACCCAAACTGAACTTGTTAAAAATACATTTTATTGGTTTACTCAATGAAATCCTTTTTACAATTTGTATACTAGATAATTCAGGAGAAATAAAATTATTTATAGTTTGTCATTCAATTTAGTAGTTTGGATTGGAAGAGTTTTTTATATTCTACTCGTTCATTTTCAGTAGTATAGTTCATTATTCTAAACTCTATTCACGATCACTTGAGACGGGATAAACAAACTTTTTGAGTGTGTATGCGTGTAATGGAAGGTCTTCTACAAGACAACAGTCTTGAGACAAGACAAGTCGGACTGTAGCCAATCACAGCTCCAGACAAGAGTCAGCTGTTCAACTGCAGCCAATGTTTTCGCATAGAAGAAGACCTTCCATTACACGCACACACACGCAGAAGGTTTGTTTATTTCGCCTCAAGTGATCGTGAATGGACTATAGTAATATTGAACTTAATATATTGAGATGCTGAATACTGTATAACCAAGGACAATTTGAATGGATTGTCTTTGATATAACTATACTATTATATCAACCTTTTGTAGAACTTATGATTAATTCAAGATTTATTTAATTGGCCGTCAGGCTACATGATAAATAGGCAAGTCATAGGTATTATTTGTACAATTAGTATAAAAATAGTATAATTATTTGTAAGACTCCATTTTATCGCAGAGAGACTGCATTCAATGTCTGTCTTGTGCTCTCAACTTCTCTGCTATTAGTATAGGATAGACCGTTATAATTTGGTTGAAATGGTAGTTGTGAGTCAATTATTATATAGCACGTGTCAACCGATTGAAAAATTGACAAATTCGAAAAAATCTACCAAACCAACAAATCAGTATCCAAGTTATCAATTTGCCCCCAGTTGAAAACAAACACCAAACTTGGAAACCGGTCCGGAAAAGGAATGCTGCTGCCTCACGTTACAATTCGGTAAAAAACCTTTCTCTGTGGCATGACAGTTGTAGAGAAATGGCAAGAAGCCAACAACAGTGTCCCGTGTTAATTAAGATTATCCCGTCAAAGTGAGACGCCGAAATCATGAACCTGGCGACAAGTGTCAATGTATTGAAGACGTATCTCGGTGCAATTATTGTCAAAAAGTTTCTTCTGTTCATTTTTCAAATTAATTTGGAGATACTCGAGACAGAATGACTGGAACGACAGAATGTATGAAATGGAATAATAGAGATAATTCAAAATATTGGTAGTAATTATGATGATGAAGGTAGTAAATAATAGTGATGGAATTGCAAAATAATATTGAGAACTGGAAATGGTGGAAGTAAGCTGTATATATATATATTTTTTAAGTAGAAAATAATATGTTATCTGTGAAGAATTTTCCAATAAATAGAGTGATTAAAATCAATCATAATTTTCATCTTTATTGAGTAATTAATTATACATGGAAGAGTACAACAGGCAAAAAAAAAGCTCAAAACTAACCTTCTTTCAATTTTTACTCCATATTTAAAATAAAACATATTATTTTCACTCCAAAAACCTAATGAAAAAAGTTGTTTATTTTAAAATTGGTTCACAAAAGTTTAAAACATAACGTGAAATATGAATCAAATTATTAAAGTCAGAGAGAACAGATAAGAAGAATAAGTACAGATAAGAAGAAGAATTCCATTTACATTCAATGAAAAGGGTGAAAACTGCATCATGTCATCCTCTTTTCATCTGCTTGAACAGAACAGTTTCGCATGCTTTCTTGGATCTTGAATGAATAATAAACTGTGTTAGCTACAAGTTGTGCTGAAACTATTTCTAAACTCTAATACAGAACTCTGAATTGAATCGTGTATTGTGATTATTCCAGGATGACTTGATAATCAGCTTTGTATAAGTAGATGGGTCTCAGCTTATGCAGAGCCAGAACAGGTTGAAATATGAGATGGGACAAAGGATGATATAAGAGGCTTACCGCACATGTAACCATTATTGAGGCGGATGGATTTTGCAACATTATATTATACATTGTACTATTATGGTGTAGGTACACGTGTCATATAGGAGAATAATGATACTTTTGTAGTAGAAACATAATCTAAAATTATTATTATTCAACTAGCAGGTTGGCAACAGTTCACTTATATAGGACGTCAGTATATGTGTATATCTTCTAAAGTCTAAACGATGTTCAGTTGTATGAATCGCACAATACTATTCTTTAAAGTTTTTATGTTCTTTACTATTCCATGGATGGGTCTCATACAGTCTGAAGAAATTAAATGAAGTTTAATGATGGGAAGGGAAGTGCAATATAATTGACTAGCCGGCAGGCTCGCTTCGCTCGCCTTCTCCGTCTAGCCAGGGGGCTCCGCCCCCTGGACCCCCGACAGTATCGGCAGTATAATTGAGTCAAACAGGCTCGCTTCGCTCGCCTGCAAGACCTCTGTCAGTGTCAGCTGAGACAAACAGGCTCGCTTCGCTCGCCTGCAAATTCTGTTCAGAAGGGAACACAGATTCATTGAACACAGCATTTCTAGACCTAATCTGGACCTGTTTACCAAATTTCAACAATTTCTGCCAATTGGTTCTCGAAAAATCTAAGAATAACTCCAAAAATAGTAAAAAGCTAATATTGAGCGCAACCTTAGGAAGTGTATTGGACATAGTTTGAAACTTGATTCAATATCTTCCCAGATCAGATCATGATCTATAATCTCGCTGAACCATTGAATTTACAGTTAGGATTGGTCGAATCATATGCAACACAACATTTCTAGACCTTATCTGAACCTGCCTACCAAATATCAACATTTCCTACCGATTGGTTCTCGAAAAAATGAAGAAAACGCAGAAAAACTATAGAAAAACTCAAATATTTGGCGTATCCTAGAAAAGTTTTTAAACCCCGTTCTTAGCGCGCGTCTAAACGTCCAATAGAACATGCCTGCCAAATTTGAACGCATTCGGTTCAGTGGATTTTTAGTTCTAGTGATGAATGAATGAATGAATGAATGAATGAATCAGTGCCATTTTGCTTTTATATATAGAGATAATGTTTGAATATTTGAAAATGACAAAAAAGTGTGATACAATATTAATTCAATAATACCAAACTCCAAACTCAACTCCATCCAATCAAATTATGGAATTTCTGTAGGAACAAAAATTGTACTTTGCAAATCTAACAAATCACGTATTGCCTCTTTCGTTCAAATCATTCTGAAACTTCATTATTTTCATGAAAGTAGAATTATTTATTTTCAGAAAAATATTTTAATACCATACTGTAACTCTTGTGACGATTTGTTATATTTATACAATATTATTCATATTGATAATAATAAAAAAATCGTCTTGTGACGATTTGTTATATTTATACAATATTATTCATATTGATAAAAAGTATAATTTCACAAAATAAATAGTATTCTGTAGTTTTTTTAACCAACAAATTTATTAATTTTTTGTCCCATATTAATCTCTTTCTTCATTTTTCATAATGACTTGGGGACCTAATCCATATTATATGCTGTTTTGAATCATTTACCAACCTTTCAAATTTTAAATTGATAAATCATGGTTTTTTTATTCTTGTGAGTTGACATTTGTGAGCATAGTGAAAGTGTACATTGTGGATAGACATATTAATAACCTACATCTTAAACCTTCATCATCATCACTCATTCATCCTTTGCTTAAAATACTTGGAAACCAAGTCGCAATTGTAAAGAAAGAATAAAGAAAGAATCTTATTTTGAAGGTTGTAATTAATCCATATAATATGGAATCTTATTTAAAAGGTTGCAGACTATCACCGTAGAAGAGAGAGTTTTGACTTTAGATTAATGTCCACCATATTTTACAACCGTATACTAACCTGGGACATTGTTATTGTGGTTTAAGTAGTGTAATAACTACAAGTCTCACTTTATTAATTCTAGTACCCACTTTCTTATATGGTGTCTGTGATTGTTCAATATTTTCGCATTAATTCATGCGTGTATGGATGTAGGCTGACATGTGATTATGACTCACCAGCAGCGATTTTGGAGAGATTGAATATTCAATAAAACAGCTCCATCCATCGTCTCAAAAAGTCTCCATGCTTGTTATCTATGGATAAGTAAGGTGTTGGGTGGCTTCCATTTTTGAAAATGTCCATTAATCATGTGTTACACTTTTTCAACGGTTATTAGATGCAGATTTGGGTAACGGTGGATGTGGTGTTTCAGCCCACGCCCACAATCATGTATAGTCTGTCCAAGCAAAGAAGACATTCTGGCAAGATGGAAAAATGACTACAGCTCGGTCAATATGGGTTGAAAAATTACAAATATTGTCTCAAAGTGTGGTTCAGAATGTTTCCTAAAATTTTATTCCAAATTTATAATTTTTGAACCAAGATTGACCAAGCTGGAGTCATTTTTCCATCTTGCCAGAATGTCTTCTTTGCTTGGACAAATAGCGTTAGCTCCGGCTTAATACTAGGAATTATTGTTTATGTTTGCAATTTCTCAACTAGTGTGCCCCGAAGGATCAGCACAAATCTTGGACTATTTGCATAAAAAGTGTATTTTTGGGTGGGGTCTGCATTAAAGCTTTGTTTTACTAAAATCCATTGATAATTCGCAGTTTTCACACATAGCTGGTTGATTTTGCCAAATATAATGTATATACCTACTTCATTGTATTCTACAATAATACTTTTTCTGCTCATTATACAATTGCTTGTTAAGTAGTTATGGAGAATGAAGGTGATATTGTGGTAGATATCCATATTAAGATATTTGTCAGTATTTTTTGTCATTTAACATTTTACAATCTACTGATAGATTATCTTTTATTTCACTGAGGAACTTTGATAATGAGTCACAACATTACAGCATTGACTGCGTACAAAGTTAGTAGAAATTCATGCTCTAGGTCGTCTAGGATATACAGTGGATGAAATATTATACACTTAAAACAAATTAAAAAACTGTAATTCGAAATGCGATTCATTCAAAGAATGAAAATTAAATTAATTTCCATTTCTGATGCCTTGAGAGTTGAGAACATTCTGTAATTTGATAATTTACAATATACTGCTATTTTTATTGTATTTTTTAATTATTCTGTATATTGTGTGCATCCAAAAATTTGTTACATTTCAAATATCCTTTGAAATATTCTAAATTCATGTTTTGGTTGCAAACTTTGTTTTTCCTTATAATGTTGAATTATTGTGGGAGTAGGCCTCATGAAATATTTCCTTTATCTTAGGGCTACTTATCACTGTTTTTTATAGTAAATAATAATCACAGTACCCTTTTAATTATTTGTTTTGACTCATTAGAGTATGAGTCGAAGCATGTTATGTATAAATAAAAATAATTAGAAGGCTACTTATGTAATTATAGTATAATATAGAACATGAAGTACATTAGATTAGGCTACATTTTATATAGGTAGATGTCCAGTGAATTTTATAACTTATATACAGCACTTATCATCATATAGAATTGTATTGATAGATGTTCAATTAATAAATACAACAAAATTATAATACAGAATACAGATTTACAATCTACAATCCACATAACATTTGTTAGGATTTGGAATAATGTAAATAGGTATATTCCACCAATAAATTAGCCAATTAATTGACAAATAAAATCGTAGAACTATTCTTGATGATAGAATTATAATATCATATAAATATGCTGGATGTGTGCCTCCATTAATTGGATAAATAAATCGTCCAAATAGTGTTGAATAGATGAACATCTGTTGTGATAATGGTAAGGAGTTGGTAATCGCCTCTAAACTATTTCATGTGACTTGCACTTGGAATACATTGTATTCCTTATCTTATACGTGTATTACTGGGTAGGAAGTTACATCAAATACAGTGTAGATGTTACTTTCAGCTTCAGTTTGCAGCATTTATTCCTGAGTTTGTGTTGTTTGGCAACTTATCTGGCAAAGTGAAGACCGGTTTCAATTCGCTCCGTTTCTGTATAGTCTGTCCAAGCAAAGAAGTCATTCTGGCAGGATGGAAAAATGACTCCAGTTCCGTCAATATTGGTTCAAAAATTATAAATTCGGTCTCAAATTGTAGATCAGAATGTTTCCTACAATTTAAAACCAAATTAATAATTTTTGATCCTGTATTGACCGACCTGGAATCATTTCCCTATCTTAACAGAATGTCTTCTTCGCTTGGACAGACAATACAAGTTAAGTCCGTTTTAATGAGTTCAACCTGAACCAATGCCGCCGCCGCATTATCATTGATTATATTACTATATATACATGTATTATTACCAAATATATTACTATAGATATCAATCAATATATGCAAGCTCTGTTTAAGGGCTCCGTGCAAATATCGTTTAAACTCGATTTGAATTAATCGTTTTAATTGAAGCGTTCAACTATTAATTCCGTTCAAACGAGATGTGCCTAATTACACGCTATTCCTTGAAAGAGTGTGAACCACTAATTGCTCACCGAGCGGGTTTTGTCTAATTGGGTATTTGCTTGCTTTCTCACACCTTTCCATGTTGTTTGTTCTTTGGAGTTTTTACTATTAGGGATGGGTAGCGAAAGGCAAAATGTTTTTTACTTCAACATTGATATATGAAAAACATCGATACATGAAAAACATCGGATGTGAACCATCGATGTTATTAAACATTTATCGATGTTATTAAACATTGATGTTCTTCGTTTTCCCATCGATCATTTCATGTAGAGTGGTTCAAAAGGAATGTGCAATACTTCTCGGGCTGATTCCTTACAAGCTTACACCCAGTACAGAGAAAAATTCAATGGGACATATCCCAAAAACACTTTGTTACCTAGATATCAATGGTGGAAAATGGACATTTTTCATGAAAAATATATACTTTTCCAATTTTGTTTTAGAATCTTTTCTGTTCAACGTTCAACGAGAGATAAGAAATCAATATTGCATTTTTCAACTAGCCAAGCATGGTACAATTCATCTGATAGATTGAATCCACCCCACACACTATTAACAGAGTTTAGAGGTTCATCATGAATGATATTAGAGTATTTTTTTACCCAGGAACAATAATCTAGAATCTAGAGTATTGGTAGGGGCCCAGCAGTATTTATAAGTAGAGTCTACCTTAGTATAATACTATCTAGGCTACGTATTATGAGACATATTTAACAAGAGGTCATACCTGTATATTATTATATTCTATTCAGCTTTCTCTCACTCAAATAGAACGAACAACATTGAAGTATTGAACAGCCCACATCTTCTGTCCCATTTCTTTTGTTTCAAATTTGAATAGCAAATGCAAATCGACTACTGAAACGGTATCGTGTTTGCTTTTAATCAATTTAGAATGCATTATTTTGTAATGTTTATTTGCTTCTGATGAATGAGTCAAATGTCATTTTGATACCTTTTTATTAATGGTTATTTGTGCATTGTCCCGTCTTCTTTCTTTCATTTTGAGTTCTCCTTCTTCGTCTTCATTCATTGTTTCAAATTCATTCCTCTCTGTCTCCATTCAAGTGAAGTCGTGAATTGTAATTTGACAGTCATTAATAATTTGCTATCATAATTACACCTTATATCCAACCGCCTTGGCCAATGCTCAATTGTATCTTGATATTTTGCATCTACCCACTTGCTTCTTGTTCTTTGGTATTCAAATTTCATTCTCTATTTATCATTATTCACAATAGTTGTGACTCATATTTTGGAGATAGCTTCATTTGTTGCATGTGGATGAGATGGCATTATTTTGAATAGATGTGAATTCAACCATCTTCCTCATTTAATCATTATTTTTCTCTAAATGATTTTTTTAATAGTTGTGAATGTGATATTGTGGTAGCAATACATATTAAATGAAAATACAAGATATTGTCAAGCCATAGATTTATTAAAAATCGAGATAATAAATCTTTTTGGTTTGACAATATCTTGTCTTTTCATTTAATTCTTAATTATGGTTATAAATGAAATGAGGTGTTATGTAGGCCTATCTCGTAGTTGAAATTTTATTGAGAGCTATATTCAATGCACAATATATTGTGTATATAATAATTCTTATTATAGAACTGTTATCAGTTTATTGGACGGTTATATTCCATTAAACAATTGAATCTTATTTTAGAAGCAGCTCTAGCCTATTCAAATATTAAATAATCAACTTTTTTAATATTTTGACTTCAAATTGACTTTTGTAAATGAAGCTAAAATCATCATTATAAAGCTAATATCATCAAATCACCCTCACAAAAAATAAAATATCAATAAAGAGAACAAGCTTATAGAAAATATTCTTAAATTTTTCTATTCTGTTAATTTCTGTTTCAGTACTTGAATATTCTTTCATGGAGTAGGTATAATATTTTCATAACATATTAGAGTATAATAGTAGTGTATTGACATATAATAATAGTAGTAGTGACAGGATTCATTCAGTAGAAGTTGTTATTGCGTATAGTTTAATTGTTGATTTTGTTCTTTTCAGTAAGTATTCAGCTATTAATTTTCATAATATTTGCATACGTTAGTCATTCATTTCTTTCTGGTGAAAATGAATGCATTTTGTATTGGGAAACAAAGAATTTAGCCACAAAGTTATACAAAAATATAACATTTTATAATAATTGGAATATGATGCTATGTTGAAACAAATGCCTCACAATTTCTGCAAACGCTCGTAGATGGCGTGTTGAGGAGGCAACAACTGAAAATTGCTTTCAAGCTTGTTGCCTGTCTGGAAAATTGAAGTGATGCCACCTATCACACCTTTTCCTTCCTCTCCAACCCCTCCCCCTGCCACGGTTTACAATAGACAAAGATAATTTGAATTGACGCCCTCCTCAAATAGGTTAATGTCCTTAACACCGCCCATCTTTCCAATTGCAAATTACGTCATCCGATTGGGCAATTTTAACAGTAGTTAAGATTGTTGATTTTGAACGTCTTTGAAATCAAAGCTATTGTGATTTAATTGTAATACTTAACGGGTTTTCACTAATAATTATTTATTCTATCATACAATTTATTCTCTAACTACTTACCTAATTTATCTATTTTTATTTCCATTCAATAGCTTTGATACGATAAAATACATAATTGACAATAATTTATTAACATCAATGATAACTATTGTCAATATTTATGTATTTCATAATATCAAAGCCATTGAATGGAATTTACCCACACGCATGATTCAATCACTGGAAAGACACTTGGTGACATGAATAATTTGATAAGTTTTTGTTTCTATTTGAAATGAAATCTAACCTTGAACACACAGCTAAAATAAGGCGACACTTACTTCGAAAATTATGTTTCTAAATAGTGTATTTTCTCCATTGAAAAGATCGATCTTCAATTGATTTTTTCTAAAATAAAATTGATCGAATTTTTCTCATTGAACGATATTTATCGTGAGATAAATCGTGTGCGGTAACATGATGGATACAAGCGGTAATGTTATTAAGCAGGCCGTTTAATACGGTTTACAATCCGGGCTATCAATGGCACTATCAGCAGAGAAAGGGCGGCGATGTGGTAGGCCAACCAACAGTCAAGTTGCAGGCAAAAAAGCGGCAGTAAGCCATGTAAGTTGATCTCGTTAGAGAAGCCGGTAACCACAAGACCACGAGTATAGTCTGTCCAAGCAAAGAAGACATTCTGGCAAGATGGGAAAATCACTCCAGCTCAGTCAATACTGGTTCAAAAATTATAAATTTGGTTTTAAATTGTAGATCAGAATTTTTCCTACAATTTAAGATTAAATTTATCATTGTTGAACCAATATTAACCGAGCTTGAGTCATTTTCCCATCTTGCCAGAATATCTCCTTTGTTTGGACATACTATAGTGAACTCGATAGATTAGAAAGAAAGATGGAAGGAGAAGAGAAAGGAAGTAGTTGTTGTAGGAGGAGGAATATTGTTGCAGAAAGAGAAGTAGGAGGTGGAGGAGAAGTGATGGGAGAGAAATAGAAGGATGAGAATGAGTGAAAATGAAAGTTGAAGAAGAGTAGGAAGAGGGGGAGAGGGAAGAGTATGGAAGAGAGGATCTGGAGGAATCGGGAGACTCCTTCTTTTATTGTTGCAGAAAGATAAGTAGGAGGCGGAGGAGATGTGAGAAGATATAAAGGAAAGTAATTGAAGATAGGAGATGGAAAAGAAAAGCGAAAATGGAAGTTGAAGAAGAATAGGTAGAACCGGAAGAAGTTTTTTAGAGGAACTGGAAGAAAAGGGAGACTTTTGAGAAAATAAATATAAAAATTGAAACAGGAGGAGTAACTTTAGAAAAAAGGAATGAGCGGAGGAAGGAAATACAAAAGAAGATGAAGAGCTTAGAACGAATAGAAAAAACTCACATAGTGGAGAGGGCAAAGGAACAGTTGAAAGAACAGTTGAGGTGATGAAGAAGAAAGAGGACAAGAAGATTAGAATGTAGGCGTGAGGAAGAAAGATTACTAGATGAGTATCGTCATACAAAATATGGATACAGAAGGAAAAGTAGATGAGGTTGAAGTAGAGGTATTTGGAAGAAGTAGATGAGGATCATCTAATAATAACATTGACTATGGATATAAGAAGACTTATATCCATAGTCAATGATAATAATTATAATACGATTGTGAGAGAGAAGAGGTAAGAACTTGGAGGTTCTAAGAATGAAGTAGAGGAGAGCTTTTGTCAAGAAGAAGAAGAAGAAGAAGAAGAAGAAGAAGAAGAAGAAGAAGAAGAAGAAGAAGAAGAAGAAGAAGAAGAAGAAGAAGAAGAAGAAGAAGAAGAAGAAGAAGAAGAAGAAGAAGAAGAAGAAGAAGAAGAAGAAGAAGAAGAAGAAGAAGAAGAAGAAGAAGAAGAAGAAGAAGAAACAAGAAGAAGAAGTAGAAGAAGAAACAAAGAGAAGAAGTAGAGGTAGAAGAAACAAAAAGAAGAAGTAGAGGAAGAAGAAAAAATGAAGAAGGTGAAGATTTGAAGGAGAAGAAAATGTAGAAATTATTTTCAAGAAGAACAATGAGATGTAAGTAGAAGAAGAGGAGAAAAGAAGAAAATATAAAGAAAAAGAAAATATCACGAGTAAAGAGAAGAGTCAGATCAAAAATACAATATGATGAAATAATAGCAAAAGTGAAAAATTAGGATGAAGATCAAGTGGAGGAAGGAGAATTGAGTACAAACCAATAAGAATTAGATAAAAAACTAAGGAAGGATAGGCAAAAAAGAGGTATGAAGAAAGAGAGAAGAAGCGAATGCAACCTGTGTGGTCGCTGTGAGCGGTTGGCTGGTGCATTTCGATACTATCTCAAGAACGCGGTTATGGCATGTGTCACTACAGTGTTGCACTACTACAGTATGGGTTCTAAACATACAGTCGATAACACTTTTTCAAAATGCAGAAGACTGATTGCTGCATCTCTGGGAACATGTTGAACTGATTTTAAAAAATAATAATTTAATATCGACTTAACTGAATTGAAAGTATGTAATTTGACTGTTTTTTAAAACCTGCACGTTCAAACAGTGGTGCACAGTAAAATATTGGCTGGATTAGGAAAATAGTTCAATAATAATGGTTTTGTTCATATATCTGTTTTCTACGCCGAGTTAGATCAATAATTATTGTAAATAGAAAATATAAAACCCTTATATTACAAATTAATAGTCTTTATTATTTACTGGATTCATTATTGTGATTTTGGTGATCTTCCTCTTGTTTTTGGACTCTCTTGATTCGGAAGAACTTTTAGAAATTTAAATCTCAGTGTATCATATCAAGAAATACCATGATTTCCCATCGACGGCTATGGTGCCGGCGGAACTTCCATTTGGAACTCCCCACCGAATACGGCATAAGAATACATACATACATACTGGATTCATGAAAATTATTGTACAGGAAAATATTACAACAAATTGAATCTTGGTTATTAATCGTATTCTAAAGACAATCGCAAAACGAACGATCAATTACATTGAACTTATTCTTACTTTCTTCTCGTATTTCTGAAGTAGGCTTTCTTATTATTGTTCTCATCATTTTAGGGAAAGGCTCATTCTACATTTTCTTGGAATAGGCCTGTGCTCACAGGGAATATTTACTACAGTATGAGTTGCATTAGATTAGGAGATTACATGATAGTATTTCATCTAGAAAGAACATACGAAATTATTAATTCAATACGAATATAAAGTATCAATAAATTGTGTACTTGGGTGAATTAACTACAATACATTCAACTTCAAGAACCTCTCCAAAAACCCTGGCAATTATTTTCAAATTGATTTTGCAACTACACCTCCTATGTTCTCCGCCCATCTCTGAAAGTGAAAGATTTGAATACTTAAAGATTTGTATATAAATTTGAAATTTTTAGGGAACTGAAAAAAATTGAGGTCGCTACCGTCAGGATGAATCATAACGTAACTGCTGTGTCGAAAAAAAACTTGAATCAGCTCGAGGCAGTCTTGGCGATTGTGAACGAATTTCACCCGGAATTTTAAGCGACAATCCATGTAGCCGACGAAAAAAATGAACTGAATTAAGATTAAGCCACACAATCTGTTTACGGGGATTGCGTAATATGAGCAACAGATGGCGGGGTTGTAGCTAGTGATTAGGAATATTTAGAGGATAGGATGTGATAAAATTGACAACCAGAAGGAGGATAAGAAGCACTGGTTGAGAGTTGAGAGTAGTTGCTTGAAAGATACGCGGTCGCCTGTTTCGATGAATAAATTGAGATATCTTGGAGAAATCAGGAAAAGATGAAGAACTTGTGCAAAGTTACTTCAGGAGTAAGGGAATATTCATTTAGTGTGATATTGATTATCTTGAAACTTGAATGTATGATACTGAATGTTGAACTCATGGTTATCAAAAGCAGATCAAAACAGTAAATAATGAGGCATTCGTCAATGATATACAGGTAGTATATAGTATGATTCTAGTAATGATATTATGTACCTATAAGAATCTAGCTTTTTTTAACCTTTTTGGACCTATTGAAGGAAAATATTGATCTTTCGTGTATAAATTTGATAGAAACTGCACTGAATTGATGATAATTATTGTCTTTGAATCAATAGTTTAATTATTCAGTTATTTAGGTCTGTATGCATCATCTCCGTTCAAACCTAGTTTGATAATTGATGTACACATACAGTATTTCTAGGATTCTATGAACCATCTCCATCCAAACAAAGTTTGAATTAATAATCCAAGATTGATGGTTCATAGTATTGTATTTCATTTTGATCATCTGATGGCTTATCTTAATTTTTCTTATATAATCTTGAAAGATGGTTCACTTAATTTTATAATTGAACTATATTCAGCATAATAATCGGTAACCAAAACAAGTTTTGATTGAACTCAAGTCTCAAATCCATAAAAACTAGATCGACTCAAATACATTATTATCAGAACTTATAAAAAAAATCATGGTTTAACTGTAGATTCTATAAAAGTAACTTATCATTTATTGCACGTGAAATATGTAACCAAGAAGAGCTCTGTATATATAATCTTTCATCAACGAAGCACGCGATAACGTTTTTAGGCAACAACAAATTGATTATCAAAAGCGAACAACATTAATTAATTTGCAGCATTCGGAACGAGAAAAATTTCAAACAACAAATCGAAGTAATAAGTTACGTGCCGGGGAAGTAAGTTGATGCTTTCTTTTCTCGTCTTTCTTTCGAATTGCAACTGACAAGTTTCCATTTCGAGTTAACGGGCGAATTCCTCGCATTTTTCTCAGGACTTTTTCATTCAACTTACGATTTGCTGTCAGCATGATTGCTGGACATTTGTAGAGGTTAGCTGACCATTGAGTGACAATTATTGTATTCTTATTGTAATTAGATTGTATTGAGTGTAATTCATTGTCACAGTCATAGATGATTAATTATTTTAGATGCAATTGGATGGGTCTCGTGTCACAGTCGTAAATTTCCTATGTGCATTTGTTTTCAAGCACACTTATCATTACGTTATTCCAAGTTATTTGTTGTGGGAGTAAAGATTTTTGAAAATGGCCATAAGCTACCCCTTTTTCGACGCGTTGCAGCTTGAAAACTATTGATCCAAATCTAACGTGTGAACCCTCATTTTCAAGTATTCTTATTATTGACTATGATTTATAACTTGATGGAATAGTTTTCACAAACAAAGAAAACCAATGTAAGTCCCGAAATTGAATGTTTTTTTTTTAGTAAGGACGCACCTTAGGGTCTGAGCAAAATTACAGATTCAAATTCAGCGCCCTGGAATACATAGAAAACCGTCGAGAAAAAACGTTCGCACTACTTTCCTGACAAAACCTACCATTTTACTGAGCTAGCTGTTCGTTCAGTTGATGTATATCATGTGAGGCAGGCGTTGATATGGAGCCTCACTTCAACCGAGCTGAGATCCGAGCATATTAAAAAGAATAATACATGGAGTACAGTCTGAGAAATGATAGTGCTCTGTCTACTGATATGACAGAAAGATTGTAGAATACCGCCACCGCGGCTATCTTTGCAATCTAGTGTTGTTTTGATTGAACCTGTCCAACATTAATCATACGGTACCCGTTCTTGTTCTTTTGGTGCTGCTCATAACTTGGTAGCATAATATAATACTAGCTTCCAAATTGAAATCAAGAAGAAGAAATTTAAATTGACTTTGAGCTGAGACTGCACTGCCCGTGGGGTTGAGGGTGGAAAGCATCGAGGGTGGATGGTGTATCTATAGAACATACAACATTCATCGTAATAAACACAGTAATATTGATGGTTTGTCGTCATATTGTTGTTTTTGAAGTAATGTTGTCCATATTTAAGAATTTCAAGACTTAATTTACAAAAGTTTGTTCAATTACACAAGTTATTATCAACTATGCCATAACCATTTGAGGATGTGAGATTGATACAATATCGGATATGATATTGATACGTAATATAATATAGGTTGTATTGAGAAAATGAGGTAGGGCAATAAATGAATTTGAAGAATGTTAATCAATTTTTAAAAGTATGTTAATAAACTTGTTTTGTTTTCAGATCGCGGGACCTGATCAAGGCGGCGATACTGGACAATGACTTCATGAAGAACCTGGAGCTGACGCAGATCAGGGAGATCGTCGACTGCATGTACCCAGTGGAGTATGCGGCCGGCAGTCTCATCATTAAGGAGGGCGATGTCGGCAGCATCGTCTATGTCATGGAAGGTGAGTGTCGTAAATCAACAATTTAGGTATCCAACACAAATCTATAATTTATTATGTTGTCTTCATTCTACTTCAGAACTGTTGATGATAATTATAATAAATTATTTAAATTCAATTTAAGAACTGTACTCACGATTCCGTTGTTTGTTGAACGCGTTTCGGTAGACGCTGAAGATGTGGCTCGGTGCCTCGAAACGCGTTCAACAAACAAAGAAATTGTCATTGTCAGTACCGTTGTTGAAGTTAACGAATCTTTAAAGTTCAGCGAATATCAACGCTTGAATATTGAAATCAAGAATTTATAACTTTTTCAATTGAAACTTGAAGGCTACAATCCAGTAATCAAAATCTACATTACATGAAAAAGAAATACAGTATGTTATTCAATAATAGTTCAATCTTAAGAAGACAGTACTAAACTGAAAATAATCAATATTTTTATCATGTTTCCTATTGGCGAAACATGGTTATGTTGGCGAGGTGGAATTACCTTTTGGTCTCCCCACCAAATAAAGCCATACGCTAATAATAATAGTACTAAACTAAATTTCGATTCAGATGTAAGAGGAATGAGGCTATGGGCACTGCGCCTATGCGTAGTTTCTAAAGAATTCCTTATATAAATCTAAAGAATTTATTTCAAAATTCCAAAGGAAGTCCCAAATGTATAAAGTTAAGCACATGCCTAAACCTTGAAGCAAGGAGAGAAGTTGAATAATTTATAACATCTTTTAATGTACAATAACAGAAATCGATTTAATTTGAATTGAAATTAAATACATAATCTGAACCACTATAGAAGTCATCAAGCCTTTCTTGTTGAATTATTTCTGTGTTATCAATTAAATAAACATTTTATACATGTGAACTTGTATAATGAACTTGGATACACGTCAACCAAGTTTAATAGTATGTATATTACAATCAGTATAATTATATTCCTGATTCGTTTCATTATCGAAGCCAATAATTGATCAAGCTTGACAATTGTCTGAACCAAAAATTGTCTAAATCAACACATTCTAGGTTATAGTATCGATCAACATCAAATTGAGTATTATTCATTAAAAAATGCATTGTTACAACAATATAGTTGTACCAAATTTGATGCAATATTTATTTAAGACTGTAGATCTGTATTAGTTTCGGCCAGCCCGTAAGGATTTACATATTTTTCACAGAATTAGAATTACTTCTGAATGTAACTATTCCATTCTATTTCTAATTAATTGAAATACACGAAGGAAATTGAGCAACTTAGTTGTAATTGGATGATTAAATAAAAATAGGAACCCAATGTAGGTAGAAAAGGATTAAGGAATGAATAAAAATCATTAATGTAGATTGGAAGAACAATATTATTATGAACATAGGAATAGAGACATGTGGATTTTCTGGCAACATTTTATTCAAAAAATAAATAGATTAGAATGAAGTAGAACAAAAAATGAAGCTAGAATTTAGAAGAAAACTGAAATTAATTTTAATGTCAATATTGTGAGTATACATGTAGTTTCTATTTTTTATACTGTAATATATTCTACTCTAATATCTAGATAATCTACTAGCTATAGATACTCTAATTATGGTAAGTGCTACTAAAATCCATGCTTTATATTAATTGTGTCCTTTAGATTGTGAGTCTTCAGTTCGCACCAGTTGTCTGTCAATTGAAGGTCCGTGAAATGCAATGATTGAAGGTCAAATAGGCCATGGACGCATAAATAGTCCTATTATTGCTTTTGATTGACCAATGCCTATTCTATTGAGGTTAGGCCATATTCTAGTTAGGGAAGGGTCATGTGACTGGCTCACGTTTGCTAGCCCGCCGTTCACCGTGGTGCATCTTGCTGGTCATTATCTATAATAGATTTAATCTAAACTGGCTAGATTAGATAGATTTTAATTTAAATTTAAAAAAATATCTGGCCGTTATAAATGCTCAATCGTCATGAACCATTTATAATATTAATTCTCTGGTTGCTGGACAATACATACAGTTTAGTTTATTAGTAAATCAAATCAGTCTTTATAAACATACCGTATATAAAACTTTACAATAGAAACATGCAATATTATGGGTATTAAGCTATGAATAAATTATTCCCCATTATAATATAATATATGTGACGAGGTAATCATTGATATAAAATTAATATAATTGAAAACCTCCATACTAATTAGATCCTGAAACTATATTTATTACTCATAAGTATAACCATCACCTATTATTAGAGTATGGTTGGTGATTGAGGTGGTAGAGTTTTAAAAAGTCTTGAAATACTTTGAATTACAATTCATACAAGATCTTACAAATCACTGTTGATATTGTTGATTTGTTGGTAGTCTATGTCTATTCAATGTAATCCTGTCTGCAGTAATGCCAATTGTAATTCTTGGAATTTTTGCTATCGGTTGATGAAGAATCAGAAGTAAAATTAGAAGGAATTATTAATCGTTCCTGATAATATATTGTTAATGTCACATTTGAGATTTGTAATCCGCTAAAAAAGTATGTTATGTAATATGTAGCCCCATAATCTTCAGAATGAGTTGTAAAAAACTTTGTTCAAATCTCTTGTTTCTCCAAGTATTTTTTCTGAAATTTTGGCTCCTATTTTTATTAGATAGTGATATATTGTTTTATCAATACCATTAATGTTTTATCAAGTTGGAGCAGTATTTCAGATCAGAAGTCAATTCAGTAAATCAATTATTGAAGATGGTCTTTCATTAGGTAATGTTTGTAAATTTTTGCATTATGTAAGCAAAAAAGTAGAGAATGAATGGATGCATCAATAATGGGAAGTTGCAACTTTGTTTCATAATTGTAAAAAAGGCTGATAAAAAAATAAAATGGTAATTATCAACGTTGAAATTATAGCTAAATGTATATTATTTTGGGTTACCTGTTGATATGCCAAGAATAAAGAGAATACTGCTTAGAACTCGTAACGTACTGTCTTTAGAAAGTTGTGAGAAGCCGGTCGCGGTTTCAAGTCTCACCGCTAGGTGGCAGGTGGTTTCTCATTCAGTCTCGGGCGCGACTTGAGCGCAAAGCTGTACTGTTGCGCTGAATTGAACCTGAGTTAGCTCTCTGAAAACTTCTTCATTCTTCATAGAACGAATGGTTGAGATTGATATTTGGTATAAATTATTACACAATCATCTAAACAATCTCTTCTCACTATAAAAGATCTTCTCTTTATTCTTATAAAAGATAAAAATTTCTCTCCAATAAAATTTTTATAAGTTTATTTCAATTCCATGTAGATGGAGACACTTGCTTGTTAGTTATCATATGATAAATAATTTATCATATATATATATTTTCTATGCTCATTATAATTTATCAAAGAACTTGACTTTTTAAAATATTTATCAATATCTGGTTTCTGATGTATTTTCCAAACATATATTTATGCCTATTATCTTCAGTGTCCTTCTACAGTATTTCCAAATAGAAAAAGAACAATTATACTGTTTTTAAAAATATTTTCTGTTCCTTATTGAAACTAATTTGCTCAATTTATATGTAATGATAACTTATGCCAAAAATATTGTATCTATTACTTCCTCTGGTCATGATTAAGTTTCTAAATTTCCTATTCAATTGATAAATAATATAAACCTATTCAATTTCTTTTTATTATTTTATCCTCACCAAAAAATACTTGTCTTCTTCTTTCTTGAAAGTGGCCTGTTTACTTGATACTTACTTTTTTCTTATATGATACTTGATAGTTCCTTAACAAAGCAAGCGTACTCACACAAAGTTTTCTCTTTCAAAAAATACAGGTATAGGAAATACTTATTGAATGTTACTAAATTATCAAAAATTTAGTATGAGATGTTCCACAATATTTATTCTTCATAATCTATACGTTCACAATTTTTCCAGCATTAATAGTTTTCTTTAGTACTGTATTTAAATAAGTTTCTTTATTTGGCTATTCTTTTTATCTATCTTTTGAAATTGAGTTCATAATTTAATCACTTATTATTGAATTTATTATATTATTACAGTTTATTTCAAAATAATGCATAATTTTTATTATATGTATATTGATATGCATGTATTCTGATTAACTAAATAATCAGAATACATACACAGGAAAATAACTTATGTTAAGGAGGCAGTGGTGGGTTTTGACCTGTTGCCTCCAAAGAGAGATTATTAAATAAATAAATTTGAATACCGGTCTAAACGGATTGTCCTTTGCTCATACAAAGTTGTTAATAAAAGAATAGTTACAAAAGAATATTCAGGTTTACAGATTCAACTAACAAATACTTTTCAGAGCATTCATTTCATTTACATTATCCTGGACACGCTATTTATCCCATTCTCTAAACGAACTCAGATTCCATTTTTTAACAATCGTCCCATTTACTTCTTTGATTTATCTTTCTTTATTCTTGAATTATTCCTCTTTGATCTTTGATTTAATCTGTTCAGAACAAAATCTGTGAATGAAATGTACAGTTAGTTTGTTGTCAATTGTTGGCGGTGACAAGTGGAAATCTGTCCAGTAATGTAAGAAGTTCGGTTAGTACGGGACTTGGCACGTGATGACGTGATTTTGCACGTGATGACGTGACATGATTCGTTGTCGGACGTGATTGTTTGGCGGCTTGTGCCTCCCTCACAAAACCGCGTCACGTAATGTGAACGGTACAATTTATGAATGTTCGGTATTACATCGTCAGTAGCCCTATGTTTTCTGAAAAGACATTGTGCGCCGGCACAATCATGTTTGACTAGTATTATGTTATGAATTATATTGTAATTGTTGTACTCACCTTTGTATTTTATTGATTGAATAAATAATTATGATTATTCATTATGTAAATGTTGAAAATCACAGTCTTGTATCTTTTTGCTTTTAGCTTAATTTGACTCGATTTGAATTTCATTCTAGTGAATTAATTGGATAATTTCGCAATAAGAAGTAGAAGAAGTTATTGAAGGATCTTGCAATAATATTGTTTCAAGTACTTTCCAGACAAGACGTCATTGACAAACAAAAAACTTTCCAGAAACACACGTATAATTTTGTGTAAAAAGCTTGGAAAATGTTGTTATGTAATGCAGAAATATTTTATTATAAGAATGTTCCATTTTCGAGACACCAAACCCATTCAATATAATCATCTTCTAATATCAGTTTAATTAATTAAAGGTACTTTATTTGAATAGGATATTTTGTCTTTATAAATAAATGTGCAACATAAATTATAAATATGCAAAATAATTCATAAAACTAACAGTAAAAAATTTAATAAATAGCAAATCAATTCATTATATGAATTGCTTATATCCATTTTATTAATGAATTGTCCCCTGAATAAAATTGAATAGGATTTTTGTTATTGATGTGGCAATATATTCCTTCATCATTATAGAAGTTGGAATAAAACATAGATGTAGTTGTCTCTTTCAAATTTTGCCTTATCCATGATATTTTTCTGGGTAAAATTTAATATTTCAGATTCTGTATAACAGCGGTTTCCCTCCAGAACTTTTTATTTTCATTATTTCAGAATTTTCTATTTAGAAGTTTTCACAACAATTTAAAAATATTTCAAGTTCAAATCAACTTTATAGTTTCGGAAGGAAGAGCCTGTTGAAATAAATTAGGATTTAGTGTGTTGGGTCAGGGTGTATATAAAAGCAAAAGGTCAAGCTACTTCATATTCTATGGAATTAGGTTGTAGTTGTAATCGATTCATTCATTTTGGAGTGTATTAATAATGAATTGTTATGTAACTCGCTATTTTAGTAGATTACCATTGCTCACACTAGATTCCATAATTTTTTACACTGAGCATTTTTAGCGACCTAACGTTTTAACCTATAGAAATCTTCAAAAGGTAACCGCGACTGAATTGTAGCGCTCAGATAATACAGTAATAGCTCTTCATTATCTGTCATTATAACAATATAGCGCTTGAAATGGAATTGTTACCAAACTCACTGTGCATTTCTTTTGGCCATAGTCTGTCCAAGCAAAGAAGACATTCTGGCAAGATGGGAAAATGACTTCAGCTCGGTCAATATTGGCTCAAAAAATATAAATTTGCTCTCAAATTGTAGGAAACATTCTGATCTAAAATTTGGGACTAAATTTATAATTTTTGAACCAATATTGATCGAGCTGGATTTATTTTTTCATTTTGCCAGAATGTCTTCTCTGCTAAGACCGACTATACCATAACTCGTTTTCATAACTCCTTTCATGCGTGTGAATAGCATACGTGAATGTGCGCAAGCATGTTTGGAATTATCCTTTAATAAGTACAGTTTGTGCAATTAGAATCTGGAGCGTGTACTTTTACCAGTTACATTTACCATTTCATCAGTTCTTATCATTTTTTCACTGCACGTTATTCCATATTTTATCATCTTTTGTATGCTTGTCTACAAGCTTCAATTAGTATTTCCAGTACTAATTGTCTTTAGATAGTAGGTATTGGAATTTTATAATACACAGTCATCTATCACTACTTGAATACCGATATCATATTTCTACTAGGAATAATCTTATATATTTGTAGAACACCATCAAAATTAAGTAATATTCTGTACAGTATTTGTAAAATCTGTCCAAGCAAAGAAGACTTTCTGGCAAGATGGGAGAATGACTCCAGCTCGATCAATATTCGATCAAAACTTTTAAATTTGTCTTTGAGAATGACTCCAGCTCGATCAAAACTTTTAAATTTGGTCTCAAACTGTGGAACAGAATGTTTCCTACAATTTGAGACCAGATTTCCAATTTTAAACTGATATTTACCGAACTGGAGTCATTTTCTCATCCTGCCAGAATGTCTTAGCTTTGCTTGGACAGACTATAGACTTGTTACGTTGTAAGAAGATATCATCTTCATTTTCTAACTCATGTATGATGCCCTTTTGTGGTATCTGCCTTTGAAAATATGTACCGAAAGGTATGATTTAGATTTCACTTCAAGTCTTTGAGCTGTGGAATATTGTCAGTTGACGTTTGCTATAGGCCTACTTCTTGATTAGTAGGTACAGTAATGAGGCTGAATTGACAATATTAAAAAAAATTACCGTAACAAATTTAAGAAGTTTACTACCATCAAATGATTCCTTCTGAACATTCAAATTTATTCACTCCGCTTTCTCCAAATTGCAGAGGAATTCAATTGGCATTTTTAAATTGCAGTGAGATGAAATTTGTGAACTGAAAAAGGAAAAAATGTTCAGATTGATAAGTTTGTTAGTAGGATTAGTATAAGAATGAACCGCATTCATAAAACAATGATTATAAATAATTGAATTTTATGAATGGAAAATCTTAAATTTGGCATTTTGTCAAACTTTGAACATGTGCCACTAGATTAGCTGTAGTTGTAAAATATCTGTTATTTTTCATCTCATATTATAATAGCTGAGCTTTATTTTCTTCATGAATATTTTGTTACATAATTTAATGAATATTGATTATAGAGGACTTGAATAAGTTCTGCAAAGAATGAAATAAACTTTAAAAATTTTTTATCTATCAATAAAATTTTTTAATGAAAATTCTATACGAACAAAATTTAAAATAATGTTCCTCTTGATTATCCATTCTCTGTTCACTAATACGTATTGTAACCTTTCACCAAAGACAATTTACAGATTTATTTTAATAGTACTTAGTCTAAGCTTCCACTCATAGCCTTCTTTATCACATCAATGCAGTTGGTGATACATACATAGTATAAGTTGACAAATAATATGTCACTTTGGAGTGAAAATAATAACTTTACTTTACAGATATTAATTTTTACGCAGACCATCTCTTTTTTAAATTGAATCTGAAATTCTCTCATAAATTCATATGAGCTGTATTTTCTAATCTCGTATAACATTCAGCATATCAGCATAATGCAACATAATAAACGTTCTTCATAGGCTATACATGTATTGAATTTTATCATTCTCCAACATCACAAATTACGCTATCTTTTATCAATAAAGGCTCACCATTTCAAATCATATCAGTTTCTCAAAATCATGTTATGTGTTTTCATATCAGTATCTTGTTTAGCCTTCATCAGTCAATGAACTACTCCTACTGCAAGTTATTTTAAATACCGCACCATACTAAATCTGTAGGGAATTTAATGCAGACTATAAATAGGTGGCCTAGTAGGTGCTTAAGGTCTCCCCCACATAAAAATCCATATTAAGGCCAGGGATAAATCCACAAAAGGTTCTAATAAAACGTTTAACCACGATGGAATTGTGACTGTTCAAAGTTTCATACTGTAGTATGTAACATTATTGAATGTAATATTCCTAATCGTTTCTTCACGAATCTATTTTTAGATTCGATATTTTAGAATATTTTTCAATTTTAAGAATCTATAATCGCATTTTTATACTGGAAACATTCTCAAACATTTCTACATGGTTATTCTCAAATTCCTGAACTATAAAGTAATGCTGTACTTTCGGTAACAATGGAGAATCCTCTTGATAATAGAATATCTCATAAGGAAATTATTTATAATAAGTTGAATGGTTCAATTTTTTATAGCCTATATTTATTCATAGAATAATAGCAAAACTATCAGTTTTCATTTTAAACTTGAAATATTTCAGTTAGCTAAATATTATTTTTTCAATAGTTCTTTCAATTGGGTGTTCCAATTTTCTTAATTTTTTGCAATTTTCAAATTTCCCAAAAGTAGCAAACATATAAATTGAAAATAATTACAAATTGGTAAACTATGAATAATTATTATAATAGATGAATAATATAAGATATCATTCCTCTATGTTATTAATAATAGTAAATTTTCATAAAATTCACTTCCTCTTCAATAAAACGTTTGATCTGGAAACATTATTCAATAACATTCTCCTTGCTTCCATTGCCACTCTCGTTTCAACCAATAATTTTCACAGTTGAAGTACACCCACACATCTTAATTTCTTATTGAGCCCCAATTAGAACTAGCTTTCAACCACTAATAATATCCACTTCCTATGAACTTATAATTGCTCATCAGTGCTGCTCAATTATTAGTGTTGATGCACTTTCTAATTTTTTATTTTGTGCGCACTACATGTCGGACTGACTGACATTAACGAATACAGAAAACTATTATAGTCTGTCCAAGCAAAGAAGACATTCTGGCAAGATGGAAAAATGACTCCAGCTCGTTCCATATTGTTGGAAAAATTATAAATTTTATCTCAAATTGTAGAGCAGAATGTTTTCTAAGATTTGAGACCAAATTTATAATCTTTGAACCAATATTGACCGAGCTTGAGTCATTTTTCCATCTGGCAGAATGTCTTCTTTGCTCGACAACGGTCATTCATACATGTCGCACTGAGGAACTGTTACTGATGTACTCCTCTCATGTCAGTTACTGTTACTCAGATTAATATTGGGAGACGGTTTATTACCGTGTAATAATAACATTGAATATGTAACATGCCTCGCTTAAATGCGTTCTGTTCGTTTATGCGAGCTGCTATCTTTTGAATGTGAACGGCCATTAGAAAGTGAATTCTTGGCGAGACAGAGAGCGTCGTTGGTTGCGTGTCCGATTTGTATAAGCGCGCTCGCTGCTCTTGATAATTTTCGTTGATGTATTTTGCAGCAGTTTGCAACAGTTGCAATTCGAAGCATTTCAGGTTGGTTTAGAGAATCTTTTATTTCATCTATTTGAATCTTTTTATTTCAGTCATCCAACGTTAATCTACGTGGGTAAGATTTTATTTCTTAATATCAAAAATTAATATAAAATCTCTACTTGTTCAAAAATATGATTCAGATTAATTTAGTTATCAGTGTAATTCGCCAGTCTGATAACCAGAGGATTCGGGTTCGATCCTTGACCAGGGAACAGATTTTGACCACATTACAATAGGCTCTCGGATATCCAATAATAGCCTCTTTTGTCCCGTAGAAACGGCCATACGGAAAAAAGATACGACCATAGAGGAGACGATAAGCCGTCGGTCCAGACTGCATAACAAAGTTGTCGTCGTCTCTCACCCTCATCCCTCTCATTACCCACACACACGCCTAGAAGCCCATGTGGGCATCACACGTAGAAAAAAAATGTGAAAAAGAGGCTGATATAGTAGCCTATCTAAAATAGTAACGAAATGCTACTCCATTAGTTTTCTCTTAGCTTATCCTCGTGATAAGTCTTCTCCAACACATACTTAACTGTTGTTATAGCATATTAGTAGGGCATATTAGCAAGGTTTGGCGCAACTGTGAAAATGAGTTGGGAAAGTGTGACAGGGCGGCAGTTTCCTTTACGTGAAAACTCGCATCCTTTTCAATTTGAAAATCGTTTCATTAGCTGCAGCGGCGTTGTTCTTTTAGACAGGATGTTGGCCAAGGTAGGTATAGTCTGTCCAAGCAAAGAAGGCATTCTGACAAGATGGGAGAATGACTAGCTCGGTCAATATTGGATTAAAAAATTTTAATTTGGTCTCAAATTGTAGATTAGAATGTTTCATACAATTTAAAACCTAATTAATAATTTTTGATCCTATATTAACCGAGCTGGAGTCATTTTCCTAATTTTCAAGAATGTCTTCTTTGCTTGGACAGACTATACAGCAGCCGCCAGTGCAGTGAAATCGTCCTTCGAATGTGTTTGCTGCTCGAAACGCGTCACTGCTTCCTCGCTCCCTGTAGATGCAAATCGTTTCTGGCCAGGCCTTCATGAGAATGGAACAATCGAAAACAATTTTCGATATTGGAACACCCGTTCTGCAATCACAGAGAATAGGAGTGGATTGTTTTTCTCGGTTTGCAATCTTTAACAATTTGGATATTGTATTTTTCGATTGTGAAATTTGGCGATTGCAAATTTTTATTGTTCTATACTTTAAAGTGTGTAATATTTGTGAATATCGAAAAAACTATTGAAAAAAAAAGCTTTCCAGATTTTTAATGTTCATATTACATTTCTCCACAAGTTGGCTAAAGCTCTTATTCTACCACAATTTTATTCGTTTAGGATCTCTATCGGATCAGCTCTTTCCGTGGTGCTTTTTGTTGAATGAAGTTTGGCAAGCTTGTGAAGCCGACATCTGCAGTAAAAAAACTGTAAAACCTGTATTTTCAAGGTAACCCACCCAATTCCGCACAAAAAGTAGCCTACTGGCAGACATTTCACTTTCATTCGATCAGTCTCAAAATAGTCCAATTAGCCAAAAGAGACCAGATTAGCTCATGCAACAACCGTCTGTGTTCACGGCTTTTTTAGTCTTAAATCCGATTGTAAACTAAAAGAGGAGATTTTTAGAGTTGCAGACTGCAGTTAGTGATCTGCTTCTAATCACTAGAAGCTGGTTCTAAGCGATTCTTGTTTTGTGGATTTAACCTTATACTCTGTCGACCAATCACAAGCCAGTTTCCGATTAAAACTTCTCCCTAATATTTTGACCGAATTGTTGTAGTTTTTTCTGGCAAGAGTTCGGTATTAGATCATGAATAGTTTGAGTTCTATTGTTCTATTTCATTACATTCTTCGTATAAAAAAAGAATTTAATGAGCATAAGATGGGAGTGCGAAATCATTTTCCATCTCATTTCATACAGCATAAAACTATTAAAGTCTAGTACTGGCCCAAGTTACACGATGAAAGTAAAACTGAGTCTAAATTCTATAAATAAATTCTTCAAATACTAACTTGATAGAACCTTACCAGCCTGAATACGTTAATAGATATTATATTAGCACAAGATCGTCAATAGTAATTCAGCGTAATTTTTTGTGTATGATACATCATCCACCATTTTCTTGCTAGCAGCCATTTTCTAAGACATAGCTCACGAAACACTGTCAACCAATAAGAAAAGAGCAGGCGGGGCATGAAGGCGTGCCCAAGTCAAAACTGAAACATCACCCGTCAACTGCTGCCATCTACTGGTTGAATTTGGAAACTTTTCTAACCAAGGTTTTCGGCCATTTTGATCGTAGGCGGAGCTTGGAGGCGTGTCCAATGGAAGTCGAAGGAAGTCACCCTATTGCTTCTGCCATCTGCTGGCTGAATTTGGAACTATTTCGAATGTTATTCAAGAAAGTTGGGTAGAGCAGTGAAAATGGCTGAAATCTTCAATTTGCTTGTTATTGAGTTTCCGATTCTTTGTTAAAACATCTTTCCAGTGAAATAAGTATTTATGATGATTCCCAATATTTTTCTTTGAAAATTGTATTATTCCCTTCCTTATGTGCTTTCAAGCAAACTAATAAAATAAATTAATCAATAATTAAAAATTCAATATTTTAATGATAAAGTACGGTACAATGCAAAGGTTTTGCTCAATATAGATAGCCTTTATTTATTTTGTATTAATTCCTGTAGGCTTTTGCTAATCACGTATCCAATACATAAAAATACGAAACAATAGTCTATTGGAATACTTAAAATAAGCAAGTCCCTATAATTTTTTTGCCACACCACATGCAACATTGGGATTGCTTATAAGAAAAATGTAAACATGCAAGGCAGCTAGAATCAAGTTTGGCTTTGAATATATTATTATAATATTTTGGATTGCATTCGTCTGGTAACGGGGAGGGGTGCCTGTCAAATTCTTGCACAGGACGCCAAAAAACCATGCAAAGGCCCTGCAAGATATTACAATAATTCTTATAGATGAAAATACAGATTGATGTCCAAATCGTCTTCTCTCCTGAATGCATTGGAAATAATTATGAATAATAGATAAGAAAGGTCATGTCACCATTACATAATTACAAATTAAATAAATTATTGATAAGTTAAATATTTTATCATAGATTAGCTGAGGCCGCACTGCCGGTGGGTGGATAATAGGCTGGATGGTCTGGATAATGTTCAGCCGTCATCTTGAAATTCTTGAGTTTGTACAAAATATCTTCAAAAAACAGTATGTCGTCATATCATTCATATGATATACTGTATTACCATGTATGTTGTATATTATGTAGATAAACCATCCACCCCCATGATATTTAACCTCCACCCACCGGCAGTGCGGCCTCAACTTGTAACTTTCTGACAAAAAAACCCTGAAAACTGTACTCATCACTTCTATTCTGAAATGGTAATAGAAATAATATTAGAAAGTAATTAGAATAAGAATTAAGCTTTGTAATTGGAATAAGAATTCATTGATAGGCTTTGTATAATATAACAATAAATCCATTTTTAATTGATTTATTTATTTTCCAGGTAAGAAAGATGACTGTCATGCCTTTTGGATATATTTTTGTGAGTAGACTTTTTTAGTAAGTTTATCAGTTGTTTCATTGAATAAATTTTGATAGTATTTTATATCACATCGAAGTTTTATGCTCATGATTATCAATAATAATAATAATAATGAATAACACATATAAATGATAAATCAGATAATAAATATCGCATTATCGATAATAATTTAACGCATTCAAATTATAAGCATTCTGTATACATTTTGAGGTAAAATTCCTTGTCTGCAACACCCGACAAAATTCTAATGGCCTTTTCTACGTGTCTGAATTTGAACATTCCATGTTTCATCGTCTCTGATGCATCATAAATTTATTCATGTGTGAGTATGATGGACATCTACTTGTTATTCCGGAAATTCACCAAGGCTGTAAATAATAATCATTAAAATTACAGTGAATGCAGCCCATTTTTTCTAGAATTGTTTTTGTTCTCCTTCACAACAGTTGATGTCCTGTCTGAGGCATTTTCCCCTTGGGGGGGGGGTAAGACTGTCCAAGAGAAACCCTGGCAGTAGGGGTACTCCAGTTGGTCAATATTTGTTCTAAAAGATAAAAGATCAAATTGTAGAAAACATTAAATTTTGGGAGACCAAATTTAAAATTTTTTTAACCCAATATTGAGCGAGATGGAGTCATTTTCCCATCTTGCCAGAATGTTTTTTTCTTCTCGGAAAACTAGAAAGAACAGTGTTACATTTTTTCCACATTGTTTGAAATCCAAAAACCTTCAGACAGCTGATACTATGCATCTGTCTTCTTTGTCCTAAACTTTTTTCTTTCTCTCTCTCCTCTCTCTGTCTCTCTTCTGTTTTCACTCCTCTCCACTGATTAAAAACACTCTCTCACTTCCTCCCCCAAAAAATTTCTTCTACATTTTTCTCCTCTAAAATTCATCCAGTGTTTTTTTTTCCGCTTCCCTTTGAAAATAATTTAAAGATCCCTTTGCAACATTCTCCAATTGGTGGATGTGAGAATGTAGCGTTGCGTAATTCAATAGGTTTTCAATTCGTATCCATGTCCATTGTCCAAGGACTGCTGTTCAGTTCGTGTAGGACTTGATACTCCACCAAATTCTAGTGTAGTCTGTCCAAGCGAAGAAGACCCTCTGGGCAGATAAAAGAATGACTCAAGCTCGATCAATATTGGTTTAAAATTATCAATTTAATTTCAAATTGTAGAAAACAATTTGATTTCACTATTAAGACCACATTGATAAAACCTGATCAAACATTGCGACCAAGTTGGAGTCATTTTCCATCTTTTGCGCTTGCCAGAGTGTAATCTTCAAAAGATGGACAGACTATAATTTTCAAGTTGGTTTGAAGTGATAAAACAAAGCAGGTTTGAAGTTTCAGTTCAGACCTTTCAAGATTTAGCACGCCTGAAATGGTTTAGGTGTAGGTGTAGAATCAGATTTTAGTCTTTCTTTTTCTCCGTGAAAACTTGAATATATTACAATTAATATGCTAGTCGGACGATTATGATTAGATTAACCATTATTTGGGGAAATGGAATAATTTAAACATAGATGTATTTATTATATTTTGGAAATTTTTTGAATTCAGTGGTCACTATTTGTAAATACTTGGCAATTACTGATTTTTTGAACACTTGACTTGAATTGAATTAAATTTCAGTGAAAGAGTAATTCCTAAAAGCATATTTGAGAGACGAGAAAGACATGAAGAGGAGCCGTTTGTTAGGGATCATGAAGAAGTGAATGTCTGCATTTCTTCTTTGTGATGCGCCTACTTCTTGGTAGAATTTCTGCAGGCACTTGATAAAAGCAGCATGGTTTTACTATCTTACTTGATTTACAAGATTATGGGATGTACGGCTACCACTGATAGCTTGATTATATACAGCCCAGCGAAAAAACAGATAATGAGCAATACACGTTCATGTTCATTATCTACTACTTTTTTTCTCAATGTACTTCTATTCTATTTTTAAAAAACCAACGGAGTGGTGTGCGTGCGTGTTTATAATAGCGTTCAACCGTATACTATATTGGGAATTGTAGAGGGGAAAGAAAGTATGTCTCTTTGAACATATTGTTGCTTGTTCTAGGGGTTATGGTGGTGTAAATGTCCTTCCTCCTTCCATCCCACGGTCAATCTCGTTCTTGTTGGAGCAGAGCAAAGGCGTATCTGTTCAATCGCGCGCTTCGAGACGATTTCCCGATAGAGACAGCATTGTTTAGAGTGTGATTTTTCCTCTGTAACAAACTATCGACGGAAAACTGCGAAAAATTATTAATTATTTATTTACAAAATGTTCATTTTTAAGTGGTCGGTATAGACGATGAATTTCTAAAACGTTAGAAAAAAAAATTTGGCGAGCTCCCAATCGAACTAATTCCATTTTTAGTGGAGAGACTAGAAAGAGTACAGTGTCTCTGGTATGTGTGAGTGAGTGGGAGGAGAGCGTTCTCATTTTTCAGGGATAGCAGGAGAGCGAAATGGTAACAGAAGAAGAAGTTGAACAATAGAAATCGGTTCTATCCTAAGAAGTAAATCCTCTCTCGAAACAAGTTTGCCTCACCCATAACTAATTGATTTTTAAAGGGCCTAATTAACGCAGCCAAATTAAATGCGTTGTCCACGAATGCATCCCTTTTTACTTTGCCACGATAAGACACTAAATTACCCTAATAAGGCGAGCCAAAAAATTAGAGAATTTGGGAAATTAGAGAGAAATGAGAAACAAAAATAGCGGATTTTGGAGATTATAGGAGCATAAATTGCGGTAATTGGGGGATTTTTGGATGATTGAAAATGATATAGGCCTACTCCATTAACTGCAAACGGTAAATTTTTTCTTATGAATGGGTGCTTCAGAGAATCGTGGCGTCTCAGCCTGAGTTACTGAAGCGCTCCTGAGCGACAGCCAAATTAATGCTATCGAGATGAAAAGGAGGTGATTCAATTTCTACCTTCTGTAAAATAAAATCCATAGATGATTCTTTAAAATATGATAATTTACAAACTCTATTTCTACATTTTGATATTCTATAAATGAATTTCCTGAGTTTGAATTTGTATCTCAATAAATTATCTGGAGCATAATAGATTTCATAAGTTACTGAGTGGCGCAGGCGCAAGATTGAAGGCAATTTAGCTCACGAGTCGGTGGTTGTGTCCGGGCCTGGACGTGTGTTATTGTGATTAATTCAATTTATTAGTTTTTGCATTTGTGTCACGCACTTTCATAATCTTTTCAACTGTGAGGAACGAGCTCGAACAGATTTTAAATTTTTAACTAAATTGAAGCCAGACGCTGAAGTAAGTTATGTTACTTTCGAAGAGACAAAAATATTCATTTGTTTGGTCAACATTCCAAATTGTTCAGTTCAGACCTCTTCTTTTCATATTCGTTGCTGGTCAAAGAAACGAATGTTTTATTGATGAAGCCTTCCATTGTGCAGTCAAAATTCAAAGGACCTGTTCGCCTGCTCCCGCGCAGCGCCGTGTCGCTCCTCAGCGCTGAGTCAATTGTGGAAAGGTACTGTCTCTAGAAATGCTGATATTCTAGTGATATGAACAGCAACCGAATTCAGCAAAACATTGCTTTGGAAGAATCCACAAACCCTAATTTATGAAATCCAATATTTTTCAAAAAATCATTGTATTGAGAAAGAATGCACAGATCTTTTCATTTCTTAATTTTTTTTCGATGTCTTCATCTCAAATTAAATGAAAAAAATGATGAAGTTTATGTCTTTATTATAATTAATTTTTTCAATGATTAGAGTTATGCATTTTCTAATCCATGAATTGGATAGAGGACAACAAACCTTCAAATGAGTGTATTGACTGTAACCTTCCTATAAAAACTGAAGAATGCTATTTGGGTTCAAGTTTAACATTGCGCTTATGGGGATAAAAATCCATCATGGCGTCTCTACACCGACCCTTAAAGTTACTTTTTCTTTGAATTATCAATTATTAGGTTAGCCTATCTGTTTCTCTCAAACCCAAACATTTTTTCAGGTCTTGCATTTACAATTTACTTCCGAATATTAAGTTAAGTATATTTTTATTTCAGTATTAGAAATATTTATACGTTATTTTTATAACACTTCCAAAAATTTGCTTGTTTAGAGAAGGTGATGCCCAAATGCTCTTAGTATCAGGTGTACTTAATGGAAGGGAGGATGATGATGATTATGATGTTTAAAACTTAATTGTTCTCTTCCATTAGATACTATTGAAAAAAAATTTCTTGATAAACTGCTAGGGAAAAACAACTTCATTACTATAGTTTTAGTATGGACGTTGGGGAAATTCCCTGCCCGCCCGGTTGGCGAGTGGGGTGGGGGCCCAAATTAGTCCTAGCAGTTCAGGTTCGAGACCCTGTTTTTACCACCTCATCAATCACCTTCGCTCTATTATCCATCACCCATGCACAAATAAAATACAGGGGGATCATCCACAAAAGGAAAAATTTAAAAAAAATCGGGTCCAATTTTATTTAGTTATTTGATGAAAGCATGTACATTGTACAGTATGACTTAGATGTGGGCAATTATTTGTGTGACTGAAATAATTGACCTCTTTCTGAATTTTGCAATCGATCAAACTTCAATGAATTTAAAAGTAGTGTTTTTTTTGGTTGACATAAGAAGAAAAAAATATAAAAATTTAATTGTTAGGATTACTTTAATAGCCTTATGAATCGTCGAGACTTTAGAACGGTTGTTAAAATATATAAAAAAAAATTTTAAAAAAATGTGAGAATTGAAAAAATTCCCCAACAATAACATTAACTAACTATAAGAACTCTAAACCAATTTACATGAGTTCACTGAGTTTTAAAGAATGATTTATGAGAAAAAAAATATTTATTTTTTTAACAAATTTAAAATTTTCCACCCAAAACCTATTAAAAAAATTTCACTTTAAAAAATTATACAGAATATATTAATAAAAAAATAATAAAATAATTTTTGATTGAAATTTAAAAATATAATAATTGATGAAAATAATAATAAAATAAAAAAAATATTAAATATAAGAAAAAGCAGAAAAAAAGAAAGAATAAATCATAGATCGAGCCAATCAAGAAAGCCCAAAATTTATATAAATAAATTAAACAATTCCCAAAAAAATTAAATTGAAAACCTTATACGTTATGTAGACAATTTTAATGATAGAAATGCGAGAAAAAAAAAATGAGAAAGTTTAAAGGGGGGAGATGAGGGGGATTTTGGGGTTGTTTATTGAATTGTTTTTTGAATAATACTGATCAACACCAAATTATAGACTCTGCTTTTTTTTGAGTATTTAAAAATTTTATTACTGTATATTGATAGCTTCAATCATTTTTCACATCAATATCTCAAATTTAAATCATTAAATTGATTAATACTCTTCCATTCACATCAAATACATTTATCAAAAGGTATGTTATTTAATGTTTGTAGAGTTTTAACAAATCTTAATAAAATTCTAACTCATAGTGAAACTATTTTTGAAAATATAAGAGTTATTGAGCAAAATAAGAAGCTTTTTCTGAAGCCATCCTCAAACATATCAATTTTTATCCAAAATACAATGTCATTATTACATTTTAACATTAACATTGACATATTTTATTATCATTATGATTCAATATGATAATAGAAATATTAAAGGTATAGGCCTAACACCTAAGCTATTATAAATACAGTATTGAGATTTTCCAAATTTTGACCATGCCTCAATTTCGTGCTGGCTTTAGTAGTCCGCTCACGGTCCAGCTTTCCATTGCGGGCCAGCCGCCGAACTGCGCTGCGCGCTCAGTCAACGTTGGACTTTGGCGCTAGCATGTTGTCGTGTCATTTATGTGGTTCGAACCAAACTCGGTGTTGAATGAAGTTGATCGATCAAGCGTCGCTAATCAATTCCAAAACTCGTGTGAAATCAGCAGTGTTTGTTGCTACACGTGATCATTGTGCGTTAATAAAATTTGTTCGGTTAACCTTAACGTTTTGTCTCGTGAAATTTGTGTAATATCTGTGAATAATTTTGTTGAAAGTGTGTGAAATTTAGAATTTTGTGAGAACGAATAGGAAATCTTTGAAGTTCCATATCATGGTAGAAAATAATTGTTTACTGGTAATTTAATAATGACAGTAAAGTTTATGAGGGTTGATTGAAGTCCATTTCTAATTAATAACATATTTCATTTTTTATTCCTGTAGGCCTAAAATACTGTAAACGTTACTTATTTGTACTATTGTATTAACATTATCATTATTGTCAAAAAGCCTCGAAGCTAACACGTTGGTTTTCTACTTCACTTCTATCTATCCATGCATGTTATTTATTCAGAAATGTTCTGTAAACTTACCTTCATTGAATCCATTGAATCTTCCTCATATTCCTTATTAGTTTTTTGATTTCCAATCTGTATCAGCATACTTTTTCATTATTTGCATACATATTCTTTACTCAAACATAACAGTTAATAAATGGACAACATATCTTCATTTCATTGACAACATCACTCTTACATTTGCATATTTTGACATAATTATAAAATCAGGAATATTGCTAAATCATCGCATCGAAAAATATAATTAATTGTGCTTTGAAATTGATAGAATTGAAGTACCTTACTTACTACTGCTGGTTAGATTATTATGATTTTGTTTTCATTCTTGATCTAAAAGTTATTTTTCAAGTTTTAAATTTTTAGAAGAAATAAATAATTAAACGAAATAATTGGCGGTTGGTGAATGAATGTTACATATACTCAACTCTGTCGGGACAGTCACGAGCGCTCGCAAGAGCAAATCGAGTCGAGGGCGATGAGCAATCTTTTTACTCTTCAGACTGTCCTGACAGAGCTCAGCATCAGTAACTTTATGCAACCGTCAATTACGTACGTTGGGAATCTGCTTCTGAGAGTATTAGCATCTTATTATAGTTTTGGTCAATCTCCTTTCTTCTAATTTCGTTATCCAATCTCATTCTTGTTAACTTCCCTTCCCTCTTCTGTATTATTTTGTGATGTAATTCCAATTTTCTCGAAATCAGAAGGAATTTTTCTTTATTTGTTACAGCTAATAGTTGTCTCTGTTTGAAATGGAAAGTTAGATTGAAAAGATATCGCAGTAGCTTGGTATAAGGAACCAGACTCTTCGTTGATCTAGAAATTGACAAGAAAAAAATATTGGGATAGTTTTTTTTCCATTCATCCAGATTGTTGGAATGAAAAAATGATTCTTGTTCAGTTCAGTATTGTGGTAGGTAGGATAGGAACCAAATCAATAATTACTATCTATTCCCACTCCACTACGGTCTCTTTTTATCGAGTAAAACTTGTAATAATTGTGGTGAAATGTAACAGTGATATTTCGATCTCCTTCAACCTCATTCATTCAACGGCTAGACTCTAGAATATCAATGAGACCTTGTTACAAATTTAGTCCAGTCTCATTGCATAATATATGAAGCCGATTTGTACCAAAGGCCACTCTTAGATTTCTAGTTATGTCCATGCTTGAATGATGTTGAACTTTTAAAGTAGTTCGACGGTTCGCCCCTATGAGAGGTTGATAACTTTCCTTGACGGAATAAGCTTTTCGTGTTAGTGATATTTGTTTGAAAGCAGATTCATTTATTCAAAGTTATTTGATTTATCCAAGTCATTGCTCAATATTCATCATGCGCATTTTTTCTCTGCATAACTCCACAGTTTTTAATTTCTTCTCATTGGTGTAATACAGTATTGTGTATAGTCTGCCCAAGCAAAGAAAACCCTCTGGCAAGATGGAAAAATGACTCCAGCTTGGTCAATATTTGTTCAAGAATTATAAATGTGGTCTTGATAGTAGACCACAAAATTGATCATTTTTGAACCAATATAGACCGAGCTTGAGTCATTTTCCCAACTTGCCAGAGAGTCTTCTTTGCTTGGACAGACTATAATTGAATGTAGCCTACTTTTCCTTAATCTATTTTACAATTTATAAAGACTGCGCATACTTTTCTCCCAAAAAATTTTCAGTAGTCTACTCTCTGTCTTTTTAAAATTTGTGATGTAAATTTTTGTGTAGCACTTAGAAAATATAGTATTAATATAAATTAAAATCAATAATATTCAATTTGAAAAATATAAACCAAAAGCAGATCTCTCGTTAGCTTCTAGCTTTGTACCCATATCTAGTTTACACTTCACAGCCTGTCATATCCCTGTTTTTAAGGCTTTATTTAAACTGCAGTATAGTCTGAATCAAAGATAACAGATTACTTCCTTCATTTGTGATAATTTCATTGCTTCAGTATGTTTATTTTTAAATTAAATTTTTGTAACACATATCACAATAGCCTACAGATTTGGTACATGAGCTCCATTTATAACCAAATCAAATGCAAGTTCTTGTAAGATCAAGTTAAGAGTACCCAAGGGTCGTTGTAAGTTGTAAGAACGTTGTAAGGGTGGTTGTAAGAACTCGGTTGGGTTGTTCCATTCATATCTACTATTGTAGCAACATCAGAAGTACACTTACGGTAAACGTAAACGTAGGTACCCCACATAGAACTTTTATAATTTTTACCAATACGTATTCTTCAATAAGATTTAAATGCCCTATTCATCCGCATTAGTTGAAAATTTATCTTTAATAATGTCTAGTTTAATGATGTTCACGTGGAATTAATACACGCAAATGATATTAATTTGGCGAGTTGGGATTAACTGTTATCTATGATCAGCTCTGTCAGGACAGTCTGCCAGCGATCTGCGAAAGCAAATATCAACGAGCTGGGTCGCTACTCAAGCGATACGCTTCCGCAAACCACTCACAGACTGTCCTAAAAGAGCCGGGGAAAGATAGAAATCATTCTCCAACCGCCAAATCGAATGACATCTACAGTACTTTACATTGTCGATCTATATCACGTGTCGGTGTTTGACGGAAAATGTGAATGGAGCTTTATCAGGTTTCAATATTTTCCGAGTGCTGATGTTTAAAATTAGACCCCATGAGTTTCACCTCGTGATTGAACTTTTCCTTCTGTAGTCAGGATATTTATAAGGTATGCGAATCTGTTGCAGCCTTGAAAGTATAGCAGCGACAATCTTGTAGACCTTGACTTTTATATGCAATGAGAAATTTACTGCCATTGGTGCAGTCAGCAGAGCCGTAACTGGATTTGATCAATCTTTTTTATCAATTTATTGTACTAGGAAATATTTTTTACAGCTGTATACTGTATCATAGCACCGTCATTCTTTTCATCGATGTAATAGTTTTCAATAGTACAAGTTGTGAAACGTTATTCATTCCTTCTATCCCATCGTGAGAGTGATTTGATCCGAAATTCTCAAATTTTTGAACAATTTGAATGAAGTAGGCTACTACTAGAACTAGATTAGAAGAATATTAAATTCAGTTTTCACTCTTCTATCTATACTATGCAGTACAAGTATAATTTTACTATTTTATTACTGTACTACAGTACTATTACTATATTTGACATAGATTTATTGATGCAATAAGAGGGTGGAATATGAATGATCATCAAAATTGAAATCAAACCAACATTTCTAGGATGAGAAAATCATATTGATAGAGAGCATTGAAGATAATCTATTTTTTATTCAATTCTAGGTTTTTAAAACATGTTAAAACCCTGTTTCTAAAGTCAATTGAAATAATTCATGATGAAAAGATAATTAGATAGGATAACGTCTAAAATATTGTAGTCAATATTCTCTTTGGACCTACATTTGTAAAGGCTACTACAGAATTATCGATATTTTTGTAGCTTACTACCAAATACTGTCCAATGTGTAATGGAAATAGCTTATTTTATAGGGTTTCCCAAGAATTCTGTTTCAAACTGAAGTGTGAACAAAGAAGTTTGTTCATTTGGGGATTAGGATGACAATGACCGTGGAATTTGTGCAGCCTAGGGAATTCCAATTCGTACGGGTTTACCTGTGAATCGTCTATTCCGAGTCTACACTCAAATACACATTAGTTTTCAAAAATAACTTGAACTATTGTATTAATAGTTTCACACCAATTAGCAGCTATTGTGCTACTTTTCCTGGAAAAATATATTCGAATAATACATTCTACAGCTATCCCGACATTATCAGTTCTTATCTGTTTCATTTCACAGTAGTTTCAAATCAAATCAAATTTATTGTTTTCATCAAATCATAAAATCAAATCATTTTACAAAACTTTTATAACAAATTACAATTCAATATTCAATAGTAATGCGCTATCAATAATTAATAATAGAGAATAAAATTTGAATAATTACTACTAAATAACATACTTTTTCAGTTGAATCAGATAGTTTACCTATCATTTTAAAATACTGTACTGAACTTTTCTATTGAGAGTGAGAAATGGTTACAATGCTAAAAATTTGCTCACACATAGCCTAACTAATTATTTGATGAATCCTAACAAATTTCATGAAAGTAATAATTCGTTTTTTCAGAGCATGTCATCGTCTCTTATTTTATCAATCCACAATCACAGTTCAAATTTGGAATAATTCAATGTACCATTATCTCGAAACTTCCAGTTAGTTTTTAGAGTAAATTGATTTCATCGTGCATTAACGTGTGCAATCTATTTTATTCGGCGAGCATAGTCTATTATAATGTTCTCCGTAGTTCATAGTAATTAATGTCACGCTTGCTATTATCAAAATAATTTCAGTGACATTGTTGTAGCGAAACTAAACGTGTGCAAGATAAGCACCACGTTTTCTGATAATGATTTGATTTTGATAATGATAATGATTTTGTAGTTCAGTGTCTCTTCTACGGTTCCGGATAGTTTTATTTGTAGGGTAGCGTGGACCGGTTATTTGTATACATACAATATATCTTTGTTTATGTATTAGGAATTAGGGTATTACGTTCGCTCCTGATTCAAACTATATACACTTGTATTCTGTCCAAGCAAAGAAGACATTAATGGCAAGATGGGGAAATGACTACAGCTCGGCCAATACAATTAAATTTCTTGTAAATCAATTATATAGATAATTAAGTAGGCCCAGTTCATTTTTTAATCAATTGGTTAATAGCAATGGAAGTTCCAAATAAATTGAGCAAAAACTTGTATTATTTTTCTTCAATTTACTTACAATTTTTTAAAAATTCTTTTGTTATTTCGTTTATTGAAAATATTAAGTTCTGGCACTCCTGGCAGCTTACATTTACGGGCTCTTTGACATTTTACCTAGGTAGCCACTCCTTACTCTACGAGTTTCAAGCTTATTTTCACTACCTATAAAATTTCAATACTTCTATGCTTAGTGCACATTGGTATATTGAAGAATAACTATTTCAACCTTGAGTTTAATAATAAATTTCAGCAAGTAATACTTTCCAATATCTTGCAGAACAGATAAAATCCAAGAAATATTCAATTTTAGTTGTAGTAGGCCTGCTATAATAAACTTCAGCAGATAATACTTTCCAATACTTTGTTGTGTAGTGCAGATAACACTCATTAAACATCCAATTTTAGTTACGGTAGGCATTTTTATGATGTCTGGTGTCAACCTTTCACTTTCAAATAAATACTGACATATTATTGCTTGATGCCTGTTTCCTCATTTACTGGAAGCTACTGTTTAACTTTCCATCTTCTGACATTTGCATCATGTCGCACATTTGATCCACCGATAAAATAGTACAGCTTGTCAACCAAACTTTCACAAGTCGTGTGAATTTCTGATAATTTTCTTTCGGTAAACGATCGTATTTTTTACTTGGAGCTTTCTGTTGTATTTAGTTACAAAAATGTAGTAGACTTACAAATCGAGTACTATAGGCTACTATCTATTGTGTGAACAGTGAACTTTTGACAAATGCTCCAATATCTTCTTTTTTTAATTCCACTTACAGAACTCATCGTTCTCCTGTTGAAATATTTCATTAATTTTTCTTTGTTTGATGAATCATTTTCTCCATCTTCTTGTCGAAATTACAACTTTTCATTATTTTAAATTATTGGCTCCCATTGTTCCATATAAATATACAGTACATAAGGGCTACTCAATAATACTTTAATAAAATCATCCATCCTATCATGCTATTCTTTCAATTTGTAAAATAGTTATCAAAATTGATTTCTTAAAATACTCCAATCAATAAATAATCTTTCCATCACTACCATACTGTCATGAAATGGGCTTCAATCAGAAATTATTTAGAAATCTTATACAGACCTTCTAGATTTTGGGTACAGCCTTCCTAAATCGTTTTGAAATAAGCTTAAAAAAAGTTTTCTCTCCTAAAAATTTAGACCCTTTCTTGACCTGTTAATCATTTTCTCATTAACTGTAATTACCTTCCACCCTTCTTCCTAATTATTCCAAAATCGTATGATTTTTTCTTTAATTGAATGTTTCTGCTTCGTTTTCCAGTTACAATGAACATGAACTTGTTAACATTATGATCAGTGAATGTGAATTCAATGGTACAACAAAACCTTTCTGTGTCATCAAAATTTGTTGAGCTGTGTTTTTGATTCAAACAACGAACTTTTATGATACATTACTTCAAAAACATTTATGAAATCTTCCCATGATATCTACTGGTGTAATGCATCCATTAGCAATAATAAAACTAGACCGTTGAATCGTGTCTTGAGATGATGCAATCAACCGCAAAACAAAAATGATGAAAATCAGACAATACCCCGGCAGGGCGACGGCCATTGCTGACGTAGGAATGCCGTACGAAGCCAGCTGGAAGGAGGTGGATGAGAGATGGGGATTGGGGATGAACACAAGAGAGAAGGAGAAGGAGCACACCAAGGATGTGTCCAGGATCGGCGTGAAACTGCCAGGACTAGCCTCCACCAGGACGCGAAAGGATTCGTGGAGTCCTGAACCGCATGTTATGGTGTCATCTAATGGATTCGGTGGTAACCATAAACAGGTTAACGGTGGTAATAAAGTGGGGACGTTGAAGAAGAGCGACAGCACCAACAGTCTTACCAAAGATTCAACTAACAAATCGTATAAAGAAGTGGAAGATCGCTATGTGAAGTATACGGCGCAAAATTTGGGAGTAGCCGCTGATAAGAAATCAACGGGGAGCGGTAAGAGTAATCCCGATTTTCGTGTGATAGAAACTAGTAGCAATGGACATGTGATTCAGGAAACGTCGAAACGGAAAACTGAGTCGAAGAAAACTGTTTTACAGGATGGTAGTGGGGGTAGATCGGCGGGGAACAATGTTTCCATGTTGAGGAAAGAGTTGAGTGATAGGACACTGAATGGTAGAGGAGGAGGGGGATTTTCGGGGCAGAATAATAAAAGATACCAAGGCAGTGATAGTGATAAGTCTAGTCAGAAAAGTTTTAGCACAATTGATCCACTGAGTAATGGTAAATATGGTGGAAAAAATGTTGTGAGAAATGTTGTTGGGAATAGTGTGAGGTTTCCCGAGCATAAATCGGCGGTTGACGTGAGTTTGACAACATCCAGTTCGTCGTTCGATTATTCCGAGTTTAAAAATCATGAACATTCTCCACGGCCTGGTAAATCGGTGCCGGTTAACGATGGTTACGATCGTAAATCGTTGAAAGATCGTTATGAAGTTTCCAAACAGAGTTTTCGCAAACAGAAATCGAATAGTAGCGATGTGTTGCGGGATGATCAAAGTGTGGATAGCAGTGACGATGCACACAGCGATGGGGAGTTTCGTAGTAGTTTGGCGAATTTGAGAAAATCGTTTCGTGGTGTTTCTTTCCGGAACAAAAGTGCTCAGCCGGGAAAAATACGTCGCGACGTGCCGTTTGAACGGCTCGACGACGATGAGATGACGACGGACGTCCCCGCAGCGGCGTCGTCGTCGCAGACGTCGCCGGAGTTTGTGATACCGCGTCCCAAGTTGATTGTGCCCGTTCACACGTACGGCATACGTAAACGACGCACTGGCAATATGTTGCATTCGTCACGACGCGGAAGCGAGGTGGAAACGGTGCTCTCCAACGGAACCGGAAGCAACGGAGACACCGTTGCCGATGGGAAGAAGCATCACACGTCTTGTCCAGGTAAGACATGCTGAAACATTATCAAAATAAATAAGAATCACTATTGAACTTTTTTGTAAAAGTTCAATCATTGTCAAGTTCAATTGTCTGTGTTATGGAAATATACTTTGGCATGTTAGCCTATATTTTTCCGTGTTGTATTGTGAATTTATACACTAATGTAATATCCCAATGCAGCTCAAACACACTCATCAAACAAAATGTTAGTTTATAAAATTTGAAAATTATTCTATTTTAAGTAATTAAATTCACTTCTGTCTTAAAAAATAACTTGAAAAAGTCGTCTTGAAAGTTGAAAAGGAATAGAATTGAGTCAAATAATCTTCAATGAATAATTGAAGTGCTTGAAATTAATATAGAAAATCAAGGACTTTTTGGACAAAGGGGTAAAAGCAAGCTCTCTGAAATTAAAGTATGGTCTCTGTTATTTGACTATGAATTGATCATCTAAGAGTGTCTATCTTATAAGAGCCTTATAAGGTATATGATATCAAAATAATGTCCATCTTTGTTGGGAGGCATTTAAAATTGATAAGTCAACTTTCGAGATTGGAAATTAATTTCATTTTTTTTCTACAATTATTGTAAATATGGTCTGATGTTCAATGAGTTTAAGTAAAAAATAAACGTGAAACAACGTTGAATTATGTTAGTATAGTCAAGATAAAAGACATAATTTATAAAAAATTATACTCGACATGAACTTGAGTACATCAAAAGAAGGACTTATTTGATCAATCAATTCGAAGTTCTCAATGTTCTTTGAAGTGGCTACTCCTGACCTTGTCTCTTGCATTTGGGCCAATCATGAAAGCTAATCGATAATTCTATTGGCCTTGTTGGTGTCGGACAAACTTTGTTTAGGACAGACCTTGATTCGTATAGAAATCATACGTCAAAATTTTTAATTCTCCAGGAGAAAAACGGTTCGAATTCAACTGATATTATTTTAATATTTGACATGATCATAGTGTAGGTTTAAACAAAGAGAAAATCTACCTCTATGGTTTGAAATGAACGCAATTCCTATCAAAAAATATTAAAGTTTGTTACTTTGATGTACATGTTCTACAATAACTGAAATAAACAGTACAATTTCATTACTGTTTTTGAATTTCAGTAATTTCTGTCAATTTCCATTGTGATAAACAATGCTTCCACTTGAAGTTTCAATAGAATTGTCATCGGATACTGGAACACACCTATTCATCAGGCTCTTTGTAGTTGTCGCTTGCTATTTCGTCAACGTAAATGTATTTTTAATGATGCCGCGACATTGATAAAGTTGAAAACAACACAGTCGTTACCTGTTATTAGTGCTACAAAGGCTCCTCTGTGTGGTCCATTATCATTCGTATGTATCGTTTGTTAAAACAAGGACAATAGTAGATTCAGTTGCTTTGCTTTTTGATTTAAGATCCGTTAAATAACTTCGTTTGCTAAATTGAGATAATAATAATTTAAATTTACTTACTTCCAACAGATTCACATGTTCGAAAATATATTTTGAAGTTGAAGTAAGGAATTGAAAATTGAAAATTATGTCACTATGGTACTTCTTGTCTAGTCTTTTAGTTGGTTGTTTACTAATCATATCGGCATTTTTCCTGAATTAGATGTTGAACAATTGAATATTGGCTAATAATAGCCAAATATTTAGCTACTTTCTGTAATTCTCGTAAAATCACTTAAATTTAAGGTATTGTAAATCATACAAGGAGAGAGGATAGAATTCTTATATTTAATAGAATAGATTTCAATTACTTCATGTCTTTTCATTTATCATTTGTAATCATCCTTTTATTATCTTGTCCATACATTCAATCAGACTTAGTATGAATTGGAAATACCAATTTATATATTGAAAAATTTGGTTTTACAATAAATTTTTTAAATAGGTGAATCCATCCATGACCATTTTTATGTTGTATTTCTACTAATTTGGTTGATTTTAGATAATAATCTCCACTTGACTCATAGAGATAATGTTATGGAAACTATTCTAAGAATACCCTCGTTAAACAGAACCTGTTTGCCTGAAAATATTAAAGGGAATTTAGTTCTATTATTAGTTTAGTTCTCTGGGGCAATAACTTTACTTTCGTTGGTTCCGCGAGTGATTAGCTGTGGGCAATCAGTTCAGCCAGACCTTTGGTTTTGTTGACTGCAATTAGCCTACTTCTTCTGATGGCCTAATGAACATTCGAATCAACCCATTTTCGACAAAGAGCTGTGGTCCATTATCAAATTTGTTGGAGAATTGTTACTCAATGATTGTTTTTAACTAATGTGAGCTTTAAGTTGAATGCACTGCCCTTTATTTTTTTAATAAATGTACTGACTTTTATTGAAGAATTTTCTTCATCAATGAATAATGATTGAAAATAACAAAAATGTCCGTGAATGTAATTTTTCGTCCATCACAGTTTCCGTAATACCATCGTAGTTTCATGAAGTTGTTGGTCTGAAAATGTCTCATATCCTTTCACAAGAAATCCAGTAGCAAATTATCACAATTCCGAGATTTCTCTGATTCATCTTGAATCATCATCTATCCAGACATCATCTTTGACAGTCTATCAAATTTACCCACTTTACTCATCTCAGTACGATGAAACTCATATTATGTCCTTTTACATTGTCTTGATTATAATTCAATGATTTTTGTACATTTTGTACAGACGAATTAATTACATTTTTTGAACAATCATATAGAAATAAGTGATGTACGGGGAAATCTGTCACAAACTGTGATAAATCATTGAATGAATACCAAAATTACTACTCTCCCCCAACTTCCTTATTGATGACCATTTCTCACTCACGCGTTTTCCTGCACTCGACGGTTGATCGCAAGAGCCAATCACAGCTCTTGTTGCTCAAGAACAAAACAAGATTTGTGATTGGCTCTCGCGGCTAATCGTCGTGTAGTGTATAGGAAATCGTACGATCATTCTCAGGATTGGTTTCGCCGTTACGTTATGAAGCCAATAACTCTAATATTAAGTCAACTTTGTGTTACAATATTGGTTGTTACTAACTTGGTAACAATATCCGGTGTGAGTAATATGCGGTTATGCTTTACAATAACTTAATCCGGTTCAAGTTCCATGAGCTTGCAGCACTAGTTTTGTAGCACAAGTAAAAGTGGTCAGAACTGTTGGCTTGTTTTATTTGCCTGTTGGCAAAAATATTCCATCTGGTCCTGTTTGTATGCTTCATAGGCCGTAACGGAGTGTTGGCTATGTTTACTAACTGTAGAAGTCGGTTTGGTTTATTGCATAATAACTATATATAGTCTGGTCGAGCAAAGAAGACATTCTGGCTAGATGGAAAAATGACTACAGCTCGGTCAATATTGGCTCAAAAATCATTAATTTGGTCTCAAATTGTAGAAAACATTCTAATCTACAATTTGAGACCAAATTCATGATTCTCGAACCAATATTGACCGAGCTGGAATAATTTTCCCATCTTGCCAGAATGTCTTCTTTTCTCGATCACACTATACAGACCAATCGACAGACAGTGTGCAAACCTTTGACTTCTTACCACGATGGATTGTGAACGAAATCAATTCTTTTATTGCTGAAAAGTGTAGCGAGATACTTGGAAGGAAGACAACTTTCACTTTTGTCTAATACCGCTCTGCTTGTTTGCAAATTGAGGAGAAGGATAATTTGATCTGTATCTAAAGATTGAATTGTTACATGTGTTGAACCAGTTGTGATCTGTATACAGTACTAGTGAAAATAAATTATTATTTTCTCTTCCGATACATTTGTGTCAATCTACGGCGTGATAAATATCTATGATGTAAGGGTTATCGAGTATTGGTGCTCATAATAATCTTCAATGATTTCTTTCCAATTTTTCCAATTTCTAACTTGCTGATTATGTGTAGAATTGTTACATAATTTTGCCTTGTTCTAAATTGCAATTTATTTGTCCAATTCGGAAAATTACACATAGAAGGATAGGAAATGAATTGCAATTTCCTACAGGAAATTTTTTCTACGACTATCTTTCTAATTTCTTGTTCACCGTTCTTTTCTGCATTTCTAATAAGTGTTGCTTGTTGACATCTATCGAAATTGCACGTCAAACTACAGGCTTGAGTCAACAACTTTCGTTTTCAGTGTACATATTGACATGGCAATCCTTTCTCCAATTCAAATCAAGCACAGTTTCAAAGATGGTACTTGTTTTGTAGTACAGTTTGTATAGTCTGTCCAAGCAAAGAAGACATTCTGGCTAGATGGAAAAATGACTTCAGCTCGGTCAATATTTGTTCAAAAAATTATAAATTTTGTCTAAAATTGTAGAGCAAAATGTTTACTACAATTTGTGATCAAATTCATATTTTTTGAACCAGGTGGAGTAATTTTCCCATCTTCCAAAATGTCTTCATTGCTTGGACAGACTTTACTTTGATAAGCTTTTGTCCTTGGTTGATTCCACACTATACTGCTTACTTTCTTTATGCAAATCAGGGATGCTTAGAATAGGAGAATTCAACGTTGAGAAAGCCTTCTTGTTTTTCTTCTGAAGAAGAAGAGGATAAGAAAGACATTTTGAGTGACATCTTGTGAACTCCCATCGTCCTTTCAAAACATTTCCGTCTTCCGCAGGAAGCAAGTGGCAAGATTGGCAAATTTATGAATGTGTGTACTCTGTGCATAATACTCGCTTGTTTCCTCTATTCATTAGCATAAACAAATTATGTAACTTGGCGGAACTTGTTTCAGGATGTCGGTTTAATGAGGAATTTTTTGGTGTGAAGTTTCAATTAAAACACGCTTTTAATAGTAAACGAACAGGTTTCTTATTAACCTATACATCACCCTTAAAGAATATGAATGAATATTGACCTTATTGGGAATACTTCAATGACCCTATCATGAGAATATGTTTGATTCATTGCTTCTTACTCACTTTTTACCTACAGTATTATCCACCACGAATTAATAATTAAAATCACTGGAAATTTAACGAAAATTAATATGTCCTTTTGACTACAGTGACTATAGAGGACAGTGATGCTATCTGGCGGATGTAGTTTTTGTAGTCTTATCTAGTCACCGTACTCTTAATAGAATATGTTTTTCGATACAAACCAAAATGATAAGGTACGTTTTTTCATTGGAAACGGATGATTGATGTGTTTTACATAGACTGATTGACGTGTTGTACAGTTCTGACATTTCCCATGGGATTTCTGTTGTATCATGGGATTTCTGTTGTAAAAGATAAGCATTCAATGGTCTATTTCGAGCTTCTTAAACACTCACTCCTCAGGAAACACTTTGTAAATGAAGTTGCCAAGTAACTGTTTACATGGATGCACATTTAGAATTTTGTAAACAATTCAAGATGCCAGTTGAAGAAGTTGTACAAATTCCATAAGCACGGGTTTCGAACCTGTGTAGCAGACGCGATAAACTTAGGCGGTTGTTAATAATATACTGTACAAAATAATATAATATACTATAATTATGTAAAATAATATGCAAAATATGTTGAATAGAATTATAATAATTATTTTAACAAGTTGAGAAGAGAACTAGAAAATGAATATCCATACTTGGAAATATTATACTTTTAATATAAATATTATATCATAAAATATTATATTTGAAAAGTGTTCAAACTATTCAGAGAATAGCTCAAATCAAATTGATTGTTGAATTAATTCATAGTTCAAATTGAGTCAAGTCAAGCCGCTAATTAACCAGAATGGTAATTAATCATATTTTACTGTTCAGTTGTGAATGACTAATTAGTTATTGGTGTGACACAAAGGTGTGCATCCTAAATGAGATTGCTCTGCTCTGAATAATGAGATGTCTCTTTGAACTTGGATGTAGGCTGGCGGACCGTGGTGGGGGGTGGTTGAGGGGGGGTCGATCCTGTGACACCCCCCCCCTGGTGGGTGTCTGCGGTTGGGATGTCTCCTGGACCCCGCCGTCTTCACACGGTCGATGACCTTAAAATCTGCTTAGCTACCGCCAGCACCACTGTATAACTATACTCTATTCGAGTTGATGTATCTACTGAAAAAAGAGGCAATCTAGTTATGGACTACTCAAAGACAAACTGTACCATTTTTAAACGACATTTTCGGACAGATTCTATTTTCCGTATTTTCCGATCTGACTACAACAAAGTCTGATAACAATCTTATTTCGAGAGTGAGATTTTTCAAAAAAAAAAAAAAAAAAAACGGCTCAAAAAGTATGATTTTCATAGATATGAAAATCATAGTATGATTTTTTTAAATTTAGGACACTTTGAAAAGTTATGGTTGCAATAATAATGAAATGATCATTATTATTCAATAACAAATAACTTTCAAATAAATAATAACTTGAACATTCATAACCAATAAATAATAACTCTTCTAACAAATAACTTCCACTAACTCAATACTAGGCCCTGAATGACAAGAATATGCATTCAATTCTGCTAAGAGTGCATCCTGCCTTCAAGTCCTTTTTAATCAAACCAATATTTTTATTTTTTGATGGGATGTTATTTTTCTATTTATCAAATTTTAGATTTATAAATAACTAAAAAAACTTTGGCGGTTGTGCAGCCTTCAACAGCAGCCGCCCCTGATGAATTCTATGTCATACAGCATGTAAATGCTATGTTATACAGCATATAAATTCCATGTTGTTCAGCATATAAATTTTGTGTTATATACACATCATACAGCATACATATTTACTGAGTGCCGACAGTTGGGGGCATTAGTCTGGCAATGTCATTACTCTGCTCTGCTGATTAGATGGGATTGCTATGCTATGAATGGCGTCAGCTCACATGTCTTGGATACAATGGTATGTCTTTGTGCAACATTCCTTACTATACTGTCTGTTGAACTGTGCTCTGTCGTAGACTAGATCTCGATGAATAGTTGCGAATATTATCTTGAGTCAGATGTTATTTGCGTTTAGTTGGACAAGAGTAGTCTAGGTTTCTGTTGCCGACGAAACAGGTGAAGTGCTGTACAGTAAAAGATACGGGCCCTTCACCTGTTTCGTGGGTACGAGCCGCCAGTGGTCTACTCGATTAATATTGGAACTCCTATTGAAATATTTCGACTACTCTATTGATTTTTTAACGCTTATGCCCTGTTTTTCCAAACTTTAAATCAAATTTGACGATGTTGATAAAAGTGCACACTGGAATAGAAGCTTTAGCAAATCGTCGGAAACTACAAATTTCAATAATATTGTAAGATACTTTTATTTCATTACATTATTAAAAAAACATTCGAGTCTGACTCATCCTTTCGAATTAAGATTATAGATCATTGGTTTGAATACACCGGTTGACAAAATGGAACAATTATGATAACGGAACCAGCCAATGGGAGGGCTTCGTGGGCCTCAACTTGCACGTGATTGATTGGTCGACGTTTCAGGCTGTCTTTTACATCCACCAATAGGATTTCAGAAAGGCGTTTTGTGAACGCACTGTTTATTTGAACGTCTCCTCTATTATACGAAAACTTTCATCGAAATGTTATTTCATTATAATAATCATAACAATTTGGTGAAGAATTTACAATGGATTTCTCCTGGCACTGTTGAGATTTCAATTTACACAAACATTCCGGAAGTAGTAGGTGATGTTATAAAATTTTACTCAAATTTTACTTTATTTTACTTAAATCACACTGGCGACTCGTGCCCACGAAACAGGTGAAGTGCCCGTATCGTTTACTGTGCAGCATGCACTTCACCTGTTTCGTGAGCACGAGCCGCCAGTGCTAAATCAAGAATTAGGATTTGATTAAGTCATAACCATCTATCATTTTTCATGATAGAACGTTATGAATCAATGAGTTATGAGAATCAATGAGAAAACGATGTTTTCAATCCACTAGCTATTGTCCTGTAAAGCCTGATTCACACATATAGTGGCGTACTAGTGTCTTACTAGTGGCGTACTAGTGTCGTGCGCAGACTGTTTAGACCGCTATCATTCACACATATAGGACCGTACTAGTGTCGGACTGTTTGTCGCAATGCTCAATCACGACTACTCAACTTCTCCAAAATTGGAGATAGATGGATTTTGATTTCAGATTTGGATTCAGCGCCCCTCAATTAGTAATAATTCCCGCGTGGACTCAAAAATAATCAAAATTGGGGATTTTAAAATATCAGATCAGGCATTTCGAAAAAAATTGTAATTTGTCATCTCTGATTCAACAGAACTCAGTTTGAATGTTTTCAAATTGACTTGTTACTGTCTGAACAAAATACCTACTAATTACAGCTTAAGTAGGATCCTTGATTGTTTCATCAAGCAGGATATTCAGAATAAAAACAAACGAAGTTAAAATTAAATCAATCAATCTCTTGAATCTTGGGCCTGGTCTTCTTAATTTGAACTTGGTTCCATTCATATATAAGGGATTCTAGTAGTTTTCCTCTACAATAATGACCTTCTATAATATAAGTTTATTCCCAATCAAGAATTAATTGAACGAAAATATCAAAGCTAAAGACCTTTATTACAAAAATAGTGATAAAAATGTTATTATCCATACTCTTATGTTATTAAATGCTATTATGCTATTGTAATGTCGTTACTATGATGTCAAGATTATATTATTATTCTATTACTATAATGATCATTATTAGCAAGTTACTCTGATTTTCAAGACGTCGACATCATCGCAATTCTCATTACTAGTGATTGTAATAATTCACAATGGAGATTCGTATAACAGTATTTCTCCCAAAAATGTGCATTTCCCAATTTATACCAACAGTCACATGGGTGTAGATTATAGTCCTAAAAATCCCAATGATAATATCCCATTGATTATTATAAAAAAATATCCTAATCCTAAAATAACTCTGTAAATAAATTTAAAACAATGAAATCTACCATACGTGATGGAAAAAACATAATCTATCATTCTAATACATCAGTTAGTGGAATAATTATTATTAATATTAAAGTATTGATTATCAAATTGATTTCATAAAGTGGGAATTTTTTATTTGTACTATTCTTTTATAGGCTAGGTACTCAGAATATCCTATAGGTGTTAACACTTTTTTCAACAAAGACTGTTGATTTTTATTTATGATTTCGACGATTGTACTGTAATTATTCTTCATTGTTACTTACTTATTGACTTTGTATTGATTGAATTGAATATGATCGTAAGCGTTGAAACAGGATAAAGTTGATTTTGAAAATATTGACACAAAAATTTCAAAGCAATTCATCTGTTTACTCATACTTTTTTCAGTTCGTGTCATGTATAATTTATTATTAGTAAGAGTTGTAGTTTAAAGTAGAAATTTCTAACGTTGAAAAATGTTTATTATTATATAAGCTACATAAAATATTTTTCTGATCGATCACTCTTATCATACAAGGAATTAGAATAACTTATGGATTTTATAGGAATTCCAATACTAAACGTAACTGAATTCAACCTACTAGGCTACTGTTGAGAATATAATGTTATTATATGACTCTATATAATTTGGAACAACTCCCTTAATTTAGCTTATTTTGAAGTCTACGTGGGGATAATCACTAATTCAAGAGCGCAGAATCCGAATCTGAAATCAGAATTCTTCTATCTCAAATTTGAAAGAATTTGAAAACACCAGATCCAAACAGCACAGTCTGAGCACAGTCCTACGTTGATTCACACATGTAGGACTGTGCTCGCCGGTCGCAGGCCGTGTCAGACTGCCATAGACCGTGTCCTTGAGAAATCGCTTGGGGAACGGTCTTTCATCGTCCAGCACTAGTACGCCACTAGTACAGTCCTATATGTGTGAATCACTCCCGACCGTTTCCATGTTAATCAAATGGAAAGACCGTTTGAGAGATTCGATTTGAAACGGTACGACACTAGTACGCCACTAGTACGACACTAGTACGCCACTATATGTGTGAATCGCCCTTAACACGATTCTATCATCTATTATGCAGTTATTCGTAAATTTAGCAAGTCATTTGAGTCCCGATTGATTTCCATTAGCCAAAGATCTGTTTTTCAGCAGTGTGAATCCAGATTAGATCTTCCTTTTGTTTCTTTTTTGCGAGTATTGTTGCAAATTGCAGGCGTTTGTCAGTGTAAACTCCTCCGCTGAAAACGTTTCGTAACAGGATTCAGTTGAACTGGACTGTGCTCTTCTCACACTTCATTTTTTGTCTTTTACGGTTAGAAAGGTTGGGAAAATGAAGTAGAGAGATTAGATTAGATTTACAAGTAGATTACAACATTCATCGGCTTGAATATTAGATTACTATAAATAAAAAAAGTTATTACACTATTGGATTGAATAAGAAAATAATATGTAGAGTACTGTACGTAACTTATTAAATTAGACAGGTATGGGATTCAAAAGGCTGACAGTAATATAATTGTGATGAATCTAAATAAAATGGCGTAGTTTAGATATGAAAAATTACTTGGAGAATGTTGAAAAATTGAAAAAACTTACGAAAATGAAAAGAGAAGTAATTCGAACTTCTTCCGAATACAAAAATACGTTTTGAAAATACGACCGATACGAGTTGATAAAATAAACAATATCAATAATATGTGTTTAAACAATATGAGTTTTATTCCATTGAAAAATACATATGTTAGAAAGGAAAAGTATGAGAAACCCATGAAAGAGGTTGGAGGAAAACTGTGATGTTTATGATGGTTGATGATGATTAAGACATTTGATTTGATTGAAAGTAGGGTTGAGTTAAAGTGTTATTTGAAAATAAGAAGAAATAAAATAAGAAGTTTGTAATAGTGAAGTGCAAGGAAATAAGGCTGAAAATGAGTTGAATTGATTACCGGTGATGGAAAATGGAATAATGGTAGGATGATTGTTAGGTTTTGTGGATACTTTAGTCATTACAAACCTAGGTTTGCAACATTACCACAGTAGTCTGCACAAACCTTGGTTTGCAAGGTTTGTATTTAAAAAGGAGTATTGTAGGTGAGTGAATAAAAAACGACAGAAGAGAAATAGATGAGTGGGAGGAAGGATAAGAAAAGAAATAAGAAAAAGAGGACTTTGACACTATTGGCCACGGACTACTGACCTTCTATTCTGCCAGTACGCTAACCTGTTCTTTTCCATTAGTAGTGTCTCTAGGATGAAAAAGAAAACCGTGGACTGGTTGCTATGACAAAACTGGAAACACATTTCTTTGTGCAAGTGAATGAAGTTTTAAATGAGGATTTCAATGAGGATCTCTGCAATCAGAACGTATCCGGCTAGTATAGTTCTGATGATCTTCTCAACAAAGAAAAAAATGTTACTTGTCAATTTCACCTCCGTCAGTGAACTATGTATGAATCGCCTACTTGACAATTTTTATATTTGTTTCTTGTATTGGGAATCCTGCTTTTCAGTATAGTCTGTTCGAGCAAAGAAGACATTCCGGCAAGATAGGAAAATGACTTCATCTCGGTCCTCGGTCAATATTGGTGTGGCGAACAAAAGAATATTCCCTACAATTTAAGATTGAATTTATAATTTTTGATCCAATATTGACCGATCTGGAGTCATTTTCCCATCTTGCCGGAATGTCTTCTTTGCTCGACCAGATTATGCCAACAAGAAGTATTGGCTGGTGCATGGTAGATGGAAGGGTAATTAACAGGGTAGAAATTTCAACAGTGGAGTTATCATTGGTTTGAAACTGTTGAAATAAATTTGATAATATTGTTAAAAATAGTGTAATAATGATAATTCTGAAGGCCTGAAGTATTGAATTTATTAATAACGTTTTTTCTCTTTGTTTACAGGTGAGTTGTGTTGAGGCTTTGAAATACTCGATGAAGGTAATATACAGTATTTGAAGTCGCATTGTAATTAATAACGTAATGAATAATAAAACTAAATTCAACGTAAAAGTAACATTATTATATAAACGTATCACATGCATTAAAAGTCACTTACTCTTCTCGAAAGTTTTCTTTTCAATAATGATGAAGATTGGATCCAAGTAGGTAATAAACTATAGATGAATATAATATTTTAAAATTATGTTTCTAATTAAATTAAGTTGGTAACAAATGTGGTGATCCAATTTTTTAATCCTTTTCGTGATCTTCCAGTTATAGGCTATAATTTTACGACACATTCAGTCCTGAGAACTAAGTCATCAAACTACTCAAAGCTGAAATTAGAACGTAACATGAGACGGATCATAAAAAGAACTACTATTTGCTACAATAAAATTTCCGTATAGTCTTGCCTTACTTTTCTCAAAGAAAACTATTGTATAGTCAGTCCAAGCAAAGAAGACCCTCTGGCAAGATGGGAGAATGACTCCAGATTGGTCGATATTATTTGATCTAAAATTATAAATGTGGTCTTAAATAGTAGATCGAATTGTTTCCTACAATTTGAGATCAAAATGATAATTTTAGAACCAATATTGACCGAGCTTGAGTCATTCTGCTATCTTGCCAGAGGATCTTCTTTGCTTGGCCAGACTATACTAGACGTATAGAAAACTAAAATATTGTGAAAAACTAAACTTGATTCGATTTCAAGTAGAATCCCCTCGTATGTAGGAGATCACCAAGCTAATAATAACATATTTTTATTACTCATAGCTTAGCTTACTAATAAAAATAAATTCTCTCATAGTGTTGGCTCGCACCACTGTACTACAGTATAACTTCTATAATGCAACAACTGCAACCAGTGTGAGTAATACAGTACTTGCATTTCTTCATAATCCAATCCAAATAAGTATTTGAAACTAGAGTTTTTTAAATCAGTTGTCCGCACTTCTTGCGTCATCGTCCGGCTTGAAAGCATTGCTTCACTCGGATTAACACATCATTACTTTCTGGAACGGATGCTTCAAAGTAACGCGGCGAAGTAGGCCTAGTGATACGACTTTTATTCGCGTTCATTACTCATTATGCTCATTGAGAAATCCGTTATTATCCGCAGACCCGTTACTCAATGTCGGTGACAAGTAGGTTTAAATTGATTACACACAAAAACCTAACATGAGAAGCCGCAATTACCAAGATAAGCTCGTTTGGAATTGATTTAAAACTTAGTTTAGACTGTGGTTAGGAACTCACGTGGATTTGTAGCTCCACTATGAGATAAAGCCAAAGCTCGTAGGGGTGCTCTATTTTGTATCCTTTTTGTCTAGGGCTACCATCAATGTGTGATATTAGTAATCAAAATCACAAACTCTTTTAGTATTTTTTTATTAAGACTCAACAAATTCCGCTCTACCAATAGGCGTTCACAGGTGCTATATTTTTATTTTTTAAATTCTTACATAATTATCATTTGATGGGGAGAATTGGGAGAGTAATAATTTAGTATGCGGGTCATTAGGGTTGGCGTTATCCCAACGAGTAAAGCGAGGAGTTATGATTCTGAATAATTATAGAAAAAATTACTCGTAAATTCCTAGATCACAGACATTTCTATTATTTGGCAGATGGTTCTTAGAATTTAATTTTCCTATTAACTGCTTAAATAGCATTCAAAAGTGGAAAATATTTTCCTCTTCTGATAAATTTTTCAAGCTATCCAAACTCCATTGGCGATTGAATTAATTTCCACTATTTACAGTACTGGGTTTGCCATTTATTAATTATCAAACCAGATTAATTGATAAAGTATTAAAATATTGTATAATATTTAGTTTAGTATATTCAACAATTTCTATCGTCATACCACCAAGAAATCGTGATACGCTTGTCAAGAATAGTAAAATGGCTGCTTTTGAGAACAAAATGACGGAACCTACGTTCGAGCTCTGTGATTGGTCGTGACCTCACACTCCCACTTTTGTCACTGGAAGAAACCGGCCAATAGCAGTTGAGCATTGAAAAGTAATTGCTAGCTTACTGATTTCTCTGAAAGGTTGAGTTTGTGTCTGATTATATTTTTACTGTTTGGTAAAGATCCTTTACATGCATACCTTGAACCGCTATCATGAAGTTTCAAACATGTACCTACAATATCTATAATTCCCAAATTAGGAGTCTCCTTAACAATTGAACGCTTAAGAAAGTATTATTAGTTCATGTTCATTGCCAAAATATTTATTGATTTCAATAATATTTTTATTTTATGATTATATTAGTCTATGGTAGACTTATATGTAACAAGTTTGATTTCTTGCACATAAAAAGTGAAAAGACAAGATATTGTCGAACCGCAGATTTATTAAAAAATCTTAATGTCGGTTTCGGTTGGTACACCATTATCAATCTCTGTAAAACTGAAACTTGAAGTAACAAGGTTTTTCACTAGTCAAAATAACTGTTTTATCGGTTCTTCATTTCTATTACATTGTTTCATTGATAATTATTCACCATTTACGTCAAGTTTCAGTTTCACAGTGATTGATAATGCAATCACATTGATGGTGCCACCGTTTTCAAAAAATCTGTGGTTTGACAACATTTTGTCTTTTTATTCAATATAAATAATGGATAACTTCCACTACTACTTAAGAAATACACATAAATAATATTGACGAAAATAATTTCTTTCCACTGCAGAAGTGAATTCGAACAGCCTTAACATGACCTCAATAGTTATAGTTTCAGAGTTACGTTTGTCATAAATCAATATTTTAGAAAGTGAAAAGTCAAGACAAGATCCATAAATAATGACAGAATATGATTGTATGCTATTTACGGTAACATACCATCAGTGTAGAAAATCCATAAACATACTTGGAAAGTACAGTACATGATATTCAACTGTGATTATGTGTGTCTGATGGTAAAGTCTGGTCGAGGAAGGAAGACATTTTGGCAAGACGGGAAAAAGACTGCAGCTCGGTCAATATTGGTTTATGAATTATAAATTTGGTCTCAAATTGTAGAGCAGAATGTTTTCTACAATTTGAGACCAAATTCATAATTTTTCAACGAATTTTGACCAAGTTAGAGTCATTTTTCCATCTTGCCAGAATGTCTTTTTTGCTCGACCAGACTAGACGGTATGAAGTTGAGCAGTCCTTCCTATCAATTCATGGCTGATGAAAAAACATGATTCATGCCGGCTACATAAATATTGTCTGTCCAAGCAGAAAAGACATTCTGGCAAGAAGGAAGAATGACTCCAGCTCGGTCAATTTTTGTTCAAAAATTACAAATTTGGTCTCAAATTGTAGAGCAAAATGATTCCTACAATTTGAGGCCAAATTTATAATTCTTGAACCAATATTTAACGAGCTGAAGTTATTTTCCCATCTTGCCAGGATGTCTTCTTTGCTTGGACAACTATATCTCCCTAGGCATTGTGCTCCCTTGCTATGCAACCAGGGGCCCGCATCGTATATTATGTACGTCGTACATAGTAGTCATACATTGTATATTGGTTATAAAGTATTGGACCAACTGGTTGGAGTTCTCTGGTTACACAACTACTGAACAATGCATGACTAGTTGAAAAGATGAGGAAGGATGGAGTCTTTTATGAAAGCCCTTATTGAAAAACTTGAGATTTATCAGGAATTCAGGGATAGTAAATTGTTTTTTTGGTGGAGAGGATGTTATGTCATTTGTTGAGTTGTGGGTTGAAGAGTTGTAATGATTCCCATTGGTTATTTACGAGCACTATTGATCAAAAATCGAATTCTCGTTTATTCTTGGATTCTTTTTCCTTTTTCTTTTGAATTCCCTTCTCTCTCACTTATTTTGTTTGTTTATTACCATCATCCTTAATTCTCTTCCTTTATCTTTTTCAAATTTATTCCATTTTTGTATCCAACCTTTCCCTTTCTTTCTCTGTTTCTTTTTTCCTTTATCTCTTTTTTGTTCATAATCATGATTATTATATCATCTTCTTCCTCTTCTTCACTTTTCCTTGTCTTTTTTCTCATTATTTATACAATTCTATATATTTTCCAACTCCTCTTTTATTCTTCATCTGCTTTTCCTTAAGTGCTTCTTATTTATCATTACTGTATATTGCTTTAATGTGTTTAAAAATCATATGATGATTGTTGGATTCTGATGTATGCGTTTTTGTAAACATTAAATTTATTGCTCTGATATTGTTATTACAAGAAATCCAATATCACTGAAAATCTTGCTCAAAGATCCTCATTTCCAAGATTCTTAGATTAAAGATTCTTATGTCTAAGAATCTTGCCTGATTTCAACTATAGTGTCTCAATAGCTGTTAGCTATTGTTATATCTTCACAAGGAACAAATAGCACTCGTGAAAAATCATATCGCTTGGAATTCAAGTTGTTTACGTAACCCTAAAAGAAAAATGTAAACCAATACGGTAACTTAACCGGAGCTAGCGTTTTCAATTAGTTTTTCCGTCAGTTCTCGTTTATTGTTGTTAGCTTCCTTCTTGATATTATTTTTTAACCGTCAAGGTCTGGACAGATTTTTCTTTCGTTTCGGGTTTCGGCTCTGTCATTGTGATTGAATCAGGAAACCAGTACTTGGTCTCACTTGAATTTGGTTATTAAATTACCCGGAAAAATAGGTAGCAGTGATAAAAATAGTTTGTTATGATATTGGTGTGGTGAGTTGTGAAATGGTTGAAATATTTTATGAATGAATTGTTATGGAACTTGATAATAATCACAACTATGTAAATGCAGAATATTCTAATTCAAATAATTTTGTGGAATGGTAGAATAAATAATTAATCAATGTATAAAAATAAATATCCAATTGAATTTAAAGGTCAAATGAAAAATCAACTGTCATTATTTTTTTCTTTACAGAAAATTTGGTTTTTATTGAAACTATACTAGTAAAGTTTAGCTATTTTCCCTCGTTGAGTAGTTGTGGAGGGGATATTGTGGTAGTTATCCATATCAAGGTTATTAAAGGTTTTTCTAATAACCTTATTGTATCCATATAATATAAATATCCATATGATCTTGTCTTTTCGTTCAATTTAGCTATTTCAATTTTATATTGTCTTCATACCAAAGTATTTCAAGTCCTTCTTGACTAAAGTAGAATTTTACTTATACTTTACTTACTTATACTATTAGAGTATTGCTCAATGCTGAATGAGATAATTTTCTAAATTGATATTTTCAATAGATGTGGTATGTATAGTATGCTATTGGTATAAGGTATAATAGTATGCTATTTTATTACATCATTCTTATGTAAATATTCTTTTCAATTTCATTCGTGATATCTTTTTATCTATACAGCAATTCAATTACAAATGGTGAACAATGAATAATTGAATAGATTGTATCTTGCAGAAAACATTAATTTCATAACATATTTTTTCTCTTGCAATCATTAAAGCTAGACTGTCTTGGAGGATTGACGTGCTGCAAAATGCTGTATGATATTCTTCTAATTGGATTTATGAAATCCATTACAGTATTGAACAAAAGTATTGCTAATATTTAATGAGAGCAAAAATGGAAATTATTATTGTCTTGACAATAATCGTGAGAATAGAAGAGGGTCTCCTTTGAAATCAATTGTAAAAGTGTAAATGTTGGCTAATAGGTGTTTATAGAATACATTGAAATATTTGATTCTGGGAGTATCTATCCCAATGTATTATATTATTCTAATAATCACTAAGTATCACATTGTAATAATAGTCTACAGTAATATTGATCTAGTATCCAATCTAGCCTTGTTAATATTATTACATCCAGATTAAAAATCTATTAATCCGCTTCAAATTCCATGATAGGCTCCGTCTCATGTTTTCCATTGTATCAAGTAATACGATAGATGCCACAAAATGAGTGTAGAAAGGTGAAGGTGTAGTAACTATTTAATTACACTTTCTAATTGAATATCATATTTCCCATTTTCTCTCAGTTCAGTCTTTGTTGTTCCTACCGTCTTGTATTTCAAGATTTATTGACCTCAGAGGTTGATGATCGGGGTTTCTTAGTGAAAGTTTTCAATTTTATTCATTTGCAAGTAATGAAAAACATCCTAGTGAGGATTTCATAACCACAAATCTTTATGCAATAACAAGTATCAAAAATACTTACTTGCGGTTCTACAAGTGTAGCAATGTTTACCTGGTGCCAAAATTAAGGTGGTTTCGTCTGTTCGTTGTGCGTTCCCACAGCTGATGTTGTCTGCGAATAGTATGCATAACTGGACGGTAAATATTTGTTGATGATATATACTCTTATTTTAGAAAACTAAAACTGTTTATGACATGAGATGCACTGGAGTGCATTTCGGTGCAGTTCACTGCACTTTAATTGCAGTTTGCATTCTTCACCCTTGCTTCCAATAAATTTACTGCCAGCTTCGCCAGATTTATTCATCTTCCTTTTATTCACTCTCAAGGTCGGGTGATTTGTGATCCGGTTTATGTTTCTTTTCTTCTCTTCTCTCTCTTTTCCAAGTTCAAGTTTCACTTTTGCCTGATCGTTTGTAGGATACGATCATCTCTTTTTTAAAGTTAGTAGAATCTCGAATATATTTTCTGGAATTTTTACAAATCCAATAGATACTGTAGAAAGTGTCGTTTTAGAGAAAACAGGTCTTATAGTTTTTTTAGTATTTTTCTAGTCTTATCGTCGTATTTCACATTCTCTTGTACAAATAGGTTATGTGTAAGATCCTTGATATGGCACTATACTTTATTATGTGAGCTTACTCACTAAATAACATAGATTTATTCACTTCATGAGCTTGTTAAAATACAAAATTATTCATGAATAAGAAGAATATCTGCTTATATTTTCAACATCTCATATCCTATTGTTATTTCAAACAGGCGATTCGATTATATTAAATTCGTAGTACATACCAGCATACATAATACATATTTTATTAATAGTTTGATAAAAATATGACTTGATATTGGATTGATTTGTTCTCCTTCATTTATCCAGTTAAATGATACGGACCTCACCTAGTCTATTTGAGAATGAGGCGACATGCTTGTCTTGGGTGTTTTTTGTTCTTTTGTTACGTGTCAGAAGACCGTTAAACGGTATCACGGTAAAGTCAGTTTCACACAGAGTTTATGGATGGCATGGAGAGTTGGCTGACGTAGCTGGAAAAGGTCTCTTCTTGTGCTGTGAAAGTGAGCGATGTCAGCTGATGCTTGTCTTCTCTCTTTTCATTATTTAGTTGAACGTACGACCCACTTCTTCAATTTGCTCACTTCTCTCTCTTCTGCGTTGTCTTTCTTTCTTGTCCTTTTTCGCATCTTATTGGATAAATCTTTCTCCATCTTCTAGGAGATATACATTTATACGAGAATAACTAGTAGTAGAAAAAAAAATATTGACAGAAGAAAGAAATATTTTCAATCTCCATCCTCTTGGAGATTTACAAGAAGAACTGATCGTTGATTAAACGTTGACCAAATAAAGAAGTAATTTAGTAATGTGGAGAACGCCCACGTAAGTCCCGTTGAAAAAGTTGAGTAAATTTACTGGTACGTCTTGTCCTGCATAGAACACATTACATTGACTCTCTTTTCATTATCGTGTTCTTTGTTTGCTTTGTATTGTGGCTTCTTTGTTCAGTGGGCTAAGAGATTCTAGATTTATACAATATTGATAAAAATAAAGTATAATAAATAGAAATACAAACAAACAAATTAGAATAAAAAACAATACAATATATATTGTACTAGCCGGCAGGTTCGCTTCGCTCGCCTTCTCCGCCTAGCCGCCTAGCTGGACCCCCGACAGTATCGGCAGTATAAGTGAGTCAAACAGGCTCGCTTCGCTCGCCTGCAAGACCTTTGTCAGTGTCAGCTGAGACAAACAGGCTCGCTTCGCTCGCCTGCAAATTCCGTTCAGAAGGGATTCGAAATTTATTGAACACAGCATTTCTAGACCTAATCTGGACCTGTTTACCAAATTTCAACATTTTCTGCCAATTGGTTCTCGAAAAATCTAAGACAAACTCCAAAAATAGTAAAAAGCTAATATTGAGCGCAACCTTAGGAAGTGTATTGGACATAGTTTGAAACTTGATTCAATATCTTCCCAATTAGTTCATCTATAATCCCGCTGAACCATTGAATTTACAGTTAGGATTGGTCGAATCAAGGCGGAAGATATGCAACCCGCAATACATATACAATTTTGAAAACCTGGTTACTGGCGTAATCTTGAACGGATTTCAAAAATATTTCAACAAAACATTTCTAGACCTTATCTGAACCTGCCTACCAAATATCAACATTTTCTACCGATTGGTTCTCGAAAAAATGAAGAAAACGCAGAAAAACTATAGAAAAACTCATATATTTGGCGTATCCTTGAAATGTTTTTAAAACCCGTTCTTAGCGCGCGTCTAAACGTCCAATAGAACATGCCTGCCAAATTTGAACGCATTCGGTTCAGTGGATTTTTAGTTCTGGTGATGAATGAATGAATGAATCAGTGCCATTTCGCTTTTATATATAGAGATAAATACAAAGAGACTGTAAGTATAATGAAAACTGCAATTGTAACTATTTTTCGCCTCATTTTCTTGTTTCATATTCCAAAGTCTGCGGTTTTATTTTGTTCAGTCACAGGAAATCTCACTTCAATTCTCTTTTTCCCCATTTTTTATCCATTCAAACTAATTCCTCCAATTCTTCATTTGTTACAGTATTTCAATGATTATTTATGTTGTTCTTTAAATTCATATCTTATTGATGTATTGGCGGTATAGGTCCGATCAATGATGTTTTTTCAATCAAAAGCTGAAGCTATGTTATAAGAGGAATAATTCGATAATGTTCAAGTAAGATAAAAATAGAGAATGAGAAACATGTTCAGTTTATTAGTTCGTCTGGTCAGCTGATTCGTTTGCCAGTTTCGTTGTCGGGAACTTGGATGTTAGTTCAAGGTTTTTTGAAAAATTGAAAATTTATTAAAAATTTTATTACATAAATTATTCTGACTTCGAGTTCATTGTTATTGAATTATTCCTAAAAATTGTTTTTAATGAAACGTTCTTTTGCCCTTCTGGGGAGTAGTGACGTATCCACAAAGCAAGCCACATAATATGCTTTCTATTTGGAATTCAAATCGAATGTCAACGGTCAAGTAGAGTCAATTTGTCACATTATTCCGAACAGGATTTGAATCGAGTAATCTGACTCCAGTCGAGTCCAGTGCAATGTTATGGAGTGCAATGCGACTGGACTGGAGTCGAGGAAAGTGACTGGAGTCCAATGCTAATGACCTTCCCTCAGTGACTGAGCAGGCTGTAAAAGGACATTCACCAGACTGCTGGGCGATCAACACGAAAATAAGCTCTTTATAGTGCTGCTGCTTTTGAAATAAGCTTGAATTTTACTACAGTAGAGTTTATTTCAGTAGAATTATTCTACCAAGGGCAGTTTCTAACAGAAGCAGAGGGGTGATGAAGTTTAAGATGGAAAATGAACATAGAAAGAGAAAAATGAACAAATGAGGAAGGGAGTTGGCCAGAGAGGGAAGAGAAAGGAAGGGTGCAATAACTTATACTTATCCGTATTTCATGTACGTATCAAAGTAGAGACAAGATGAAAGAGAATTAATACTACATATGAATATAAAGAAACAAATCACAAAAAGGAAGAAGAAGAAGGAGGAGGATGAAGTTATAAATGAAATTGTAAATATTATATTGTTGAAGTGGAGTTCATAATGAAATAATATATCATTATATTATAATTAACGGTAGAATTGACTAGTTTAGTGTGTTTTACGAGTTTCACTTCAGTATGGACAATTCTAAAACATCGACGACTCAGTCGAATTATAAAAAAGTTGATCCCTATTATTTATTTCATTGAAAAAAATACAATTGAAGGAACGTTAAAACAGGCGTTGGCCCAAAACTTCTTCTGTCCACTTAACTTCTTATATTGTAATAATTACAAGGTATTTTTGATATTAAATGGTTCGAAAAATTCGAACTTGATAAGTGTAATTATGCTTTTTATTGAATAAGATACTATAATCAAAATACTAGAGAACATTAATATTATAATCTTGTTACACACTAGTTGATTTAATTGGTAATTTTAACGTAATCTGTAAGTTATTTGCTCAATTTCTCAAGCATTTTTGAATCACAGGGTTACTGTTCTGCTTATGAAAAGTTGAGACTAGTATAATAGTTTCTCATATTGATATAGTGATGTAAAATGTGTATAATTATTGGCTCTAAACAGCATTTATATTATTATTGACGGGAGGATACAAACTCATCCAAGATTTTCTTCACAAAGAAGAGAATCCCATAATTGGGACATAATATGGGACTCTAAGTTGAGCCCCATAATTGTTCGAACATTCACTCTTTAACATTTGGATAACACTTGTCTCGACTGTAATCTCTGGATTCCGATTTGCTCCAAAGAAACACGAGTAGATGCCAGCTCGTTCAAGAAATAGATTATATTTTGACCTTTTATAGTGATACTTGATAGTTACAACATTGGGAGATGTTTCATCATCATGATTGAAGTTCCATGATCTACAGTCACAACTGCTCAAGGTAACCCAATTTCCAGATGAGATGCTCATCTGCAGTATTCCCACAATCTCAGCCTGAAGGTTAGAAAGTGGTGCACGGTAATTTTTTGCGGTTGGTTTTCGTTGTGATGTTGGTTTTTTGTTATCTATAATTGTTGTCAAATTGTGGAGAAGTAGATTTAACGGCAAATCGTGTCCATCTTCTCACTTTCATCTTCTGTCACTGTTACTTTCGTTTTTCTGGAGTAAGAAGTTCGGCTATTGAGCTGACTACAGCTTTCGCTTTCCTCTAATCAAAATTATTCAGATTGAGATTTTAGATATTTATTGATTATCAACGAGTTACAATCTCTAGCATCTTGATTTTTAACGAGTATCGGATGAAGGCTATTAGCAGAATGGGTAACGGAAACGAGGTGCTGGAATTGGTTTCTTTTTAAATCTACAATTTGGATTTCACTGTCACTGGTTTTTGCACTGTTCTGGAGAAGGATGAAAGTCGAAATCCAATTCTCAGTTTGACTTACAATTTTATAGTTTTTTTTTAGATTTGAATGATAATTCTACAAGAAAATTGATTCAAACACTTTTTTGGGTGTATAGTACTGCGATCAGCAATAATTATTCATTCTATTATCAAGAATTATTCATTATTGATATTATTATTCTTCATATTCTATCTTTCTTGAATTATTCATTCTATTATCATTCTATTACAAGATCCGTTCATTATCCATTTTATTCGGAACACCCCTGAAGGCACTCTTTCTTCTTTAATAAAAATCTTCAATCAATTCAACCCCATAAAATTTAAAATTCTATAAAATATTGATAAAAAACTTTAAGCAGTATGCCAAAACTTTGAGCATGATTTTAATTACCTATAAAAATTTGATTCAGTTTTGTTGATGGTAATTCATTAGCTTTTTCATCGCAATGAAAAACGAACAATGGATTAATCCTGGGAATTACGAGTGGCGTAATCATCTATGAAAAAAATACAGATGATTTAATAAATGATGATTTAGAGCTTTCCCTATCAAAGAAAATCACTTAGTAGATAGGATATTTATTTTTCAATATGAGTTTTATTCAAAATTACGAGTATCTTGTTTCTAGTTTTGTCTTTGATTGTTGAAGTTATCATGCTTCACAGCCTTCACAAAGCCACACAACCTTCAAATTCATGAGGTACTCATCTCATTCTGTTCTATTTCAAGTGCAAGTTAGCATTCAAGGGATTGTCCAAACTTTCATGACTCATTGCAAAGAAGTACGCCAAGGTGTCAGTCAAGAGTCAGCCAAGGTGACTGACTAATCAACTTGCGGAATAATTAAGAGGTGAGGTCTGAATGTCACGAACCTATTTACCGTAATTCTTTGCCAAGTCTATAGGAAAGTGACAGAAATTATTCAAACTCGCTGAATAGTGTTGGTTGGTTATTTAGCTCGGAAAAGGATCAAGGTTGTGGGTTGGTGTGGTGAACTTTATTTAAACCCACAAACACGTTATGTTCGTCGCAATCGTGGCCCACTTTGCAAGTGATTCTAATTGATGTTTGGAGAAATTTTCTTGCATTGAGGTAGAGAAAATCTATTTGTAGAATCTAGATTGATGTGGTGGGACTCCATGATAAAATAAAACAAGTTCGAAATTGTCTATTCCACTTTTATGAATAATAGTAGTTGGTAACAATAAAAGTGGGAATAGACAATAATTAATTTCAAACTGTGATATTTAAAACTTTCAACAGCGAATAGGTATCCAATGAGTGATATAACTGACAGAGTGTAATATAGAAGCAAAAGAATTTAAAAATTCTAATAAAATATTATTTTTGTTATTAGTAAATATTGAGTCGTTTTCTCAACGATTTTGTGATTCAATCATCATTCATCATCACTCATTCATCCTTTGCTTAAAATACTTGGAAATCAAGTCGCAATTGTAAAGAAAGAATAAAGAATTGGATTGTTGTTTCGTTTTGTTCCTTTCACTTGGATCATAGACTAATACATCAATCACGTGAATATTGATGTATTCCAATTCTCTGATTGAATATTGTGATTTATATTAGATTTTATATCCTTCTATAAAAGTCCACATTACTTCTTTCTAACTATCTTCAACTTGATCGTTTAATAGTACTGTGAACTCCATAAAATTCAATAAAATAAGGTAGAAGTTATAAGTTGTGGAAGAATTTCATTATTAATCCTAAAACTGTTTTGTCAATATGTAAGTTAATAATTAGACAACTTATAAACCATTAAATCTAGACCAAATTGAGAGCAAACCTAATCCAGCAACGGTTATGATGCAAGCAACAATCGAGACACCCAAAAAGGTCGACATGTTTCGATATCGATAGCCAGTCAGCTGTATCTGATATGATTTCGTGATGGTGTTCAGATCAGTCGATAGTGCATAACGATTTCTGCACATTGTCATTTTAGTTCATTTTAGTACCGTAAGATATTGTGCATTGCAGTTAGCGAATACAGTGAACGTATTGCATTGACAGTGCAGTTGTACACAACATGATATGAGGTGAAAGTTACCCATATCACAGCTGGAAGTTTGTTACACACCACGCTGTACTAATTAACGGATTAATGACGGTTTATGGGGGTCGAGGCTGTGATCGAGAGATGGAGCAAACCACGGTTTAGTAACCGAGGAGCGATCTGTGTTGAAATTATATTTTCAAACTTCTATCAGTGTCTGAGTTGGAGTTTGAGATTGTTGTGTAGTCTGGTTGAGCAACGAAAACATTCTGGCAAGATGGGTCAATATTGGGTCAAAAATGATAAATTTGGTCTCAAACTGTGGAATACATTCTGCTCTACAATTTGTGACCAAATTTATCGTTTTTGAACGAACTGAAGTAGTTTTTCCATCTTGTCAGAATGCCTTCTTTGCTCAATCTTTTAAGATGAGGATAAATACGGTATTAAAATTTCTAATAGAAACCGTTGGATGAATTGAATTGTTCACAATGGAAGGAAATGTGATATTGGAATCACCCGATTGCTATCAAATAAGTTTCATTAATTTACATCAATAATGAATTATTGACGACCCTTAGATGTGATTCAGTTGCAGAGAAATACCGTCATATTGAATGACAGAGACTTGAGGCAAAGTCCAGATAAAGCTAATAATTCAGCTGCTTATAAATTAAAATCAATTTATATTTTCCGATATTTTCATAATACAACTGACAAAATGGCAACGTCTATTGGGCTGAGGAGGACTGTGTTGTTCCAGTTTCCATTGTACTATTTTCATGTGCTTTACTCTAATAAGGTACTTGAATCCCATAAGGGTGAGGAAACTGGGAAGCTAGGTCGTTTGCAATCAACAAATTTTGAAAGTGGAATACATTCAATTTCCTGGACCCAGGAATAAAAAACCTAGAAGCCAACCAATAGAAACCTACAAGCCAACTAATGAAAACCCAGCAGCCAAATGATAAAAGCCTAGAAGCCAAATAATAAAAACCTGGAAGGCAAACAAAAAAAAAAACTTAGAAGCCAACCAATAAAAATCTAGAAGCAATCCAATAGTCCAATAATAGCCCAACAGCAAAGGTGAAAAGTAAATGAAACGACGTGTACAGTAATTGCAGCTGTAGAAACTTGAATAAATAGCTGTCACTGCAATGAAACGAAACTAGAATGGCCAATTACACCTATCACCGTTATCCCGATATCTTGGACCACACCCTTCTCTGGGCCTGCTTTGTCTCATGCATTCATGACACGCTCTGAAGGCCATAGTCTGTCCAAAGAAATAAGACATTCTGGCAAGATGGGAAAATGACTCCAGCTCGGTCAATATTGGTTCAACAATTATAAATCTGGTCTCAAATTGTAGGGAACATTCTGATCTATAATTTGATACCAAATTTATAATTTTTTGAACCAATATTGACCGAGCTGGAGTTATTTTCCCATCTTGCCAGAATGTCTTCGTTGCTTGAACTAGACTGAGACAATGTAATGTGTGTGGCATGATTCAGAAAGAGAAAGGAGTAGAAAAATAAAAGAAGTAGAAGGCGTCGTTGAGAAATTGAAGTACATGGACAGTGAGTGGGTGTGGTTTGTCTTACTATTCAATGTATATAGTAATACATTGAGTAACACGTATAGTAAAATAATCAAATGTATATAGTGATAGTGAGTGTGTAGTCGATAGTTGTCTTTCCTTTGTCTATTTAAAGATTAATAGGCCACAGCTTGCTGAAGCTGGTTAGTTGTTGGACTTGATGTAGTTTTGAAGTTTTCTGAACTCATAACTGGATTTGTTTCAGGTATACATTAAGTTTTTTCCAGTCAGTCATTCGACGAAAATTGTCCGAATACCGTAATACTTAGTTTCTCAATGAGAGACGAGATTATTGGTAAGAAAGCTGGAAGATACATTTCAAAGTTGATAAAGTAATCTAATAAAAAATTCATTATAGTTGAAAAATCACCGAGCTCCTCATAGTCTCTAAATGATTAAATCATCCACCAATTCTCAATAAATGAATTGAATTGAATTCTTTGACTTGGACACTTCGAAATTTTCTCCGGAAATGCAGTTGAGATTGCATGTTTGTCCTTTATTTTTAGTACTTTACTTTGAATTTTGAATATGATACTAATGTGATCCTTGAAATGTTATTAATTTTCTATTCATACCATATTTATCTTCTGAATAATACAGTGTTATACATACTACATACTACATTATACAGTTTATACATACTTTTATTTTGTACATATTTTGATACTTTTATAAAAATATCATATTATCTCATATGCATTGATCTCTGAATCCGAATCCTATAACTAGATTGCAGCATAGAATATAGAGGGAGGATAATTTTACAAGAATAACTAATTTTAATAATCCTTGATTGCTGTAAGTGTAACAATCGGATGATTAACTCAATCTTTTCTTGCACATACAGTACGGCAGAGAAAAGGCAAAATACCCAGCATTTAGTTAGTTGCATACTTTCATATTTCATGTCCGAACATTGAACATGGATTACCAGAAGTAACTTACTTTTATTTTCTTAATTTGTAAATTTTTATCAAATAATTCATTCGGGATAAAAGAATGCTAGTGACAAATTCGCACTTTTAATATGCATGAAATTCATGTGAGAGTGTGTAAAAAGCATGGAAAGAGAGAGTGATAAGTGAGTGAGAGTGCATTACAGTTGGCGAACGTGGTGTGTTGGCCAAATTATGTGCTACTGCAAATAAAGTAATGGCTGGTCGATAATCGGAAACTATCGATAATCGGTGTAATATCCGAACCGCGAATAATCGACTACTGAATAACTGCACTACAGTCTGTTAATTTGTGCATGACTCAATATTACCTGAGGATGAAGAAGTGAGGTTTTCTTCTTTTGCTTCTTTATTTACTTGATCTCCTCCTTCTCTTCCTACACCTCCTCTTCCTCTTTTTTTAATCCTCCTACTGCTTTATCCAACATCTTCTTCTCAACATTCTTTTCATTCATCCTTATCTTATTCTACCTTCTTCTCTCCATTCCTCTTAGACTATTTGAGTATTTAGTACTTTCATCACAACGTCTTTGTCCTACATCCACTTTTCATCATCCATCGTGGTCTACTTGATTATCATACTTAGTTTTCTCTTTCGATTTTTCGCCGGTTTTCTTCCTTTTCTTCTCTCCTATGAACCCTTCTCCACTAGGGTCATCAATTCCTCTTAATCATGTTCTTATACACTTTCCTCTTCACCACTCGCTTTCTCCATCCTCCTTCTTAGCTATGTAATGATCTTTTTTATCATCATATCCGTTTAAATTAGTTTTTTCCCATCACTTCATCTTTTTTCTGGGTGTCTCCTGTAATATCTCTCTCTCTTTCCTTTTTTCATCTCTCTTCAAACATTACCATCTCCATATTTATCTTTCAAGTGTCTAGTATTCTCTTTTACTCTCCCTTTCTCTCGTCTCCTTCTTCCCATCCATTTTCTTCATTGTATCATCTTCTTAGTTTTCTTATTTTCTCTCTTCCTCTTCTTGTTCCGTCTCTTCTTCACCTCCACACTTTCTCTTTAATACTCCTTCTGGTTTCTTAGTTCTAATACTCTATTGTCACTTATGACTAAAAACTATATTACCTTTCTTCTACGAGTCAAGTCGGTAGTTACATCCAAATCAAATAGAATATCTTCTATTCACATTAGAAATAATATTATCTATTCACATAAAATAGAATTTCATCTATTCACATCTATTATTCACATGAAATATTTTCTATGAATAGTAGATATATTCTATGAATATCTTCTGAGTAACTTTAAACTTCAGATTGTCTAATAACAGGCAATCTATTTATAGATGTAAGCTATGTATATTACAGCTGTATAGTTGTCGAACGGTGTCTGTGATCTTTTGATGTTGGGGACTTTCACTGAAGCAATAAACAGTTTTGTAAATGATTCGATCAGCTCGACTACAGCTTTCTGTCTTTGTCTGCCATATCTTCACTGTTATCTACTGTCTCTGTCTTTACTGTAAAGTCGGTGGCAAACAATAAATATAAGTGGACAGTTGCTGATGGCGATTTCTCCCGCTGATAAAATCGGCTAAACTGTGTTGTTGTCTGTGAATTCTTTAAAATTTATTTTTCAAAGTGGAAATTTTGTGTAGAGTTAATGGCTGGATTCTTAAAACCCTCTTTATACGGAAGATTCATGATACGCGCAGTAGTGATAAGGAGTAGTGAGTGATACAGAGTCCAACATTGATACAGGAAGAAAGCTCGTTGATACGAAATGTTAGCAATGCTCCTGGATCGCCGCCATATTGGAAATAAGCTGATTCTATTTCTCAACATTATTAAAAAGTTTTAATATACATATTTCAACTTAGCTCAGTTATTTTTTGAACAATTTACCTCGTATCGTATACTGTAGTTATCATCTCATAGGATCAATTTATTGGTTAAAATGAATAGATTATAAAGTTGAATAGAATGTCAAGGCTATCCAATTTTTTATCTGTATTTTTTCTAAAGCACCGTTATAGCAATACCTTTTTAGTAGGTTGTCTATTATTTTATCATTGTTTAAAAATAACTAAAATAGTATTACTAGACCTCCATCAACTGATTCTTATACTCTTTCTATGATATTACTCTACTGTATATTCTTGTACCGGTACCTTTATGTAGTAGGTATAGTAGGTATAGGTATAGTTTTCCAATGTTTTTATGTGTTAGTTGTATAGATATTGTATATCTTACATTCTAAATGATGTAATTCAATTCATTAGTGCATTTGGGCTATGCCTTTAGCACTCATATATGTATATGTACAATAAATAAATAGTCCGTCCAAGCAGAGAAGACCCTCTGGTAAGATGGGAAAATGAACTAAGCTCGGTCAATATTGGTTAAAAAATTTTGTTTTGGTCTCAAATTGTAAAGAAAAATGTTTTCTACAATTTGAGACTAAATTTATAATTTTTGAACCAATATTGACCGAACTGAAGTCACTTTCTCATCTTGCCAGAGGGTTTTCTTTGCTTGGACAGTCAATATATCACTGTATTAACGTAACGTAGTATTACTAGGCTTCACCAACTGATTCTCATACCCTGTCTATGATATTACTATATATTCTTGTACCTTTGTAGTAGGTATAGTATATACCTAATTCATATACATACTGATTCATAGTATATTGAACTGATTCATATACATACTATGTCTATGATATGTATATTCCTGTATATCTTTACATAAATAAAGCCTCCTTCCAATTAGATCACTGGGTAATAGCAGACGCATTTCCTTGTAGATGTTCTTTAAAAATGATTTAAAAAAAACTAGTTGGGATACAGATTAGAGTACTTTTGAAGGTTAACTAGTTCTCAATTTAGCAGCAGCCGACAGGTTGGAAGAACGCGAAATTAAACTATTTTCTGATTTGAACGTGATCAGGAAACTGAGCTCACAATAGAGTAATTGTTATCATTATTTATGATTATGGACTTGGATTATGAGTTTATGATTATGGTGTTACTAGTGGGTTGGATCAATAATCATACTTATTGAGTGGTACCGTACTATAGTAATTCATGACTAATTTTTTATGATTAATGTACTGGGACAGGGTTTTAGTTGAGTGGAAATTTTTTTTGTAATCTGTGATAAAAAAATTGTATAAATTTTAGTAGAGCATCCTGGTCGAATTTTTAGTGTTTTGAATGTTTATATTATTCTAATACACTTCATGAATATTCATAATTGATATGAAATAGTATATCATTTCTCTAATCATATTGATTAGAGTATAGAAACACTGACTTTCTGAATACACTGAATGTCTTCACAAATATTAAAAAAAGAAACTCACTTCTGTGTTGGAATATATATTCCCCCTTCCAACTTCAACCAGGTATAAGAAAGTAAAAATAAATTATAAAAATGTAAAGTTCAACATGACTTGATTTCTTGCTTGGAATTTTCTTGAATAAATTGTAATAATTTTAGATTATCCATAAGAACTACCCAAAAACACTTGACAACTTTCTAGTCCTATCCACTCAATTTTTCCAACTTTATGCTTGAGATTCATAATTTCTGATCGAATTGAGTTGATGTTATTTGTTTTGGTAAGGAAAAACAATATTAATTTAGTATAAGGAAATTCCATCAACAACATAAAACATTATTTTTTCCAATAATTTTCATTCTATCTCCAGCATATTCATTTATGATTTTTCATACCCATAGTCGGCGCAATTTAAGTTGACGAAAACCCCCTCCACCCGAGAAATAGCTACGTTGTCATTTTGCGTGAAATTGAAACTTCTAACGCAAACACATTCAACTGAATGTTAAAAGTGTAGCTTCGGAAAAATCACGCGGTGTTGTAAAACTCACTGTTTTTATGATAAACCAGCTGTTCGCAGCTCAAATATCCAAGTCGATTAGCTTCAATAACTCCAATCTTCAACATACAATGATTCATGCATATCGCTCTCCTTACTTTGAAACTCTTGAGAGGCCAAATTACGATTTTCCGACTATTTTCGACATTTGAAAAAATAATTTCAATTGTTTTTGAAGAACTTTCTCGCTTTCACCACTCACTTATGATTGTGAGAGAAGTGATATACAAAAAAAGTAATATTTTCGCGATTTTTCAATTTTTTCAAAAAAATCAAATTTCCTTTGAATCCTTCTACCCAGGAACTTTTTTAATACTACTGGCATATCAAGGATAAAATTCTGCGTCTAGATATGGGGTTCAATCGCGAATTTGAAGATGTTTCAATTTTACACAATCTGGCAACGTAGCTATTTCTTGGGTGGAAGGGGTTTTCGTCAACTTAGATTGCGCCGACATAGAGTCTGTCCTTTTTCAAGACTATGACATTTGCAACTCAATAACATATGACATTATTTTTCCTGATAATTCTCATTCTTTTAGCTCCACAATTATTTTTCCTGGTCTATTTTTCTAGAGTTTACTGACCCAAACGCAAGATGAAAATAATGAAATGTTATAATGTTGAGAGTGAATAATAATATATATAAAGTGATATAATAAAAAATGAAGTAATGCTAATGTAGGCCTATAGTTAATAAATATGGCATCCTATAGATAGAAGAAAAGAGGTCAACCCAGTCAGTGAGACAGTATCCGTTTTGTGATTTTGAAACGCATCCTCTCTCTTCCCCTCGCCTACCACTCCCACAACCCACAGCATCTGCGTATAGTCTTCCCAAGCAGAGAAGACATTCTGGCAAGATGGTAAAATGACGCCAGCTTGATCAATATTGGTTCAAAAATGATAAATTGGATTTAAAGGAAACATTCTGATCTACAATTTGAGACCAAAGTTATGATTCTTGAACCAATATTGACCGAGCTGGAGTCATTTTCCCATCTTGCCAGAATGTCTTCTTTGCTTGGACAGACTATACTTCCCCTGTTGGACGAAGATGCATCCAGCCGTGGTCACTGTCTGTCATGCTCCTCTGCCTGTCTAAACTATCTCTTCCTCAGTTACACAGCGCTGTCTACAGGCAAATCTGTGAAACAGTAGATATTGGATTTCGTACTATACTGAAATACTGAACAATATTTTCTTTAAACTTGATAAAAGTCACTTTCAAGTGGAAATAAACTTTACTTTCATAGTACCACAGAGAAGGGACGGTTCTCCGTCCTCTGTGATAGTACTAACTAGTTTCGACCTGTTGTGGTGGTCATCTTCAGAGTTCAGACTGAACAGTGAACTCAACTAGTAAAGTTCATTTCCACTTGAAATGATTTTTATTAAGTTTAAATTTGAAATTGGAAAAAAGAATGGGTAAACAACACCATAATATTTTCTTGATGATTTGTATATTAACTTTTGTTTCTTATTTGAATTATAATAGAATTCAATGTGAGTCACACTTCTCATGAATGGTTTTTCTATGAATAAATGATATTCAATGAAGGACTTTCGAAGGAGACTTGAAGCCGTCGGTCCTGACTGCCGAAAAAAAGTCGAAATTTCTCATCATCACTCCTGTCATTACACATTACGCACGCACATGCTTAAAACACATGTGGGCATCACCCTCAGAAACAGAAAACAATTGATAAGATATTCAAAGGCTCACCTGTTATTATATACTTATTTTTAGTATACAATATGTAGATAAATATTAATATTAATCTCTTATCTACTACATTAGACAATAATAATAAAAATCTACTACATCAGATCTACTTTATTCACCATATGAAGCTCTACCATATCTAAGCTGATAGAAAAAAAATATTAACATGTCCCTTGCCTGTTATCAATTTTTAATGCGATTAATAAGATTTATTTCAATTTTTGTTAATTTTCCTTGTTGGTTTTGTTTGTTTTTAGAGGGCCGAGTCGAAGTATCAAGAGAACATAAGTACCTGAGCACATTGGCACCTGGCAAGGTGTTTGGTGAACTAGCAATCCTCTACAACTGCAAAAGAACTGCCACAATAAAAGGTAAGTCCTTCAAACAAATCAATTTTTTTAATTTGAAAACTCATGACGAAACTCACTCATTTTTCAATCACTCACAGTATAGTCTGTCCTAGCAAAGAAGACCCTCTGGGTAAATAAGGAAATCACTCCAGCTTGGTTAATATTGGTTCAAAAATTATTGATTTGGTCTCAATCGTAGGAATAATCCTGATTTGTAATTTGAGACCAAATCAATATTTTTTGAACCAATATTGACTGAGCTGGAGTCATTTTCTCGTCTTGCCAGAAGGTCTTCTTTGCTTGGACAGACATAGATGAAGTATCATGCTACAAGAATGCTTTCTCCATGACAATACACCACTACAGATAATTTATAGCCAGACTATACAGATTACAGAGTATACATTATTATACAGTCTCTGTAATCTGTTTTTCGGTAATGTTTTTTGTTGGTATTGATGAAGTTTTCATAGTAGAATTCAGAGATTCTCTATTTTCTCATTTTTTGAATATCAATTTTTTGTGTAATCGTTAGAAAGTCTGACATCTGGACTCAATAATTTTCTGTAACTATAGACTATTCATCAAGTTTATTGTATTTTCTTGAATAAATGGATAAATATTTGAAAAAGTGAATTCTGCGAACTGGTGAACTTGCACCAGATAACAGGAGAAAAAAAACAGAAGAGATCAGGATTTTATGACTTTGAAATCTCCTCATCTCTGCTTGCACAAACTTACAAACTTTTTGATATTGATAATTTCTTCCAAATACATGTTTTTCAATTGGTGTGATTCAAATCTGAACCGCGTATTTCACATTTTGATTTGATCCATTCAATGATTTGATTCATTTGATTCAATTACATTTAAATTAATTTATATTTTTTTAATTTTAATCTTAGTATTTAAATAAAATTGTGTACCTGTTTGTGGATCATTTATTTACTGATATGGATCATTGATTGTGTATATGATTGTTGATACTTTAACTAGGTAGCCTATCTAATATTATTTTGTATTTTGACATGGCCTTCACAAATGTATTATAAATGTTTGTCTTTGGCAATAGAAATATTTGATTTGTTCTAATGTGTGAACCATTGATTGATTTTTTCAGCTGCTTCCGACTGTAAGCTATGGGCGATCGAAAGACAATGCTTCCAAACAATTATGATGAGGACCGGTCTCATCAGGCAGGCCGAATACACAGACTTCCTAAAAAGGTACAAATTCACTAGGTTTTTGAAGGTTCAATGGAGTTGAAATTCAGTTGCAACGTAAATTTCAAATTCAAGTTATTCCTTATTGATAACTATTGAAATGTTTCAATAATTACAATAATGAAATCTGTATACAATACTGAAATTATTACAATTATATTATATTATAATTATTATTATTACAATCATTATAATCACATTATTACAATAATGGAATAATGAATACATAGTTATTCTTTATACATACAGGCAGGCTTGTATGTATAACTTTTTTAATAACTTATTGAAAATACAATAAACTTATTGTGTAACTTGTTGCTTGAGAAATTATAACTCGATAAGTCCATAAAAGTAATTTTTTTATTCTCTACTGAGCTTTTCTTTCTCAATAATACCCCTTTATAAAGTCCCCTATTGTCATTTCTCCGTGATGTAAGAGAAATTCAGTAAGAATTCTATATGAATACCTCCTAGTTACTACGCTATTTCGTTGAATTAAAATCCTCATATTGCTGTCATGCTTAAAAAAGTCTTGATACTGAACTTTTATTTGATACTTTAATGTGTAATAATATATAAAAATTGTTGTAACACTATGGATTGTTGAAATTGTTCAACACAATAGATTGTTTCAACACAAACTACTTATAAAACTTGAATTTCAATAGAAAGATTCAATCTCCATTATTTATCCCCATTTTCTATGAAGAAAGTAATTGAATCATTTTATTGCAAGAATAATTAATTCTCAGCTATCATAATATGCTATCATAATATGAAAGGCGAAAAAGAATCATATTATGATTCTTTTTCGCCTTTAGTATTAAACTATTTTTGTTATTGTTATTTAGGTACAACTTTTGGATTTACAGGAATATGAATACTGATGATAGATGCTGTGCTTTGTGTATTTTTTCTGTTTTTAACAAGCTTCAGATTAATTGAATGAATCTTATTTGTTACAGTGTTCCAATATTCAAAAACCTACCAGAAGAAACACTAATCAAAATATCAGACGTATTAGAAGAGGTAAGATCGCGTTGTTGAAAAATAATAATAGTATGATGACATGAAATTACAGCATTTAAAAAACTTTTCCTGATGAAAAAATGTCAAAGATCATTACTTTAACGATTATCAATTTTTGGCATAGTGGTATCAAATCTAACTTCACTTTTTCCTCTTAGTGTTTTTATTTTACATGCATTATTAGCCTATGCCATGGTTGTAGTTAAAAAAGATTTTCTCATGTACAGAAGGAAAAAATTATTGTGATTGATCATGTTTATGAATAATATGTATTGTCTGATTACAAATTTCTTTTTGATAAGATTATTGAGAAAATTTATTGGTTTGCTTTTTAAAATATTTTCCAAACTATTATCAATCGTGATTGTAGCCGAACGGTATTTCTCCAATGCTATTCCATTGGAGTGTATGGATTACTATATCAATACTAAATATGTGCTGCTTACTAGATGAAACTGCCAAATTTTATTTATTTTTCTAATGTTATTCTATCAAAATGTGTGGATTATTACATCAATAGTAAATAATGATGTGTTCTGGTTACTAGATGAAAGATTTTTTGTGAACTGTAAGAAAATGCTTTGAATATTTTACAAACTTGACTTCAATAATCGATATTTATTTATCTTAATTTTAACTTCCTTATTTTGCAGACTTTCTACAATGAAGGTGATTACATCATTAGGCAAGGTGCTCGAGGAGATACCTTCTTCATAATCAGTAAAGGAAAGGTAAGTTGTTGACGATTTCCTCAAGAATTTAGAGAATCGTTTTTTGATGTTAGGGGCTCCTTTAAGGCACTAAAAAGCATATTAGCAATCATAAACTCATTTCTCAATTCTCATTCCTGGCCATAAATGAGCTAGAAGCCAAATTGCTATGAACTACAAGATGAATTGCTATTAGATAATCTCATTATCTCGTTAGTTTTTTGCTTTTACAGTGACAGAAAAATAAAAATATCACATCTTTTTTGTAATTTTACATTTAAAACGGATTATTAGCTATTATCCGTGATTTATTTTAATTAAAAATTTCCATTATATTTTTCCTGGGTCAAAATTTCTGCAAAAGTACATAACCTAGTTTTGGACTCTATTTATAAAACGTTTATTTATAAACGTTTTATAATGTTTTGGACATTAGTCTGTGTTTTAAGACAGATTAAATAAATAAATAAATAGAAAGTCGTGAAATGAAATTTTGATTCTTAAATTAAACTTTTATTTGTTCAAAAAACTATTTTAATTTAAGGGCAGGACAGTAGGTTATGACAGTCTAATGCCGAAATGTAATGCTAAACAGTCATGTTACTCTAGGAAGCACCAGAAATCAAGTTTTTAATTTCCCAATCAGCTTATTCATTGATCATAACCTGAAAATGTATGAAGGCAGAGGAATCGACTATAGAAAAATTTATACAGTATAACAATGACTCCATTCTCAATAAGAACCTGCTTTTCTATTCTGTGATGAGTTTCATAACTGAATGAAATTTCAATTGATTGTGCGTTTCCTGTTGTTTCATTTCCCTTGAGTTTGAATCATTTGAACATTACAGCTAAGGTTAGAGAATCGAGAATAACTAGATATGGAGATGACAAATCGAATTTTACTTCTGTAATTTTAATTTATTCTAGTTATAAAAAGTAGACTCTTATCCCACTCAGAGGTCTCTTGAGGTCTCTTAATGAGGTCTCTTATCCCACTCAGACCTGTCAATCATAGACTCAAAAAAATTTCTAATTCCTTCTCACAGGTTAAAGTTACTATGAAGCAGCCCAATGCCAATGAGGAAAAATTCATCAGACAGTTGAGAAAAGGAGACTTCTTTGGAGAGAAAGCACTTCAAGGGTATGTTCCATAATTTATTTCTTGAATTAATAATAAGCGTATGGTGTCGCAGTGGTCAAGGCAACAAAACAGAGTCAACTAATTAACATATTAAAAACGTATGTACAAACATACACATAAAAAAGAGCCTACCAATGTGTATTTGTCATAATATTAAAAGAAAAATTCAATAAACATAAAACTAACAACTAAAAACATTAAGACCCAGATAGACTTCAAATGCCACTCAGCCCCACCAGCCAAGACACAGCCTCTCCATCTGCCAGGTGCAATCTGGACAGCCCTCCAGGGAAGTGATACAATGGACACGATGAGACAATGTGGTCCATTGTTTGAATTTCTCCACATTCGCAATTGGGAGACTCTGCAAATCCCCAAATATGCATGTTCCTATAGCATCTTCCCTGGCCAGTTCTGAACCTGTTCAGCCAAACCCACTGCTGTCGGGGCAGCTCAAAACCAGGGACTTTGTTGCCTGGATCAGACACCAGCTCTTTGTTTTTAACCTCCTGAGACTCCCATATGTCAGACCATTTCTGCGCTGTGCTGTTTGTAAACCCTGCTTCATGGGAGTAAAGCCAAATTGGCTTCCTTGATTTCAGGCGCAAGGCAGCTGGAGAATCTGGGAGTAGGTCCTCATGTATTGGAAGTGTTGGCATCTCACTAATCTTCTTCATCTCCCTATTAGCAATTTCTTCTCTTCTCAGCTGTGGGGGTGATATATGACTGAGAACTGGAAGCCAATTGAGTTCTGTCTGCCTCAAACAACCAGTGACCACACGCATTGCACTATTTAGCACTGTGTCCACCAGATGAGTGTGGCAGCTCCTCATCCAAACAGGGGCACCATACTCTGCAGTACTGTAGACAAGTGCCAGAGCTGAAGTTCTAAGTGTATTTGCACTGCTGCCCCATGATGATCCAACAAGCTTCTGCAACAAGTTCACCCTGGAAGTAATTTTCTTTTTAACTTTCCCCAAGTGCTCACGAAAAGTGAGTGTTCTGTCCAGGGTGATCCCCAGGTAGGTTGGATGAGGGTTTGTTTGAATAACCGTGCCACAGAAGTTCACTGTAGGAGCTGCATTAGCCTGCTTATTGTTCAGGTGGAATGAAGTTATGCATGTCTTGCTTGGGTTTGGTTTCAGGCCCCAGTACTGCAGGTAACTAGTCAATGTGTTGATGTCTCTTTGAAGCACATTTCCTGTTTCCTCAATGGAGGTTGCCTGTGCTGCCAGCGCAATGTCGTCAGCATACATGAACTTTCGGCCCTGGGTAGCTGGTATGTCTGATGTGTAAATGTTGAACAGAACCGGAGACAAAACTGAGCCCTGTGGGACTCCATTGTTAAGGACTTTCTTCTTACTTATTCCATCCCCCAGATGTACTCTAAAAGTCCTATTTGATAGTATACTGTCAAACAGTTGAACTAATTTGTTACATTGGAACATTTTTCCCAGCTTCAGCAGTAAGCCTGACTTCCAGACAGTGTCAAAAGCTGCAGTCAGGTCGATGAGAATAGCTGATGTTTTCAATTTCTTCTGGTACCCTCTCTCTATGTACGTGGTTAGAGCTAGCACCTGATCTGTACAACTCCTTTTTGGTCGGAACCCTGCCTGCTCAACTGGGAGAAACTTTTCCACAGAGGGGGCAATGCGTGCCAAGAGTATCTTTTCAAAGAGTTTGAAAAGTGTGCAAAGGAGTGAAATTGGCCTATAATTTTTGGCATTGTCAGGCTCTTTTCCTGGTTTAAGCAGTGCAATTATTCTTGATTCCTTCCACTCGGGAGGTAGCTTGCAGCTTTCAATCACCTTGGTGAAGAACTTTGAAAGCCACTCAGTAGCTTTTTCACCAAGGTGAGTCACAAATTCAGGGAGTATGCCATCTATGCCTGAGGCCTTGTTGTTTTGGACTGTTTTGATAGCAGTAGCAACCTCTTCCATTTGCACAGCTCTTACAACACTAGATGATCTCTCATTCTGAGCTGATAGCTCTCTCAGTTGCCTCTTCACTTCTTTCTTGGCATTTTTACTGAGTTTGGGTTTGCTGTTGTCCTTGAGAGTTTTTGCTACACTGTTTGGAGTGACTTTCGGTTTGATTGGAGTCATTTGTGATGCTGCACCCAGACGGCGGATAAGAGACCAGGCCTTTCTGCTAGAATGTTTAAAATCCAGGTTTGCTGTGACCTCCCTCCAGCGCTCCAGCCGACCAGTGTTCAATTCTTTGATGAGGCTATCTGCAGCCACCTGGTCACCAGTCTCCTCAACTTTCTTCAACAGCTCACTGCATCTCTCAGACCAGCATGGAATGTAGTTCCTTGTGAATCCCTTAGGAATAGACTTTTTGGCAGATGCCAGGATGAGACCAACCAATTGATGGTAGTTAGAGACTTCAGGCTTTATGCGGCCAATGTTTTCCTCAATATAGCCTTGAAACTTTGACCAGTCTGCCTTCTTCAAGTTCCAACGGGGAACTGGATGACCACCTGTTATTGGTATAGACAGGCCCACATTTATCAGTGATGGGCGGTGCTGAGAGTGAGGGAAATCATTCAACACAACACGCTCTGATGGTATTGGGCTCCCATTCTGCTGGCAGGTGGTTACAAAGCATAGATCTGGATTTGTCTCAGAGTTCCAACGACCAGATCTGAATGTTTTTTTTTGTTTTGCATCATGCAGCAAGTGTAGCCTGTTGACATTGGCCCAGTTCATCAAAGCCTCTCCTGTCTCATCCACTGTGTGATATCCCCATAACACATGTCTGGAGTTGAAATCACCGGTGAAAACTGCCTTTGAGTCAGGAACTGGGAGCACTCTAGATGGCCAAGTACGGGAGGGTGGTCTGTAGATGTTATATATGCTAATATCCCCTATTTTACTGGCAATACAATTTTCATCATTGACTGTCACTGATGAAGTAGGATTTGATATATCTGATCTGACATACGTAGCAAGGCCATGCTTAGGATGAAACTTGGCTTCAAGTAGTGTAAATCCAGGCATTTGTAATCTCTCCTGATGATCTATGTCAACATGAGTCTCTTGTAGGGCAACTACATCAATTCTGTATTTTTTTGTGAGTTTGGTGAGTATCTCTATCTTAGCCCTTGAGATACCTTCTATATTGAGTTGAAAAATCCTTAAATTACTACCAACTTCAAGTCGGGTGTCATGGTTCTGAGAAGAGCCGATATTTTCTACCACTTTCCTCTTCCTATGCCTAAATCTACCACTGCGATTGCCGGGAGGCCGGTTTACGGCGTTCGGCACCTTGTTGCTGTCCATTTCAATGAGCACGAAAACAGATTATATATGCGCGGACAGCCCTGCTCAATTCCTTTATATGCAACCATTACTAACCTAATCACCAATACCAATACCACCGCCTAGCGTTTAATTAGGACACAGAAAGATGATAATAAATCATAAAATAAATTTTAAAAAGGAAGGAAATAAACCAAAACAAAAGAAATTAACATAAATGCAAAATAAAATAAAATTAAACCAAAGTAAAACAAATAAGAAAGAAAGTAAAATTGAAGTGAACTAAAGAAGACCGGGTAAAAAAAAAAAAAAAGTTTGTGTCCTACGGCAGATGTCATTGCCAGTCCGCTATGGCCTACTAGAATTTCTTGAATTCAATTATATTCACCAAGTTATCATCACACCGTATAAAATTATTGTATGATGGTAATTCGTTAAAATTTGAATTATTGAATAATAATACCATTTCTATCAATTTTATTTACTAATTTATCATCTCACAGTGTTAGGTTTCTGTATGATGGTAATTGTTTGATGTGTCTGGTTGCTCAGTGAACACGCGGTTGTCAGGTGATTGTGTTGACGAGTCAAAAATAATATTGACTGCTTTCGGATGGGTGACTATAATGTGACCAAGGCGAGTGGAACTTACCCTTATGGGTAGCTCCCCACAACGAAAGCCATATGCATATTTTTTAAGATGGTAATTCAATAAAATTTGAATTGCTCTATAATACCAGTATTCAATAATAAATTATATTCATTAATTCATAATCGTAAAGTACAAGGTTACTGTTCTTTGACAATTTTTTCTTATTCTACTTGGATTTATCTAATTTTGGAAGTTCGAATTTATAATTGAATCCAAACCGTTAATAAATAAAATAATTGTAAACGGGTTTTTGTGAAAAGTGACTGAGAGCATTAAACGGGAAATTGTGTTATCATAAGTTATTTATTTAGTAGTTTGACTAACAAACGAAAGTTTTGGGAATAACTGTTGATACATCTACTATATGAAAACCTTCATCCTTCATGATTGTGAAAACCTTCTAGTGAAGTCCTCTTTACACGGCGGCTTTCCTATAAGCAGTAGTGATAAAAAAGTCCAAAATTGATATGTAATCATACAGGAAGGAAGCTCATTGACAAATAATAATCGCAACTTCAGGTTGTGTAGTAAGGATTGTCAATGCCGAAATTCGGGGGGGAATAATTATTGACTCTCTGAAACTTGTGTTTTTGTTTTTCATTCATTCAACTCAAATAAACTATGTTTGAATGCTCTTTAATATCCAATAATTAAAGAATAACCTATTTTGGAGATCACGACTGCGTATCGCAAAGCCGCGGTGGAAAGAGGCATCTAGAAACATTTGTGGAAGATTAATCCTCATTAACGAAATCTCTATAATTATTTGATATTGAATTAAATCTTTGCATTTTGTATTGACAGAGATGACCTGAGAACAGCAAATATAGTAGCCGATGACCCGGAAGGAGTCTCGTGTTTGGTGATCGACAGAGAAACCTTCAACCAGCTGATTTCCAGCCTGGATGAGATTAGAACGCGCTACAAGGATGAAGGCATCGAAAGGAGAAGGTTGGTAGAAGTTTCACTTTTTTCGAAATGTTTTCTTATCAATCATGCTAATGATTGACTAACACAGTACAAATTGTCTCACAGTAATGCTGAAAATGCTAAACAGAGTGTTGCAAGCACCAGTATATTCAGAGTACATTTAGAGTATATTAAGAGTAAATTCAGAGTATATTAAGAGCACGTTATATAAGTGGAGATAGTGTCCTCAAGGAGAGAATTTGATACCCAACTGAATTTTAGACAATTTTTACAATGGACAAAATTTTAACAATGGACAATGAGTATTGCAGACACCAACAAGGCTGGCTGTTGGATAATGTCTGTTGTTATGCTCAGCTCAGTCAGGACAGTCTATAAGCGGTCTACAATAGCGAAACGGATCTGCTCTAGTGTTCTAGATTCGATGTGCTCTCGAAGACTTCTCGACGACTAGTATAGTCTGTTCAAGCAAAGAAGACATTCTGGCGGAAAATGACTCCAGCTCGGTCAATATTGGTTCAATTATTTTAAATCTGGTCTCAAATTTCAGATCAGAATTTCTCCTAAAATTCGAGACGAAATTCATGATTTTTGAACTAATATCGACCGAGCCGGAGTCATTTTCCCATCTTGTCAGAATGTCTTCTTTGCTTGGATAAACTTACAGTCATTCGCAAACCGCCAGTTTCATTGGCTTCTATTCTACATTTAATTATTATATCTAGTGCAAGCTAGTCTTATTCACTTAAGGTGCATTCACGATTGGACAGTACAAACAATGCACAGATACGATACAAAATTTTCTGTTCTGTTCCTTCTGTTGTGCATTGGTCTCCACTTCCCTAAAGCTAAAGCTGTCGCACTCGTTCGTAATGATGATCATTTTGCTGGTTGTTCTGTCGAATCTGGTGTAGATGCAAGGTTATTTGTAATAACCTTGGTGTTGAGAAAAATATGTAATTCACTTTTCCATAATATTACTATCCAACCTATTGGATTGCGTTGGAGATGCAATTAGCTTGTTATTCACTTAAATATCAGCAGCTACCACAGTAAAATATAAGTGATAGTTTATTGGTGTAGATTCAAGATATTATATTAGTTTATTGATATACCAGCTTTGAATTACCTATTTACTCGACCTTGATCTAACGCAGATCAAATTTTATATTTGAAACAAAAAATCAAAGGTGAACAATTGATTCAATCTACTCTTGCATAAGTGTCCATTAAAATTGTTCTGAAGATAGAAAATGTTTGTTATCATGCAATTCCGACATAGAGGAAAGATATAGAGGATGGTGAGTAGTAGCTATTTGAAAACCAGAATCTTGCTCGCATTTTTAATTTTTCTATACTCTTTGTTTTAATTTGAAAATATTCTTCTGTCTTCTCATCTAGGCATGATAGTTTTTTTTAGAACAAGATGAAACATCATGTTAAAAGAATATAGTGATTTTATGAAATTATATTTTATTCTCTTCTATTCTCTGAATAATATTCTCTTCTAATTTTTCTCCCAAAGCATGAAAAGGTTTCTGTACTATTTTACCCGAGAGAATTATTCCTCTATAAATTAGCTGTGAATGATTTTCCATTCAATCAATTTGCCAGACTATTTTCAAATATTCATATCAACTATATAGATAAATGAATAACATTTTTTGAAGATATGTTCTACTATAGAGACTGTATAATCATAGTGTGGACATTGACTGAGTCACTTTTGATTGGTCAGCTCGGACAAGTCCGCCATAATTTTGCCAAGTCTCATAAGATTGACAGTGACTATTATAAGATATACAGTCACTGTTATAAGATTTACATTGAAAAGAAATGTAAATAATCTGTTATTTTGATTGTTGAAGTGAAAATGTTCCAACCTAATCTTCGCCAATGCCGCTTTGCCAGTACAATTTTTTTATCGAATTTAATAATTCAAAGTAGGCCTACTCGCAAAACTAGAAGTAAAAAGACAATTTTTACTCCAGAGAACTGGTTTCAATTTCGTTTCTCTTGGAAAATTTTTGACGAATGAGGTAATATTCCAAATCTTACTGTTAAATCTCAACAGAATTTAAAATTTTGGCAAATGTATGGCTGCTGGCGGGAAAAATTTTCATCTCAGCATACTATGAAGCGTATTAATTTCATCTCATAAAATTTATCTTAATCTATAAAATATATAATCTATAATATCTATAATATATAATCTGTAAACGTACTTCATCTATAAAATTTTCACGTTCTTTATATCATTGAAAGAGAATTTAATTCTCCTGTGGCGTTACTTTTTATTTTTCGATTTTTAGTTTATTTTAATAATTATTGCATAATTAATTAACTAAAAAAGTATTGAACTCTAATTATTGAAATAAACTAAAAATCGAAAAAGTAAAAAGTAACGTCCCTGGAGAATTATATTCTCTTTCCAATGAGATAAAGAACGTGAAATTCTGTCTATAAATAGAGGCTCTATCTGCTCCAAGAGATTGATAAAAATTACATTGTTCTTATGGGGCTTAATTTTGCCGTTCAGCAGTTTGCCGTCCACTACCACCCACTCTTAATCTATAAAATATATATAATCTATAATATCTATAATCTATAAACGTACTTTATCTATAAAATTTTCATCTCAGCATACTATGAAGCATACGGTACTTTATGCAGCGTTTTTACACCAATGGCCACACTATGATTATACAGTCTCTATATGTTTTACCTATATATGAGTTTTATCTGTATCTTCCTTGCATCCGCCAGTTAATTGTGTTTTCGAATGTGTGATCTACCTCTTTAGAAATATTATGTTTTTAAATAATCCTTCCATTTCTATTAAAAAATGATTATTTGTTGACTTTATAATATTTTACATGGAATTGAACATTAATTATTAGCTTGCTTTAAAGGTCAAATGCTACAATATTAATGTTGAATACATGAGACCTTCCCAACATCTCAACAACAATCTTTCCATCGCCCTCGAACATGCATGAGACTCATTTCAGCATCACCCTCTAGAAAAATCTTTATCATTGTATCTTTACTAGTGATTGTATCTTGATATTTCTTATTATAGTTGATCGATGTTAATGCCTAAAATTCCCTACCACGAATTATTCCGTCAAATAAGTCTATTGGACCAAATAGATTGTTTTTTATAACAGAATGTTTTCTACAATTTGAAAACAAATTTATGAATATTGACCGAGCTCGAGTCACTTTCCCATCTTGCCTGAATGTCTTCTTTGCTCGACCAGACTATATAAACATTAATTAACACATATTTCATAACACAATAAATGTGAATAAGGCATGAACTACAATTTCTCGTTTCTTTCCATACATTATATTCATTGGAGTGTCTCTTTCTTTTCCTCTAGAATCAACGAAGAGTTCCGTGAGGTGCGTCTATCGGACCTCCGCGTGCTTGCCACCCTAGGCGTGGGCGGTTTCGGCCGTGTCGAACTGGTGCAGGTGGCGCACGATCCGTCACGATCGTTCGCGCTGAAACAGATGAAGAAAAGTCAGATTGTGGAGACGAGGCAGCAGCAGCACATCATGTCCGAGAAGGAGATTATGGGCGAGGCCAACTGCGACTTCATTGTCAAACTGTTCAAGACGTTCAAGGACCGCAAGTACCTCTACATGCTCATGGAGTCCTGTTTGGGCGGCGAGTTGTGGACTATACTCAGGTGAGTTGGGATGCGGTTTTGGTGAGAATTTATGATAAAATTATTAATGCCGGGTTTATACGATGCCAATTGGCAAGAAAATTGTCTTCTAAAACCTATAGCTGATGTAGAGTATCTATTGTATTTTTTGATTTTAAAACCATCATCTAGGCATGGCTAAGTCTAATCTTAACTTTTACATCAGCTGTTGGAGTGCCCAAAAAGCAGTCTTCTGACAATTGTCTCACCAATTGGTATCGTATAATCCTGCAGAAAATACACTTGGGTAACTCAACAACCGCGATTTCAAAAATCGCTTTCAACAAGAAATAATATTCAAATGAGTTGAATGTTCAAGCCACTATCGAATAATTCTCTCACACTATATAAACAATTATCAATAATGAAAATAATATCTCTCATACACGCAAGAAACCGATTTATTTTAGAACGCTCAATGGTTAGAAAAAATCAGATAAATAAATGAATAAAACAAATTATCAAGCATGTGAAAACGTCCATTTGCTCCAATAAACTTCAAAGTTAGCATTTATCATGGTCTATACGAAAACGCATATCTAAATGGTACCTAAAACAATTTCACGTTAATTACAGGTCTGGCATTTGAAATTTTTTTGCGAACACTGTTGATTGCTCTTGGATGGGTGACCATTATTTGGCCAAGTACACATTGGCGAGGGTCTCCTCACAATTTTCAGTTTTAATTTCAATTTATTTCATAAAATCATACCATTAATAGCCATAAGATGTTCACTTTTGAATAATGTGTGTTCTTGTATTGTGACAGGGACAAAGGCCATTTCGACGACTCAACGACCAGATTCTACACAGCGTGTGTGGTGGAGGCGTTCGACTATCTGCATTCGCGCAACATCATCTACAGAGACCTCAAGCCTGAAAATCTGCTGCTCGATATCAACGGCTATGTCAAGCTGGTCGATTTCGGTTTCGCTAAAAAACTCATGGTACGAAAAAGTTCAGAATAGAAAAGTTTCATTGATAAATAAATAAATATATATTTTACATACATCGTCAATTTGTCATATTTCTTCAAGTTGTGACAAAGATATATAAAAGTTTGAAAAATGTTTCAAAATACTCTCACAAGAACAGTATTCAGAATAAAAATTCGGAATTGAGATTTCATTCACATGAAAATGGATTACACTAGTCACTAAGCGATATTCATTGATTATTAGTACTACATAAAAGTTGATGTCCCTGTAAAGTTTTTGTGAATGTTGAATTAATCACTTCGGATAAGCAAAGTAGACATTCTAGCGAAATGGGAAAATGACTCCAGCTCTGTCAATATTTGTTCAAAAATTATAAATTTTGCCTCAAATTGTAGGAAACATTCTGCTCTACAATTTGAAACCAAATTTATGATTTCTGAAACAATATTGGCCGAGCTGGAATCATTTCCCATCTTGCCTGAATGTCTTCTTCGCTTGGACAGACTATACTTGAATAAAAACGGTGATTTACGCCCAATCTATTATTAGAAAAAAATAACCATTCTATAAATAACTAAGTTTTAAACCTTAACCGTAATACCGGTCTCAGAGACCAGCCAGTGATATTTATTTCTGCAGGGTGTCATCCCTGATCAGCGTAATTAGGAATCCTCCCCGGTATCCTCACCCCTCCTAAGCCTCTATAAGTTAAATCAGTTTTTGTTTAGTTTTGGCGTGCGGTTTAGACGTGAAACAACAATTTCATAAGTTCTACCGGTCTGTCTAAGTTCTAATCGGTTTGGAATGTAGTCGGAAGGTCTACATAGACTGTGCTATGGACAGTGAATAAACAAGAAATAACTGTAGCAAGGATTGTCTCAATTTATAACAAGAACTGAAGTTTTTCGTTATGTTTGGCAATTTTTACAACTGTGTGATTTTCGATAGTTTCATAATAGAAAAAGAAGTTGAAGGGGAATGTGGTATACAAACTTTTATTTTATTCCTTTCTAACAAAAAATAGATATTTTATTGGAATAAGGCTATAAAATCAGTAACCAGGAACTTGAACAACACTGAGTGGCATAATTATTAAATTAGAATGATTAAACAGATTATTTGACATCAAAATCAGCCTACAGGTCTCATAGACTGATATTACGGTTATCCGGGTTAGTGTAATTTTAATCATATTACAGTTAAGGTGTTGAGAATATTTCAAATAGTATTCTTCTAAAAATGTGAATTCTTACAGTCTATTATAGCTGACGCCAAAACACTTTCTGTTTCTTCTGCCTCTTGTATGTGAAATAACCCACTAACAGCTTATGTGAAGCATCTACTGTCTCTTTTAATTTCGAAAACATTATCTTGGTTTCAAACAGTTGACAACAATGATTGAAAACATCGACTATACAGTACTAATGATTTCACTTGTATTTGATTCAAGTATTTTTATTAGAAACACACTGATTTAGTTAATTCTACACTTGAGAAATTTTAGTTTTGGAAATTGTCAATAATTCAAAGTGAATATCCTAGAAAATAAATGTTTGTTTCTATTTTATCATGGAACAGTTCTGAAATATCAACTTACAGTGATAGAGTGGAATTTTTGATAATAATAATTGTATTTGATTTGCAGCACGGAAGGAAGACTTGGACATTTTGCGGAACTCCCGAATATGTAGCACCAGAGGTCATCCTCAACAGGGGTCATGACATCAGTGCTGATTATTGGTCGCTCGGTGTCTTAATGTTCGAACTTCTGACCGGTAAGCTCAAACTTTTACTTGATTGCTAACTTCTCACAATGAAATCTACGAATGCAATAAACCTTTTATACAACTGCACATGAAGCAGGCCTGAATAATAGGAATGAAGGATAATTGATCGTTTGTGATATTCCAATAGAAAATGTACTCTTCCATTGATGGATGTGCGTTCTCTGTTGAATTGATGGCAAAACTGTTACCTGCCAGATTTGATTTATCATAACTCTAGAGCCTGATAAAAACTGTTATGATAATGATGTTCCAAGTTGAAGCTTTCGGAATTGAAATAAATAATAATTCTTTATTATATAAGATATACTGCCAGAGAATTCCCAATCAGTTGAATCAGCTATTCAAATTACCTTGCTCGATACCAAATGGAATGGATCAAATTGAGTGGATCAAATCGCATAGATCAAATCAAATGGATCAAATAATAATTCAATTATTTAGGATTAAATGTAATTCGGTGACTGAGCAACGTAGCGTTAGTGTATTGTTCACAAACTCAAAGTCTCTTGGTTGCCATGACAAAATTTTAATGTTTCTAATTTTCGTGCTCTAAATTTCTAGTAAAAATTCAATATTTTTGGCTATGGTGTAGTGATTTTGTGAAGTACTTCAATTTTAATAGTCACCTATGTTTTGAAATCAAAAATTATGTTTTCAAATGAACTTTTAAAAGAACTATAACTCATGTCTCCATTTGTAGAAAATGAGGTTATCTGGCGAAGTGGAACAACCATTGGGTCTCCCCACTATTAAAAGCCATACGCTAAATAATAATTACAGATACGGAACAGTTCTTCTGCTTAACATAGCAGTATTCCTGTGATTACAATTCACATAAAAAACGTAATGTGCCTATAGCTTATCATGAAGTTGAAGAAATAGCTATTATAGAAATAAGCAATAGAATTTTCACAATCATATCTTGTATCTTATAGCTAATTTTTGTAATGAATCTGAATAATTCTTATTTATAACTAAATTACATTTTTTGAAGATTTCAACATAATATTTGTTTTTGCTTTCAACAGGCACTCCTCCATTCACTGGAGCTGATCCCATGAAGACCTACAACATCATTCTGAAGGGAATTGACGCCATCGAGTTCCCCAGAAATATAACTAGGAATGCAACAGTTCTTATTAAGAAACTCTGCAGGTAATTAATTTGGCAGGAATACTGACTGCTTCTGTTACTGATCTGATTTTTTAAAAGATTTATTGATTATTTCTTGATTCAAACTAAATTGTCCTTTGTCGTATGTTATATTCTCACTTTTAGAAGATTATCAGCGAGTCCAAAGGTCCCTATTTCTCAGTGAATAATTTTGTTATTCATTTGGGATTTATTCTTGTTACTAAAATTTGAAAGATTGCTTTCATCATTCTACTAAAAACCTAGGTGTTGTATATTAATTCTTTTCTCCGTTTTGAATTTGAACTGATATGAAAAAACACTTGAAGTAGAAATCAAAAAATATAGTAGTAGAAATTTGCTCTACAATGTTAAAAAAAACAAATTTTTACTTAGAAAATTTTTTCCTCATATCAGTTCAAAATCTAGTTTTACCAAACCTTTGGATCAATCCTAATCCTATCCTTTGGTACTACCAAAGTACCAATCAGTATTAAGATTTAAAGTTCTACCAAGTTATCATTTGATTCTGATTCTTAACCGAATGTAAATTTAAATTTTTCATTTTTGCAGGGACAATCCAGCTGAAAGACTTGGTTATCAAAAAGGAGGAATTAGCGAAATACAGAAACACAAGTGAGTTCTTATTAAAGTGATTCAATAGATTTCATTCTGTCAGCTTCTATCTTCAAATGCCACCATTCCTACAGATACCATAATGAATTTATCACTAGCTCCATGTAGAGGATTATTATACAGTATTATTATTCTATCAAAGAATTTTTGGGGTAAGTGAAATACTATGGCGATTGAGAATGCTGCTGGTAGAGTTAACGAAATTTTATTGGATTAAATAATTGTTGAATTTTAATGAATTAATGGAATTCAATGGAGCAAGTACCTTTCTAAAACGTGATTGAAAATGCCAGTAATTTGTATGAGAATGGCATGGCGATAGAACGAATGAATATCTCACAAAAAGCATACCGCTCACTAATATGACTTTAGTAATAATGCTATGGAGAGTAAAATGCCATTATTAATCCATTACAAAAATGCCATTATATATCCTCCGAAGCCGTTTTAGAGTTATGTAAAATTTTACAATGTTCATTGTTCCTTAATAAAGTACTTGAATTTGTTGTTTTGATTCCTATTTATTTTGTTATATAAAAATCTTAATGCAACCCATTAACAACACTCAATTGACATTGCTGAAATTTTTTACTCATATTTTGAAATTTTTTTAATAAGAGTATTTTTGAAAAATAGGCTACTCCCGTATATGAGCTCATTCAAATATTTCTGTGTATTTTTGCGTATAGAAGACCCGATAGGGCCATATTGCGACTAAACTCGTAGCTGGCTGAACACAATTGGAATGTCGTGTAACTTTTTAATTTTGAAAAATAATGTGTGATTGAAGAATACATTGAATTTTTAAAAGAAGAGAAATTCAATACCTTTTGAATTTATCAAGTTTTGTTTAACTAAGATCATTTTATAACTCAAATGTAAATACTATTGATAAATAATAAATATTCATTCATTTTGAACCAAATCCATAACTGGATCTGTATTTGTTGGATTCCTTAAAGAAATATGTTGTAAGTGCATTCCAATAACTAATTCATTTAGTATTGAGATGGTTAAAATGTTTTGTTATAATGTATTGTGTTGTACGAAATAAATTTTCCTTCCTTAAATGGTGTAGCAGGAAACATTGATAATTATTGTGACATATGGTTGCGTTTGCAGATGGTTTGACGGCTTCAACTGGGAGGGCCTGCGCGCGATGACGCTCATCCCACCGATTCTGCCCAAGGTGCGCAGTGTGACCGACACCAGCAACTTCGACCCCTACCCGCCCGACAGCGAGGGCCCCCCGCCCGACGACCTCACCGGTTGGGACTCGGAATTCTAGTCAAAACAAGGAGAGACATTCCTCACGCATAGAGGATTTTGCCCCCTTACGAGAAGAGATTGTGCCCGTTTCCACCATCCCTAAGAAGGGATTTCCCCCTCCCCCTCTTCACCTAGGAGGGGTTTTCACCTTTTACACCCCCTCTTCACCCTTTCAAACCCGTCATACCTTGCTCGTTTTTCCAATACTGTTCTTGTTTTAGTTCCCGATAAAAAATTGTACTCGTTTTAACTATTCTTTCCACCTAGAAGGGATTGTCCCCCTCTCCCCGCCCCTTTTCATCTATGAGGAATTTCCCCTTTTCTACCATCTTCCTCTCCTTTTTTCCTCATTCTGTTCTAGTTTTATCTAGTTTTAGTTCCCAAGAAAAGATTATTCTATAATCCAGATTCCCAGTAACCCAGTTTCTATAATCTGGTCTAGCAAAGAAGACATTCTGGCAAGATGGAAAAATGACTCCAGCTCGGTCAGTATCGGTTCTAAAATCATAACTTTGATCTCATATTGTAGAAAACATTTTAATCTACAATTTGAGACCAAATTTATAATTTTTGAACTAATATTCACTGAGATGAAGTCATTTTTCCAATCTCCCAGAATGTCTTCTTTGCTCGCCTAGACTAAAACCACTCTCTCCACCTAGAAGGGATTGTCCCTTTTGCAACACCCTCCCCCTTCCTTGTCTTCCTAATACTGTTCAAGTTTTAGATAGTTTTATTAATATTGAGTTGACTAAATGCATAGGCTACTTGTTTGTCCGTGATGGCACATTCACGTTATCTTGGAAAAAGTGTTGAAAATATTAATTTATCCAGTGATTGATTGACTAAATGTATTGCTATTTATTATTCATGTTCTTATTGAAAAAAAAGAGTTGAAAATCAATGTATCCAGATATTTTATCCGGTATTATTGTCACGTTTGAATGAAAACCAGAATTGACAATTAATATCGAGCTGACTAAACTTATAGCTTATTGTTGTCCGGACGTTACAATCACACCATTATATTTATAATGGATCGATTAATATTAAATCGATTGATTAATATTTAAAAGAATCGATTTATAATCGTTACTACACCATTGTCATTGAATGTTCATTCTGTTGTTTCCGTCGCTGAAACTGTGTGAAAATTTCCACAAATTTGTTTACCAACCAGAGATTTTATTTCTAAACTTTTGGATGACAAATAACTGATAACAATATTTAAAGAAATCCATTGTATTTGATAAGGTATTGTGGTATTTTTCCATAATGAGGAATAATAAGACACAGATATTGTCAATATCACTTATTTTTATTATATTGTTTACAACAGTACCATGGTTTCAGGGCTATACCTGCCCCATCCTCAGCTAGAGGTGCTTGGGTAGCCTACAAGGAACTCTAACCTTAGAGTTCCTTAGCCTTTTCAGTATAACAATATTATTTTATCACAAAAGACACGATAACTAGAAGCTTTTTCTGTGTTCTAGAAAGTCCAAGAACAATTCCGTTTTATTATTGAAGACTTTAATAATATTGTTCTGCTCTTACTTAGTCTAGAAATAGGCTTACTGTAAATCTATACGGCTCTCAAACACTTGATAAATGTTTGATACAACAAACAATAAATGTTGGATAATGCTTGTACTACATTTGTACAGTTAAAATGATTTCATAGTTTGTAATACAGTTCGATTCTACTGAAATCTAGTTAAATCTTGTAGCGATGACAGATTATTTTCATCTCTGAGATTTTCCGTTGAAAAATTGTAACTAATAGAAACTTGCTGTTATTGTAAGCTAGTAAACTCACAAACGATACTCCTACCACACTTGAGAGCAGAATTCTGTTTGAGATCTTTGAAAAGGCAAATTTAAATAATTAGGCTTTTAGAATTATGAAATAGTGCGATAATATATTGTCTTACTCAATAAATACAGAACAAATTGTCAATTATAATATTATTTATAAATTTTTTAGACGCACAACTAACTAAATTATTACTTTCGGGTGAATTCACAATTCACTTGATTGATGGGCTATATAATTATAGCTCTTTTAAAATTGTAGCTTTTATTTTTGTAGATATACCAGATAACATCACAATTTTTCAGTATATAAATCCGCCAATTTTTTTCTATGTAAATACTGGTTAATTCTATAAGTATAATACAGTACCACTAACTATCCATTATTGTAAGTGAGGAGTGGTTCTTGGTATTTGAGAAAATTAAATTAATGCCACCTTGTGCCTTTGAAGCGTTCTTTAAAAGATTTAATTCATCTATGAAAGCTAGTGAGTGTTCGGTGTTATGATAATTTTAATAAAACAATTATCTTATTTGCTTTACTGGAACCAATCAATGAATTTTTAACTTGTTACCATTAATAAATTTCATGTCAGTTTTTGGAACCGTCATCAACGTTTATCCCTTATATTTATAATAGTGGTATACTTATTATAATAGTTTAAATTATATTTTTAAGTGCCATTGTATGTCTTACCATGAGTACTTGAAGAAGTTCATTATCGGTTCCATAATGATTAACTTATTCACTCCTATAAAGTTTCAAATTTATTAATTTCCAAAGTGCATTGTGGCTTATTTGATTGAAACACAGATTTAGCTTCATTTTCTAAACTTGTGTAGCCTAAAAATCCAAACTTTGAAAAAATTGTATTTCAAAAGTTGAAGTCTGAAATTAACTATTTTTGTACAGTATTTTGGTTCAAGAGAACTTGATGCGTGAAGACAATAATTGTTATAAAATTATATGTAAAACTATTTTTAACAAATATTTCGTAAAACATTTTTATAAATTTTTAAAGTTGATGATTTCGAGCCTTGTTGCAGCTTTATGACAATGATATTCCATGAAAACTATAATATTTCAGCCATTAATAGAACAAAAATTAGTAGAATTGGTGAGAAAAACATTAATTTATAGTATTAAAACATTATCAAGTCTCACGTGTATGAATGATATTGTATGCATGATTATCATAGTTTATAGAAATTATTCCAATCACTGCAAAATTTACCTTAGATCAGGTTCAATCTGAATTGAATTTTTCAAATTGATTGATGGTTCTCCCACCATTATTTACCATGGAAATTGAAATTCGGCAGCTGCTGATTATTGAATATGTATGAAATTGAAATACCATTTTGTTTCTTCTTATTTTTGAAAACTTATATTCATGTTGGAACTATTCTTGGAAAAGTTTCCAAATCAATCGAACGCTGCGTTATGGATTATTGTATAACCAAGTCAATTGTTCAAATACTTCATATTTAATTAATTTTTGTAAGAAGGATCCTTGATTAATAGCTGTTAACTATATAGGTGCATGCAATTGTTTTTATAATACTCCTCTGTATCATTACTAATAGTCATTGTAAGATAACTTGTTGCAATTACTGTTGAGACTTTTACAATTTGTAGAAATGAATAAATAAATTTATATGATTGTTGACTTATGGTTTGTAATTGTAAATAGATATATTTTTACATTAATGACAATACAATTTATTAAAAACGTTTTTGTATAATCATTTATTATTATTCCTTACAAAAAATACAATAAGAAGGAAATTTATTGTATTCAAAATCAAATGTTATTTATATGAGAAGAGACACTGCCCAATAGATGACTTGAATCATAGTCATAGCCCCCTTGAATAGAAGGCTCAGACATAGTAGAATAGCAACATTGCACCATAGGTACAATCATAGAATGATAGAGCTCTATTCCTAGGATTCTCTTTGGTACAATTCACCCATATGATAGCACTGAAAACAGTTACAAATTATGCATGTTGACTTAGGTTTTCTCTCTTTAAGCATAATTATCATGAAATTTGATCATGTTTTCTCTCTTTAAGGTTAAGAGGTTTGATCAGGTTTTCTCTCTTTAAGCATAATTATCATGAAATTTCATTATGAAACCTTTCTTATATAATTCCTCTTGTGTTTTCTGAACTACATTATGTTAGAAATTAGTATGTATTGAAGATTGAAAATAAACAATTTTGTCTTGTGATAGAAATATCATAAGAAATACATTTTCTAGCATTCGAAATAGTTTCTTCACTTTGAATTTAGTTTTAAAAGCTTGAAAATGTTTAAACTAGAACTGTGAGAGGCAATTCTGGTTGTAGTGAATAATCTCAAGTATTAAATATCTTACGAAACATAATATGATTTTAATGTAAATCTTATGAGATTTAGCTCCTCTGTGACCAAGTATGGTGGATTCGAATGAGCTAGCCAATCAAAAAAGTTCAACATGGAATGTCCACGCTGTAAGAATAAAGTCTCTGTACGGTACTGGCATAGAGTAATAATTTTAATTCTCTCAAATTGTAGCAAACATTCTGATCTACAATTACACTCTAAATTTATAATTTTTGAATCAATATTGTCCGAGCTGGAGTTATTTTCCCATCTTGCCAAAATGTCTTCTTTGCTTGGACACACTGTACTATCAACATACTGCATATTATTGAATTATTCTTATCCATCTATTCTTAGTCTTATTCTACACTCTGCGAGTGGAGTGAAGCGGAGCGAGCCCCAGCATCCTTCGTTGACTTAGTTATCGGGGTCGCGCAGATTAGAGCATCATCTCGGCTAGTAACTTGCTCGTCACGTCTTATTCAGATTCGGGTCGGTCGGATGTGACTCGCGAGTCACACAGTCTTGAATGATTTTGTATAGAGTCTGTCTTAGCTAAGAAGACAGTCTGGCAAAATGGAAAAATGACTCCAGCTCAGTCAATATTGGTTCAACAATTATGAATTTGGTCTCAAAGTTTAGAACAGAATGTTTCCTACAATTTGAGACCAAATTTATAATTTTTGTAACAATATTGACCAAGCTGGAGTCATTTTCCCATTTTGCCAGAATGTCTTCTTTGCTTGGACAGTCTATAGTTGGTTGGACTCGAGTCGAGCGACTCGTTCGAATGCAGCACCAGTTGTTTCGTTGAGAGGGGATCCTGGATGCTCGTCTGGTGAGGGGTGGGGGAGAAACGTAATTCGCGGTTCTCTCAACAATCGGTGGGGACACTAGATGGCTGGGAGGAGGGGAGGGGGAAAGAGAGAGACCGACAGTCAAAAGTTTTCTGAGTCAATCAGTCAGTCATTCAGTCTCAACCTTTCAGTGTCGGTGGTGAGGGTGGATTGCGTCTTCATCAACCAGTGCTACAATTTTTTTAAATATTGGTTTTTACAGCGAGATTGGACGGACAATCGAAAAGGTAGGCTGATTTTCATCTTATATAATGTTATTTATTTACAAATTTTGATCAATTACTTGATTTAAGTTATTATTTTATTATTGCACATTGAACAAAATCCCAAACCCAATTTTTTATTGGTTTTAAAAGCGAAGTGACGGACAATCAAAAAGGTAGGCTGACTTTTATTTTAATTTTTTTAAAAATTTATTTACAAAGTTTGATTGACATGGGTGATTGATTATTTTAATTTTGTTTTTATTATTACACATGAACATGAACCCCAAACAAATTCTATATAAACCTTAATTCATAAATCCTGACATAATTTATTTTCAATTTCATTTATTTAACTTTAATTTATGAGAATTCGGTAGATAAAATAGTGAGAGCAAAGCCTAATTTTTCATCTCCCATATAATTTTTATTTGATTATTATAACATTTGAATTTTTAGCACTCACCTAGGGGTCCTCAATAAACAAGAATATTAATTATTTAAGAATAAGTTTATTATTGGGAAAGTTACAATGTCATAATTGTCAATAAAATTCTAGTTGGAGTTGAAGTGAGTTTATTTCATTGGGAAGATTACGTGTTCCCGTTCTCGAAAATACTTGTAAGCTAAGTCAATTTAATACATCAGCTAACCGGTTAACTGTAAATATTTGTATGGGAAGGATACCGTTGAAAGACATCGAACAGAATAGCAGAAATTATTCACCAACAAACAATACATCATCATATGAATTTCAACACAGCCAACATAGAACTAGGAGTAGACTTTTAATATATTTAATGTTCAATACGGCAAACAGCGTAAATTGCCGTTTATAATATAAACAATCTTTTATGTTTATATCACTGCTTGATCATATTATTATGTAGAATAGATTCAGGAGAAATCCTGTGAATTATTATGAAATAAATAATTATATAGGGCATACCGTAATACGTAAGAAATCTGATAATTTCCCTCAAATTTTGCCTAAACAGTTGAGTACCTTATTATTATTTTTAGTCGCTTCTATACTTATTTAGTTTGTGATTTTTATTGAAATCTTAGTTTTTTTTGTGAAATGTATATGTAGCATGTCCCAGAATGGTGCAGTTATTTCTGGTGAAAAATGTGAACTTTTTGATTGTAGTTTATTAGAAAACCGGTAAATTTATCTTTTTCAAATAAGCTCCTACGTTGGTTGAAAGTCGCTTTCTTTAAAAGAAGTTTATCTGAAAATTTAGTCTAAACCATCAGCTCACTTAAATGAAACACTGATAATAATGAATACACTGAAAACGGAATAAGTTGAATAATTTTTGAAGAAAGCTACCCTGTGTGCAAGGTTCATTTAGTAACCTTGCCCTGTGTGTACAAGATATAATATTCTTAATAAATTTGTTGATTGTGGATGAGAAAAGGGCAGATTTTTCTTCCCATCTTCGAAGAAATCTCAGCTTCGTATCACATGCTACAGATATGCTTAGTCGTATTGTTTGTATTTGAAAGCCGCCAAATAAAAGCTTTGTAAAGAATAGGTCTCGTTATACGTACATCTGCTCTAACAATGATTTCTCCATTAATGCTTGATGCTATCGAAATTTGAGAACACATTCACATTCAACAATCAGTTCAATATCACTAATAATATTTTGAAGCTTTATTTTGTTTTGAGAACAAGAAATTTTATTCGACTGTTCGACATTAATCCTATTCAAAATTTATTTTATATATTTCTTACAACTTAGCTCAACATAGCTCATTATCAGGACCTTCTTGAAAAACTTTTTCGTAATACCACTACATTTAATGTCAATTTCTGTCATAGTCACTTGAGTTAACTTCAAGGAAAGGCTGGGAAAATGTTATTCCCAAATATGCGGTGACTCATTGCTTGCATAACTTCTAACACCTGTCTAAGAAATACTAATTTCAACTGGGTATTGAACATTTTACCAAGTAGTTAACGCATTTTCCTGACCTAGGATATTGTAACTTGGATGATGTTGGAATAAATAATTAATAATAATTTTCGTGTAACCTGGCTGGTTCAGGTCTGGTGTCAGAGTTTTCAGGTAGCTCCTGATCAATTTCAGGGCCTCTGATATGACTTAACGACTGTTTTTTGGCAGCCGGGACGACGGCTTAACATGTCCATCCGAAAAAATATGTTGGAAAATTGCCATTACAGGTCATATTGGCCTAGGTACCCCGATTGTACGAGTGAAAGAATTTGAATGGTGATGAGTAAAACCAAATGTGAAGGAGTTCATCAAAAAATCTGAAACGTGTGTAATTTTAATTAAAAGTGGAAACATGATGCAGGATTGTTGTGACTTGATAGGAATGATTTTAATTTCTATAAGGTAGAAATTCATGCTCAAAGTTGTACTGAATATATTATATATTTTGAGAAAGTACATTTTCGACTGAATATTGATCATAAAAAAATATAGTAAATTAAGGCACACATCTTTATGAACTGAGTTGTTCTGAAATAAACTTAAATGCAAATGAAGTATTTGTTTATCAAGGTTTTGGTTTCTACCCCAATATCCCATTAATTATTTGGGGTTTTGTAACCAACTACGATTCATTTTAAAAACCAAGTAATCTTTCACAAGGAAGTTTTTAAACATTTTATTACAAGAGTACATCTTATCAAATTTAAGGCCTTCACGATGTGACAAAGAAAAATCGTGTAGTTGAAAATTTATGAAGATTTCTGCAAGAAAAGCAGACCAAACAAAAATCAAATGTAAAACATCGTACACACACCTCACACCATAATAAATAATGTTATCAATACTAAAAATTAATAACATTGATTTATCGAATTTCTCTCACACTTCAACAATAATCTATTAATAGTAAATGACGAATCGTATTGAATGGGGTAATTCTATGCTTTTCAGTAACTAGATCTCAACAATTGGAGACGAAGAAATAGTTTTACTGGATTGATAATAATGGAAAACCTTGAGGAATACTGACCTCTACAATAGTTCTTCGTCCTTCACCCAGTCTCTTCTTTCTTGGCGGCTTTGATTATCATCTTTCTCAAAAATGTTTTCAATTATTTCACTTTTTCTGGAGCGCACTTTCACCTCCTCAAAACAAAATACGATTGTTCGAGAAATTAATATCAAGTTACCGAAAAAATTCAACAATACTATAAAAATAAATTATTAAACTCAGCATGTCAGCAATTTTATAAAGAAACAGCAGCCTACCGATGACAACGTTGATACAGGAACGGAAAAGTCATCAACTGCTTGAAAAGATTGAGTTTTGAATTTGTTGAAATCTTGAAATAGTTTGTTTTGAAACAGATTAGGTTTGGAAAAGGTTTTTAATATAATTTAAAGATGGATCATTCTTCAAAATTTGCAAAGGTTAGTGAGAGCACTTATTTTCTCAAAATATTTTCCAGAAATGAATCCAGGCATTTTTGGATACTAGATAACTTCTGTTTTATTCTCCACGAGAAAATTAATAAAATTTGTTAAATTTAAAATGAAATATTACATAACAATAGTCTACATAGTATTAGCATAGTGATGTAGCATAATATTTTAATATATAATTCTATAGGAAGCAACCGAAGCATGGTTGAACTATTATAATAATTGTTATTGATGCCAGCGTGTCTACTCAGAAAATAAAATGACTTTGCCCGCATACTATTGACTTGCTTTCGATAATACAGTATAAATAAGTTTAAATGTTCAGTAATAACGGCGAAAGTTGATACCCATTAACAATAGAAAGTCCTCATATACCGAGTCGATTTCATAAAATTCCAAATAAAAATAGCCATTTCAAATGAACAGAACTCTCCTTGTTTTTAATTTTGCAGTGATTTGGGAAAGTAGAGTAGAACCTATGGAAAATAAATATTTGTTAATTATGGTTGGTTCACCATTACTACAAAACACGGGCACATGTCGGCCTCAAGATATACAAAAGCAACACTTTAGTACATGTCTACTTTGTTATATAGAAGTAGCCTATAGAGCATAGAGTCTATGTTTTCTTTATCTTAGGGCTACTTTATACTGTTTATTTTAAATGTTAATCACAGTACCCTTTTTTAATTATTTTTTTAATAATTAAAAATAATTAGAAAAGTGTAACTGTGATTAACATTTAAAATAAACAGCATAGAGTCTGTATCCTGTATGCTCTATACTCTTTGGTATTACAAAATAATTAAATACCGTGTATCCAAATACAATCATGATTAGAAAATTGTCTCATACAATTTATTTAAAGGTATTACTGCGATAAAAAATATATATGCAGCGATATGCAGTGCTATCAAAAATCTGAGACAATTATAAAGTCAAAAGTCTGTTCAAGCAAAGAAGACTCCCATTCTGGCAAGATGGGAAAATACGAGTAACTCCAGCTCGGTAAATATTGGTTCAAAAATTATAAATTCAGTCTTAAATTGTGGGAAACTTCCTGATTTACAATTGCAGAGCAATCAATTTCATAATTATTTAAACAATATTGAATACAATATTACTGTATTCTGTACCACTACAGCCTACTAGGCAAGTAGATGAAATGCAATAGTAAGAAGTAGACTTTTTTTATTTTCGGAAAGGACTATAGTATCTGATCGGAAGTGGAAAGTGTTACGGTTTCTTTTCGGTGACACGGTGAGTGGGTCTAGTTTGGGGGAGGGGTTGGCTAAGGGGTTAAGGGGTGGGGGAGTTTGGACGTCTAATGGGGGGCGTCGGTGTGTAACAGACGTCGACAATCACATCCGCCGTTGCGCGTTACGCCAATTTTTTGGAAGCATCGCGGTACCCTCTTCATTCTTCTGATTCTTTATGCCGCATTCTCTCCTTCTTCTTCTTCTTTCACCTTTATTTTATTTCTTCCATCCTTCTTTCTGCTTTGATTACCACTCTCACTTCATTTTTCCGCTATTGTCTACATCCACATCGTACTTAACTTTTTTCTTTTTGGTCTTATTCTTTTCCACTCCTTTGAATTATCTCTCCTTCGATTCTGCTTTTGGTTGATCAACTTCTATCGCTTTTATAACTTCTTACAGTAGACTATTATTGTTTTTTCGTCTGATTTATTTTAAACTCTTTTCCAATTTTCCTCCTTATATTCTCTTCCTCCTACATTTTCTCAACATTGTATTAAGTTTTCTCCATTTTCTCTTCTTTAATTCTGCTTCTTCCGCCTCTTTTCCTCCATTTGTTTCTTCTCATCTCCTTTCTTCCCAGAGTCAGTCAACCCTTCCTCCTTCCTTCCTCCTTACTCCTCCTCATCCTCTTCTTCATATATAATCACGATCTATAATTATAACAAAAAATTAATGTATAACTTGTAATGTACATCATTTAAAAAAAAATCTGATTTAATAAGCCAATTTTAATCCTACAATCTAATTTAATGTTCTCAATTCTTCTTCTTCTTCTTCTTCTTCTTCTTCATGTTCTTCTAGTTCTTGTTCTTGTTCTTCTTCTTCTTTTTCTTCTAAATTCTTCTTCTTCTTCTTCTTCTTCTTCTTCTTCTTCTTCTTCTTCTTCTTCTTCTTCTTCTTCTTCTTCCTGTTTTCAACTTCCTCTTCCTTCTCTTTTTAATTCACCTTATTCCATCATCCCCATCCCTCTCCATCCCACTCATTACAGATTTCAAATGTGTCTTTCGAAACCTAGCACATTGCTAAAAATCAATAATTCATTCTCCTCCTGAATCATCTAACCAAGTTTGATGTTGATCCTTCTATATAGGCTACATTGTCTCTTCACTTATCGCTTCAGTAGCTTTATTTCGTGGCTGTACTGTACTGTACTGCGAAACTGGCTAGTTTCGGTAATAGCACACGAATTTCCACACTTCGAGAACGGTACATGAAACTATTATAGAGTTCTATAATAACACTATACTCCTTACATTACAAGTAGATGGAGAAAAAGGAGGAGAAGAAGAAGAAGAAGAAGAAGAAGAAGAAGAAGAAGGAGAAAAGAGAAAGAAAAAGGAAATGAAAAATAAGAAGTATAATGCTGTTCAGTTGCTATGAACTACAGTTTCGTAATGTAACATGCTTTCGCACAGTTCGATTCTAGAATGGAGTTTTGAGCTGGCAGCAGTGGAGCACCGTCATCACACAAGGCGCATTGTATTGTGATCAAATAGGCAGTGGCCAGAACCAAACTCTTGATTTGACTTTGCATCAACATCACTCTTCTCAATGGAATTATATACTTTCATCTTATGTTATAAATGGGAATATCCTGGGCTATTTGTAATGATTTGAACTTGGCAATATTCATTGAAATATTTTTCAGAAATTTGTCTCCATATCACTCCATATTGAAAATAGAGAGTTAAAATAGAAAACCACCATAATGAGATGTTAAGTCATGAGATGATAAGCCGACCTGCCGACGGTACCGACTACCTAGAAATTATAACGACTTATATTATGACTTATATATTATGACGACTTATAGTCGTCATCTTTCATCATCACCTCTCTCATTACTCATCATCACGATTCCTCTCTCTCATCATCATCATCATCATCATCATCATCATCATCCCCCAGGGATGGGTATCACCCTCAGGAAACAGACGAATTAATAATATAGCACTTTATAAGAAGATAGGTCTATTTTGTTGGCTAGAACAGACAACTGTGGGCAATAGGCCTTGATCACGCGCGTGAGTTTGTTCATATTGTTCCCTCAAGACAGAGTAGAGAGTAATATTTCCAAACAAATTTCTTAATAATTAAATTTATCACATTTCAATTTTCACCTCTCATCACCTATCAACCAATTCCGATTTGTATGAGTAGATCAAAATGATTCTCTATATGTTGATAATCCAAAATATGATTTTGTTTAATAAAAATATTGCTCCTTTGGTAAACCCGCTGATGCATTTTTGCATATCATGATCGCATGGATAGTCATGTATGGTACAATTCAACGATTTCCTCGTGTCGTATTATATTTCCAGTTATTATTTCTCTGAGAATCTGATTTAAGTTGCATAAATGTCTGTCAAGTTTAATCTCCAATAAACAATGCCTAATTTAATAAGTACTTCATACTATTTCTGTGCCAAAAATGGCTCTGTACGCAAATGTTTTCTGAGGAATCATGGTGGAGCTACGTGACCTCATAAGCTTGTGCATGGGTAATGAAATGGGTGATGATGAGAGATAACTACTTTTCAGGGAGTTGGGACCGAAGGCTTGTCGTCTCCTCCGAGAGACGGGTGGCTGTATATGTGGTTGTTTATGTGGTGAGAGTATGAAATTAATGTCATGTGGTCAAAATACAATATCTATGGTCTAGATAGGCCTACTGAAAGTTTAAAACTTCAAAAGATTGTGTTTATTGTAGAAGCCTACCGTATAACAACAACTTCTCTAGATCAACAGAGATCAACATTGTCAAGCCTATAGTAAAATATACTACAGACTACTTTGTTGTGTAGGCTAGGCAAGGTAGGGTTGATATATATGAGACGATTAGCCGTGATGATTGATGAAGTAGGTGGGGGAAAGAGGACTATCACAATCATCTTATCTTATCTTTCTTCTTCTTCTTCTTCTTCTTCTTCTTCTTCTTCTTCTTCTTCTTCTTCTTCTTTTTCTATGAACCCTGTTCCACTATCAAAATATCACAACACTCGTCGTCATTTTGTTGCTACAAATTTAAACTCCTCCCTGCTCAACCTTTGACGACTCTTATAAAATTGACAAAGAAAAACAGCCTTGTAGCTCAAAACACTTCCTTCTTCCATATTATACAAACGAAAACATTCCATTGCCTCACCACAAGTCTTGTGTGAAAAAAAAACATATCATTTTCCACCCCAAGTCTTGTGTGAGAACATAACATATTTATGCAATCTGGCAATCAGTAAACTAGGTTTTGTTTTATCATTCAATAAAGAAAGTAGATTTTTTCCATTAGGAAACAGAATAATCATGTGTTTAGTACAATGATAGTCTCGGCTTATGTAGCACCAATGCAATAATAATACAATGAATTAATATTGATGACATACAGTATTGGCAACAAAAGATTAATATGAAGAGGAGAATTATTGTTGAAACTGCATCTTAAGTTACAAATAGATTTCTATTATATATGCAATACAATTGGAAAAATATAACTTGGACAGAAAAGAACTATTTCAATTTTGTACAATATTATTTGAATTGATTATTCATGCAATAATAAACGAGATGATGAGTTATTCACGGGAAGTCCCTCATCAAGCAAATGGTAATCCTATAGGTGGATCCCTATCAACAGTGTCATACAGCTTCGACCAATCACGAGCGACTGTAGTCTCCATTTTGTTTTGTGGGAGGAAGCGTTTGAACCAATGGCGTGCTAGTATTGGTTCGTGCATCGGCTACTTGAAATTCAACATGGAGAATGGTATGGTAATGAATTAATACAACATTAAAAATAATAGATTTTTTAAAAGAATTAAGACTTTTTCCAATGCTCTTCCATCCTTCAATTCTTAATTTATCAAAATTATAAATTCTTAGTTTATATTAACTACCTATTCGAATTTCATGCCAGTGTGAGCTCGTGGTATTGGGTTTCTGGCAAAACTGACATACTTTCGACATTCGCTAATAATACGATACCTAAGATCTATAACTTCTTTTATAGCTATTATTAGGCCAGTATTACACGATAATAGTTCTATGATCATATCTGATCATATGGAAAGAGATGAAAATACGAAATATTATCGTGTAATACCGGCCTTACGTCTACTTCATTGTGCTATTACTTCACGGTAATAGCAATTGGAGCTATTGCTGTCTTCAATTTCCTCTTGAAATTAAAACGACAGGGATATTAATGAGTCATGAATCCTAATTGAGTTTAAGATACATATACATACATTTTTTTGTCAACCAAAGTCTTCAGCTATTCATGGCAAGAAGACATTCAAAGCTATTCAATTTATCACATTAATTCAACGATCATTATTTAGAAGCATGATTAATGTTCAATGTAAATTATCAAGTGCAGTAAAAAAAGAGCAACCATTATAACGCAGTACTTTTTAACGTATTGAAGTATTAATTTCTTCACACGATAACAATATTGTCAAATCGTGCTCCTAAAATCATGGACTTGCATTTTAAGTCAAAGTGATAGATGAATAATAGTCGGATAACCTTGCGTTATTCATTCAAACGTGATTCTTTATGAAAGGTTTAAAAAAAATACTACGAGTAGGCTACTTGAATAGCTACGGTATCTAATATTAATTTAAGATGCTACCAAGTGCATAAGGATGATATGAGCAGCTTGATTTTTTTATAATAAACTCCGACTTTGTACCGAGGACTTTTTTATGTAAACCAAGCTAACTTAATCATACGACTGAATTGTTAACTAATTACAATGATTGAGAAAACATTGATATATTTATTTATGAGATATGAAGGGATCGACGTGTAATTGAATTATACTAGACTATTAATTATACTAGACTAATTAGACTAGTAATGGAATTAGAAACCGGATCTCAAGACTGTTGATTTCAATATAAAAATAAAGGAAGTTACGAGCTTCCAATCTTTGAAGAAAAATTGAGATTTCATTATTATTCAAGTAAATAAATAGGAATTACACTGGAAATTATACATTTTGAAGTAGAAGTAAGATGTAAAATGGCAGAATCTATAATTATGTTTGTCTATGTGTGTTTATATATTGCTGAGTCTATCTTCAAGTTTTTGAATCATGTGAAGATAATTACGGTACTCTAAATGCCAATATAAATTTCATTTGGACAGTGATTATAATATATTAGATAGGGCAATGTTCGTGTTTGTCATCAGATAGAGATGGGGGTAGCTAAGTTGTTCAAAAACAAATTTGAGTTTCGGGACAATCGAAGTGCTAAATTATGTCTATTTAAATTGAGTTTTATGCCATTTTACATGAAAATTGAATTTATTCTTCCTTAGAAGGCCTAAAATCCCATTGTTATTTAAAATTCCAATTTTGTATTAAAAAAAAACAAAAAACAAGTAAGATCCTGAATATAGAATTCAAATTCATTCGCTGGTTTGGAGCTGTTGAAAATGTTACGAAATAACATTCAGCAGAGAACTGTCCTTGAAGTCACTAATTTCACCATTGAAAGAGAGTGTGAACAATAATACATACTAATGATCATGAAATGAATGAGAATCACCTGTAAGTACAATGGCAATCTCATTGAGATAATTAGGATAATTCTCAATTCAGAGTTCTTACCGAACATTTCTTCAAATGAGAGTCTTTACTTATGATTGAATATCATAGTTTGAAAAATTACGTAATAAGATTATGAACATAGTTATTATGATAATTAGATTGTCCATTATTAGCTTGCAATTTTTCCAGAGTGATCATTTGTTGACAATGCTTAAATTCATTAGGAAATTTGTAATTCTCATTTCTGATAGTTCTTGACTGGCCATGTTCCTTGATCATGAACCAAACAGTTCAGTACATCTAAAAGAATGCTCTCTCCCGACTTGAGAATAGAAACAATTGTATCTAATATATAATAATCTCTATATATAAAATCGAAATGGCACTGACTGATTCATTTATTCATTCATTCATCACCAGAACTAAAAATCCACTGAACCGAATGCGTTCAAATTTGGCAGGCATGTTCAGTTGGACGTTTAGACGCGCGCTAAGAACGGATTTTAAAAACTTTTCAAGGATACGCCAAATATTTTAGTTTTTCTATAGTTTTTCAAAGTTTTCTTCATCTTTTCGAGAACCAATCGGTAGAAAATGTTGATATTTGGTGGGCAGGTTCAGATAAGGTCTAGAAATGTTGTGTTAAAATATTTTTGCAATCCGTTCTAGATTACGCCAGTAATCAGGTTTTCAAAATTGTAGATGTGTTGCGGGTTGCATATCTTCCGCCTTGATACGACCAATCCCAACTGTAAATTCAATGGTTCAGCGAGATTTTAGATGAACTAATTTGGAAGATCAAGTTTGAATCATTGAATCAAGTTTCAAACTATATATACTTCCGATATACTTCCCAAGGTTACGCTTAATATTAGCGTTTTACTATTTTTTGGAATTTTCGGAGTTTTTCTTAGATTTTTCTAGAACAAATTGGCAGAAAATGTTGAAATTAGGTGAACAGGTCCAGATCAGGTGTAGAAATGCTGAAATAAATTTTGAATCGCTTCTGAACGGAATTTGCAGGCGAGCGAAGCGAGTTTAGCCTGTTTTACACTGCCTATACTGTCGGGGGTCCGGAGGGCGGAGCCCCCTGGCTAGGCGGAGAAGGCGAGCGAAGCGAGCCTGCCGGCTAGTATTATATAAAACAAACTTTGCAAAGAATGTGGTTGACCAACCAATAATTTTCAAATGAATAATTGGTAGTTTAAACCAATACTGTAATATAAATTCACTTGCGATTAATTTTTTCGGTTTTCTATGACACGATAAAAGCAGCAAAAATGGAATTGATGACAATCAGTTATCAGTAGAATATTAGAGAGGACAGAGCTCATTGGAATCATGGGGTGTTCTCCCTAATATTCTAGCCCTTTTATTATTGGAGAAGAATATGAGGTTTTTAAATGACGAATTAACATAGTATTTTCTCAAGTAATGATAAAATTTATATTCATCTGTTAATAATTCAAGTCATCAATACTGTGTTGAAATATTAGTAATTCATGTTAAATACAGCGTACCTAGCTTTAATAACATTCGATTTGAATTAAAATTTACACACCCACTTTACAGTAAACTAGCTATAATAGACCAGCTTCAGACCTGTTCTTCAGTATTAGTGCTCCAACACATTTAATAGGTTACATAATTGTGAAAAAAGTTTTAACGACACCTTTTCACAGAATAATTCTTCAGTTTGATTGAAAATTTTGCAGTAAAATTCTCATTACACTCACAGCCACCTTGTTCCGGTAATTGACACTAGAATGCATAATATAGTCTGTCCAAGCAAAGAAGACCCTCTGGCAAGATGAGAAAATGGTCAATATTGGTTCAAAAATTATTGATTTGGACTCAATCTTAGGAAACATTTTGATCTACAATTCAAGACCAAATCAATAATTTTTAAACAAATATTAACCGAGCTGGAGTCATTTCCCCATCTTGCCAGAGGGTCTTCTTTGCTTGGACAGACTATAACAATAATCTTGAAAGAGAAAGTATACCTTCATGGGTGAATGATTACTTCTCATTAACAGGAACACTGTGCCATGTGCCATCATTGAACCACAACGAATTACCAATTTTATTATTTTGTTTTTAACTGGAAGTAGTAATGAAATATCACTAAATCTATTATCTCCACTATATTTCATGAGATTATGTGAATACGTCATAGTTGTAGTGTAGTCATAGTTGGTTATAGTCATAAAATAGTAACAACAACAAGTTTTGATCTATGAATGAGTGAGTAACTCCAAGCAGAGGTAGAAGTAGAAGAAGATTCAAAGTGGAGTTAGAAAAAGTGAGAAGGATAGATAGATGAGGGGGGATGAGATAAAGGAGAGGGGGGATGAGATGCATTTAGCGTTAGTTTTGCAACTTCCTGTGGCCAAAGTTGATGGCCGCCAATAACAGTGGTGGAGAAGAAGAAGAAAAAGAAAAAGAGAAAGAGGAAGAGAAAGAAGAAGATGAAGAAGACGCAGAAGAAGAAGCCCCCGTGCTTGTGACCAAACAATAATATTGCCACCATTTCCAGGGCTACCTTCAGGGGGGTTGATGCCAATGGCATCATACAAATTTCTGGGGGAATAATTTCCATCTAGAGGACCGATTCTCTTTAATAATTATTGTAAAGGATAACAGTTCCAGTTGGGAAACAGTGGGTACGTGCATGTAGCTACAATGTTTTGTATTATGATTTTTGTATTATGACAATGTTTTGTATTTTGTTTTATATTATACAATGTTTATGACTCCCAAAGTTGTAGTTGGCAGGGCGGGGATTGAGGAGATATATCCCCACCGAGAATTGGGGCTCATCTCACACTAGTTGGGATGCATTTTGTTGCAGTTGCCAAATTTTTTTCTAATAAGGCTTAAAACTTCTAGAAATGTAATCTAGAAATCTGGAGAAGGAAATGGATTAAATCTGAAACTAAGCATCGCAAGCCCAAATATTTCATTTCTCGCTTGAATATTTCTTCCCTTACAAAATGTTGAATATTGGTGCAACGATACCTGTTATGACAGCAACTTCTTCTTAACTTGAGTACTTCTTTTCAACCCTTCAAAGAGTAAGAAGTGCTACAGGTCGGAATCATGCAAAAGGATCACGCAACTCCGTACGATATCATTGTATCATACTGAATCATAATGACCGTAAAATAACCGTTATGGCCATAGGCATGCGCAGACCTTAATCAATGGGGGTACCAGGCAGTAGGATCTGAGGGGGTCTTACCCAGTGGCGTAGCCAGGATTCAATTTCGGGGGGAGGGGGTTGTTGGTTGGGAGATCCCCCCAAGAGCAAGAGGGGTCCGGGGGTCCACCGGAAAATTTTGAAATTTTACAGTACAAAATACCGTTCTAGAGCCATCTATTATGATGGTTGAATCATATCCCTCAACGGCCTCAACAGTATTATTTTAATGCTATCTGTTTAGTTTGTGTTCAAAATATCATTGTGAAGCACTCTTCCTCAAAGACAAATTATAGTACAGATTAACTTTATACAGTTCAAACCACAGCAATCAGAATATTTTGAGCATGACTTGTTCTGCTGATGAGGGGGCATATTTTTTGTGTGTATTATTCAGATTATTCACTTTATGTAGTTCAACCCCCAGCTATTTAGCTTTGATTACAAAATAGCGTCGTGGAGCTCTATTGTTTGAGATACAGTAATTGAAAATGCAGTTCAGCCCTCAGCAATCTGTACTTTTTGGACACGACTTGGTCAGTTACAATGAAGTCACTAGCAATATACGTTCAACCAGGTTTTTAGGATACTTTACAAATTATGGTCTATCAATAATAAATTAAATTACAAAGGTCTTAATAATTCCATTAGATTTCCTTGCAGATTTTCTATTAGAATTGATAATTTTCATAATCTTTAAGAGTGATAGAGCTTCTATTTCATGAAATTTCAAATTTGGAGAAATTTCATTCATTTTATGAGGTGCAGTATAATTTTTCAATTATTTTGATGTAGGTAATCAGTCTGAGAAGTTCAGTGTTAAACTCTTTTGGCACACTCTGTGTAAACTGCATAAACATGAAGGTATGCCAAAAAGTTTGGGTGGTCCGGGCCCTCCAAACCCCACTCTGCCTACTCTACTGGTACCCCCAGGTAAATATGGGAAGGGGGAACAAACTTTAGGTTTAAGTAACGAATAGGTTTAATCTTATCATCTATTATAAAACACATACAAAATCCACAGTCAACTTTAGAGAAATAATTCATTAAATGAACCTGGTTTATGAGACACCATCATCTTGAACTCGTCTATAATATCTTCTGATGTTGCGGATTTAATCATATATGTTGCTCAATGGCTGGCAGTAGAAGGTTTTTCAGTCGGTCTTGGCCCATCGTTGATCTTAACTTAGTTTTTAAGCTGCTCAGTTTAGAAAAGTCACGCTCACACAAGCAACTGGTTATGATAAGCGATATTTTTAATAAGTTTATTGTTTAAAATAAGTTTAAATATATTTTATAATAAGTTATATTGGCAATGATGAGCGAATTTTTTCTGGTTTATTTAAAAAAATCAAGAGCCAATGGGGGTACCGTGCAACTCCGTACGATATCATTGTATCATGCGCACGCCAGTGGTTATGGCCATAAAAACCCGTAATGCATAGCAGTACTATTACTACATCATACAGAAATACAGAATCGAAAAAATGTGGGCATAAAAAACAATGCTGATATAGTTGAACAATAGTTGAACCACAAAGGAATGATAAAGCATAAATACCCCTCTTCTATGCTTAAAGCTTGATCGGTTCATTAACTTGATAAATGAACTTGATGTAAATCTGACCGGTACTTTTTAAATTTTGTTACCATTATGAATATTTTATGCACTAATCCATAATACAATATAATGTATCAATCCAGATGCAATACAATCCGTAACTGTTCATTTGAAAATAAGGAAGCACTCCAACTCCAGCTCTTAACAATTAAGGACAGTAAACAATGTGCAATCAAGATTCCAGTAAGGCATTTCAAAATACATTTTGTTAGAATGCCTACCTTTGAGAACACATCAACCTCTTTAATCTTCACCGGTGGAATTTTTATTGCACATACAATGTATACTAGAGGAATTTTAATCTTTCAATCAAAATACCTAATAAACTCTTCAATAGAACATCTTCTGAATTACAATCATTACCAGCTCGTATATTGAATATATTCAATCGTTTTACCTGATATTACTTCATCATATACTCGGCATTTCACAAACATTTATGTATGAATTGCTAATAGTTTCTGTGTAGGAATTTTATGAGGCTCTCAAATATTATAGATTCATTAGAAGGTGAATGAATATCTTTTCCCACAGAGATTATACAGACCCGACAAAGAAACTACATGAAGAATCTCTGCTTTTACACTGTACAATGGAGCATAATAAATTCAGCTGTGAAAGTAGAGTAAACAATTCATATTTAATGACCTATTCTTTGAGAGAGAAGTAAAAGCGAAGAGCTTCCTTATTTATGTGATATGCAATTTGGATAAGTTCACTCATCTTAGTAAAGGATAATTAATTAAACAACAGTAGTTAATCTGAATGATTCCTCTTGAAATAATGAGGCGACCTACATCGAATTGTTATTAAAGGTCATGCTGGCCAAGATTAATTTGATACCTACCTACAGGTAGGTGGATCAAGGAGGTGGATATAAAAAAAATTCAGAATTTTTAACAAACACTTTCACTGTATGAATGGAGAGCTTATCCAGAATTTTTTAAAATGATTGAATAATGAATAATCCTAGTGTTATGTCTTTATAAATAAATTAAATAAATCAAATTTAGTATGCAACATTTCAAATTCATTGTCTTTATACATTTTCAGTGCTGTGAAATTGTGAATTATTATCAAATAGAAGAATTATCTAATTGACGCATTGATGCATAATTATGCATCTTTGCATAATTTATTTTGAATAGCTGCATAATTATTATATCTTAGATGTAATGTTTTTATTCATTCTCATATTCTTCTTCATTAATTCTCAGTGCTATGAATTATTATCTAATAGATGAATAATCCAGGTGAGTGTTACGAAAACGCTAATTAGAAATTCCTAATGTAAATGGAAACAAACAGACTGTAACGAAATTGTTTCCGTGATGAAAGGAGCAATTCGCAATTGATTACTGTGGAATTGGATTATTGTTGAGATCTAATATAATCTGACAAATGAAGATTGAAAAGGCCTATGACTCAATATTAGTAGGATAATGGAGAGGTGACAATTTGAGAGAATGTGCCTTATCAAGTGAATTGTTTCACTCCTACAATTATTTGTAAACAGAAATAATAGAATTGAATATTATTAATCTTATACTCTCTGGTTTCTGCCAGAATTGTGATTTGTCTATTTGTGAGAGATTGCCACTGATATTAAATTTCAATAACGAAAGAAATGAGTTCTTTGAGTCCATTAACACAAATTTTATTACTGCTTATATTAATGTCTGTAATAACGCTGCAATATTATGAAGCGTCAGTAGTAATATTTACACGTGAAAGGCTCAGAATGAGAGAATGTTTACTTGGTTTATGAAAAAGAGAAAGAAATTGTTTATTTTCGGTTCTCTTTGAGAGTTTTGTCTATCAAAAAACAAATATTGTTTCAATTATAACTGGAATTCTTTGCTCTTTTACTTGGTTTCTACTATCGTATGATTGCTGTTTTGACGTTCAGTGGGATCGGACTCCCTAATATTCATGATTCATTCAAAGTTATTCTAATTTAGGCCTATATTGTCCAATGATGAACTATTATGATTTCCTAACTCCTAATAGATTTAACTTTATTTTGATTTGTACTACGAACTTTTATGAATTGGAATAAAAGTGTCAGCAGAACTTGAAGAATATGGGCACTTACTTTTGAATCCACCCAAATGTCCAAACTTTTCTGGTCGGAATCACTTGAATTGATTCCAAGTTTTCAATATTTCAAGAGCCCTTCGAAGAAGCAATTACATGATTTTCTCCTTGAAAAAAATGTATCTGTTTTCAAGCTCTTTCGAGAAGAATTGCTCAAGTATTTGGAACACAAACTTTAGATTCTTGTGTTCGTGTAATAAAATGATTACTTAGTGAGTTACTGTAATAGCGTGATAATGTACCAGCACGAAACAATTGTCACATAAACGTGAGAAATAATTTTACACAAGTGTAATTCTCCTGTATTATTGTACAGTACTAGCATAAATGGAATTAATGGACAACAACAACAAACAGAATAGTGTGAACATTTCACGTTTTTTTTTCATGGATGAAGTCCTCACCTGGAGGCTTATTTGAACAACCTGGGATTGGTCCTTGCCGCTGAAACGTTTGATAAGACGGAAGTTGAAGCCATATCTAGAAATTGTCTCCAAATGGGTTATCATTGTCGACTTCCGCCTAAGAAGCCGCTAATCGGAAGGAATATCGGCAAAGAATAATAATTGAACTCAGACAAACGATTGCTATCACTGTGTAAAGACGCTATTGTTTGATAAGGTACTAGACAAAACGTGCGGTGATGATTTTATCGCGTGATAAATAATATACAACAATAAAACACATATATCTATGGCTGTGACGTCACTAAGGCAGTTTGTTGTTCAGAAAGACACTATTGACTATGAGTTATAGCCTCGACCTGGATCACGGATGAAGAAGCATTTATAGTTTGTCACTATAAGGATGTGACTTCGTATGATTAAGATACTCACAATTCAAATGCAGTAAATAGCTGGTTGTAAATTATTTCGTATTTTTTGAGAAAAGGGTTTTTTTTTTTTTAATTGATGTATAGTCTATAGATAATGTATAGAATATAATATATATAATATGATGATCAAAGTGGAAAAATAACATGCGAATGTTGAAAATTTTCAAAAAAGTTGCTATTTAATAACTTGCTGTACGGTATTTGAAATGATATATTGCACATTGGGCTTTACAATATAGGCAGGCTACTCCCAAAATTCCTACTATACTCTATGCTAACAATTATATTAGATTAGGTATCTACACTTATTTGGATTACGAAATCGAACAATCTATACCCTAGTAATCCCCTCTGTAACCAATAAGAATAAATGTGTAATCCTATTGGTGGATGCCTCTGAGCAGTGATTTCCTTTGTCATAGATTCGACCAATCACGTGCGAGTGTAGTGTCCATTTTGTTTTGTGGGAGGGAGCTATTGGACCAATCGCGTGCTAGTATCGTATCGAGTACCGGTATCTTGAAGTTCAGCATGGAATGATAGTAAAGAACAATCAGTAACAATATAATAATGGATCAATTCCTATCAGCTAATAAGCTTGATATATTCAGTTATTCAAAAATCATTACCTCTCAAGTTGATCTTTTAATTTATGTTGAAAGTGACTTTCACTAGTCAAAAAATTATAATATTATTTTTCATTGCAATTTTATAATTTGAGAATTATCAACTCAAAAGATTATTTATCACATTTGTCTCATATGTCACATAACTATAAACAACTATACATACTATATACAACTATACATACTATATACAGTGCAGTTATCCTTCTAAAAACTGTCAACGTCCATCATTTGCCGAGCTTATAGGCTTCATATGGAAAAACCGGTATATTAAAGTTAGCAAAACTTAATTCAGATATCATTTGACTATATGACAAGACATTTATGACTATGACATGACATTTTCAGATTAGATATGAATGCAGTCGGTGTATGATCGGCTGCTGGATAAATAGAGATAATTGCTCGTCCATGAGTTAATTTTTCGAACTTTGTTTCACTGGTGGCTCGTGTCCACGGAACAGGTGAAGTGCCCGTATCTTTTACTGTACAGCACTTCACCTCTTTCGTGGGCACTAGCCCAGTGCTTTATCATATTTTTTTATAATAAAACTTGCGTCGTAAAATCACTGTCACTCAGAAACACTTTGAATTCCAATGACTAAAAGATATCAAAATATTTTCACAACTGTTCTTGAACTTGAAGGCACAATTTGAACATCAGTACTCCTGTCCTTACTCTTATCTTTGGAAAACAATGCCCTTGTCTGATAGTAGATGATGAGGACATATCAATTACAAGTTTACTAACATAAAATCTAAGAAGGCTGAAAGTCTATTGGGCTTTGTTGGAACTAGGCTGTAAAATGTCCCAAAGATAATTCGTTCTTCCTGTCAAGTGTGTCAAACAAAGGAATGTATATTGTGATAGGCAAGTCAAAATTCAACAGTTAGACACTTCTCTATATCTATATATGCGAGTTATGTCCTATATCTGTGCCGTGAGTTATGAATAGGAAGATAGCGGCAGAACCGTCAATTTGCATTTACATAAGCGCTATACTTACATAAGCTGACAATTGCGGTGAGACAATTACTTCCTTTGATCTGTTCCTTTTTGAAAATTACAGATTTCCTTTCCGCAGATATTCAATTGACGCAGTAGAGTCAAGTAGAAGAGCCAATGAGAAACTCAAATTTTTACCAAAACCAAGAAAGCAACAGAGTTAAATGGCTACCAAGCAAAATTTATTAAATGACTACAAACTCTCTAACTGTGAAATATACTGTATGTGTTTAAGTTTTTGAATACAGTATTTTTAGTGGACATAGTCCTCTTTAATCGTAGGTGAGTATGGTATAATCCTTTCAAGTTACTACGATTGTTCATGTTTCTTCTTTAATTTAAAGCCTGGTCGAGCAAAGAAGACATTCTGGCAATAAATCCATGGAAAATGACTCCAGCTTGCTCAATATTGGTTCAATAATTATAAATTTTTTCTACAATATTTCAGTCCACCCTCCTTTGGGAGATTGGCTGTCGTTAGTAGAGATACAAAGTAGTTGCCCGTCTCTGAAGAAATAGTAATTGTTGCGTTTCTTTGTAACTGATCAACTGGATGTTATTCAGAGGTGTTCTGCGCCGTCACTTAGTTTTGGAAAGCTAGCTTATGGTTGAGAGGATCAACATGCTGACCACACTTTGCCTCTATCCAACTATCCTGGTTGATGATTATTCACCTCTGCTGTAGCCTATTATAGTGGAGTGAATATGAAATTGACAACCAGCTGGCAGACCTAGGCCCTTCATGAACTGTTTAGCCATTGACAAAATCATTTCGACTGAATTTATAATTTTTGAACCAATATTGACCGAGCTGGAGTCATTCCCCATCTTGCCAGAATGTATTCTTTGCTCGACTTGACTATATCTATATATTTACATTCATCTGATAATGGAGTTCACCTTCTGTACGTTGATTCACTCCAGTTCATCATCTCGTATTCAGTTCAAATCTCCAGTTTCAAATGCTGAGCGGCATCTGACAGCTATTGGCCAACTATTGGATGAAATTACCATAAAAACTGCAAACATGTTCTCTAGCGATGACCATATTAGTAAGACAGCTACAGGTGAAAAGACGAAGCCAATTTAAGCAAATATAGCCTGTCCAATCAAAGAAGAAATTCTGGCAAGAAGGGAAAACTACTCCAGATCGGTCAATATTGGTAAAAAATTATAAATTTGGTCTCGAATTGTAGATCAGAATGTTTTCTACAATTTGGGACCAAATATATAATTTTTAAACCAATATTGACCGAGCTGGTGTCATTTTCCAATCTTGCCAGAATTTCTTCTCTGCTTGGACAGCGACTATATCAGCTTATGCTATACATGCAAATCAAGTTATTTAATCTACTATGGCAGATGCTAACATTATTGGCGGTTGGCGATCGTCTTTTAATAATGCTCAGCTCTGTCAGGACAGTCGTTGAGCAGTCTGCGAGAGCTTAACGAGACAAAAGTTACCTCAGAAAAAATCATTTCACTCTTGTAAACCGATTTCAGACTGTCCTGACAGAGCTGAGCATCAGTATAAAATTTTAGCAAACCGTCACTTATGTTTTTGTCTGCTTAGCAAAAGTGAATGACACTCGCAGATTCCCTTTCTCGTTCTCTCCACTAGTGAACCTCGAACTCTCAGATATGCCTGAGAAAATATTGTTGTCATTCACCTCATTACAAAAATTGAATCTGAAAGTTGAACAGATTGGATTCGTCCCGAACGTTTAAATAATCTGGATTCATCCAATATAGCCTGTACTGTAATTTCAAAATAATATAATGATTATCAATTCGATTGACCCAACTCGTATAGAATAAAACATATGTCCGTCAGAATGTTTTTAAAGTTCCAATCCATTTTCTATTCTGACAGAGTTGAGAAATGGAATTTCATTTTTCACTCTTCAGAATAAAATTACTCTTAGAGAAACAGAAAATCATATAAGTTATTGAGTTAAGTAAGTTCATTTTAGAACAACAATTTGACCATTTTCTAATAGTTTTAGGCCTGCACTTATCTTTATAAATAATGTCAATTCACAGTAAATGAATGAAGCCTCCATCGATTCCGTAGTAAACACGGTTGCTCACATATGTAAAACATTGAAAACGTGAAAACATGGTTTTAAACAAAACATGTGAAACTCCCAGCAAACATGGTTGGAAACAGTCATTTCGGGTTGAAAAAATGAGAAGGAAGCCTACTATTTGAATTTGTGATACAGGACTGAAATCAATTGGAAATTACGATTATAGGATTATTGAGAAAAACAACAAAAGAAGGAAACCATTTTTGTATGGAAGGTATTGTAACTGATTTACAAATGATAGTGAGTTGTTTGATAGCCGACAGGAAACACAATTGAAATAATGATTAGAGAAAATAATGGAGAAATGATTAGAGAGAAATATTATGACAATGAAAAAAGCAATTTCGACATAGACTATTCAAGGTAGTTGATCACATGGGTGAACTGGAAATTCCATGAATTGAACTTGAACATTGTAAATACTGAAACTTTGAAGGTGAAATACAAATATTATAAATTGTTGAATTTGTGATAATGTAGCTTAATGATGATAATAATACATAGAGTAGCAAATACTAGTGATATGATCCATGCGAAAGTTGAAACTGGAATCAAGCTGTATGACGGCTAAAACTTGAATGACTGCATTATCATTGAGAATTTAATTAACACTTTTTAATGAAACATTCAGCGGAGAGAAATTGTATAGTTCTCTTACCGGTACAATACTGGTAAATGGTACATTTCTGTACTAGAAATGGTATAAGTTTGATCCCTATTCGAATACACATCAATTATAATATATTATCATTTAAAATTGAAATATACTTTCGAGTTGATCCATATTATTTAAATGAGTATCAAAAACGAGTAGCAGCTTTCTTCCACATCTAATTACCGATCTAAACTAGCTTAACAGTTAACAGACTCAGTCGCTGTTAGTATAGTCTGACCAAGCAAAGAAGAGCCTCTTGCATGATGGGAAAATGACTCCAGCTTGGTCAATATTGATTTTAAAATTATCAATTTGATCCCAAATTGTAGGGAACGATTTGATCTACTTTCAAGACCACATTTATTATTCTTCAACAAAATTTGTCAATATTTAATATTGACCAAGCTGGAGTCATTTTTCCATCTTGCCAGAGGCTCTTCTTTACTTGGTCGGACTATACTAGTATGTCTACATTGGAGTACTCGTATATAGCACATACAGTTTTCGTGTATATACAGTGGCAGGTACTGGGTATCAAGGTACCAAGGTATCATAGCTCACACCCAATTCCAATTTTCTGTTTTTCTTTTTTTTTTGATCTGTCAAACCTCCTTTTCAATCAAAATGGACACAATCAACACGCGATGGTAAGGGCGCGGCCTCCAACCTCTCCCCACCCCCTTTTAACCCATCAATCCTCAATCACTTTTAAATAGGAGACAAGGTCTAGTTTAGTAGGTCTGTCAGCATTTTATTCAGCCAATTCTATTGTGCAGTATGCACTTGAATCGTCCAAACTGTTTCCTGTACACAAGGTTCGCACCTATCGTAATTTGATGGGAACTTTTCATTGGAAAGCCACCACAATGTATTCATTATTGCAAGGCTCAAGGCCAAGAAACAAGCGAATTGTATGATTCACTATTTTGGCCCAATTATCGGAATAACGAACAAGTATCTAAACCAAGTAACAACTTTCTTCCAAATCAAGTTACCGATTGCAAATATAAATTAGCATAACGTATTTATTAGCATAAATTAGCATTAGGATGTATGGTCGATTATTTTTATCCATTACATTTGGTTGGGAAATTCACTTTCAAATTGTACACAAGATGCAAGATCTATAATATTTGTATTAAATTTAATAACAATATTGATAACATTTTTAAATTTACACATTTAAGTTTCTTAAACCTGTTTTTTTGGTGGATGTATACATGATAATTATTAGTGGATCCAAAAATATTGAGAACTACTGGAAATCTTTAAAAGATTTTTTATAAATAATAAATTACATTGATCAGGAAATAATTACATTTGTGAGGGGGAATTTTATTGCGCCCCTGAATAAAAGAGAAACAACGATCATAGTATTTTATGAAGACAAGGATTTGATTTTAATGGTGTGAGAAGGCGTGGAAAACTAAAGATGATATAGAGAGACAGGAAAGTCTATTCCCATATTAGAAAATGGGAAATATCAAAGACAAAGGAGAAGACAGTCACGATCTCACGATATTTTAATTATAATTTCATTGAATTAATTTATTTTCATTTTTCATTACGAGAATGATTCCCTTGTAGAGAAACACGTGACCTACAAGTAGTGACTCTTCGTGATTGATGTCAAGAAACCGATGTCAAGCCTAAAAAATATAAGTTCATAAAACATACTATTTTTTCATGCTTGTTATAAGTTTTGGACGTCTTTCACATAGAATTATTGCGTATTCTTAATGTCTTTTTTCAATTAATAAACTTTAATTATCGAATACGATACTCACGATCCCAAGATCGATAGTATCGATACTCACGATCTCATATTATAATAATTATAAGACTACAACTTTTTAGTTGAATATTTGGAAAAAGGTTTTTGTATGTTAGCTGTTATTCAATTATTAACAAACAATTTTTTTACCAGATTGTTCCGCAGCTCAAGCTGTCACTTCTCATGATATCAGCTCAAATCAGCCTAGGATTCATTAACACTCTTACACTAAACTGAAATATTCAAATACTCAATTATCACGAAATTCATCTCAATGAACCATGAATATTCAATTTCTGCCAAAATTAGTGTATAAAATAACGTAGGCCTACGTAATAGTTTACGTGAAAAATTAGTGTATTAATAATAAAATTACGTACGTAAGAGTTCGAAAAATCTTATCAGCTAAACCAACCGTGAACTTCAAGTTCATGGAAATAAATTACTCGAATTTTTGTAGTGTTACGTCCAAAATAGGTGACCTATTCTTATGTTGAATTGTTTGAATAATAGAAAGATGCCAATCTCTGTTCAAAATTTGAAGTTTTGTTGAAAAGAGATCGGCTAAATGAGCAGTATTTTTGTTCTCTTCAGATGTGGAGAAAACTTGAGGCTACAAATGCACAGGAAGAGGGAATTATGCAAAATAATGTTGATGGAACAATTTAGTTCTAGAGAATCACTTCTCATCCAATTCAACTCAAGTATTGTAAGAAATATTAACAACATTCTCGATTTCAGAAACAGTGCTTTTTTGAGACCTTTTTGGAGTATAAAAACGGTAGTCGATTTTAAAAGTACTAGCAAGATTCTCGATTCTAGAAACAGCTATTGAGATTTTTGTAGTTCCTAAAAACTATAGTCTTAACTTTACTTTTTGTCTTTGGTTAAATGATTGAGTACCAGGTAGGCCTATTATTTATCTAGAATACGATACGGGAATATGCGTGACCTCTATTCTCAGTCTGTTTCAGTATGGTGTAGAAATATTAGCACATAAAATTGCTACTCAAGTAACGATATTAGGCTAATATAATCGATTTCGATTCTTAGCGTTATTTTTGTGGTCCACCTAACTACTCTAGACAATCTCATTCCATACAGTAATTTTTATGTACTCGTAGTAGGCTAATCAATTGATAGTGTTTCAGTTAATATTAATCAGAAATAAGAAAAATTAACAATTATTAGAAAATTAAAATTTTAAGCTCAACAATCAATCAATAAGATAATTGAGATCATTGAAAAAACTTCAGTATTGTGTCTCCAATATAGTTGAATTATAATCTTCAATCTAGTTGAATTTTTTTTCTAAATAGAGGACTGAGAAGTATAGCTAAGTCATGTCAGAATTTCTGAACCAAACAGCTCAAATTAGAAAAATAACAAAACAGAGAAAACATGAGAAATATTATTTAGTGGATGGCTAGAGAACAAGGTCTATAGAAGGTATATAGACCTTGATAGAGAAGAAAGTAGCCAACGCGATCTATGAGCTATCGAAGCAACTAACAGGCAAGTTGTTTTCAGTGGTTCTCAGTTGCCCTACTGGTTTGTGATTGGCTGGAGGCGTGGCTGATTTGGGGCTGGGCTAGTGCGTCAACCAATCGTGTTGAGTGAAGATTTTCGAGGCAGTCTCTCTCTCATGTTCTCTAGCTAGTAAAATGGCCGATTTGATTCCGTACTTTTTCTCTGAATTCCTGCCAGAAATGGACATTTTCGAGTTAGGCATTACGTACCAGTTGCTGTATGCTCTACTTGCAGAGAAGAGAGAATACCCTTGTGAATATTTGTAGTTTCAAAAAATATTATTCGTCAACTTCTAGAGTTATGTTTAATAATAATATGCTTTAATAAATTGTATATTCTTCTAAATTGATTGTCCACAGCAATTGAATAGCCTTTCAATTTGATAACTACATAGGCTACGAAAAGTGAAGCTGAAAAATAAAGCTGTGTGTTCACCACTGGCAGCTCGTATCCAGGAAACAGGTGAAGTGCTGTATAGTAAAATATACGGGCACTTCACCTGTTTCGTGGGTACGAGCCGCCAGTGGTGTGTTCACAGCTCAATTTCCTTCCAAGATTATTCTTGTATCAAATGAAACGATTGAAGCGTTAATAGACGTCCAAACAATGATATTGTACAGCTATTGTAATGATATTGAGAGTATTTTTTAAAAGAAACTGATCTCAGGATACTATTTCGACACTTCATGCTTCATTCATGATAGTCAAATACAATAAATATGACTATACGAGAAGGAAGATTTTCAATTTGAAGACAATTTAATTTAGTTGCATACACAAACATGATACTCAATACTATTTGCTTGAAACAAGAAATTTTAAAAGTCTTGCATCTTATTGAACCATCTTGATCTTGTTATCATGTATTGTATTGAATCATATTTATTGTAAAATTTTGATTATTTAACATTTTAATGTAAGTTTTACATCAACATTCATTTTATAACAATTACATTGTTACATTTTTATATTCTAAAAAGTAAATATTGTACCAAGGAACCAAAGCCTAGGCCTCGTTCTAGCTGAATAACAGAAGATTTTCTATGTTCATGCATAGAGCTTTTTAGGAAGTTATGTCTATTCTTATATTTATAATTCAGTCGCGCAATGGGGCAATTTTTCGTCGCTCAGCTAGGATCACCAGTTTATGATGATCCAATGAGAATTGGAATATCAGTTCTCTAGTATCGACAAATACTAGTTTCTTTATGGATGTACCTTCCATTCCTCATTTACAAAATGTATTCTGTTTCTAAATATTTTGGTTTCTCCTGTCAATAATTTGACAAATCATCATCATTTTTATAAGATGATAATATATTTCAAATATTCTTGTTCCAGTGAACAGAAAGAGCCCCCGAAATGCTGCCGTTCGGTTCAACCGGTTCCTGTTGACCAAGTAGAAACAAAAAGAGAGATAGAAGGAGTACAGCACCAACCGCCCTGAATGAGTCAAGCCGAGAGCCGCGGTCCGGCGGGAGGGTGGCAGGACGACAGGAAGGATGTTAGTTAACGGCCATTATAACAAGTCAGCATTTTTGGAGACCCAGTTTTCACAGCCGTATAGCACAACACACCCGACGCACCATGTTCTTACTGGAAACGTTTTTCCAGCGCATCACCACCGACTTTCGCCAGAAGGAGCTGCTACCGCTCAAGCTCCTATTCTTTGTACATGCCTCAAGTAAGTTGTTCCTCATACTTTGTTCTCAAGCTAATAGTCTTATATATTGGTTCTTAACTATGTAGTGTTTTATTGTGGCTCAAAATTTTCAAGTTTAATCAATATTTTATAAGAAATTTTGTGAGAGAATTGGTGAATTGATTAATTTGGAATAACCTTATTGCTCTAAATTCAAAATTTAATAATTTGGTATTTCTCCTGGACTAAAAAATTTATTCTTAATTGAAGTGCTACGAAAAAATAACCTAGTTTCAAACATTATTATTCATAAAAATTTGGTATGAAGACGTTTTGGACAAAAGTCTGTGTTTTTAACCAATAAGTTATTATTGTCTGTAAAATGAATAAATAAATAAATTAAGTACCTATTATCATTGACTATGGATATAAGTCAATAAGTAGTATGTAGTAAGTCAATAGTATGGATACTTATATCCATAGTCAATGGTATTATTATTATTATTACACTTTTTTAAGAACAATTATCTCTGAATGAAAATTCAACTAAATCAATCTGAATCTCCTACAATTATTTTATTTTATAAGTAGGCTACACGCTACAATTACTTCCTCTTTTTTTGGTACCTAATTGTTATTTGAAATTAATGTAAGTATCAACAGATGCAGCATTTTATCTATTTCCAGTTAGACATCTCAATCAAGAGTATTCTATTGAGCTTTAAATAACTTGAAATGAATTATTAATAAGTATAAAATTGACCAATTCTAGCTTATTCTGATATTATTATTTCAATTACTTGGAATCATAATTTTGTGTATCTTCTTGGTGTATTAACCACAGTAGAGAAGGTAAATCTTATGCTGAGGTTGGTCAGCAGTATTTCAACCACTTAGAATTAAATATCAATTTCACAATAATTCTATTGTGCTGTGGTTTAATTCAAATTTGTAATTTAATTCAAATTGAATCACAATTTATTTACCTCCTTTAATTCAAGTAAATCAAGGCTCAATTGAAACTTTATTCCAGGTGAATGTTATTTAACACACCACTTTGAAAAAATATATATTTATCTTTTTTTGCAGCGCTGTACGTTCTGTACCCGTACCTGACGATCCACATGCGCGAGCTCGGCATCAACGTGGAGGAGGCGGCCATCATGTCCGCAGTCACGCCCATTGTGGCCATCATCATGCCGCCCCTCGCCGGCGTCATAGCTGACCGCATCGGGAACTTCAGGGTAAGGCCATACAAACAGAAAAATTTGAAAAAATCAATAATTGGATTTTTAAAAATTTTGACTTCATCAAATTTTGACAGTGTACTCGAAGTTTTGTTGCATGTCAGGGCACTAATCCGCATTTCCATAATATATTACCATAGAATAACTATAGCTTGGTATATCTACGATATTTACTAGGGGTATGGATGGTATCTGGTATCTGGTCGAACAAAGAAGACATTCTGGCAATATGGGGAAATGACACAAACTGGGTCACTATTGGTTCAAAAATTATAAATTTTGTCTTAAATTGTAGAGTAGAATATTGTCTACAATTTAAGACCAAATTTATAATTTTTGAACCAATATTGACCGAGCTAGAGTTATTTTCCCATCTTGCCAGAATGTCTTCTTTTTCTTGTCCAGACTACCCTCCATGCTATCCACCCACCGGCGGTGCGGCCTCAGCCTGGGAGTACGTATAGATAGTCCTTGTAAGCGTACAAAGGAGTAACTAGATAATACTTGTATTAGTTGTATGCTTGGTACGCGGAAGATGTGGCTCAGTGCCCCGAAAGTGGTCCGTCAAGCAAGAAACTGTATGATATAATGAATGATGATTTTTCAATATTCAGAAATAATCAGCTATAAATAGTTTCCTTTACCGTACGGTACCGTATTTATTACAAAATTTCGGTCTAAACTTCATTCAATTAAATTCCTATTATTGATTAAATTATTCTTATAAAAAAATAATTTATTTTATACTGCTAGTAATATACTGCTTATACTAATATATTTTGATATCTGCTAGTCGTGCTATTTATTAATCAAAAAGTAATTATTGATAGTGGCAATGTGATGGAAAACGACGATTCAAGAATATAAAGACAGTTCTTGCTGTTTGCTAGGAGAAACAACCCAAAAAACTTTTTCAGGAAAACAAAAGATTTTTCTCTCATTTTCTCCTTTTTATAATGAATACTTTTATAAATTTACAAAGTGAACCATTTTTAACACCTATCGAAAACAATCTATTAGTGATATGAGGAAGGAACAAACAAACTTACACCTTTCAAAATTCAGGTCAATCAGTTCAGATTTGTATGCAATATTTTCAAATAAAACAATATTTCAAGATGTTCTTATCCAAGGTACGATAAGGAATTTGGATCTATGATGCAATAGATTTCACTTGAAAAAGGCTAATGACTTTTCACTAATGTGAACAAGAAATAGAAACTCTGTTCCATAAGTTACAGTAAATCTATACAAATGAGTCATAAAATTATATTAACTTGTATTACCCAACTAATAAAATACTTCGTGTAGGAATTTAAAATGAAGAAATTGAGGTTTCATTTATATTTTTTCTTTTAAAAAACGTATAGGCTATACTAATTCAATTACAAAAATTTAACATCTAAGCATTTACATTCCTATATAATAGTTATAACTCTTTTATTAATGGTTTTTATCATATTATTAGGCTATTATGATATCTAAAATCAAATGCATTGTTTCTAGAAAACAGGCCTACTCTCCAATATTTTAAATTTCGAAGCAAAATAATACATTACTATACGGTATTGCACTTTTTTATAACAAGATAATTACTCTATTTATTCATTTCTGGAACTAAAGATTATTTATAACATACTTTACTTCCAAATTGACTCAATTCGTACCTCCATTTCAGATTCAATTTGTAGGAATAAAAAAGGAAACTAAAATGTAGATTATTCAATAAATACTGTATCATAACAGGAAATAAAATTGAAACAATCCATGTACCGTATCATAATTAAGCCTAAAAATGTGTGAGAATATTTAAGTCAAGTACAAACAAGTCAAGTCAAGAATGTTTTCTTGAATAGCCTACACTTTGATAACACTAGAATGTTGCATCAATTATGAATATTCTCAACGAACAAATATTATGCTGAATAAATAAAATTTTGAACTTACAACCTGAATAGATAAAACTGATAGATAAAGAAACTGAATAAATAAACTATGAATGAATGAACTTACAAAAGCTGTACCAATACCAAGGGCAGACTCCACATACGGTTCTGTTTGTCTGTACCTACACAGAGATCAATGTCATGTAGCCTTATCTGTCCAAGCAAAGAAGACATTCTGACAAGATGGGGAAATGACTCCATCTCGGTCCATATTTGTTCAATAACTATAAATTCACTCGCAAATTATAGGAAATATTCTGATCTACAATTTGAAACCAAATTTAAAATTTTGAGCCAATATTGATCGAGCTGGAGTCATTTTCCTATCTTGCCAGAATGCCTTTTTTGCTTGACCAGACTATACCTACACAGAGATCAATGTCATGTAGGTAATTGGGGTGTTGTCAAATTCAAAATAAGCGCACTTTTCATTATCTTTTTTGTTATTTTGTTAGCCTATAACAGTTGAATGGTGACAGTACAAATCTATTGATGCCTCAATGACGTCTGGGAGGGTCAATGAATATAGTTTTATAATCTACATGCTTGTGCATTATTACACTCTGCAGACCATTCAAAAAAAGTTAGGATACTCTAAATTTTACTGTAATATTCATTTTGTAACTAACCTTATGTAACTTATTCATTTTTGTAACTTAACATTATGTTTTGATGCTTATAAGTAGAATATGGCTGCTTTGCTTATAGCATGCAAGAATAAATCTTAGCTGAATAAATAAATTGACAAAAAGGAAGCAAAATTATAAATTATAGTTGAATAAATGAATACCTTTTTGTCTGATTAATCTAAATAGAAATAGATTGAAATTAGATGCTCCTCATAGCTGAAATAGGTGAGTGTTTTACTTAAAATCACATGATGTATTATTGCTTAATTTCAATTGTAAATATTTATTAGAAAATTATTTCAAGTCTAAATTGAATGAATTATTATACTAGCCTACAATGATAGAGTGAGTGATATTGCCAATATATGTTTCTTCTAGTCTGATCACCTATTCCGACTACAGCCTATTATTATGTGGAGTACAATATAACTCAACAGTTCTGAATAGCAAGTGTTGAAATTTCGGAAATCGCGTTACTTTAAATTGAGAATCCTTCAACTAGATTAGTTCAGAATCCTTTAAAAGCCAATATTAATCCCACCCTCCTGTATTCGATACATTGATGGATTTTATAAAACTCGTTTTACTTCATTTATGAGATATGGCTACTTTGCTTATAAGAAATAAAATTTTATTAAATTATTCTATTGACTATTATTTACTATCTTTCTCAAATATGTACAACTACAGTATCTTACTCCATACCTCTCTAAGAATAATCCATATGACCATATCCATTGCAGTCATGGCACTTTTTCAATTGCAATAAATTTTTGTGATTTCAGTTTCTACTGGCTCTGTTCAGTACACTGGGCGGGGCGACGTCCCTCCTTCTTCTTCTAGTGCCAGTCGGCAGAGTAACAATCAACTATCCAGAGCAAGTACTTCTCGATTTGCACTGCTCCATTCAGTCGCAAGGTACTCAAAATCAATTAACATTACCCATAGCAGTGCTTACTTAGTGAATTGTCTACTTTGTGTATTTTGATCTTGAGAATGATATATTCCCTATTTTTGAAGTAATGTTCCCCTGTCGCTGTCGTATCGTATAATATGAATGTTTTGTAGATGAAAAAATTCTTTGAAAGGTAATAAGTTATATTTCCTCTAGTATTTCCTTTTTATGTAGAGATCATCATCCGTGTGCCTCCATGAATACCGTAATGATTACTGTCATCAAAACACAAATCATGTTTGTCAAATCAAAACACATTTAAAATTTTTTTTGACATCTTGACAATATCTTTTGATAGGTTATCAATTTTGAAAAATTATTACTTTTAATGAGGACTATATAATTCAAATAAAACAATAGCTGTACTGTATCATGTTTAGCACAGGTTAATTTGACAATAATTCAATAATTTCCACTCAATCTAGTGGGTTTCTATATTTTTAAATACGGTACGTAAGAATATATAATTATAGAAACACTGATTTACAAAATTTATAGGCAAATTACGGGACCCTATTCTGTTGCAAGTTGCAAATGACTAAATTATCGTGTTCATATATACTGTATATAATAATACAGTATATATTTATACCTACTATTATACTAGCAATACATACCTATTAACTATATTTTTCTTTTCACAGGTAAGCTGGAACTTACTATTGGGGATGAGAACCCCTGCCTTCTCCCTCCAACTTTTTCAAGCACGCAACATGAAAGAATGGCTCTCGACCTGAAAACTTGTGGACTGCTCTGTTATAGGGATCCAGATGAATTCTCATTTGTAAGTTTACAAATTCCCTGATTCCAAAGAGATTAATATCAAATTATTGTATTCTTGAATAAATGAATAGGTACATTAATTAACTATTAACTGAATTAATAGGAAACATTATTTAACTTCATGTATAAGTTAAGGAAAATAGGAATCATTTTCTAGTTTGTTGTTGAATTGGCTGGTGCTCAAGCAATTAATAATCAGCTTTAAAGTTTAAACAATAAGTTTATAGTTGACTTGAACGGAGATGATAGAAGAATGGGCCTCGAGTCTGTTCTACCATGGAGTACCTAAGTATTGAAGAGTAATTGACATATTGAATGATTCTGAGTAATTAGTAACATATTGAGAGATTCTTGAGTACTGAGTAATTCTCAGTACTATTCAGAAGGGTAATTGACTTCAATCCTTATAGCCTAATCTTAATAAGGTGTTTCCCTCCTATAATTGGTTTTTGAAAGTGTGAAGCATTTAGGTGGTGAAATTATAACTCAGTTATGAGACTGAAAATTCAGGTACCCTTTCCTATATTTGAAAAAAATATGTATAAATTAAATATAGGAATGGGTAACTGATTTTTTTCACAATTGGATTATAATTTCCACAACCTAAATGCTTCACACTTTCAAAAATCAATTGAGGGAGTAGGGTAACACCATTGACTATAGAGTATAGTAAGGGAGTCAATTATCCTACTGAATATTACCAAAGAGGATCCTAAAGTTCTATTACCGTATTCTATGATATTACTGAAAATTACTGTATGTCAAGAATTTATCACTTGTATTATATTGTACAATTACAATGTAAGTTGCAATAAATTAATAATTCAATAACAATCTTTCCATTAAACAGGGGAAGATTCTTCAAGAATAACAATAATGATAAAGATTAAGATAATAATACTTGTATTTATATTTATATTATATTAATGTCTTCAGTACCTACATCAGTAAGATCCAATAAAAAAATTACCGTATTGAAACATAAGTTAATATTCAATAAATTCAATTTATTGTATGTTGTGTAATTTTTGGAAATAAAATTGATTTTTTTATTGATTCTAAAGATATTTTTCTTTCCTTCATAAACAGGGCGATCGAGGCCCATCCAGTCTCGAGAACGAGTCGCTGGCGATCCTGCGAGCGCGCAGCTATACAATCGCTTTTGAGGATCCCGACACAAATTCAACCGAGGACTACACCTACCTGCTCTCTTCCGAGGACCTGATGCCTGTTCACGACTCCAACGACGACCTACGACGCTACAGGTACGATAAGTTATATCATTGATAGCGTTGCTTTATTTAAAGATGGACAGTATAGTAGGTACCTAAGTCGGTCATTTGATGAACAGCAGAATCATGTCTTACAAGAACAAAGTAATTTCTATCAATATTTTGGAGCAAATAGCGCCGTTATTTATGGACAAATATTCATGTTAATTATTTAATATAAATTGACATAAATATGAGCATATGAATAACCTACGTAATATGATAATAATAATAATATTCGTGTGACCTGGCTGGCTCAGGTCTGGTGTCAGAGTTTTCAGGTCGCTCCTGATCAATTTCAGGTCCTCTGACATGACTTAACGACTGTTTTTAGGCAGCCGGGACCGACGGCTTAACGTGTCCATCCGAAACACGGGAGAGTGGCCTGAGAAAAATTCCTGGTCTGACCTGGGTTTGAACCCGGGACCTTTGGGTTGCAACGCCAGCGCTCTACCCACTCAGCTACGCCACCCCCTCGTAATATGATGAACCCATACTATGTCATTCAAAAAATAATAATAATTCAATTCTCCAGGCGCTTTACTTTTCACTTATTTTAATGTAATATATTAATATTATTCGAATAATTAAATTTTGATGCTTTCTAATTTTATTAAATTGAGAATACTTTATAGGTACTTATATTTTTTAAATAATATTACCCACAATCAGTGCTCAATTAATTTTAAAATTGAAGGATCCAGTACAGAGGTAATTATCCCCAGAAAAAATATAATTACTCAATACTCGTTCTTAGAGTGATTTTAAAGCTTTTAGCTGAGTAATTTACCATAATTTACCCATATTTTCAAAAATTAAAATAGCCCAATCATTTATACTTTTCCTCTCAGAGAATGAGAAACGTGTTTCGGAACACTGAGTCACATCTTCAGCGTGCAATGAGTATCAAGAGTATCTAGCACTGAGTCACATCTTCATCTAGATACTCTTTGTACGCTAAAGATGTGACTCAGTGCTCAGAAACGCGTCCAACAAGCAACGAAATCGTGGTTACTGTTGTTGAAGTGAGAGTTAATAATAACGCAATTTATTTAAATTACATTATTTTATTTATTCACAGACACATGGAGAACTTCGGTCGCTACCACAGCTCCGTGCGCAAATTCGCCAACAGCACCTACTTCTTTCCCGCGGGCGGACTGTACAGTTTTGTCTGCGATAACAATGCTGACACTGCAGAATGTGCAATAGCACGGACTAATCGTAGTGTGCCCCCAGTGTACAAACCCACCACACAGCACCTCAGTGTCGATTTGAGAACAATTGTGACCGATGAACAAACTGAGACTAGGTTTGATGTGGATGGTGTACAGGTTGTGACTACGGACAATGCTCTGGCGAACATGTCGGCCTCTGATAAGTATCTGGGCAGTACTTGTAATGGAGAGGTGAGTGTTCAAATAAATCAAGGCGCACACTGCAAAAGACGGACGGAGGAAATATCCATCCCAAGTTATTAAATGTTGCTATAACATAATTATATACAGTTGGGGACTGACGGACGTTTGTGTGCGTTGCAACATTTAATAACCTGGCAGGGGTATTTCCACCATCCATCTCTTGCTGTGAACGCTTGCTTCAAGAAAAAGTGATACCTATATAGTATCTTACACTGGCGGCTTGTGCCCACGAAACAGGTGAAGTGCTGTACAGTGAAAGATATGCGCACTTCGCCTGTTTGGTGGGTACGAGCCGTCAGTTTGTGCAAGATGAACAGACACGCCGTAGCAATGTAACAATATTATTGAATAGAATTTATCATTCTGTACAATACTCTATGCATCCTTTTTGTCTTTTTGAGTTGTTGTGAAGGTGATATTGTGGTACGTTAGTTATCCATATTAAATGAAAAGACAAGACGTTGTCAAACCACTGATTGATTAAAAAATCGACAGTTTACCAGATATTGATAATGGTGTAACAACCGAAACCGGTATCTCGATTTTTTAATAATTAGTGGTTTGACAACGTCTTGTCTTTCCATTCAACATCCTTTTTGTCTTGGACCACTATCAATGAATGTTAATAAATAAAAAAATGAAATCACAGTAACTTACCCTTTTAGTAGTTTGTATTCAAACAGGTTTCGCTCCTACAAGAGGTATTATCAAGTGTGAATAAACAAATCAACATCATAAAACATAACTTACTCAGGAGAGAGAAACATGTTGTGTTCAAATAAAGAGTACTGAAAGGGCACTGTGACTTTTTATTTATTAACGTATAGGTACTGTATGTGTATAAAATATTTCTCTATATTGTTCATTCTTATTATGTTGTTTGATAATTTATTTATATTGTGTAGGTAATTTTTGAAGGATAACTTGATTGACTGTATTACAAAAAAGATACAGTATTTCCTGATTGATGAAAAAATTGTTAAAATTTTTCTCTATTAAACTAATTCCGTTTGGTATTGTTCTGTAGAGTAAAATAATTTTAGAATATTGGATTGATAATGGTTGAGGAAGACCAAATTTTCAATGGATGAACAACAAGTTTTCTGGGTTATGTGGAGAAGGAGGTTGTTCTTCTTGTTTGTCTCAACTTGGCCCACAATTAATAAGCTTGTAATTTATCTCAAAGTAGAAAATAAAGTCATTCTATCAATATATGTCCAATATTTATTATCTATCTATCAATATATGTCCAGTAGTAAAGAAATTTTTGAAAATGATTTTCCAACATCATTTCTATAAACTTTTCCTTCTACAGGATACAACCTATACGTACGCGAAGGTGTCCATTCCTCTCCTGAACCCAGAGAACAGTCTCGAGGTGGATAGCACGCTCACCATAGGCAGTTGCCAGCCGGCCTGTCTGATAACAGCTGATAGAAAAACGCTCTGCACCAATCATAAGCGAGTGGTCGAGTACGACATCAAACTGACATTCTGGCTTTACCTCATCATCAGGGTGTTCATTGGCATGATAAGCGGTACTGCGTTTGCTATGTTTGAAGGTATGTTTATTTTGCTAAAACGTATAGGTCTATTACTCAGATTAATTGGTACCGGTATGTCTCAGTCTATCTTGCTAAAACTCAAATTCAAATAAATTCATTTCTCAAATAATATTACAAAACCGTTTGAAAAGATATGCAATGAGATATGATATAAGGAGCTCCCCTACAAGACTATATGTTTATTGTGTGTAAGGCGGAGTTCGCAGTTACAGTATTCATGCAGAGCGATATTTCTCAGAGTAGTCACATATAGGAACTTATATAGTATATTATAGTATTATAGTCATTATATTTCCTTATTTCCATATATTATAGTATATATAGTATAGTAAATTATATAGTCACATATAGTATATTGAATACAGTAATTGAGAGAAAAAAAGTAGCCTACCTAATCAGATATCAAATAAGAGTAATCAGACAGATATGCAGACATGAAAAAAGGAAAATCATAGGAAGGGAAAAAGTCTAATCACCAGTCTGATAATGAAAATTTATAAAAAGCAGCTTATGTCAATACTGCTCTTCATGTCCAAACAGGTCACATCATCAAGCTGGCTAAAATTTAACAAAATTGTACTCTAATTTTATTTTATCCATCTATTTCCATACCTATTTCAAACGTATGATTATTTTCATAACCGATTATACGTAAAAAAACCATTTTAAAAGGTACTGAGATCTACATAATGAGAACTCAGATTACACATGTATGATAGAAAATAACGAGGCATAATTTTCTCTAGGTGCTGTGATTGCCATTCTGCGAGAGCATAAAGCCGACTATGGTCTGCAAAGAATCTACGCCGCCATTGGAGGAATGATAAGTTCTCCGCTGTCTGGAATGCTGATCGACTATGCTAGTCAAGATAAGGGCTACACCGATTTCAAGTGAGTTTCACTGTAAAAATCAATACGGTATTTAGGATTTGAGCTTTTAGCCTATTCAAAAGACAGTGGACATTATTATATGTGAAATTTGAAAATGCATTGATGATATTTCTATTAGGTACCGTACCAATAATAATCTCTATATATAAAAGCGAAATGGCACTGATTCATTCATTCATTCATCACCAGAACTAAAAATCCACTGAACCGAATGCGTTCAAATTTGGCAGGCATGTTCTATTGGACGTTTAGACGCGCGCTAAGAACGGGTTTTAAAAACTTTTCTAGGATACGCCAAATATTTGAGTTTTTCTATAGTTTTTCTGCGTTTTCTTCATTTTTTCGAGAACCAATCGGTAGAAAATGTTGATATTTGGTAGGCAGGTTCAGATAAGGTCTAGAAATGTTGTGTTGAAATATTTTTGAAATCCGTTCAAGATTACGCCAGTAACCAGGTTTTCAAAATTGTATATGTATTGCGGGTTGCATATCTTCCGCCTTGATTCGACCAATCCTAACTGTAAATTCAATGGTTCAGCGAGATTATAGATGAACTAATTGGGAAGATATTGAATCAAGTTTCAAACTATGTCCAATACACTTCCTAAGGTTGCGCTCAATATTAGCTTTTTACTATTTTTGGAGTTTTTCTTAGATTTTTCGAGAACCAATTGGCAGAAAATGTTGAAATTTGGTAAACAGGTCCAGATTAGGTCTAGAAATGCTGTGTTCAATGAATTTCGAATCCCTTCTGTACAGAATTTGCAGGCGAGCGAAGCGAGCCTGTTTGTCTCAGCTGACACTGACAGAGGTCTTGCAGGCGAGCGAAGCGAGCCTGTTTGACTCACTTATACTGCCGATACTGTCGGGGGTATGGTGGTATTTTCCAGGGGTCCAGGGGCGGAGCCCCCTGGCTAGGCGGAGAAGGCGCGCGAAGCGAGCCTGCCGGCTAGTCATGAATATTGTAAGTTAAAATGTAAGAATAATAAATAAATTGATGTTCTTCTCTCAATTCAACAGACCAGCATTCTACCTTTATGCCGGATTGAAAATAATAAGCGGAGCTCTAATGATGTCAATGAACCTCGAATTCAAATCACCAGCAGCAAATGTTGTGGCCGATGTTCTGACTGTATTGAAAAATATCGAAATTGTGGCACTATTCATCACCTGCTTTATTTTGGGTATGTGCATTTTTATCTATCAATAACTTACTGCTTATCTACTAATTCTTAGTTCAATTAATTGTGCATTTTTATCACTCATCTATCAATTTTTCCTGAAAAAGAATACTTCATTATCAAGGAAATTGTACCCACGTTTCAGGCACAGCTTGGGGCTACATTGAGAGCTTCCTGTTCTGGCTGCTGCAAGACCTGGGCGCGTCGCGCTCTCTGATGGGCATCACCATAACTATTGGCGGCATTGCTGGTCTACCTCTATTGGTCATGTCCGGACCAATCATCGACAAAATTGGACACGCCGACGTTCTGTTCATTGGATTCGTGTTCTACGCTATCAGGCTACTAGGTGAGTATAGTCTGATCGAGCAAAGAAGACATTCCTTCAAAATGGCAGCTGATTTGAATATTCGATCATTGAATATTTACTGTGGATTAATACTCTTAAATAACTACAGATGATCAAGTATTGTATAAAACTAAATGAAGTTTTATGCCCGGTTTTTCCAAGCACACTCAAATTTGAGGGACCCTCAAGTTTACTACACTTTACTACATTTCCTATACTTATCATAGAAAATGTCAGCTGTTCATCAAAATTTGAGGGTCCCTCAACTTTGAGTGTGCTTGGAAAAACCGGGCATCAATATTTCACATGCCTTATATGTCATTTATAATATTAATATGTGGGCCTATGTAAATCAAAGACGCACCTCAAAATTTGAGGGACAATACATATTATATATCAGCATGGGGTATATTTCCACTTCAAAATTTGACCTGCTTGCTCTATTACAGGCTACTCTTAATACTATTAACGTACCGGTATGTATCAGTAGGCTTTAGCCTCAGTATTTATTTGTATGTCGTACCAATTCATCTAGTAATACCAATACGCATGTTCGAGTGACTTTCTTTCAAATGATGAACGTTGCATAGTAATGATAATAATTATTATTAATCAAATGAGTTATTCATTGTACATTATTTTAGTTGTGTAGTGTTGTTGTGTAGTCGAGTATGAATGCACTCTCACTGAGAATTCGACTAATTATTATCTTCAATAATTATCCAACATTCATAATAAAAAAAGCTCAAAATGTATTGTATTACAGACACAAATGAACAATGGGACATAACTAATACCATTATAGAGAAATTTCCTTTAGATAGATCTCATATTCAAAATAGTAGCCTTACAATAGAACTATACATTAAATTTTGAAATATTTATGCTGATTATATTTTTCTTCAAACTTTCAGGCGAGTCCTTTTTGGTACATCCGTTATCACTATATTGTATTGTTGATTGTGATGTTTCCACCAGTTGTGGGCTACATTATTGTTATACTTGGTACAAATTGGCTTTAGCGTCCCCTCGCTGGGGAAAAAATGATAAATTTTTGGATATTGTTATCTTCATATCTTAATTGTATATTATTGTTATCTATTATACTTATTGTGTATCGTTGAAGGTATAAAATCTATTTTATTCTACCCTACTGTTGTCTTTATTTCAAGGTTATTCTCTAATCTACAATCCGTGGATGTGCCTGATCTTCGAAGCGATGGAGTCTGTAACATCGTCACTGGCTTTTACAGCAGCCGTCACCTATGCCGCCAAGCTGTCCACCACAACTACCGATTCCAGCATACAAGGCCTACTTGGAGGACTCTACTTCGGAGTCGGTCAGTACAATATCATATCATAAGTTCGAATATGTTACTAGATTTTATTGCAAGGGAACATGTATAGGCTACTGTAAAATTGTATTGAAGTAATTGGCTAATATTACACCAAAAGGTGTAAGTTTATCAAGGTTCAACAACTCATAATTTCACTTTCGAATATATAAGCCTACGATTAGAAATACCGTGTTATTGTCATCATTACAAAATTATATTGAAATAATTGGCCAATGTTACGCAAAAGGTACGTGTAGGAGTAGTCCGTCCAAGCAAAGAAGACATTTTGGAAAAATGAGAAAATTACTCCAGTTCGGTTAATACTGTTTCAAAAATTATGAATTTGGTCTTAAGTTGTAGGGAACATTGTAATCTACAATACTAGACCGAATTTATAATTTTTAAACCAATATTGACCGATCAGGAGTCATTCTTCCATCTTGCCAGAATGTTTTCTTTGCTTGGACAGACTGGATCAAACTGGATTTTTTTTCCAGTGTGATGATGCCCACATAAGTAATCAATTTCACTTGTGAGTAATGGAAAGTGCGAGGGTGATTCATGAGGTGGTTAAACGACCATGTTTCTGGTGGGATTCGAACCCACGACCGGGTAGCGCTAGCGGACTAACGCCCAGTCTACTCGGCCAACCCAGCCGGCAAATCTTTCATACGTGCTACGCTGATACGGAAGCTACATAAATTAGATTTTCTATTTAAAATATCAATCACAGTATCCTTTTGAAATTATTTTTATTTTAGCATTACTTGTTTCAGCTCATAAGAGTCATTTCAAGTTAATATGGGTATTGATGATACAGTTTTGTTTGTTTGTTTGTCAATGGCGCAACAGCCCTATGAAGGGCCTAGGCCTACCAGCTGGTTGCCAGTTTCATATTCACCAAAATATAGAGTCCATCCAAGCAAAGAAGACACTCCGGCAAGACGGGAAAACGACTCCAGCCCGGCCTAATAATAGCTATGTCCTAATAAATTAATAATACAGTGATGATACAGTTAATAGTCGTAATAACTATTAATAGATAACAATTTCTTTTATGAGATAAGGGTGAGGCTTGAATTATCATGGATAATATCATTGTCTTTGATAATGATATCTTTTTGATATTCTATTCAATATTTTACTTAATTGATAAGTTTTTTTGTGCAGGCAAGGGGGCGGGCAGCTTGATAGGTGGATACCTGATGCAAGCCGTGGGAACAAGACCGACCTATCAGATATTTTCGGCAACTACACTCATCACCGGCTGCATCTACTATCTGTTCAATCATTTCTACATAAAACAGCGTGCACTGCAAAAAGAGGTAGGTATAGGCTGTCCAAGCAATGAAGACATTCTGGCAAGATGAGGAAATGACTCCAGCTCGATCAATATTGGTTCAAAAATCATAAATTTGGTCTCAAATTGTAGAAAACATTCTGATCTAAAATTTGAGATCAAATTGATATTCTTTAAACAATATTGACCGGGCTGGTCATTTTCCCATCTTGCCAGAATGTCTTTTTTGCTTGGACAGGGTATATATATATAATAATTTAAAGAGTGAGATAATTGGAAAAATGTATTCAGAATTATCTCGATTGTCAGCATTACCTGACAAGATAAAGTCTGGTCGAGCAAAGAAGACATTCTGGCTGGCAAGATGGGAAAATGACTCTAGCTAGCTCAAGGCTACCCATGACATGTATTGTTGAAGAGAAAAATACCAAGAGCTGATATCTGACAAAGCCAATTAAAGTAGGCCTTCGTAGTAGCTTTACTAGCTGCGAATGTACCAAATCTTTGAATCTTTTATTAGTGGAAATTGTGCATTATTGAGAATAAATGAAAATTAAGGTAGCAAAGAAGATATTCTGGCTAGATGGAAAAACGACTCCAGCTCGGTCGATAGTCGTTTAAGAATGACAAATTTAATCTCAAATTGTAGGAAACATTCTGATCTTCAAAATGAGATCAAATTTATAATTTTCAACCCAATATTGACCGAGCAGGAGTCTTTTTTCAATCTTGCCATAATGTCTTCTATGCTTGGACAGAATATACATTTATATTTGCATATTAAATCGAAAATATGTTATTTGTTTCTTCTGATGGAAATAAAAATTCATTATTCATTATTATTTGTATTCTAGATTGAACTTTCATGAAGTATGTATTCCAGTACAACCATTTCATATTAACTATGTATGACGATTGCCTTTTAGAGCTACCCATGACATGTATTGTTGAAAATAAAAATCTCAAGATCTAAATCGCTAAATCTGACAACCCCAATTGTGGCTTCACTGTGAATGTACGTTTTAAAAAATAAGTGGAAATTTTTTAATCATTGAGGATGAGTGAAAATTGAAGTAATATATTTTTTCAGAACTTCAACGCAACCAAGAGTCTGCCCATCACCAACCCTGATAAGGAGAAAGAGGCCAAAGAGAGCTTTGTCAACGACGTGAAACACGTCATAGAGAACACACCACTCAATATTCCGTCTAATAATTCAAAGAAATACACAGTGGACAAGAACAAGCACGACAATCAAAAAGCGAATAAGAGTTTGGAAATGAATTCGTGTCACCTGAATTTAGGTTTCACCAATGAGGACGATGATAACAGGCTACGCAATCGGGGACAAGTGGCAGATGACAAGAGATAACATTCGAACTTTATAATTTTTTTAATCATCACTAGGAATGCTATTTGATTATTTCTATCTGCTTCTACACAAGACACTTTTTACAGAATTCTATTTAGTACTGTATTTTCTATTATCTAGTGTTAATAAGAGTTTTCTTTGTCAGTGGAATTGAAGGTGCTTCAACTTAAAATGTGCTAAGTTAGAAATAAAGTGGATAGAACTTTTTGTTTTGAACTTCTTCATTTTACTTACTTATCGCTTGGTTTCCAAGGTGAATTCAAAGTTTAATCAATTTAAAATTACAGTTAGTTAAACTACATTAACATAATTCTTCTTGGATTTGCTGAGAACTCTCTTTTCAATCTGGTATTTTTTTCTTGAAAATGATTACGAAGGGATTAAGCAAAATCTTTCCTTTACCATTGTGCTCCTGAGCCGTCTTCAACCTGCGAAGTGTAAGCCTACTAAATTATCTCTCAACAGTTGCTGAAGTTGGTGTAAAGCACTAAAATGAGCAATCCATGCCTAGTATAGTCTGTCTAAGCAAAGAAGACCCTCTGGCAAGATGGGAAAATGTCTCCAGCTTGGTCAATATTTTTTAATAAAAATGTGGTCCTAATAGTAGATCAAATTGTTTCCTACAATTTGAGATCAAATTGACAATTTTTGAACCAATATTGACCGAGCTTGAGTCATTCTCCCATCTTGCCAGAGGATCTTCTTTGCTTGGACAGACTATACCTATTTGGAAAAATATTAGCCTCCAACATTTTTTTGATTTTCAACCTCCGCTCTTAGCAGCTTGTTTTCCGCGGAAAGTTCTCTAACTTGATCACACAGACCACTTATTACTTGAATCATTTTTCGTAGCTAATAATGAAAGCTTTTCGTCCATAGCTTCACACAGTCGCGTTTCTAACTGTTTCAATAGAACTTCGATACTACCCTGTTCTCCCATTCTCACTTCTGTAGCACGTTTTTTATTCTCAGTTTTTATGAGCTCCGGTGAACTTTTCGCTCTTGGCCTCTTCTTTTCACTATCGTTCTGCCGAAAATAGTTTCCAATCGTGTTCTTATTCATCACCCGCGAACAACTGCCTCAAAAAAAACAAAAAAAAACACGAACTATTCACCAACAATATTAAAACTTATATTGAAATAAGAATAAAGCAACAAAATTAGGTTGAAAGACTAAACGAAATACAACTTGCCGGCTACCGATTGAAAGTTCCGAGAGATAAGGGAGCAAAACAATTTGCGACCGATCAGCTCGACAGCTCACTATCAACTCCCACAAGAATGTAGCTGCTTCAATTTCCTTATACTCATCTATTTTCTCGAAGAATGACCCCTGCAAACTGAAGAAGGGTGCCACCTTCCATCTAAGGGTACCCCTTAGATGGACTATTTCATGAACTTAACCCTCCCCACATCCATCAACTACAAAATCACCCCTGGATCTGTGTCCTTGCCTCTCGACTTTTTCTTCCCCGGTCGGGGGAGTGGGGTGGCTTCGGCTCGGTCGGTGTTGGTTTGGAGACTATGGGTTCTGGAGAATTCATGGCTTTAGGGCCGATATTGGCCGGGCTGGAGTCGTTTTCCCGTCTTGCAGGGATGCCTTCTTTGCTTGTACAGACTATAGCAACATCATAACCTCACCTTATTCTCCTCTGACGGCCTTTCAATCAAAAGACAGATGTTTCATTTTGGAGAGACATGGAACACGATACATGCATGTATCGTTGAGTTTCATTACACAATACACTAATATGAAAGCAGACTCATAATTAAATTGAAGACAGGTCAATTATCTTCACTGAACGAGTAGAACAATAGAACAATAAACTGTTTTTGCATTTGAAAATGACTGTGAGTAGTCGAAATATGCTATGCATAAATAAAAAATGATTTGAAAAGGGTACTGGGATTTTTATTTGAATTGAAAAATAGTGATAAAGAAGCCTCAAGATGGAGGAAATATTAAAAATAAACGATCTAAATTATAGGTTTATGCCAGAAAAACTGATAGAAGAATAAACTGTCTATTGTAGGCCTTTGAAGGGAAACCCGAGCATAAGGCTAAACAACAATCTAATCCCATTCATTCTAAAACGAGAACAACATGGTTCCAATAAAAAACAAAATTTTGGTGTAAATATTTTAATCTTGAACCATTATCATTAATACAGTAGAGCATCATAACAACATACTCGCAACAGCTGACAAAACTTATCCCATACGTCATTATTATTGCCAAACGTTACATTAATTAATAATGCTTATAAATATCAACTGAGTTGTACAAAATAACTTACAGCCATGTATCGAAAAATAACTACTATTTTATCACCAGTAGATCAAGTTACTAGTGAGAGAATCAACTGTTTTTATCACCAGTCTTTACTAGTGAGCGAAGTAACTGTTTTTATCACTTGTAAAACAAACTTACAAATAAGCCAACTATTATGTGTATCACTAGTGAAAGCACAAATACAGTGAAAGAGGCAAAACCGGCATTAACATTTAAAAAAATTAACAAATCCTGTTCTACAGGAAAAAGGCAGATTATGTTATTTTAGAATCTCTGTGAAAAAAGCTACAAACTAGGATATAATAAAGCAACATACTGGTAAATTTATTCATGTAATCAGTGGCGTTTACGTTTTCATTTGATGATATAATGTGCAACCGCCTTTCACACGAATGAAACCCAAACCCTATAAAAAATGCAGTCATACAATAGAATGTTGTACTTTGTGATTAGTTTACCCGTATCAAAAACCTAAACATTTCACAGTTTTCCTTCTTGATTTAATAATCTTATTCACGATTGATTCTATACTATTTGACAGATGGGCTCCTTCCTTCCATAGTTACTCTTCCTATGAAAAGAACGATTCCACAAACTTTTTTCGAGAGATATAGCTATTACTGTCGCTTTAACCTCTTCCACCGCTTGTACAGTTCAAGACGTTGTGTCCACGGTTGAATTTCCTCTCAAGAACACACACAACGTGATACATGTATCAAATAGGCCAGTTGAATTGAAAGTTCTTCCATAATCATCTTTCATCATTCAAATGTCTTACATTAATGATGATACAATTCAATTGACAATCCTCCAATCGGACAATTGACCGCAGCGAAAACTTAAAAACCTGGAACCTGAAAAACATTCAATTCACCTGTTCCATTCGTTAAGTCAGTTTCATCTGTTCCTAGTACATTCAAACAGCTGATATTGACTGCAAATATAGTAACTCTACTGTATAATAGTAACCAGTAACTCTAATGGACAAGCTGACTACAGAATATTTACTAATATACTCAGCTGTTTTTTAGCTGTACAGTTTCCCAAACTATTTGCAGACACATCAGCTGTTAGAACCTACAATAAACAGACAAGACCTACTCAAAGTCTGTTGCAAACTCTATCTATCAAATTGAAAGTTCTTGAATAAATATCTGTATATCTTGTATGAATAAAGATACAATAACTTCCAATTCAACTGTCCCATTCATTTCATGCATCATTCTACATTTCTCCTTGAATATGATTATAGTCTGTCCTAGCAAAGAAGACATTCTGGCAAGATAGAAGAATGACTCCACGTCAATCAATATTGATTGGTTCAAAAATTATAAATTTGGTTACAAATTGAAGAAAACATTCTGCTCTACAATTTGAAGCCGACTTTAAAGCTATTTCAACTAATATTGATCAAGCTGGTGTCATTTTTCCATCTTGCCAGAATGTCTTCTGTGCACGACCAGACTATCCCATCTTGGAAGTAAACTGAACCGTTTTCACACCGCTTCAAGCAACCTAAATCAGACTGACCGTTTTCAAAAATCACATACAAAAGAGGAGTATTGTCATGAAAATGCACTGAACCAAGGCTACACTAAATGACGAAACGTTCATTCAGAGCGACCTTGACAACCATCACATTCTATATACTCTGTCCATACAAGAAGACATTCTGGCAAGATGGGATAAAGACTCTAGCTCAGTCAATATTAGTTTAAAGATTATAAGTTTGATCTCAAATTGTAGAAAACATTGTGTTCTACAATTTAAGATCAAATTAAAAATGTTTGAACCAATAATGACCAAGCTGGAGTCGTCATTGTCACATCTTGCCAGAATGTCTTCTTTGTTTGGACAGACTATAGTGGGTGAGATGAATAGTGTGATGTTATCGCACTACAGTAATTGCCATCATATGACGTCACTGACCGTCGCTTGTCGTCACTGTCCGACACCTGACGTCACTGTCCGTCACCTGTAATTGTCGCACCACAGTAATTGAAGAGATATGACGTCATTAACCGTCGCTTGCCGTCACTGTCCGTCACCTGACGTCACTCTGCTTCTTACTAGACGTCACTGGCCGTTACTAGCCGGATGATCGGGCCCGAATATCACATTCATCACCATTGTTCGAATGTTGCACTGGTCCAGGGAGCGAGTGCGCCGCGACGCCGCCGTCGACGCTGCGTCGTTGAAGCCGCGAAAGGTGCGCGGTGGCCACTGCGCAGACGCCCCACCTCCTCCCACCTCTTCCACAAACCCCTCTCGCTCACTCTGCGTCGCGACGTCCTCCTCGCTATCTGAGTCGGCGTTCGGTAATGTCATTTCGACTTTTTCTGTAAAATAGAACAACACCGATTATAATATTATTAACTTATAGTCATTATAAATAAATAATTTAATTTTCACCATAAATATAACATGTAGATGATGAATAAAATGAAAAAATCAAATACCCTATTTTAACATTTTAAAAGTATTATTTTTCACAGACATGTTTCAAGCTTGAAAATGTCAATGTCATTGAAAATGGGCTCAAGCTCGAAACATGTCTTTGAAAAATAATACTTTTAAAGTTTTAGAAAAGGGTATTTGATTTTTTAAATTTTATTTATCAATTATTTTAAATAGCCCCAATACAAGTTTAAGATTCAATTTTCATAAAATTTATAGGTTGCAAAGAAGACATGGAAGTTCAATTTTCAAAAATTAAGAATTCACTGTTATGGTCGAGCAAAGAAGACAATCTATGGGGAAATGACTCCAGATTGGCCTCAATTTTTTTAATTTTGTAGAAAACATTCTGATCTACTACTGAGAAATAACTTACAAATAATTTTAAAGAAAAACACTATCTTCTTATCTTCTATAGTCTGGTCGTGCAGAGAAGACATTTTGGCAATATGGGAAAATGATTCCAGCTAGGTTAATATTAGTTCAAAAATTATTATTTTTAAATTGTAGAGCAGAATGTTTCCTACAATTTGAGATCAAATCTTCAATTTTTGAACCAATTTTGACCTCTATCTGTCAATAATTTACTTCTATCATTAATACAAGGCGTTTCAAGAATGATGCAACTCAATTCGATTGTTCAATTATTTTGATCCATGAATCTTTCAACATTTTGTATCTTCTCGATTATTAAATGAAGTAAATTCAGCTCAAGACAATTGACATAGTTTCAATCCTCAAGCAAAATAGCTCAGAAATGAAAGATACAATTAATGATTCAAATTAAATATTCAAGTTTTATATACCATACTATAATCTATTAGTTCAATCATTCACAACTAGAAGCGCAAACCAAGGAGTGCATTAGGAATCAAAATGCAACATTACTAAAAAACGACACAAACTAACTTCAACCCCAGATATTATCTAAAAGTGCATTGTATACTCTGGCCAAGCAAAGAAGAGCCTCTGGCAAGATGAGAAAATGACTCCAGCTCGGTCAATATTTGTTCAAAAATCATTGATTTGGTCTCAATTTTAGGAAACATTTTGATCTACAAATTGAGACCAAATCAATAATTTTCGAACAAATATTGACCGAGCTAGAGTCATTTTCTCATCTTGCCAGATGCTCTTCTTTGCTTGGCCAGACTATATTATACGTCCCTTTGTTAACCTGAATCTAATGATAATTTGTGGTGGATGGTGGACGAGTGATATAACACAAAATCTTGTATTTTTTCAATATTGATCAATGCTAACTTAAAAATAATTAAAAAATTCCGGTTTCTCAAGAAGTTATGAGTACAATATTTATACCTCCAAGTGTACATGTGAAGTTGGAGTTTAATGTAAAATTGAATCAACAAGATTCTATATTTTTTTGATTCATAAGGAAAAATCACATTCAGATTCAAGTTTTTGTCCTCAATTATTCAATGACCGATTTTGAAGTGTAAGCAACACTACATGTTTAAAGAATACATGTTTTAAAAATTTCGACTGAGTCGCTGTCGTCATCTTGAAAATGTGACATGAGTAGCCACGAAACCCTGAGCATAAGAAGGGCAGAATTGACAATATCAGTATGCCCAATTTTTATTTCATTACTGTTTTACTATGTTTAAATGAAGTGATTTTTTACGTTAGTTGCTGATTTGAATTGGATATACACTGAATAGACGTAATAGGCCTATTTGAGCTATAAGTACACCAATTATTTGATGCAGTAATCTTCAACATACTTGATGGAAGTTATTTTTCAAATGGAGTTTGCACCATCTATTTTTACCTCTTTGGCACAATGTAATATTTTAAAACAATAGAAAAATTATGTTAGGATAATTTCTGTGAGGAGTGTTATAAAACTTATTAAAAACTGCAAGAAATATTAGAGATGAGGCTATTAAAATCACAATAAACCAAAGTATAAACATGCTGTTATATTTGAATCATGCAGCAAGTTGAACACATACAAACCTTCAATTCAGTTAACAGAAACAAAATTATTTAATGATTAAATATCTGTACAATCATGGATAAAATAGCTCAAAGGAATTACAGTGTTGTCAGATTAGTATAACCAGGGCCAAGCTACAGATACCATCAATTTAATTCTGAAGAATAAATCCTAAAATTGACAATGATAGAACAAATATTTGAAATTCAGTAAATGTATGAAAAAATTGAATTTTTGTCAACTGAATAGAATGGTTGATTCCAATGCCGTTTCATGGTAGGTTGAAGAATGCCAATGCAAATATTCGCCTGAATTAAATCATACGATGAACAAGTATTATTCATTTATTTTGATAAAAACCTTCAGCATCAGTTATCAAGTACATAATCAATTTATGAATTCGCAGGTCTATAGAAAAGCAGAAATTACAGGGTATAACTGTAGGAAAGCAGACATTAAAGGGTATAACACCATTATGGGCAGCATACTTAAACCAACAGTTCAAGAGAGAACTCAGTAACGAAAGAATCCACTAAATGAAACAGTACCTATGAATGTGAGTTGTAGCAAGAAGTCCAAAATAAACATTGAATACTTTGGAATTCTATTTTTCCAAATCTTTCAGAAAACATGAAATTAAAGGACTTAAATAGACTTGATGAGGGCAGCTAACAATTAAAAGAAGGTAGTATCACACATTTTTAGAAATTTCCATGAAAAATAGATGTTGACTAGAATTCTTAATAAAAGCCTTGAACGTGTACAGTCCCATAGGATGGTTAGTCAAGACTTCAGTCCTATAAGAAAGCTCTGAACCAAGTTTTAAGAATAAGTTTGAATTCTAAACAAGCAATAAGTTTTTGTTCAAACAATAATTTCTAATAGGTTGCAGTTGATTTTCTCACTAAAAAAACTTATCTGGAATATTAGTGGAGCAATTTCACGAACCTCAACAATACATACACACATCTCAACATATAGATTTCAATCTTTATAATCTTATCATTGCATATGCTGTTTGGACTTGGAAAATTGAAATCGGGATAAATCTCCTTGAATTAGCTCATAAACTATGTAGCTTACATAGCGATATCTGTTAAAAGTTAGAACGTAATAATGTTTTTTTGCCCTTCATCGAATTTATATGCGTGTTCAACTGTCATAGGCTACTTTTCTCAAATCAATCTTCCAAACCTTCCTTCAGAACATTTACAAATAACTTAAAATTTTAGAAAAATTAAAATTCCCACTTTTACTACAATACCTTAATCGAAATACTTATTTACAAGTTACTCGATAAATTAAAATTAGAATTCCCATCCTTATCAAACTTCCAACTCTCAATCTCAATATTTATTATTAGAATTTCCAATTTCTTTCAGAACTTCAAACCCTAAAATATTTACAATATAAGTATGAATTTAAAATCGAGTTTTAAATCACCAAACTACGAACTCTGAACCAAACTATTTGAAAGTTACCCAATAATTCAGATTTCCATTTCCTCATCAAAACTTCAATTGAACATTTAACTAACCCTCAACCCTCAATTGAACTATATTCTATCTACAAGTCACTCCGAGTAGGTCTATAATATAATTATAGATACAAACTATCCCAGTATAATATAATATTATTAAAATTCAAACTCTTCCTTCTTCATCAAACTTGAAAATATTTACAAGTTACCCAACTTTGATGAGTATCAACATGCAATCTGGAAACTTCTGATGTTAGGTATCACAACCAGCACATTTTTACAACCAGCACTCACAGGCCCTGTTAGTCAAGCAGGAATAAGTAGAGATACGTTTTCGTTGACGCGTCAACTGCTGACTATCGGTCACGCTCTACTATAGCAAAATAATTGGCTGCTCTATTCGAGCTCGGTCCTGGGCTAACAAATTCATAGACTGGCCCTCTTGTAAAAAGTACCATAATGTTGTGCAATAAAGATTGATAATAATCTCCCTTCAAATATTTGCCCAAATTACTTGAAATTATAAAAAACACAGTGTTATGGAGCACCATAATTATTATAATAGTATATCTAATACTTTACAACGGAGAGTAAAACAAGATTTGTCCCAAAACAGCTCCACTTCGAATTTATACACAGTCCAAAAGTAGGTTAATGAGAACGTATTATTCTTGCTTTATTTTGTATTTCATTTTGACCTAGTCATGTTAGTATTTGACCTAGTCACTTCAGTATTTTTGTTGATGTAGTTTTGACGCTTTCAATGTCGCTGAGCTCACACTAATGTATAAAACTAACTAAATAAAGAGAATTTAGTTCGATTTTGATTGAAGCATATTGACTGATTGATAAAAGTTTGAATTTGATTTGATTGAAACATTATTTTTATCTGATCATTGTAAACATAACCTTCAGGCATTTTAAATATTCCTCAAAATTTTCAAAGAGACGTTTTGAACACAATTATCTATTGTATCCAATAATATTATACCTCATTCTTTCAATTACATAAATACGATTGTCACATTGTCATCCATTCTGCTATGTAGCGTGACCGAGAATCAGCCGCGGTCGCGTCAACGAAAACGCACCTTGAACCGCGCTCAGTTTGGGCGAAATAGAGTTGGCAACACTTGCAGACAGAGAAAGAGAGATAGAAAGAAAGGGTGATTCAACCGTCTGTGGTGATCACACCGTGGGTGGTGGTGCAGTGAAGAAGCGTGGTGGTGATTGGAAGGTGGTGGGTGGTATTTAGTGGTTCACAGCTGATGAAGGATTACTAGACTGATGATGGCTAGCACTATAATCGACCTGCGTTGAAGGCAGACGAGGCAGACAAGAGGTGGAGGTGGAGGTGGAGGCAGAGGCAGCGCTGAGACCCGGGGGCGGCAACTCTGCGGCCCCACCCCCCGCCGCCGGCGCTCCGCTCTCCTCCTTCCCTGCAACTTTCAAAATTACAACAAAATTGTCAACATTCCCTGGCCACAGGAAACTGTAAATTAAAAAAAATGATAAAAACTCCAATAGTATTGACCTTAACACAAAAAAAACTGAATGAAAATAATAATTGAATCAATAGATTTCGCTCTTGACTGATTAAAAAACTTACTGATGGTAGTCCGATTTATATAAACTTAAAAATAATAGGATTTAATGACAATTTGAAGAATCAATTATTTTGTCAACATTTTCTGACACCAAGAAACTGAACTTTAAATGGAGTGAAAAAAATAAAAACTCCAATAATCATTGTCATCCTTATTAAAAAACCGAAATAAAAATAAAATCAATCGATTGTCAAAATCCTCTTTCTTAAAATATAAATTTAATTTTGTTATCTGTACCATTTATGAATTATTAAATGTATCAAGGAGACACAAAGGGGAACCTGTTGTCTTCATTTTTGTAAATAAATAAATAAATTTGTAAGTAGGCTAAATAAATAGACTGAGATATTCAACTGAGGGTGAACCGATTTATACAAACTTCAAAATGGTAGAACTATTAAGAATGTGTCATTTTGAAGAGTTTGTATTGAAGTTTTTTATATTGACACAATATAAAAATATTTTTGTTTCGAAATTCTATTAGTAGGCTTTTTGGATCACTAATAACTCTTAAGGGTAAGATTTCAAAAATCTCGTTTCAATTGGAAGAAAATTCTAGTTATTAATACAAGAGTACTGCTCTAGTTAGGCAGAACTTGCAACAAGCAACAATGTAATCAACTCTACACAAATACTAAAATATTAAATGTCCTGTTGAAAAATGATTAGGATTGATTATTTGGGAGAATGATTCACAAACTAACTATTGAAGTACCAACAATAAAATGTATGCTAGCAAGCTGAAACACATCGCTGAATGCCGTTTATTGATTTGAGTGTAATGTATTTGAGAAAATACAGTTCCTATTTAAAGTTAATAAGAATTAAAAGAATGTCGGGTTTCTTCCTCATTACTTAGATCCATTCTTACTTCTGATTCAATTCTCCAAATTAATCCAACTACGCAAAACCTACCTATTCATTGACTGCTATGAGACATCAAATCTCATTATGTAAAGTTGGCCTTCAAAATCGGGATGCATTTAGATTTCATTTTTATCATTCAATAGGTTAGTTGTACAGCATTCGATTAATGCCACGAACGAAATTCAATCTTGATGGTTTGTGATAAACCCACTGGCGGCTTGTGCCCACGAAACAGGTGGAGTGCTGCATAGTAGAAGATACGGCCACTTCACATTTTTCGTGGGCACGAGCCGCCAGTGTATAAACCCAAAATTTGACCATGGTAAATTATTATTTTCTACTTTCAAAATGCCAAATGATACTCAATGAGAACTCAATTGGTACTCATTTTCATATGTCATATCCCATACATCTTGTTATGCTCAGAAGATTTAGGAATCCAAGATTTGAATAGACAAAAATTCAAGTCAACTATTTTATTTAATAGGAATTTGATTAAGTGTAGTCTGTTATTTCAAGATATCTAACCGATAATGGAAGAACGGTAATTGAAAAAACGAGTTCTTCAAACAATAATTTAATTTTATTCCCTGAAAATTGTGATTTAACAATAATCCCAGCATTCTTCAAATAATAAAAAGTACTCTATAAAGTGTAGCTAGAACAATGAAGCAAAAATAAATAATATTATTAATATACAAAGATATTTGAGTTATACAGTATTACCCAAAGTATTTTACCCGATCAAATTTGAATATAATAGTTTTAATAACTGTTAAAAATACAATATAATAATTACATTCAAATTTATGTATTCTCATTCAGGATACTGCTTGAAATACCAATTATTCTAATGATAAATACAATCATTTATCAGTTATCACATGAACAAATAAACCCCTACATAAAAAGGCGGATGAAATAAATAGTTCATCACAAATTTAACAAGATGCATGATATGAAAACAAGTTGATGATAGAAACAAAACACAAAACTTTCCAATAACAATCCATCACCCTGATAACGGAAAGCATCTCAGTCGAAAACATTTAAACCACGAATCGTGCACATGACATCCACATCTAATTATGTAACTTTGTTCTCTACAAAGAAAATACTGAAGCACATAAATTGAACAAATAACAATCACTACGTGAAAAGAAATGAAAATTGAAGGCTAGCTACAGTAATAAATTATTAATGACAAGATGAACCAACAAATACAATGCATTACAAGCAATAGTGGAGCAGAGTGTGGTTGGTTATAACGGATGTAGTCGATCTGATCTCATAAAAAATGAATACAAATAAATAGATAAAATATTAGATTATAAACAGACCAAGAGGTTGACATGTATTTCAACATTAGCTGATGAATTTCGACTTAATTTTGATGTCTAGGGAAATTGACAAATAATTCTATTCCATGACACAGAAAATACTCTATATTTCAGAAAAAATTATAAATAAATCATAAAAATTACAATCTGAAATGAGTGGTCTAATTTAATTTTCAAATCATTGAGATTATAAAAGGTCGTTAAACAACCACATTTGGATAAATCTACTCAACTACGACGATTTTTTTTACTGGGGAAAAATTAGTTTATTTTGTGGAGGTGATGCCCACATTAGTTCTTAGACTTGTGTGAGGGAAATGAGAAGGTTGTTAATGAGAGATAACGATTACTTTTCAAGTAGTCGGGACCGATCGCTTATCGTCTCCTTCGAAAGATTGATCAAAATGCTTGAAATATAGATTAAATTATGGAATCAAGAACTTACAATAATTATCCTTTATTTCAAAGTTGAAAAAATATTAGTATCACGTACCTCATTCATCAACCAAAGATTAATAAGTATCTAGTTACTATACAGGATAAATACAGGAATAGTTCATGAACCATGTTTAGTGGAAGAGAGGTCCTATTCTCAAATTCACCTGATGGATGATTTCTATTCAATTTGGGATATACATTCTATTTTCACAAAATATTCATTTTATAATGATATAGACTATTTAAACAGTAAGAACTAAGCCTGCTTTTATTTTCCCAATTCATCTTCTTTTACCTTTCACCCTTATGCTTTCCTGTTTTTACTGAACCAAATCACAGAATGATTCATGATTAGACAGGGTTTCTTCTTATAAACAAAATAATCTGCATAACTATTAAAGAAAGAAAGAAGGTTAATGACTGATCAACTGTTAAGAAATAGTTCTTCTTTTTCTGAGAGATTAGATTACTCTATTTAGAGAGAATCATAATACTGTATGATTTATGATCAAACAGGGGTTCTTCTTATAAACACAAAAGCTAGTGTGCGTAGCCATGGAATAAAGAAATAAGAAAATAATAGTTCCTGTATTTCTGAGAGATTAGCTCAACCACAACAAGCTACAACCAAACTTTCTGCTTCAAACAAACGCTACCCTACTTCAACAACATAGTCTACAAATCAATGGCTGACGACTTACCAGTTGACGGCAGTTGAACGGTGGAATCGCTAGGTGGCGCCACAACTGTGCACGTTGCCGCCACATCGCTGCTAGCCGCCGCCCCTTCCAGCTTACGTTTTTTAGCGGCGGCGGAGTTTTTCGCACCGTCAGCACTCTCCTGTTTCACACCATTGTTTTTCGGCGTATCTTTTTTCACCGTCGGTAACGAACGTTTATTACGACGCAGCATCGCATCGCTCTTTTGAAGAGCATCGTTGCTATTGGGCACATTGTTCTCCTGCTCACGATTGTCTGCCGGCTGTTTGTTAATGTCACCAACAAATCCAGCAGCCAAATGTCGCTCGTTCTGCTTAAGATGCGCGCGCATCACGTGACGCACACACTCGCCGCGTGCGTATGTCACAAACGCGCACTGTGCAAACGTGCACCGGAAATGGTTGCAGCCGAAATGCTCGGCTACATGGTTCTTCAACTCAATAATATTTTTCATTTTTTGTAAACAGACTAGGCACTGCAGGCTTTTGTAAAGGATATTGGTGCGGAACATCTCCCGCAAACGATCCACTTCAGGTTCAATGGGTTCCACTTCAATCTTCACCTCACTCTCCACCTCCGGCACTTCGTCTTTAACTTCATCCTTCTTACAAATCGATTTCAACTGGTACCTAGTCAACACTCTGATCACACCCTCTTTAGACGGCGACAACTGTCCCCCCTCATAATCCCCTCCCCTCCCCATGATCGCCCACCCCATTCACCTCCACCACCAGCTCTTTCATCGCTGCGGCGTCATCCTCGACTTTCGTCACCACATCGACCGACGGCAGTCGACTTGTTCGCGATCTCGACAACCTTCCACCACCGTTCGACCTACTTTCCGCATCGGCTAACCTGTTTGTCGACGGGTTATCACCTGTCACCGTACTACTACGACTACTGCTACGACTACACGCATCGTTAGGAACTACATTACTATCGTCACTATTATCACAATGTTTGACACCGTTGATAATCGGCGTGGAAGGGGGACTAGCGCCGCCGATCGCCTCCATCAACAATCGACTGATACTCTCGATCTTTTTCGTCTTCGATTTGGTGTCGATTTTGAGGGGACGCGTGGAGGTGGCAACGGGGGCAGGGGCGGGGAGGTTGACGGTGCCGTTGAGTTGCCGCTCCTTGGAGTTGCTGAGGGGCGTCAGCTGCAAGGAGGCGCGGTCAAGGCACGTGGTGGTCGTTGCAGCGCTGTCGCCCTTGTTGTGACGCTCGCTGCGACGGCTTTTTGGCGACGTGGAGGCGGCGGCTGGAGACGGCGACGGTGTCGCGCTCTTACAGTAGTTCACGCGCAACTGTCAACAAAAACACAAAATGTCAACCAATTTCAATCAATGACATGAACTTAAAAAAGATTTCACAAGTTGAATACTGCAATATCTTTTCATTGAACTTTGATTGAAAATAACTTAATAATGACAGGAACATAACCTGACTTTGGACATTTTAATCAAAATTGGTGTAGAAGAAGTTTTGGGCTAACGCCTGTTTTTTCTCTCCTTTCAGTGTATTAATTTGAAAAAAATAAATATTATTTCAAGTGGAAACATACATACATCTTGATTTTTTCTTGTCAATGGCGCAACAGCCCTATGAAGGGCCTAGGCCTACCAGCTGGTTGCCAATTTCATATTCCCTCCACTATACAACCCGTCCAAGCAAAGAAGACACCCACCTCTGAATAACATGCCGTTAATCAGTTAGAGTGTAGTGCAACAATTGATATTCCAGAAACAGGAAACGACTGACTGTCTTTACTAACGACAGCCAATCTCCCAAAGGAGGTAAACACATAAGTCTTGATAATCTAGTTTATTCCACTAGATATCAGATCGATCATTATATCTAGAAGGTGCATACAGTAATTAATTATTTCAAAATCTTGCTCATAACCATAATGGATGCTTATTAGATCACAAAAGGAACTGATTGATTGTAATAGTTGTGGACAAAAAAGGTTCATTTCTGTTCCTAACACCCTCAGAATCTTCAAAATTGCTTTGTATTTTGTGCACCTTTGTACATGTATACTCAGTTGAATGAAAATGATTCTCTCATCTTATCTGAACAATTTCAACTAGTATAGTCTGTCCAAGCAAACAAGACATTCTGGCCAGATGGGAAAATGACTCCAGCTCGGTCAATATTGGTTCAAAAATTATGAATTTGGTCTCAAATTAATTGTAGGAAACATTTTGATCTACAATTTGAAAACAAATTTATAATTTTTGAACCAATATTGACCAATCTGCAGTCATATTCCCATTTCGTCAGAATGTCTTCTTTGCTTCAAGTACCTGTATGCCGATACGCTTTTCGCTGCTATTGGACGGCTTGGGCTCGGCCATTTTGCTCTGGTTGTCCTGGCTGTTGCGCAGTGCCGCCATGCGACGCTTGTGACAGATCTGCGAGTGCGACTGGAACGCCGCCTGGCGCTCAAACTGTCGCCGACAGCCCGAGCAGCGCAACACCTCTGACGACTGACGAGGCAAACAGAAAAATCAATTCATCAATTTTATTCTTACAAAAATTAAGCATGCATGCTAAATTATTGAACAAAGGAATTGGAGTAGAACAATGCAACCTAATGCCAATTTATTCTAATTCATGTTAAGGAGAATTTCTTAGAAAAGAGGGCAATTCATAGTATTTACACTATACCCTATTCACAATCACTTGAGAAAAAAATAAACAAACTTTTTGTGTGCGTGCAAGTAATGGGTGGCTTATACCTTACCTTGGCCACGACAAACCATAATCAATAAACGACGTAGCTTAGACACATAATCGCATTGCGTATGTGCGTGTGTCGTTAATTTTGGGACTGTGTCGAATTGTTGCTATGGTTTGTAATCGCAACAGTAGTTTGTTTACGTTAATGGTTTGTTTATTTTGTCTCAAGCCATCGTGGATGAGGTGTAAATATCTTACAAAGAATAAATTAGAGTAGAGCAATGCAAACCAATGCAAATTTATTCATTCATTAGCGCCTTATACAATGAAAATTAACGATAGAGTCGTGTTCAATGAGCACACTTTCCACTCACAGTTTGGACTGTGAAAATAAAAAAAATCCAAGTGGATGGGGAAACCGACAGTACAAAACAGCTGTGAACCTGCATTCCGATCAATATTTAAAATTTGTCAGCGTCCAAATCCACTGTAAAAAACTGTAAGTGGACAGACAGTCCAAAATAGCTGTAGACAAGCAAACTGATCGTTGCACGATCGAACTGTCAGTTTGGACTGACAGTGAATGTGAACGTCATCTGGTTGACAGTGGACAGTGAACGATCGAAATTTCAGTGGATATCGTACTGTATTCAGACAACAATACCTTATTTTATCTTTCCAATTGATGGAAAAATGGAACTCACCGAGTTATCAGAAGTATCAGCCAGACGTTTGGTATTAGTACTCGAAGTACTACTTGTAGGACTGGTATTATTGGACGCATCTCCCGGTTTCTTCAGCAATTTCTCAGCGTGCACTTGTTTCTTCTGAATTTGCGGCCTCAGCCTTCTGACTTGGTCGTTTGTTTTCCGATGTACTGAAACAAAATTTCTATTGCATGGAACCAGAGTTGAAACACAACATCCATGAAATATTTTTGGTTTAGAAAAGTTAAACATTTAGAAATGGGAGAATGTGTATTACTGTGATAGCTAATAATAATTCAACTACATTTAATAAATAAACTTGAACATTTTTGTGAAAGATTCATAAGATTATCTAAGGCTTATAGGTAAGGGAAAAGCACCAGTAGTGGCCACTTGAATGGTTTTTTCTTTAAAACACGAATTTGATGCCTTCAAATGAGTTCTAAACCTGCTAGAGACTTAGCTTATACTATTTATCAGCTAAATAGTTCAAGTAGGAGCTTGCAGAGCATCATTTTTGAGAGAGATTTTTGAGAGAGATTCATTGTTGCTATTTCACTCGAATACGAGGTTTCAGTAAGAAGTTCAGTTTCCTCTTAGCAGTTACAGTAAGAAGGCATGTATACAAATTATTGTATTATGACTAAAAGGTCTGTAAATTTCGCTATTTCTGGTGTTATAATTATTTCCTAGAATGTCTAGATGATGTTTAGAAGGTTTCTAGCCAAATACAGCTAATATTTAGGCGTAAAAGCAGACTGGCCACTACTAGTGCAAGAAACCGTGAATAATCTAGTAGTGGCCACTCAATAGATATTGTTGTAGAAGTTGTAGATATTAGAGTAAAAGTTGATGTTATTCGAATTTATGTTCTCCTAAGACTGTTTCAAATAGGTTACAGAGGAAAATCAACTTTAAAACGTCTATTTTATGTTATAACCTCACTTTTCTAGTGGCTTGTAACCAACAACAATGCTTTACCAATTCAACTCATTTTAATATAAACTATTATTATTTCTGGCGTTATAATCAATGTCTGGAATGAAAAATTAGCTTACTAGAATAATCGCAACAAGCAGCTTGAGAAATTGACTAGCTGATAATATGGTCTCACAATTCGGCATAAACTATAAAAAAATCCTTAAACATGGCCACTACTGGTGCTTTTACCTTATTATCTATATTCAAAGTCTATCTATACCAATACCCATGTTCAATGTGATGACAATGTTTTGTCTTTACAGTTAATATGGATAACGACTAAAATATCACATTCACAGCTACTCAACAAGCAATAAGTATGACCGCAAAGTTTCTTCACTTCGTAAGTTATGAGTATCCATGATTGAATCATGAAAAGAAATATTCCTTCTCTGATGATGGGAAGAGAGGCTGTACAAAACATCCAAATAAAATGAAATCAGTATTATTTGATAAAATGAAATACTGTAGCATGAAATCAGAGACTTTAAAAAATGAGAAACTTTTACCAAGCAATACTAGACAAGATGTAACTACTGTCTTGTAATACATTGAATAAAATTGAAGAAACTTAATGCATTGTTAATTTCACATAATTTACAATAAATTCAATCTATATTGAATTCAATTCCCTGTCTATGTAATACTCTAATACGCAAGTTGAATCCAAGGTAATTAGAATAGAGAGGTAACAGTCATCATAACCGTAGCCGGGAGAAAACCGAGAGTTCTGACGTCATCGGAACAACAGATGTGAATTTCCTAACTTTTAGTGCCAGCTAGGTTTACTTAACAGCTGTGGTTCCGATGACGTCAGAACTCACGGCTTTCTCTCGGCTACGGTTACGATCAAGGTTGTTAAAAAAAGGTTGTTCCATAACTGCCTGATTTTGGGCAAAATGAAAATCAGGTGGGGAGAGAAGAATTTGACGTAGTTCAGATCAGAAATTCTTGTACAGTGCGCATGCGCTAATATTTTCTAGTGAAAAGTATCATATGTTTTTTATCTGACCTACGTCATTTTCTGGGTTCCACCACCACTTTTCAAATTCCCAAAAATCGGAATAAACTTGTCTTTAATAACCTTGGGTTACGATGACTGTTACCTCTCTATTCTAATTACCTTGGTTGAATCTATTGAAACATGGTTGAGAGAACTTACATTCAAGGGGGATAACTACACCCAATCAGCTGCTGATATTGTATTATTGAATTGTAAAACTCTAGTTTTGATTTCAAATTTGTTGCAGTTCTAAAAAAGCAATAAACGGGTTATTTATTTATTGCATTCAAAATTCTTGATAACCTATAGAAAAATTATAGGAAAAATGCATAAAACTGACCTTTCGCTAAATGCCTCATTACACTCCAGCTATTTGTGTAGAGGTTGGTACAGCAGGGACAAGAGTAGGCCACACGAAAAGAGCCGTGCACGTTTCTAGTGTGATGGCTGAGCGTCTTCTTGGAAGAGAACTTGATTTTACCTGAAAACGAATCAATTCAAATAATTAGTCAATAATTTATTTTCAAGATATACATTTAAGAAGTCATAGAAGATAACACTAGTTTAATACAAAGATAACACATGTACTATGTAATATAATTATTATACTGTCGTAAGTAAAATAATTATTATTACTGTGTAACACATAGTAATGCAGTAATAATCAAAGTTATTTGATTATTAACTGCAATAAACTTTAAAATTCAACTCAAAACTATAACAAATCGACTGAACTATGCAACTATGGTATCCTATGGATACACATGCTCAATCAAAATTTTATGACTTTTCAATTTCAAAAATTTAAAAAGATTAATTAAAATTTAGAACTTTTATTGACTAATTTAATGTTTCACGAGCCGGCCATAAGGCTGAGGCCGCACTGCTGGTGGGTAGAGGGTAGAGGGTAGATGGTAAATTGCCTGGAGGGTGGATGGTTCCGATAGTGTTCGGCCGCCATCTTGAAATTCTTAAATATGGACAACATTTTAACCTCAATATTTATCTTATTAATATAAATTTCAATATTATTTCATTTTAATAAATGATTTTAAATATATTTATATTATATCATACAATTTAATATTAGCCACTAAACAACAATTTCACGGACAGTTTCTATGAAGATTCCAGAGACTCTTTCTATCACCAGCCTCACTAGAACCACCTAGAAGGAGTTCATGTAACTTAGCTTTTCAGACAATTCAAACTGAAAATTTAGCGATCAGACATTCGAAATTTTGAAGAATATAACTTTATTTCGAAAGTATCGTGATTGCTATTGGTCAATATTTTTAGTGAATGGATTAATATATGATAATGTTTGATTTAAAGTATGATATATCGTCTATTTGACGTGAAATTCCCGAAAATTCAACTACTGTGTCTTCAACTTGATTGACTTCTAGAATAGACATGACTTCAGAATTTTCAATGATACTGCTTCATTTTGATCAAAACATGATTGAAATAGTATAATATTTGTAGAGAATAAATGTATCTACAAGAATATAATATAATAGAGTTTTCCCATTGTCAATTTAATGACAATACCGAGAAGCAGGTCCATATGCTTTATCGTTACAATCAATTTTTCTCAACAACTTATCACTTAATGGAGTCATTATAATTGTGTCTACAATGGAATAATGATTATTGTCTGAAAAGGTTTCTTTTTGATAAAATGAATTAAGTAATTTATTGATATTTAATTAATAAAGCACAAGTTTGCGCAGATAAGATATGAACTTCTACAGTTAGGTTAGCCCATAAGCTCAACGACGATGTAGCCTAAGCTATAAAACGATGAGAAGTTTACTGCAAACGTTATTAACTTGTTTGAAATCAATGAATTCGAATCAATAGTAAATTCGAGAAAAATAGTAAATTTCGTTATTTTTCGATTTGTATTTTTGTTTAGGCTTGCCGCTATCAGTTTCTCTTCCATGTTGCAAGTCAGAACATAAATAACCTCATAATTCTGAAATATGGTAAGTAGAAACTCAAAACCATAATGGCGCTAGAATTACTTGGTTGGAGCCTGGAGGGTAGAGGGTAGTTGGTAGCTTGAACTATCTATCCTCCATGCTCTATTATACGATATAATACTATGTATGGTCTGTATGTTCTATAGATTTACCATCTACCCTCCACCCTCTACCCTCTACACACCGACAGTGCGGCCTCAGTCTAAAAGCTGATGATTTTAGCCTGTCATTTTAGATGTTTAAACCCGTAACAAAATAAATTCGTACTTACACACGCGCATAGTGGACGGACAATTATCTATTTATACAGACTATTTACACAATAATGGATTGTATCACAATGTATTGTATCTTGTATCGATTATGTATTGAAATTCGCCCTTATATGTTGATTATGATATTAGATATTCAAAATATGCTATTATAGAGATAAATTTCAAAACTTGACGCTCAATACATGAAACAATACACCAATATGAAAGCCGAATATTTTAGAGTGAATAAACGCAACTCACACAGTCCGCAAATGTGTTCGTGGTGACTGAGGATGTGTTCCTCACTGGCCGAGGGAGGCGGACAGTGCTGCTTGACTTTGGTTGTCTTTTCGGGCGTGACTAGTGGGTCGTCCGCATCCAACGCTATCCGACTGCCGTTCGGCAGAATTTTGCCATCGGGGCCCAACGTTACGCCCTCCTTCATCAGCATTATGTTCTGCAGTTCGGAAACCTGAAACAAGGCATACAATATACATCAATAAATACGACTATTCAAAATATATACTATTCATAATTTGACACATTTTTGAACTGTCTCACATAATGTATAAGTTTTGTGGATATTAAGAATGATCAGCCACTTGTTATCAACTCTACAAGTGATAATCGTCGCTGCAGCTAACTTATTTATTTATTCATTGATATCATTACACAAATAATAATAATAATATTGTTATTATTATTATATTATAACCAGGCAAGAAAAACTAGGCAGAACCTTTACTATTTCTTTCCTGAATTTTGATAAACACGTAATATGTCCGAAACAATGTTATGTACAATATCGTAGCACTTCACTCTAGAATTTTTCGCCCAAGAAAATGTTAATAAAAATTTAGAATTTGGAATAAAAGGATAAGAAACCAAATAAATTAATGTACTGAAAATATCACTTTGAAATTCATGAAATTATAAAATAAATTTGAAAATTCATGCCCCAGTAAAAACACTAGTTTACTCGTCGCTATTGATGATGGCCGGAATTAAATAAAGTATGCACCAAAGAAAACAATATTGAAAACTTGAGGAAGGTCTTAAGTTCGCTCAGCGATCTTTCAAACATCGATAATCTAGATTCGATTTTAGAACCATAAGATATGCTGGTTAATGATTCTTTCTTATTCCATTAGAGAGTCGAGATTCCAATGTTACTACTATCGATACCATTTCAATAATCGCAAAATACTACTTTGTATTCCTGAATTGAAATCAAACAACCAATCATTTAAAAGTTAGTTTCTGAACTGCTCGACTTGTCAGGACTAAAAATGTTGTTTACTCTGATTTATTATCGTGTTAATTGCCATACATTCTATGCATGTTTTGTAAATATATCAAATGAGTTACATTTTAATAATGAATAATTTTCAACCAACTACATTTATTATGTAAAAACTTCCATGGGAATAATCTGAAACAACATAGATGAATGATGCATAATTTGTTGAGCAGTTAATGAAGGTAATATTGTATTAGGCCTAATTATCCATATTAAGTAATAAAAAAATATATCGTCAAGCCACAGGTTTATTAAAAATCCAGTTTAAACTATGAAACTGGAGTTTGATAATGATGACACAAACTTTGATAATGTTTGACAGAAATTGTCAATAGTGTAACAACCGAAATCGAAACCTGGATTTTAAATAAATCTGTGGTTTAACAATATCTTTTCTTTACACTTGAAAAAAGTCTGTTTTGTCGTTCTTTTCAGGGCATCGATATCAACCATCTTCACCAATAATTTTCGATTTTTTAAAAATGAAGGACTTTTGACATAGTCTGTCCAATCGAAGAAGACCCTCTGGCAAGATGGGAAAATGACTCAATCTCGATCAATATTGGTTCGAAAATTATCAAATTGATCAATTGTAGGAAACAATTTGATCTACTATCAAGGCCACATTTTTAATTCTTGAACAAATATTGACCAAGCTGGAGTCATTTTCCCATCTTACCAGAGGGTCTTCTCTGCTTGGACGGACTTTAATCATGAAAATTCGCTCCTCACCTGATCCTTCATGAGTTTGCCGGCGCCAGGCGTATCGTAGGTTTGGTAGACGCCGTAGCTGGTGTTGTCAATAGGCTGCAGGTGTACTGTGGCGTCGTACCGCGTCTGGTCGCGTTGTGTGGCCTTGTCCTCGGCGTCGCGATAGTACTGCGCCATGGACGCCTGCTGAACAATCGTTGTCAGGTCCTGACGCGCCGTGATGCGTGTGGGAGGCATCAGCTGTTGCTGCTGGTCACAACCGTCCACGAGCAGTGTGTGGTCTTCCACCTGATACAACATACAATAACAATTATTGTAAAGAGGTGTATCGATTAATCGGAATAATCGATCGTTTAGATTAATGTTGACTCTACGTTCACATTTGTGAATCACTTGAGAATGCATCTGGAGGTACGATTCCAAAGCGGCGAGCCGTGCGGCTTAAGCTTCTGCTTGGGAATCGTACCTCCAGGAGAGCGAAACATGTTGTGATCAATTATAGTAGAAGGCATATGTCACAATACTGTACAGATTAATTATAGATTAAGTTTAATAATGAATATACAACTTGGGGTGATAAGAAAATATTAAAAATGTATGAAGTTGAGTAGAATATAACATACATTGTAAAATTCAACAACTAACAACGTGATAATAACTCATTTAATAACTAACGACCACTACCACAAATGAAAAAGTTTTTTTTGTTTGTCAATGGCTCAACAGCCCTAGAAGAACCTAGGCCTACCAGCTGGTTGCCAGTTTCATATTCACTCCACTATACAGTCCGTCACAATGAAAAAGTATATGAGATAATATGAGTAACGAGAAAAATACTAGAATAGTATAGAATAGTTTGAACAAATGGGGCCGGTAGAATAAAAGCTGAAAACATTCAACCACTAAGCCATTAATTATTGACATCATTGTGCGAAGTTCATGGGGAGAATAGTTGTTGCATTTGCTCCGTCACATGGAACTTTACTACCAAGGTAAGTAAATCTACCAGGTAGGCCAGCGTCCATAAGAGCCCAGCAGTCCACTTTTTTCCTGCCGGATGACGTCACTAGTTTTATTTATTACATTGTGCTTTATACATATATTTATGTTTCAACATGTATCTAGGATTCCAATTTTCCAGCTGTTCCACAGAGAATTGAAAAATAAAAAATACCACATAAAAAGCTCAATATCAATGAAAATAATTGTGAAAATATGTAAAAATGATGAATTAATTTATTGAATAATATTACAGTCGAATAATGATGAATAATGTTGTGATATTAGAACAATATAATGCTATTGTTGTCATAAATTGGGGCCAAAGATTCGAGAAGCTGGCGCTCTCGTTGAGAAAAAAATAAGCTTTGGTGGGTTCAAACTATGCGATTACGATTATAAAAATGAAAATAATCATATTTCACTACAAAAAAACTAGGAAAACTTAAAAATATTGTTTCCTTGTTAATTGTGATGTTCTCAACTCATCAGCTGTGCTTTTCATTTTGGGCGCTAGAGTACGACACTGTAGAAAAATAGTGACGTCAAATTTGTGTACCATAATTTCCAGGCAAATATCCCACCTGGTAAGATTTACTAGCCTTGCTAGCCTTACTACGACATTCGAATGTTTTCGGCATTCATACATTTGACGCAATGTTTGAGCAATACAGAATTACAACAGCATCAACTACTTTGAACGAATAATTTCATGACAAATCTGCTTCCTTCCCTCTAATCATTTGGACAATCTTATTTGACAAGATACTTGAATAATTCATTAGAATTCAATTACCTAGAAATTCGGTCAATCTGGAATACTGGTTCATCAGTATAGCCTAATTATTAATCCACTTTGCATAATCCATTTTATCCCATAAAAATTTTAGTTGTAATTAATTGACTTGCGCATTCACTACGCTGAATATTAAATTGGATAATGTGTTTTAATGGATGATTATGGAGTGGTAAGTTATAAATAATTTATTGACGTTTGAATTTCCTCTTTGATTTTTAAAAATTTCTGCGATTAAAATTCAATCCAATTGTAATCTGTATCAACTTTTATTTCTGTTTTCTATTTATATTCCAGTACTTCTCAGTTTCATTGTAATTTACTGTACACCTGGAGTGCATCCATTGTGGGTTAGAGGATGAAGATGAAGATGTACGTTCACTTCCATTTATTTAATTGTGTTTGATTAATACAGTTGATTCATGAATATCAGCTTTAGTAACATCTTCATTTCTTATCTTCATATTTAACCCACTATGAATCCAACCATAGAATTTTTTGTATGTCAAAAATATTGGAATAATGAACAAAACTTGGAATTGGAAAACTCACCACCTGACTGTTCTGCACATGGTTGAAGCGTCGCGTACAGTATATTCGCTTGTGAGAAATAAAGTTGGCAACACTGCGAAACAGGTTCTTGCACACTCGACACTCGTAGATGATGTCGCATTCGAACGACATCAGATGCACCACCTACAACAGCAATACAATCAACGTTTAGGCAAAACTATGACATCAAAGAATGTTATCATCATGAACGTCATACTCATACAGATAATCATTTGCAGTACTGGAGATAATGATTCAGTCGAATATGTTTCACATAGTCGGACAAGGCCCGACTAGAAAGACTAGTTTAGTTGAAAAGACTAGTGATTCTTATTACGGTTGAGACCCGACTAGTGATAGTTTATTAGACTAGTGATACTTTGACCCGACTAGTTATACTAGTTTATGGCTGCATTAAATAACCGTACCTTAAAAAAAACCCGACCGACCGTCGGATCATCATTCTTTTACACGCACACACATGCAAATAGTTTGTTCATTTCGTCTCAAGTGATCGTGAATAGGGCATATTTCCAAGAATTCTCATTACATTTTAATTATATTGGTTGGGGAGCAATTTTTGGGGGTTTCTCTGTATAGTCCCATACTGTACAAATGAATAAACGAGTAAATAAATAATTGAGAATACCTCCGGCGTGCTAGTCTCAAAAAGTCGCACCGCCTGCCTTAGTCCGGCCACACTGGTCTCGAGGGGCGGCCGCAGCACAGAGTTGTCTGGCTGCTTGAGGGCACGCACCGCCCTCAGCGGCTTCTTACCGCCGCCCCCACCGACCAGTGGCTTGCCGCCACTGCGCGACGGTCGGCTGCTGCCCCCGCCTCCGCCGCCCCCGCTGTTCGGCTTTGTCATTGTCACCGCCTCCTGAACACAAAGCAAGTAATTATTAATTAATCACAGAAAAAATTTATTGTTAAGTGTAAGCTGATGAACAAGTAATGAATGAATAATATAAACTCTCAAGATAGACACAATTATTATCATTACGATATGGCTTATTAGTGGGGAGTTCAGAGCAAGTTCCACAGCCGACATAGATGATTTTAGACAAAAGCTTTAAATTTTGATAAAGTTCTGATTTTATAAAGCCAAAATCACATAAAGAACACTTTAGACATCAATCCACAAGATGCATTGAACAAATAATATAAAATCTTTAAAGATGAAGTAATTGTAAGCTCTGAGTAATTACTGAGTATTGTGTGATGTCTTTAACCTCAAATTTTGAAATTTGTCTCTACAATAGCTTATTATGTAGAATTATAATCTTAGATATTCAATTTATTATTTCATTCAATATTATAATCCTAGAATAGAACGAAAATTCAGATGGGTTGTAACCAACTATGTAATAGGCTAGCAATGATAATTATCTGATGCAATATTGGTAAACCTGAGTACTTGGGCTTAGAGGACATTAAAAAAGAAAGATACGAAGAGAAGCACATAAAACTCGTTCTATAACCTGAATACATTTTATATTCACTACATTATGGTGAAATAATCATAGACTGTAAACCCAAACCATAAAAAGAAAACCCGTATTCTAATGAGTTTATCTTTCACTACTCAAAAACTTCAATTTATTGCTTAAAATACCTTTTGAGATCATAATGAGATAAAACGTTTAACCATTTTAGTCAAACAAAACGTATACCTTTTATCAACGCTTCAACAATATTAAGTCTACAAGCCAATGAAAAAGTGGATGAAACCCAAAAACTGATCAATAAGGAACACAGCTGCAATCTTATCGCGAGGGTAGTTTATTCAGAACGGTGGTTGAAGGAAGGGGTGAGAGCTGATCGGAATTTCTATAAATAATTCGGACACTTTCCGATTATGTATAATTACTTATTTCGGACCACCCGTCTCCATGTTACAGCATAGCAGTTTTGAATGGGAATAGAAACAATGTAACACAAAAAGAAATAATCGATAATGAGAGCTTTCGATTTCACTGAGCTTCGTGACTAAGCCAAACTCAATTATTATGTCAAGCAAAGTAGACATTCAGACAAAATGGAAAAATATCTCCAGCTCGGTCAATATTGGTTCAAAAATTATAAATTCGGAATCAAATTGTAGGGAAGAACGTTTTCTACAATTTGAGACCAAATTTGTAATTTTTGAACCAGTATTGACTGAACTGGAGACATTTTTCCATCTTGCCAGAATGTATTTTTTGCTCGACCAAACTACTTTAACTCCACTTGACATTTCGACACGTATTCAATATGAGCGTTCAAGAGCATTATCAACAGAAGTTTTACAAGAGGAGGATATAGAAAAATATATACAATAATGGGATACAACATGAATGATGGATGCAAGTTACCAAATAACTTTTTTATAATAACACCCATTTAATAAATTCAATTCAAACATTTTTAGCAGAAAACTACTAATATTATTCTAGAAAAAATTTTTTCCCACTACTAGTCAATATTATTATCCACCATACTGAATTTGTCAACTCATCCAATAGATTAAAAATAAATTCTCAAAAACGTTATCTGAGAATCAGCCTACATCCAAATTTTGTCAATTTCTAATGACATTCACGCCACTTAACAACCTTTTGTCAAAATTGAAAAGATTTTTGTTTATAAGGAACTATTTCAAGTTGTAATATGTGTTATTACTTATTAGGTAGTCTATTACTGACACCACTTCACTACCTTTATTCGAAATTAGATTTTGATAGGGTTTTGTTTATGGGGATCTATTTTAAGTTATAAGTTATTAGGTAGTCTATCACTGACGGTGATAGAATGCAAAGGTCTTGAATCGTTCTAGTAATTGGTTGTCAGTAGAATGAGATAAGTTATCTCAAGCAATAAAAATGTGGAATTGTAGTTCCCGGATATCGAGCAATAAACCATTTGAAATGTTTAGAAAATGGAGTTTAAAAATTAACATAGGAGTTGGGGCTGACAGCACAAAGTGGATGTGAGTAAAATTAAATTTCTTTTCAACAACCATTTATTTATTCATATATCAATTATATGATACATAATTAATTATAATACATTATATGATTATTAATTATATAATAATCATAATTATATATGATTAATTATATATTAATAATATCAATTAATATAATTAGAAAGGAAGTCATGGGAATCAAGTCACTATAAAGATACCACAATATGACCAATATTAAACACTATTAAAGCTACATAGGAATAGACATTTTGGAATTCAATACAAATCATTCGAACCAAATCTAATATAACATAAGTGTGTGTAATTCTACGCAGAACATTACAACATTAATTAGAAGTCATTAAGTACAAAAATTATTGTTAAAATGTGTGGTGTACTGGTGTCTAGAGACTATATAATCAGTAATAATCTCGTACGGGAGTACAAGGGGCGGTGTTTATGACGGTACTAAGATATACTGTGAGAAGATTATACACAAAATATTGTATACTAAAAGTAGATAATATAGCGGAAAGTTAGATGAACATTTTGAAGTATTTATCGTTAATTTTTCGTTTCAAAAAGCCTCTTGATTAGATATATAAAAACCGGCGCTCTTTTTAAATCCTGTAGTAGAAGTGTGCAGTAAACGTACAGAACCACCGGCACAACTAACAACAGGCCACCTGAATGGAGTTTAAAACTCCACCTGCCTGTCTACAACCACTAAAGTCTACACCACTTTTTAGGATGGACCTAGATTGTAGAAATCAAGGTGGCAGTGCTACAGCTACAGCACACCGAGGGAGCGCGCCAATAATCTCCTCCTAGACTAGACGCCAACAACACTGGCTGCTTTAAAACGCTCATTGCTCACAATAGCTCTCTCAGGACAGTCTGAAAGCGTCCAACGAAAGCAAAACTGTTTAGCTGAGATCGCACTCGACGTGATAGGCTCTCACACACCGCTCGCCGACTATCCTGACAGAGCTAAGTATTGATAACAATCGTTCAACAAACGACAGTTTTTTTCAAGTTTGTTATAGTCTGTTCAAGCAAAGAAGACATTCTAGCAAGATGGGAAAATGACTCCAGTCCGGTCTATACAGATTCAAAAATTAAAATTTTGGTCTTCAAATTGAAGATCAGAATGTTCCCTACAATCTGAAACAAAATTTATAATTTTTGAACCAATACTGACCGAGCTGCAGTCATTTTCCCATCTTGCCAGAATGTCTTCTTTGCTTGGACAGGCTATACAGATACTGTACTTCTCACTCGCTCTGAGAGACTCTCCCCACGCGTCACTGCACTTCACAACCCCCCCCCTCCTCAATCATCTCCTCATCTCAACCGTATTTTGGGCCTTGAAACGGCTTTCTCTGATGCTCCAACTAAAATCGCGCCCAGCCAACTCACAGCTTCAACGTTCCTACCATGTGTGCTCTCACCAACCGATTCTATTATCATTTTTGAAGTACAACAGAAGCATAAAATTTGATACTTCCCCATCGTTTAATTCAGAGATGACAGTATTAAAAACTTCGGCTATTATTTGTTTATGTATCCGTATTCATTTGAATCTGTAGTATTATATGCTCACTTGTGGGTTTTTTTTGTTTCTTAAACAAGATTCTTAAACATTTGTACAATACAGTATTCGACTTTGCTTCTAGAGAATTAGCACTATATTCTACTGTACAATAAATCGAACAATATGAATGGTCGAGAGATTGAAACACCACTTAACCGCCATGGTTTGGATATATGAGAACTGCAAAAATAAGATATTGTTGAAAATAATCAATTCAAAGAAACTGGTGCTTCTTCTCTTTCCAACTTAGATTATTATTTCAGAAAGTAGATGGATCATTTTAAATAAATAATGAATGTAATTATCAACTACTGGGAACAATGATTACATTACATTTAACTACTATGAAAGTGGAGGTATTGAAGAACACCTAGTGCATGAAAGAATGATGAACTGAACTGAGATAATTATCTCAAAATATAAAAGGATCACTTCAAATAAATATGAATAATGATGAGTGTAACTAAAAATTACTGGGAACAATAATTACATTACTACAATTAGTATGAAAGTGGAGGTATTGAAGAACACCTAGTGCATAAATATGAATGAAAAAAGATGAAGTAAAGCATCATAATTTACATTTAGTGAAACTTTTAAAACATGGATTAGATTTTCTCAAAAAAGCACTGTAAGAAACTGGAATGTTTGAAAAAATTATAAATTGATTACAATGTTTGACAAGCCACGAGCGGTCAAATTTCGATGAAAAGGCAAGTATACTACAGTTCCTACGATAGCAACATTCAATCAAATAAGACATAAAATATTTTGAACTTCTTCAATAATAAATACAGTATTGATCGCTCGGAGTTCAAATAATTCGATAACCAGGAATGAGAAAGAACGTGTATTGCTGAGGATTTCAATCTCAAATGAAGCAAGTTGAGAAATGAACAAATGCAAGAGAAGGAGATATATACATACAAGGTGTTTCAGGAGGAATGTGCAATGCTTCTCAGGCTGATTCCTTACACCAAGTAGACAAAAAAGTTCCATGGGACCAACCCCCCAAAACGCTTTGTTACTGAGATAAAAATGGCGGAAAATTGAGATTTTTCAAAATATATCAATTTTTCTAATTTTTTAGAGGCTTTAATGAGGTTCTAAAATAATCAATTCCTATGTAAAATTAGCTGAGGAATTCAATGAAACCAGTTCCAAGTTTTTAACTTCAACGGTTATTGAGATAATTGGAAAAAATATGCTAGAAACCGCCATTTTTCAACAATAAGGGTTATAACTGGATAAGGAATCATAAAATTGTATTTTTTATTCATGGAAGTTGAAGAGAGTCGGATTCTAAAGAAAAAGTTAAATGGCGGCGATCGTGTAAATCTTACCCAAATCTTGGAAATAGCGATCAAAAATCGCAAAATTAATAAAACAGCACAAGTGATGAATTTGTGTTTAGTAACGATTTTCGATCGCCATTACTGAGATTTGGGTAAGATTTACAAACTTGTAACTTGTTTCATTGAATTCCTCAGCTAATTTTACATAGGAATTGATTATTTTAGAACCTCACTAAAGTTTCTAAAAAATTAGAGAAATTAATATATTTTGAAAAATCTAAATTTTCCGCCATTGTTATCTCAGTAACAAAGCGTTTTTGGGGGTTGGTCCCATGGAACTTTTTTGTCTACTTGGTGTAAGAAATCGGCCTGAGAAGTATTGCACATTCCTCATGAAACACCCTGTATATAATTTTATACAATTATTGTGGTCCCCTAAAGAGAACATTCTTATTAACAGACAAAAAGCAATTATTTTACAGTATCTAATAGCTGGAAAGCTACAGGATAACACACGGAGGTAGACAGTTTTCGATAAGATGATGACCAAATATCCAAATATTTGGTAAAAATCTGATATGATATAGTCTGTCCAAGCAAAGAAGACGTTCTGGCAAGATGAAAAAATGACTCCAGCTTGTTCAAAAAGTGTATATATTTGGTCGGCAACATTGTGATCCACAATTTGAGACCATATTTATGATTTTAATATTGAACAAATCTTCGAGCTGGAGTTCATCTCAGCTCCCATCTTGCCAGAACGTCTTCTTTGCTCATACAAACTATACTAACACCACCTTTGAGATTGATGCATGATTATTTGAACGAAGTTATAGATTAATTGGATGAGGAAGATATCTGAGCCAAATAAGGTAGATGGTATTTCGTACAAATTAGTGAGTTGTATTATCAATTCAAATGCAGGGCTCAATTCACATCTTTGAATCCACCATCACATGTTTCAGCTTTTGTTCCTGCCCTGGGCATGGAACCAGCATTCTTCACATCCATTTTTTTTAGTCAATCTGAAGGTTTCCTACCCATCAAAGTGAAAGAGGAGACTCTTGTACCTCATCTTGGTCCACAACACTTATACGTAATGCATGCTATAGTCTGTCCAAGCAAAGAAGACCCTCTGGCAAGATGGGAAAGTGACTCCAGCTTGATCAATATTTGTTCTAGAATTATAAATGTGGTCTCAATAGTGAATCAAATTGTTTCCTACAATTTGAGATCGAATTGATAATTTTTCAACTAATATTGACCGAGCTTGAGTCATTCTCCCATCTTGCCAGAGGGTCTTCTTTGCTTGGACAGACTATACCAAGTGGAAGAATAAAGAAATTTATCTATCACCTGAAGATTCTGATGAAGAACAGCTAGACTATTCCACATTTCAACATCTTTTACAAACCATACACATCACAGACGAAAACTGGGAGTTGCAAGTATTTTTATCTGCGCGTGATTCTCACACGGGCTCCTAGTCCTGTGCATGGCTGATGATTGATTTATTTATTACATGCCAGGTTTTGAAAAACCTATTGCATTTGTGCAATGAGAGAGATGATGGTGAGAGATGACGACTAATTTTTAGGCAATCAGGACCGATGGCTTATCGTCTCCTCCGAAAAACGGGGTGGCCGTATTTACTGGCACTGTCCTATAGTGACTGACAATGCAGATGGAATTACATTCTTTGAAAATTAGAAATATCTCTAAAAGAATTACATTCTTTCAAGATTGTAAATATCTCAACCATTACTATTGGAAAAAGTTAAGAAGACGAAGAATGTGTAATCCATCTTATCGTAAATAGGTGACCACTACAGAATTTCCAAGAGAGATTCAAAGAAGCTTTTAAAAATACATACCTAGCTATTTCAAACACAGATTTGTATACTTATATTTGAATTTTGTTGAAAATCTTTCAATATTTTCATAAAAAAATATTATGAACTTCTCTAATAATAAACATAAACGAGGTCAAAGTTTGCTTTAGAAGAGAAAAAGAAAAACATAATACTGGAACTTCATATTAGGATAGGTTGAATGTTGTTAGGTGGGTATTACGTTAGGTTGGAAGCAATGTGCCACAAAGGCTTCTTCTAGCTTACATAATGGTGGGGGAGTCAGCTGATCTGACTTACATTTTCTTGTGCTCTATCTTCCTATTTCTCCAACACTATCAAATCACTGTTTTAGCACAGCATCTATAAGTTACTAATGTTTATTGTAAAACATCATGCTCTGTACTTGAAAATGACGATGGAATGAAGTGAGCTGCATTACAAGATTGTCAAGACTTACTTAGTTTCTTTTTTAGGGTGATGCCAGTCGGGACCGACGGCTTGACGTCACCTCCGTAAGACGGGTTTTTTTAGAAGTGTACACCTCACCCATATACATTACAAATCCAGTAAGAGGTGAAATACATGACGAATACACTAAATTTACAAAATCTATACTAAAATTTAAAATAGGAGCAGTGAAAATGTTGACCTACCACACCCGCAACTGACCAGATCACACATCAGCTACTATCCGTCCAATCAAAGAAGTCATTCTGGCAAGATGGGAAAATTACTCCAGCTCGATCAATATTTTTCAAAAATTATAAATTTGGTCTCAAATTGTAGATCAGAATGTTTACTACACGTTGAGACTAAATTTATAATTTTTGAACCAATACTGACCAAGATGGAGTTATCTTCCCATCTTGTCAGAATGTCTTCTTGGCTTGGCCAGTCTAGCTTATACCCTGAAGATATTCAACTCAATTCCACAACGAGTTCGTGAGTTGGAGGAAAACCAATTCAAGTGCTTCGAGATGAGTTACTCAACTACCCACTCTATTCGAGGAGGAGATTACAAGTTCCATCCGTCTCTTTGACATACCATTTCGATAGTTTTATGTAAACATTATGAACATTTGTGTTTTTAAAAATCTAGATGATGAGAATCCATCCAACGACAAAGATTAGTCATGAATATGAATAACAATAATTGCATTGAACAGTTTAGTATCATCATTACAGAGTAGAAAAGGTTCAACAGAGAAAGTCAGGTTCAATACTATCAGATTGAACCTCATAATTGAGATTTGAGAACAAAATTTACAGATTCATACTATTGGGATCAATGTAAAATTTATTAAAATCAACCAAGCCCAACAATGATCAGTAACCTCCATCCATGACCAGCACTTGCTGAATAAATTGTGTCAGTAGATTGACACATTTAAATAATCTCATAATCTAAATGGGTGGACAGCCATAGAGAGCTCAGAAAATACTCTATTTTGAAGAGTAGGGTAGTTTTGAATAGAAGTTTGGGTGTACATTTAGAAGAGTACACAATACACTTCACTCACATTAGAAATCCAGTAAGAGTTCAAATTCACGACGAAATCACTTGAAGGAATTGAAGGAGAGCTCAGAAAATATTGTATTCTTCTTCATTCAAGGAGAGGAGCGACATTCTTACCAAGTCTCGTTCAAAGACCTTCTTCTCCCGCTCAAGGGGATACACTGGCACCCTGTTGTAGACCTTCAGTGCACAGACAGGAAAGCTAGTATGTGATCGAGTTAGACCTCTGGCATGAGGTCATTCCACCTACTTAGGATTTTCGACAGTTTGTTGTGCCTTGAAGACCTTTCAAACCTCAGAATCATAATGAGAGTGTTTTTCTTGAAGAAATCCTCCTAGATCCATACATAATCGACTTCTTAAAACACCCTTCCACAAAACAAAGACAAGATTTATAGCCAAATGAGAAAATGCAAATGAAAGGATCCAGACAAGGCAAAAATATACTGTACCGTATGCATTGGCGGCTCGTACCCACGGAAAAGATGAAGTGACCGTATTTCTTACTGTACAGCACTACACCTGTTTCGTGGGCACGAGCCGCCAGTGACCGTATGTTGAATTGGTTATCATCTTTAATATCTTTATAATGGTTTCAATTATCTCAGAATAATATTTTTGGCTATGTTAAAAACAAAGCAGCTGATTGAACACTGAAACAAATAAGGAAATAATAGAAAGTGTGGCAAACATATGAAAGCACAGACACACACCATTGGCCGGATACAACGACTACGACGCGGTCTATCAAGTATTGTGTTTGCTAAGTTCTGTTCAATCTAGTAAGATTTATGGGGACGACAAAAAACCGTGGTAGGTGGAAATGAGCTTACAGTTTTGGGGGTGGCGTAGCTGAGTGGGTTAAGTGCTGGCCAAAGGTCCCGGGTTCAACCCCAGGTAAGACCAGAAATTTTACTCAGGCTACTTCCCGTGTTTCGGATGGATACGTTAAGCCGTCGGTCCCGGCTGCCTAATAACAGTCGTTAAGTCATGTCAGAGGCCCTGAAATTGATCAGGAGCGACCTGAAAACTCTGACACCAGACCTGAGCCAGCCAAGTTACACGAATATTTATAATTAGTTTTTACATTCACCTAAATGTAACTTCCATCAACGGCCACCAAAATAAAAGGACATTTTTCCGTTTGTGTGAAGTTTCTTAGACGAAGTAAAACTTTGGATAAAAAACAATGATCATATCAAACTGGTGAACTTAAAAATCCTCTATCAAAACGTACGTGATTTTATTGTTTTTCTCTACAAAAATTTCAATTGACAATCACCTGTGACATTATAATATTATGGCAACATCTTCTATACAGCTTTGGTTTTTTATTCATCAATGATTAACGTTTTCAGGGAACAAGGACTGAACACCTATTAATTCAAACTAAGATGTTTGTGAAGTTTATGGTAAGTTCATATTTTTATATTTGAACCGCGAATATCACTACCATTGATTGAAATCACCGCCAGAGTAATCAAAGTAAGAGAGGAGGCATGATTCAGCATTCATATTCAGAAAAATAAGATGAGAGGCATTTCTCAAGTAACTTATCTAGTATTTATTAATGTAGAATAAGTTACAATATTGTGATATCAGACAGAGTTCCTTTAATTCAAATAATATTGAAAACAGACTAAAACTCTACTTAAATTATGATTATTAGGGAAACAATAAGTTGACTTGTAAGTTTAAATTTGGCCACTGCATTTTATCAACTTGAATAAATTTAATGTGACTATGATAACAAAAATGTACTTAGAACATTTTGCTAAGTTGATAAGTTACTAATAACTTAACTTACCTGTAGTAAGCAGGTGACTTATTAAATTAACGCTAATAGGAGATAGACCTACAAACTTTATAATTTTTCAATGAGAAATAAACCAAGTTAGCATATAACAATATAAAGATGATATATTCATTAAAATAGTAATAAGTTACGCTTGTTAATTCCTTGAAGTAGATTCACTCAGAAAATTAGTAAATGTGAATGAGTGGAGTCAACGATATTTATATTAAAATTGGCGCTAATTGGACAGGCTACCGTTCTAACTGGAGCAACACAACACAGAGTGAAGCACATCCTTGTAAATGATTCAGTTTCGGAAAAATAGGGATATAACTTGAAATCGATAGGTTAACCAAACACAAACTGCCAAAATATTATTATCAAGCACCTGTATGGAATAGGGTACCTATAACGATAAGATCTCAGACCTCATCAGGATGTAGCAGCTGTACAGTATAGTATTTTACAAAATTTTGATGTTAAATTATTTCAAGAGCTTTTCTTTTGAAAAAAATTGGAATTTTAATCAGAATTAAATATTAATGCGACTGGAGAATTAAATATGTCATTTGAAATGGCTGGCGAACAACGTGAATGTCCTCTTCCACTAACTGAGGTCACCACCTTACTCAGCTAGTCTCTCCCCTGAATTTCACCAGTTTATAAAATGAATCTCATTTCAACTATTGATAAAGCGATGACACAATATCAGATTAATAGATAGAACCGCAATTGAACTTACTTGGATGAGGAAACACGTCAACAATCACCATAAAAGATACTCGACTTGGCAAACATTTCGCACGAACACCATTTTCTTGCAACGAAAACGAACTGTATTTCAACAACGCAATGCTACGCAAGGAGAAGGGATGAGATTTGGCTTTGAATGTTGAAGCTTCTTCTATCAGCCGGAAGAGTGCAGCACCTGACAGACTTGCTCAACTCAAAAGTGCTGGCACTTTTCACAATTTACTGGATTAATTGGTTGATAATTGTAAATTCTAAGGGATTTATATAATCTCAAATATCTTGAACAACTTAATAAAATCTCTATCAGTCTTCCTAAGTGATTAAAATATACAGTCTCTCAATTTGAAAAAATTGAAATTACGCGGTATTTCTTATTTACAGACTAGCCAACACTAGCAAAATTCGAGCTATAATTTCTATCTTCAAAAACTTTTTTTCAAATATTCTTGTTATCCATATTCGATTACAAATAATATTAAAGCCCATCTATGATGCATTTGCTTCTTACTATTTTTGAAGTAATTTTGGAATCTGACAGAGAGCAGATGATTGAAATGGTGAGGGGTCCATGGTCAAATCTCCTCTCCCCACCAGAGGCGCAGTGGGTGGGAAGCAGTAATCAAGAAAGGAACCCCTGAATTGAGTTTTATCAAATCGATTGGTTTAATTTGTTATTTCCTTTTATGAACTACATTTCTCTGTATGAAAACTATGGATTTAAAGGTAACTATTAAACCATTGTTCAATTCCATATTATATCTAATATGAGCTTGGGACACTAACTTATGAAGTTTCTAACTCACTTGTTTTCCTCCAAAATAATCCCCCGGTGTTGAGCTCTAGGTATTTTATTTGAAGGTTTTCAATATTCATTTCAAATGATTAGTTATAACTTGCTTCTTTCTCTAATTTCTTAATCATTCCTAGTTTTATCCCCTACAAATTCCTACTGCTTGTCAGAGAAATAGCATTAGAGGTTATGTTTACATGATTCACGATTCAGTCAACTCCCCATACGTCATTTCGGTCTCGGTTCGTCCTCCGTCCACTCCAAATAATATAACTTACATTCAACTTATCATATTTGTCAAAATACTCTTTCAAACAGATTTCAATCCTTCAATTCACGTAGCCTGCACTGTTGCATAATAAATGTTAGCGGAAGCTCGTCTGATGATTCGATCCCCTTGATTGGTCAGTCACTCGACCCGAGCTCGAACTCGGTGCTGTCTACACTGCATCGAGTACTGCCGCCAAAGTTTTAATAACCTGTAACCTGCAGAGTGTGACAAAATGAAGTATATAGCGGCTGTACAGTACATAGAATAACGTGATGTATTTCTCTAATAATGCATAATATTCTGTATTAACTAAAACTACTCTATGAATTAGCACAAATATTATCATTTTTCAGAATGGAGAATCCCAAGCAGTCTCTTAATCATTTGAAAGCGATTGAAAAACAAGCGGAAGATATTCTGAGAGACAAGAGCGAAGTTGTTGCATTGGATCGTCGAAGGAATGGTAACAGGGAAGGATTGAGAGCTTTGAAAAACCAGACCAGCACTGATAAAACCTGGTTTGCTATTGGTCCGATTCTCGTTAAAGTACCCGTTCCAACCGCGAATAAGTGGCTTGAGAAAGGTATGACAATATTTTATAGATGATTAAGTTATGTATTACAATGCACTGGTGGCTCGTGCCCACGAAATAGGTGAAGTGCTATACAGTAAAACATTCGGGCACTTCACCTATTTTGTGGCTACGAGCCGCCAGTGTTAAAATGTGTATGATAGAAATTATTGACGTACGTCAGCTCCACTCTGTGTAGTGTTTGGAGGAAATTTAGTCTTCTAGCTGTTATGATTCTTTGTATCTTGTTTTTATCTGATTTTTGTTTAAGTTAGATGTAAGCTTACTTATTCTCCAGATCTCCAGTTAGCCTACATTGTATTATCCTAAATTACTTGTCCAATGTGTTGTGAGTAAGGTTAAGGCATGAGAAGGAAGAGGCGAAGATGCTCAGCTCTGCCTGGACAGTCTCAGATCGATCCTACTGAAGTCCCTCTCGACTCCATATGCTCTGACAGACCGCTTGCCGACTCTCCTGACAGAGCTGGGTATTGATAAGATATTCGCCAGACGCCAATTTCGTTTTTGAAAATTCTCTATTTTTCCATTTTTAGTTCTTATGGTCATTGCTTTCGCTCATTTCTTCATCCAATCAACAACTATGACTTATAGTAGGCCTACAGTATTACTCTTTAATACTTCTTAAATCTAAAATTTGTTCTTATATCCAGTATTCTTGAAATAGAAAAAGTTTATGTTTCTCATTCCTTATTGTATTATTGTTAGTAAATACATACCAACATCATCGATATGGGATTGTATAGAACTCGTAGCTATAGAAAGTGGTCACAGACAAATTACAAGAGAATCATTTACATAACAGAATAATTGAGGTTTATTCATTTGTCATCATACATATAAGGGCACAAGCATATAATATTCCTCTCAACACAAAATAGAGAAAACATCAGTTGAATAACAAAACAAAGCAAGCACAGAGAATAAACATAAGAACGTACATTTCAAGTAGTAATTGAATAGAATGAAAAAATAATCTATGAAGTATATAAAAGCACTTGAAAAAGCAGGTTGTGGTGTAATTTCTCATGTTGACATTCATTGGTTCTCTCAATAATAGGGTGGCTTGTTGAAGTGAAAGATAGCATTGACTCTGACCTCATTCTTCATGCAGATGATACCACTGTTATTGTGAAGGGTAAAGACGATGATGAATTTCAGCAGAAATCTGTGCAGGCTCTTAACCAGCTTAGCCAATGGTTCAGCTGTAATCTTTTGAAATTAAATTTGAAAAAACCCAGTATCTCAAATTTTCTACTGGGAGCTTTGCACGTACCCTTTACTCAGCAACAGGAGAAGAATGTTGCGCTGCTGAGCTGATTAGATTTCTTGGTGTTGACCTGCAGGTGCATGTAAAGTGGGATAGTCACGTAAAAGCATTAGATGTGAAATTGTCCCGTGCTATTTTTGCTCTAAAAACGATAGCCCGAGTGGCAAATAGAAAAACAGCTCCAACTGTATATCATGGCTATTTCATGTCTCATGTCAGATACAGTATTCTATTCTGGGGTAGCAGTCAAACAAATCTTCAAAATATTTTTTGAAAGCAAAAGAAAGCAATCAGAGTTATTGAGGGGCCTAATCTAGGGTTCCATGTAAACCAATATTCAAAAATCTCAAGTTGTTAACAGTTCCAGCCCTTTATTTTTTGGATATTGCATCTTTTGTTTATAGTAATAGGCAGAAATTTATAACATCTCACACAGGTATCCCACTAGAAATAAAATGATTATCCTGCAGTACCCCCCTCATAGACTTTCACTTTTGGAGGGGGACCATATTATACGGGACTTGAGATTTTCAATTGCTTGACAGAAGAACTAAAAAATCATGACAGTCTCAAAAAATTTATTGCAGCTCTCAAAACTATACTTATTGAATACTGTCCGTATTCATTGAGAGAGTGCTATGATATTTTCTCAAATTCTTGTTGAAGTACCGGAACCCTAATGATGTAAAAATCATCGGAATTTGACTTGATTTGATTTTGATTTTGAAGTGAACAAAATTCTTCCCTCAATGGAGGGAAACCAACCATTTGACATGTCGTACACCGTTTGAGCTGTGCTCATTAAATGCGGTTTCATGCGACGAAATGATAATAATTATAACGCGCCAGTCTAATAACCAGGGGTTCCGTGTTCGATTCTCGACCGGGGAACAAATATCGACCACAGCACAATTATATAGATAAGGCCACCACGTCTTTCGGAGGAGCCGTCGGTTCCGTTTGTCTCAAAAGCAGTCGTCATCTCTCATCATCACTACCACTCTCATTCCCCACGCACTAGCCTTAGGGCTCTCATGAGCTCTTACATAAGAGCTGTTATGGGCATCCCCTGAAAAATATCAATTTTCCGGCATTCGTTACTTTCTGTGTAGGAAAATTAATAATTATTTCATTTCAACTCTGAAACCAATGAAATACAATTGGTATAGTCTGTCCAAGCAAAGAAGACCCTCTGGCAAGATAAGAAAATGACTCCAGCTCGGTCAATATTGGTTCAAAAAATATTGATAGGGTCTCAAATTCTAGATCAGAATGTTTCCTACAATTTGAGACCAGATCAATAATTTTTGAACCGATATTGACCGAGCTGGAGTCATTTTCTCATCTTGCCAGAGGGTCTTCTTTGCTTGGACAGACTATACCTTGTGCATTGATTGTGAACTGTAATCTAATTATCAAATTTTTGTACGGGTTTTAATCCAATCATAAATACATTGGTGAGTGAAACAAGCTTATGCGCAAAACTACTCCCCTTTTTAACTACTACTAATTAATACCACAGTCCAAAACAAGGTTATGTTAGACCATTAACATGATATTACTTATATGTTATTATTAGTCTACTAATGTAAAAATAATTTTACCAATTTCCAATCCAAAAAAAACAAAAACAATTTAATGATGATGATAGATGGAGATAAGTAACTTAGTACAAGTAACATTGCTTGTTTACGTTTGTTTGTTTTCTGAGAATGAGCTCGTACACTTGTGAGTGGGTAAAGATGAGAGATGACAGGAACGTCTCAATTAGTCCAGTGTTCGATTAGTCCAGTTCCTATCCTACATTAAGAAACTGAAAAACTGAGATGACGACTACTTTTATGGTTTATCGTCTCCTCCGAAAAAAGTATCTAGGTGATTGTGCTGTGGTCAAAGAATTGTTCCCCGGTCAAGATTCGAACTTGGGTCCTCTTGGTTATCAGACTGGCGCGTTATCACTTACTCCAACGAGCCACCCATATTACAAATTTCATCTATTTGATTACAAAAGTGCTATAGTATATCCCTCTAGCTGAAAGCTATTTGAGGAATATATTCGAGATATCAAATTACTGTACATTTAATAAAACAAACAATAACAACGATAATTTTGTTTACGTGACCTATACTATTACCTATAACCTATACTATTTTCTTAATTTTTGTTATTGATTGTTCTATCATGTCCATTGCACCAGTGTGATATAATATACCATTGTTACTAATTTAATCATAATATTACTATTTTTCACTTCAAAAAACATTTTAATGTTGATGATGATGGATGGAAATCATTTTAAATCAAAGCATCTTCTCAATACGTTTACACAGTTATATTATATATATTATATATATTACACAGTAATACGTTTACATTACTTTTATTGTTTTAAATTGAAAAATATTTTGCACCTTCTTTTTCAAACGTATAATCTATTCCTTTTTCATTATTACAGATCAAGTGACTGTGAGTGCTGAAATAAACAAGATAAGGAGTGACATGAAGGTGAAAGTGAACAACCTGCGCGACTTGGAGTTTCAAGATCCTGTTCCTGGTCTGGATTTGAAGCCGCTTAACAGAGAAGAAATGAACGCCATCAATCAGGTGATGGGTGGACATGCCTAGGAAGTTTATTTTTGAACTCTGATTATCAGTTCTAAATTGGTATTTGTGAAGTACTGTATTAATAGTTGATTGAATTGATAGAACAGAAGTGTATTCGTTTCTTATCAGAATTTGGAATAGTGAATTTGTAATAAGTTTCTTTTTGGAATAAGAATAATTCTCTTGTTGATCAGTTTGAACATTTCGGACTGAAAATGGCTAGACCTCTACCTAGCCAGCAAAAGCTGGCTGAAAAACTGTGTATAATCAACGATAGAGGTATCGGAATGCTTACTAGAATCTACAATATTAAAAAGGCGTGCGGAGATGCCAAATCGAAACCGGCCTTCCTATCCGACAAAACTTTGGAATCTTCGATCAAATACATTGTGAAAAAATTTCCCCACATCGACTTGAAACAGCTGCAAGGCATCAACCATCTCCGAAGTGAAATCATCAAATCGCTATCATTGTATTACTATACTTTTGTAGATTTATTAGATTTTCGTGACAATGTATCGGAATTGTTGACTACCATTGATGCTTGTAAGGTTCACCTCGATATCACTCTGAATTTTGAACTGACAAAAGCGTATTTGGATTTGGTGGTAACTTACGCAACACTCATGATTTTGCTGTCTAGAGTGGAGGACAGAAAAGCCGTGCTTGGTTTGTTCAATGCTGCACATGAGATGGTACACAATCAAGGCGACGCGAGCTTCCCGAGGTTGGGGCAGATGATCACCGAGTACGAGCATCCAGTTAAGAAGCTTTATGAAGAGTTTTTTCCTCATGCCGATCTCCTGCACAATGCGTTGCTGTCGCTGTGGCCCGTGTATGTGTCTCGCAATTTAACAGCTGATAAATGGAGATCCGATCAGAAATTAAGTTTGGTAGGAAACCCCAGCCAGCTGTTGAAACCTTCTCAAACCGATACAATGTCTTGTGAATACCTATCGCTTGAATCACTCGAAAGATGGATAATATTCGGTTTTATGCTGTGTCATCATAAATTGAACAAAGAGCAATCAAACAAACTATGGCTGATGGCGTTGGAAAACAGCTGGGTCATCACTTTGTTCCGTGACGAGGTGATTTTCATTCATGCCTACATTCAAAACCTCTTCGATGGCATCAAAGGGTATGGAAAGCGTGTATCCGAAGTCAAAGATTGCTACAATCAAGCTATCCAAAAAGCAACCTACAAACATAGGGAGAGAAGAAAATTTTTGCGAACCGCATTGAAAGAACTATGCTTGATATTTACAGATCAACCAGGACTACTGGGACCAAAAGCCTTGTTAATATTCATTGGCTTGTGTTTTGCCAAAGATGAGGTCTACTGGCTTCTGAGACACAACGACAACCCTCCTCAGCAGAAAAGCAAGGGAAAAACAGCCGAGGATCTAGTCGATAGACAGTTGCCAGAACTACTATTCCATATGGAAGAATTGAGAGTTTTAGTAAGGAAGTACTCACAAGTCATACAGCGCTACTATGTTCAATATTTGTCAGGCTTTGATGCAATTGCTTTGAATAAGATGATGCCCAACTTGGCTGTTTGTCCAGAGGATGAGAACATAATTCTGTCGTCAATCTACAAAAGCATATCAAATTTATCAGTCAAGCAAGTTGAAGAAAATGAAATGTTCGATTTTCAAGCTCTGAGATTGGACTGGTTCCGTTTGCAAGCCTACACATCAGTCAGCAAATCTCCAATAGCACTACCCAACAACAAAGAGCTGGCTTCACTTCTAGATACAATCATTTTCCACACAAAAATGGTCGATTATCTAGACGAAATTGTTATTGATACTTCGGATCTGTCAATTTTCTGTTTCTACAGTAAAATTTTCGAAGACCAGTTTCACATGTGCTTGGAATTTCCCGCTCAGAACAGATACATTATCGCTTTCCCGTTGATCTGCAATCATTTTCAGAGTTGCACGCATGAATTGTGTCCTGAAGAGAGACACCATATAAGAGAACGTAGTTTGTCAGTGGTGAATATGTTTTTGGACGAGATGGCAAAAGAAGCTAAAAATATTATCACTACAATTTGCGATGAACAGTGTACGATGAGTGATAAGCTGCTGCCGAAACATTGTGCAATGCTGATTTCACAAGTTGTGAATCGCAAAAGGAAGGACAAGAATAACAAGAAGATTATACCGGAAATTACTAAACCGGGTGCTGAAAGCTATCGCAAAGTGAGGGAAGATCTTACTACAATGGATAAACTTCACATGGCATTGACAGAACTGTGTTTCGCTCTGAACTATTGTTCGACTATTAATGTTTGGGAATACACGTTCGCCCCAAGAGAGTATCTACACCAGCATCTGGAGAACAGATTTGCGCGCGCTTTGGTGGGCATGGTTATGTTTAATCCAGACACTAGTGAAATAGCTAAACCATCGGAACTGTTGGCTAGTGTTCGCGCCTATATGAACGTACTGCAAACGGTTGAGAATTATGTGCACATAGATATTACACGTGTATTCAATAACGCTCTACTGCAACAAACTCAACAGATTGATAGTCATGGAGATAAGACGGTGGCCGCGTTGTATACGCAATGGTACTCGGAGGTGTTGCTGCAGAGAGTGAGCGCCGGTAATATTTGTTTTTCGCTGAATCAGCGCGCGTTTGTGAGTTTGACAGCGGAGGGCGCGATACCGTTCAACGCAGAGGAGTTCTCCGATATAAACGAACTGCGCGCATTGGCTGAATTGATCGGACCCTACGGTATGAAACTGCTGAACGAAACACTGATGTGGCATATTGCCAGTCAGGTACAGGAGTTGAAAAAACTGGTTGCCGCCAACAAAGACGTTTTGATTGCTTTGAGAACAAATTTTGATAAGCCGGAAATAATGAAGGAGCTGTTTAAGAAGCTACAACATGTGGATAACGTATTACAAAGAATGACAATAGTCGGAGTGATTTTGAGCTTTAGACAGTTGGCGCAAAGTGCATTGGTGGATGTTTTGGAGCAGCGGATTCCGTTTTTGTTGAGTTCAATTTTGGATTTTCGTCAACACGCGCCGGCTGGGGACATAATGGCTGTAAGTGAGATGGCGTCAGGTGCTGGGTTGTTGTGTAAGGTCGACCCAACTCTGGCGGCCGCGCTTAGAAACCAAAAATCTGAAACTGATGACGACGAACATCTCCTAGCTTGTTTGCTTATGGTGTTTGTGGCCGTTTCTATTCCAAAACTAGCACGAAACGACAACTCGTTCTACAGAGCGTCGCTGGAAGGCCACTCCAACAACATACATTGTATGGCTACAGCTATCAACAACATTTTCGGAGCACTGTTCACAATCTGCACACAGGGCGACATTGAGGATCGCATGAAAGAGTTTTTGGCGCTGGCGTCGTCCAGCTTACTCAGACTGGGTCAAGAGGCCGATCGAGAAATGATCAAAAATCGTGAGTCGGTCTATCTGTTGCTCGATCAGATTGTTCAGGAATCACCCTTCCTCACAATGGACTTGTTGGAGTCCTGTTTCCCGTATGCACTCATTCGCAACGCGTATCACGCTGTCTACAAGCAGGAACATTCTCAGACGTAAACTTACCGTTCAATTCAAATACTTACAGTAATATTACCGTTCTTAGTCTTTATGTCCATATAGTCTATTCGAACAAATGAGACAATCTGGCAAGATGGGAAGATGACTCCAGTTCGGTCAATATTGATTCAAAAATCATAAATTTGGTCTCACATTGTAGCCTAGATAACATTCTGCTACACCAAATAAGTCTAAATTTATAACTAATATTAATAAGCTCGGTGAATATTGGTTCTAAAAGTATAAATTTAGTCACTAATCGTAGTAAACATTCTGCTCTACAATTTGAGACCAAATTTATAATTTTTGAACCAATATTGACGGAGCTGAAGTGATTTTTCCATCTTGCCAGAACGTCTTATTTGCTCGACCAGACGAATATAGATAGCTATTCGTAAACTGTGAATTCATGCCACAAGATGTTACTCATAATGACTCAATCATATAAGGTCGATTTCCAGTCGAGGCATCTAATGAAAAATTAAAAGTGGTATTGTAAATTGTATTGTATTGTAAATTGTATTGTATTGTAAATTTCAGTAATTATGGGAACCATAATCATAACAATTCTCGTATATATTGATGCTGAATATTAATGAATCTACAACATAATTATCAATTTTAAGTAAGAATAATTCCCTTCTTGCACGGTTATTCCAATTACAGTATAGTTTTCAACTTGACTATTCAATCAGCCTCTTTACTATCTTCCTAATTCGACCTATCTACTTGATCAAGTAAACTTGACTCTAAATCGACCTTATATGGTTGAGTCATTATCTGTATAACACCTAGTTGAGTCCCATTGAGTATAACCAGAGACAATGTATAAAGTATAGTAATAGTACGTAGTCTAAGGTATAACGTATAACACCTATGATGAAATAAACACACAGATTTTGTCAATTTTCTACTCTATTTATTGGTACACGACCATGGTTTTATGACCACACAGGTCACATTTTCAAGCTGACCTTTACATGACCTGTGTTGTCATGAAACCATGGTCGTGTACCAATAAATAGAGTAGAAAATTGACAAAATCTGTGTGTTTATTTCATCATGGAACGTTTCTACAATATCGACCACAACTCAGTTGAATTTGTATAACACCTAGTTGCATGAATATACAATTTATGTTAACCACTCATTGTTTCTTCCCTGATCATCATTTAATGACGGTCAGTGATTATCATTATTATTATCGTTTGCCATGTTTGGTGAGGAGTCCTAAAAGGATGTTCCACCGGCAAAATACCCTCAATAAATTATCCTCGATGGGAAATTGAAGGTATTTCTTGAAATCATCCACGATTTTAATGTTTAAAAGTTTTTCCAATAAGAAAGAGTTGGAAAAATACACAAAACACAAAAATATCACCAGAATCACTTCTAAAAAATTTAAAATTTCGAAAATCACGGTCAGTGATACAATATTTTCATGACGATGAAATTCAGTAGGTTTCGTGCGAGTTTTCGTGAATGTTTCCAATTTTCCCAATATGCTTAATAATATTTATTGTAATGTGAGACTGTGCTTCAACAGAAAGAATATGCTCTGTTTTCAAAATAAATAATCATTGGTTGAAAATACTGTACTGTATATTAATTAGGCTACTAGTATTTTGTAGAATTCTCATGATGTATTATAACTGCTCTTTTTCTGTATTATAGAATTTTTATAAACTGTAATAATTGGCTTACTTGTATTCCCATTGCTTAGGAACTGAAAAAGTTTTCAATCTGATTCTACTGTTGCAAATAATCATGATGTTGGTATCAACAACACTAATAATATATATTTTATTATGTAATGATGAATGTCAATTTTTATAATTACGAGAGCTCATTCTTCCAATTATTAAATACATTTTAAGTAAGTTACATTGTATAAGTACATAAGTATAGTCTGTCCAAGCAAAGAAGACCCTCTGGTAAGATGGGAAAATGACTCCAGCTTCGTCAATATTTGATCAAGGATTATAAATGTGGTCTTACAAGTGGATCAAATTGTTTCCTACAATTTGAGATCAAATTGATAATCTTTGAACCAATATTTAGCGAGCTGGAGTCATCTTCCCATCTTGCCAGAGGGTCTTCTTTGCGTGGACAGACTATACATTGTTCAGTTGGATGTAGTCTGGTCGAGCAAAGAAGACATTCTGGCAAGATGGGAAAATGACTCCAGCTTAATAAATATGGGTTCAAACACTATAAATTTACTCTCAAACTGTAGAGCAGGATGTTTTCTACTATTTGTGACCAAATTTATACTTTTTGAACGAATATTGACCGAACTGGAGTCATTTTCCCAGCTTGCCAGAAAGTCTTTTTTGCTCGACCAGAAAATACCATGTAGGAAGGGAGTTTGCCCACATCTGAATGAACTATTTGTTTAAGATAGCTTTGCTATTAGTAAATCGTGTTATACTTATAACATTGAACATATTGTAGGTCCTATGTTAAAATTATGTTTGAGTTATGTCACTTTTAAACTAAAACCTGTGTATTCTTGTGAGTATTGTAATGAGAAGAATCATCTAATCATGAGTAATATTATACTGTACTTGCTGAAATATTATTGAATAGGATATTTGAATTGAATGTAAGAACCGGAATCATGATAAAATAGTTAAGATATTCAATAAAAGTCAAATATTGGAGTGAAGTACCGTAATAATAATATTGATATATACATAATTTAATAAATAATCAAGCTGGGTTCGAGAATTGAACCGCTCGCAATAAAGGGTTCCAAAACATTCTATTCTTAATATTTATAAAAAATTAAGTTAGAAATATTATAGTTTTCACAAATCATGCTGAATAATATTGATATTTTATGTATATTATAAATAGGCTAGATTATTTTTAAATTATTTAAATTATGATCAACAATTGACTTACTGTAATCATTATTCATATTCAAGTTTGATCATTAAAAGTTTCTCAAAAACTATGCTGTAATTTATTCTTGATTCAGTTATCATAGCCTACCCCAAGGACACTAGAATAGCTTGCACTTTTTTAAATAAGAATTTCAATTATGTAGCAAATGAAAAGAGCAACTCAAGCAGTTTTACATTTGAGTGTTGCATTTGTTCACAAAAGTATAGTCTGTACAAGCAAAGAAGACCCTCTGGCAAGAAGAGAAAATGACTCCAGCTCGGTCAATATTGGTTCAAAAATTATTGATTTGTTCTTAATCGCAGGGAACATTCTGATCTAAAATTTGAGACCAAATCAATATTTTTGAACCAATAGTCGAGCTGGAGTCATTTTCTCATCTTGCTAGAGGGTCTTCTTTGCTTGGACAGACTATACACTATAAAGTCTCCAGCCAAGTTTGAATGTTCGATTGGCCGTATAATTAGGGTAGGGGAAAGTGGGCCAGAGGAACAAAAATTATAAAACAATTTTTCTAATTTTACCTGTTTGTTTAACAGCTCCAGAAGATCAATGTACTTGTAAATAGATATTTTCTGCATATATTGTATATATATTTAATTCGATAATGAAATATAAACCACTTTTTATGAAATGTTTTACAAATCCCTGCATCATGTTTCACAGTGTGGCCCAATATAGGGCTACAGTGGAACATATGATGTGGGCCACAGTGGAACAACAAATTAAAATGTGGCTAATGGGTGCATTACCGTGGATGAATTTCCAAAAAAGATAATTGAATGGGAAACCCCATAATTGCGTTCAAAACTATTAAATTAAAAACATATAGGTAATATTTTCGGTAACAATGAAACACTCGATGTTGGGCCACAGTGGAACAGTTTTCCATTGAGTCCCAATCCGTAACATCAAGTGTTCCATTGTGCCCCAACATTTTCATCTTTTCGGACGTTGATCCTGTCAACCATAAGCTAGATTCCGTAACCAAATGACAGCGCAGCGTGATCACCTCTTCGCCATTATGCCTCCTCCACACGCTCGGGTGAGCGGCTCAGCGCTTGTTTACCAGTTGGGCTGGCACCTGGCAGTCGTGGTAGCACTCGCTATGTGTGTGGTTGGTAAACGAGCGCTGAGTCGCTCGGATTGGCCACTCACCCGAGCGTGTGGAGGAGGCATTTATTTTGATCTCCGGTCAAACCGACAAAATAGCGTCTTAGATAACATAAGCGTCAAATAGCGACAATAGTAGCGCCACACCGGCCAGTCGAGCGGAGCGGACCCGATCGAAGGCGAGCGGACCATCCACACGCTCGCACTCGCCTAATATCGCCTACGCTCGGCCAGCGTGTGGATCTGTGATAAGTCGGATAACGGTTGACAGAGCTGACAACAAACCCTACCTTTACTTAACCTAAAAGTTTGTACTTTGGTACCTAGTTCTTAGTGTATTGTTATAAATTTTTATTTACAAAATTCAAAAATAATAATCTTGAAAACCAATAATATCAGACATGTTGCTTTAAAACAGTACCTATTTCCATGCCAGTAAGTAGTAAAAACTGTGTATTTCTCTTCAAACATGTGTGAATTGTAAAATGTTTTGAGGTCAGCTTTGTCGAAGGAGCTGGATGTTGTGCATGGTGTTCCGCAGGAATCCAACCTTGGACCACTGCTTTCCCTCATCTTCATCAATGAGCTGTATTTGGAGGGAAAGGCTCTACAATTTGCAGGTGAAATCTCCTCAATAGCACAGGATAAGGACCCCACATGGCTGTAACCACATGGTCCTAATAACTCCTTGAGGTTGTACAGTCTGTCTAAGCAAAGAAGACCCTCTGGTAAGATGAGAAAATGACTCCAGCTCGGTCAATATTGGTTCAAAAACTATGGATTTAGTCTCAATCCTAGGAGACATTCTGATCTACAATTTGAGACCAAATCAATATTTCTTGAAGCAATGTTGACCGAGCTGGAGTAATTTTCCCATCTTGGCAGAGGGTCTTCTTTGCTTGGACAGGCTATATGTGGTTTGCATGGATTAGGCTGACAATGAATGAAGGAAAGGCCCTGATCCTATTATATACTCTGAGGCATGACCCTCCTTCCTTTGGTGGAGAGGATGTCAGACTGCTGGGATTTGTGGTGTACTCTTCACTGTCGTGGGAGCAGCACGTTGGCTGTCTCATGTACCTACCAGGTACCTTCCAACAGCGTATCATGGGCTCTTACACAGTCACATCATCTCTGGCATTATCCTATGGGGGATGTGAGAGAATTTTCCATTTTACATAAAAAAGTTCTCCGCGTCATTGCAAGAGCACCTCGTCTGGAACACTGCTGATCAATCTTCATTACAGTGACTAGTGATACCTATCTAGTCACTGAAATTTTCATACATCTTGAGATTATGACTGTACACAGTTATTACATCCACACCTCACTGTTTGCCTAATGAGAGAATTTCACAGATTCCCTTCATGGATTGCCGACCTGCAAGAGCACAGTTACAGTTAGGCTACCCATTGCATGCACTGAAAATATTCAACAGACTGACCCAATAGGTGTGCGATCTTTAGTTGTATGGATTCAAGAAGCTCCTGTATGATAAACTTGTTGCTCTGTCAATGTATTCATTCAGTGATGAATAAATGAGCTTCTTTTTTATTTATTGTGAAACCGCACGCACCAGAGGTCTCAATAAGTGTTGAATTTTATAATCTGACAAAATCTTTTCGGTATAACACTGGTCAAGGATTAATTGAATTGAATTCATGAGGAACCCTCCTATGGGGAAGAGTCTTTGCAAATATCAAGATTGACAAGAATGCACTGTATCAACGATTTCAGCCACCACATTCCTGATGTGATTTTCCCCACTTGGCTTCTCAAATGGCATTTCCTTGCGAACATGTTGACATCAGAAAATTCGTTTTTTTATTGAATCTAACAATTTTATAATTTTTTAAAAATCCATCCGTCCTCTCTGCCGCATCCGTTGCTAATTGAAGATGACACAAACCTTCCAAGTCTCTTGACCACGAGGACCATTTTTACTTTAAAAATTTTTTGAATTTTTATATCTGCTTCACATAAAATATTTTTCTGTTATCTCAACAGGTAGCAATGAAGGACTCTATCAGGATCAAAAGTGAAATTGATTTGGATGAAACACTATTAATAAATGAAGAACTAACAGTTTTTATAGAGACATACCCTGTGATACAGCAGGTGAGATCCTCAAAATGCTTCTTTCTCCTTCTGTTGAAATAATTTTTTTGGATCATTGAGGTATCTACTATACCTAGTTGTACTTATTGGTTCAAAAATCATAAACTTGGTCTCAAATTGATAAACATGGTTTTTTCTACAATTTGTGACCAAATTTATTATTTTTGAACCAATATTGACCGAGCTGGTGTCAATTTTCCATCTTGCCAGAATGTCTTAATTGCTCGACCAGACTATATTGACCAATACTTACTATAATTGGACTTATTATTACAATTTGGTAAAGAGTAAAAGACAGTTTTGGGAGTAATCCTGTTGAACCTTCCATTGAGTATATGTTGTAACTTGATAATAAATAAATAAATAAATATACTACAATATAATGTAACTAGGTAGAAACAAAGTTGGAGTTGCTGCAACAATTCATGGTAAACTTTTTTGTATTCTCACTTAAATTCATTCTCAAAAATTAATTTGATTCTAGAACTAGGTGATCATTAGTTTCATTTTATAGTTCATTCTCTTGTTTATTCAAATAGGTGAAATCTGAAAATTCTGGTGAGGATGAGAACGTCAAAGCTATGGACAACATAAAAGATGAAATTGACATTGATGAAACACCAATCAAGCTTTTGGACAATGAGTTTTGTTGTAACATTGCCGCTGGTTCAATAAAACAAGAGGTGAGTTAACTAATGTCTTTTATTGTGACATCTATAAGCGAAATGGCACTGACTGATTCATTCATTCATTCATCACCAGTACTAAAAATCCACTGAACCGAATGCGTTCAAATTTGGCAGGCATGTTCAGTTGGACGTTTAGACGCGCGCTAAGAACGGATTTTAAAAAATTTTCAGGGATACGCTAAATATTTGAGTTTTTCTATAGTTTTTCGGCGTTTTCTCAATTTTTTCGAGAACCAATCGGTAGAAAATGTTGATATTTGGTGGGCAGGTTCAGATAAGTTCTAGAAATGTTGTGTTAAAATATTTTTGAAATCCGTTCAAGACTACGCCAGTAATCAGGTTTTCAAAATTGTAGATGTATTGCGGGTTGCATATCTTCCGCCTTGATACCACCAATCCTTAGTGTAAATTCAATGGTTCAGCGAGATTATAGATGGAGTAATTAAGAAAACATTGAATCAAGTTTCAAGCAATGTCTGATATACTTCCCAAGGTTACGCTCAATATTAGCGTTTTACTATTTTTTGGAATTCTTCTTAGATTTTCCGAGAACAAATTGGCAGAAAATGTTGAAATTTGGTGAACAGGTCTAGATTAGGTCAATAAATGCTGTGTTCAATAAATTTGGAACCCCTTCTGAACGGAATTTGCAGGCGAGCGAAGCGAGCCTGTTTGACTCACTTACACTGCCGATACTGGCGGGGGACCAGGGGGCGGAGCCCCCTGGCTAGGCGGAGAAGGCGAGCGAAGCGAGCCTGCCGGCTAGTCTTTAATAAATAAATAATAATTTTTGTTTTTTATAAAATACAGATTATTCCAAATCTCTAAAATTATTTCTTTATAAATTTTTCTCTAGTAAAACTGATACAGAATTCTGATTTTTACAATCAAAAGTACATTCTCTCCTCGTAAATTTGCGGTTTCATATCAAGTTGATTAAGATTTCAAATTATTCTGGATATCGTGATTGCCTATATTCCGGTTGAAACACTCTAGCTAAAACAACCATTTACATCTATTATTACTTATTGTTGGAAGAAATAATTATAATTATCATCATTAGGCTTCTAGTTTGTAAATAGTCTGGAAACGACTTACATTTAACTTATTCTATGATTATTTGGACGGGGTTATGAATTAAATTCATTAATTTCAAACGTTTTAAAGGAATGTAGCCTAACTTATTTGATAATTTTATGACACTCTTCTTCCAGGTGAGGAGTGAAGATTTTTATGAGAATAAGGGAGGAAAGTGTGATGCTGAAATTTTGGTCGGTATCAAAGATGAAATAGATATTGATGAAATGCCTATTCGGTTGAAAAATGAAGTTAGTTGCGATGTGGCTGCTGATTTAGTGAAACACGAGGTGAGTCATGACTCTTTCAACCAGGTTTTTCAAACTTACTTTGGATTTGCCACTTGGCTATGACATCTGGAATGGGAATGAACTACGCTTTTACAACTCATTGGTCCTAATATTGACCGAACTGCAGTCATTTTCCAATCTTGCCGGAATGTCTTCTTTGCTTGGACAGACTATTTTACTGTATTGTATGTTATATGGTAATAGTATAAATATGTATAAATTAGTAATAATCTGAACTGTAATCTCTTTTATTGCATGTTGAGTAGTTGTGATCAGGTGATACTGTGGTATTTATCCTAGATTAAATGAATAGACAAGACAATTCATTGTCAAACCAAAGATCTATAGAAAATAATTGAGAATCATCTTTAATTGCAGGTGTATTGTGAAAAATTTCGTTTGAATGCTGATGATGTGAAACGTGACATAGATGAATCGTCAGTTTCATCCTCTGAAGAAGAATTCTTCAAGGGGTTCGATATGGATTTACCTCCAATAAAGGTTAATGCTTTATAATTCTGTTGGTTCAGCTCAGTGGCGCCTCCCTTCATGTTTCCCCAATTCATACACACTTCATTGATGAATTAGGTCTTTTTAATTAATTTTAAAGTCTAATTAAAATAAGGTTATAAATTTTTCCAATTATTAGATTCAGGATTACCAATCTATTATATTCTTAATTCTCTACTTGATATAGTTCTGCCAAGAACAGAAGAGCCTTTGGCAACATGGCTGCCATTCACTGCTGCCAGTTGTCGAAATGAAAATTGTTCTAACAAAACCAAATTTAGGAAGAAATAGTACAGGCTCAAACTATTTTTTTGTCCTAGTTCATAATTATGTAATGATTTGTGCTATCATGTTTCAATAATTGAATAGATGCATGATTAAAAAACATTTTTATTCGTGAAATTAATATGATTATGATTAGTGTAAAAACGGTAGGATGGCTGAAGTGATTTCACCCTGAAAATTTCAGTTCTGCGCATGCGTAGTTACACTCCCACTTCCCTCCGCCATCTTGCAAAAGGCTCTTCTGTTCTTGGCAGACCTATATCACTAGGCTACTACATCATCACTCCTTTGGTTGGTTTCTCAATTTTATATCCCAACTTCTATGGATTAGATCAATCAATATTACATTTTGTAGTACATTAGCACTAATAATGTAGGCCTACTGATATGAAAGTTTATTAATAAGAATGATTGGTGAGGAATACATGTTTTTCACTTGTTGAGTAGTTGTGAAGGAGATATTGTTGTAGTTATCCATTTTAAATGAAAAGATAAGATATTGTCAAATCACAAATTTATTAAAAATCGAGATACCGTCAAGTTTATCAGAGATTGAAAATGATGTAGTAATAACCGAAACCTGTATCTTGATTTTGAATAAATCCCTGGTTTGACTATATTGTCTTTTCATTCAATACAGGTCTTCATGGTTCGATCTCATAAACATGCTGAATTGTCAGTTGCATTATTAAAATTCAGTAAATATTATTCTTTTCTTATTACAGCTCGAAAATGACAATGATGACGATGACTATGCAGATTTCAATGCTGAGGATATAAAAACTGACATTGACATAGATGAAACTCCAATTTTATCAACCAAAAAAGAATGTTTTCATGGGTTCTCCCTTCATCCATATCTATTGAAGGTAAGTCGATAGAACTTATTCAGTCCTGCATGAGTAGCCTTACAATACAAGTAGCCTATAGCATATGTAGCATATTGTGGATTATTTTTCCACTTGAAACAGTCATGTTAATTCAGTAACTTTCTGTCATGTTTGTTTATTGTGTAATTGTGTATATAATCGACTTTTGTATGAAATCTGATGATCTTATACTAAAATAAAGTTTCAATTCTATTATTTTGTTCTAAATTACATTGTAGTATGAGCAAACACGCTAATTTTTTACTTGAATTTTTCAAGTCAAATAAGTACAAATTGGTATTTAAATCAAGGTTGTCTTCGATAATTAAATTAACACGCCTACTATTTAATACCCATATCTCCAGTTCTATTTTAATCTTTGTTTCAATTAGTTGTGATAATTTTAAAGGTATAATTGATGAAACAGTCGTTCTATTTTTCCTAGGAGTTGAAAGAGCCCAGTTGTGTGAAGTCTCCATCCAGTACGGATTCCGAATTCAAACTTTGTAAGTAAGAAGATTACTTATTTTTTTCTATTTTACTCATATCATTATCAACATTAATTTTCAATATATTGTTAAGTCTTGTAACTCTCCCATGAGTTTATTTTTCATTTATATTATAATGACCATCGCTGAATTTGTTAATCAATGATCTAAGGAACTTTAGGGGTCCTGGTTTCATCTCATCTAAAATCCAATAGGCCTCTGACTATTCTAGCTATTAACCCTTGATGCCCATAAAGCAAACCAATAAATTAATATCTTATATCATTAATGTAACATTTTCATTAGAAAAAAAAAATGTAACCCATCTTTTCACTCATTCTCATTGTAAATCAACTTTTGTAATTTCAACAGTACTATAAATTAGTTCTTATTTATAATCAGCTAAATTGGCAACGTTACATCATGCTTCACTGGACTATTTTCATGTCTTGTACTCTAATACTCCTTTTAATTAAATTAGAGTCTAATCCATCAGGATAACTATGAGGCCCATAAACATGATATCCTTCAACGAAACTACTATACTCGACAATGCCAAGTTCGTTACTCAAATTATTTGTTTTTCATCAATATAATGCTTTGAATTATGATTTGTGAATAAATTGTAATGCTAATCGTATAAATTTCAGTTGGCCAAGTAGCAGTTGTTAGATTGAGCAGATTGACAGATGAAGCGTCATCCATACTTCACTTGAACTCTGAAAGTAGAAACCTGAACCATGCCGTGACTTCAATCGATGCAGGTCAGTTGCTCATTATAATGTTTTAAGGGCTTTGTTTCATCAACGAGCTTGTCTTTCTGATGAGAAACAAGAAACCGTGCTTGTGAGATTTACTAATAAAACGCTTCATTTGAAAGTCTTAAATTTTCTAAAGAATCAGCTGTTGCAAAAGATTGGTATGCTTTCAATATATAGCCAGTTTACTCTGAGCTTGTAAAATTATGATTTTACATGAAGCAGAAACGATTGTAAGTTTCGCGTTTTATTAGTTACTGTAGCTTGTAATTCTCATGCTGGGTTTTTCAAGCACACTTAAACTTGAGGGACTCTCAAATTTTGATGAATAGCTAACATTTTCTATGCTAAGTATAGAAAATGTAAACTTGAGGGTCACTCAAGTTTGAGTGTGCTTGGAAAAGCCGGGCATAAAGGTGTGCTTTCCGAAACTACGCCGCCTACAGGTACGTAGATTACAAATAATTATTCAATTACTATACTCTCATATTGGAACTGGCTGGTTCTGGACCCGTACCACTAGATAGCAGCACTACCACGCATCATTACTACGTTTCATAAGAACATGTAGGTTTCATTGTACATTGGGCGCCGGTGTAGTTTCGGAAAGCACCCCTCTAATAAAACAGTCCACTGCACTTTTGAAAACATCTGGGGTCTGTTTTATGAAACTTACCAGTCCAAAATTTGGCATTTAACAATTGACAGAAGGGCAAACTCACACTAAAAAAATAGATCAGCTGTAGTAGTTACATTGAAAAATTTATCCAAGTATTTGACAGGTCTATTTCTAACGAAAAATGAAAAACAAGTGAATTTCAGTCAAAGTATGACAGTAATCACCACTATTATTCAAAAACTCAGCACAAGTATGGCGGCTGGCGGGGAAAATCTTAACAAACTGTTATGAAGCGTTTCACACCAATGGCCTCACTATGATGATGCAGTCTCTATGTTGTAGCGCACAGGAAGCAGTCTTCCGATAATTGTCTCGCCAATTATTGGCATCTTAAAACTCGGCATTAAGGAGGCTTGCTACCAACTATTGAAATACAAAATGACAGATTGCACGAAACTGTATTCTATAATAATTTTTTTCTTAATGAGTCTATCTGTATTTTCCTGTAAAATCATTTGAATTTCATTTTCTTTAATCTATGATAGATAGTTGACTCGTTAGTTGATAGTTTTTTATTTTTTTCAGATACCATTCCTTGTGATGAAGATAAAAGATCATTGAGGAAATCTCCAAGAAAGTCGTGCAATATAAAAACTAAGAATAATCCAAATGCCGAGCAGTTCAAGCAGGGTTCGAGTTATAACTGTGTTGAAGAAAATTTCAAAATGCATAATGGCAATAGACCTTACAAGTGTGATGGTTGTGGTTTTAAGTTTGCTCAGAAATTATATTTGGCTAAGCATAGAAGGAGGTTTACTGCGGATAAACTTTACAAATGTAACATGTGCAACTACAAGTCCACTCTGATTTGTCATAAAAGGGTTCATGAAAAGGATTCAGAGGTGGATCTCAATGGAGAATACTGCTGTAAAATATGTGACTACAAGAGCTTCAGTTGGGAAAGATTTTATAAGCATAAAAGAGTGCATTTTGTAAATAAGTATCGCAGCTGTGATGTGTGTAGTTGTAGGTTTGCTCGCCAGAAAGATTTGACTGAACATAGGAAAAAGCACACTGAAGATTATCCTTACAAGTGTAACGTATGCGATTACAAGACTGCTCAGAAATGCTCTCTGACTTATCATAAATGGGTTCATACAGGTAGAAAACCTCATGAGTGCAACATATGCGGTTCCTCGTTTGCAAGGCCATCAATTTTGAAGGATCATGAAAGGTCTCACAATGGAGGAGAACCTTACAGCTGTTCAATTTGTGATTTCAAGACTTTCCTTTTAATTAAATTACATGAACATAAGAGGACCCATAGGCTCAGTAGAATTGAAAATAAATCTCTCAGCTGTGACTTATGTAATTATAAGTGTTCCAAGCTTAGCAGGTTGAATGAACACAGAAGAATTCATAATGGAGAGAAACCTTATAAATGTGACACGTGTCCTTACAGAGCCAGTAGGCGAGCCCACTTGAAGCTGCACATGAGAACTCATACCAAGGAAAAGCCTTACTCCTGTGATCAGTGTGATTTCAAAAGTAGTTCTTCAAGTGGTCTAAAAGCTCATAAAACAGTGCATACTAGCGAAAAGCCCTACAGTTGCAATCTGTGTGATTACAAAGCCTCTCAAAAATCCTGTTTAGTGTGTCATATAAGAACTCATACTGGTGAAAAACCTTACAAATGCGGTCATTGTGATTACAGGTCCATTCGAAAATTCTCTTTGGTAAATCATATAAGAACTCATACTGGTAAAAAACCTTATAAATGTAATGAATGTGGTTACAGATGCATTAAAAAATACCATTTGGTGAGACATATGGAAACCCATATTGTTTAAAACTTATTTAACTCTGGTTTATGTGATTACAAGTGTTCTAAGCCTAGAATTTAGGATGAAAACAGGATAATTCATAATTGAAATAGCAAGTTTGCATTTTCAAGTGGTTTGGAAGCTTGTCATAAGATAAATTATAATAGTGTAAAATCGTATAGTTGCGATCAGTGTGATGTTCTATGCCTAACAAGTTGAAACGACACACAAGAACTCATAATGGAGAAAGACGTTACAAGTGTGACGCTTGTGATTACAATGCTACCAGGAAAGATCACTTGAAGGTGTAAGTTACATCGGAACTTATACTATAAGTTCTACTTATAATGTTCATACTTATAATGAGAAACTACTTATAAGTTCATACTTATAATGAGAAACCTAATTCTTGTTATAAGAGCAATATCAAGTTGGCTTCTTCAAGTGATCTGAAAGCTTATAAATTATTATTAAATTATACTGATATATTCTGTCCAAGCAAAGAAGACATTCTAATAATTGACTTCAGCTCGGTCAATATTGGTTCAAAAATTACAATTTTGGTCTCAAATTGTAGGAAACATTCTGATCTACAATTTGAAACCAAATTGATAATTTTTAACCAATATGGACTGAGCTGGAGTCATTTTCCCATCTTGTTAGAATGTCTTCTTTGCTTAGACGGACTATAAAACCTTACAGATACGATCCGAGTAATTTCAAAATCAAAACATCCCAGCCAAGAAGTCTGTAGAAACACAAGGAAAAATAAACGGTAGAATTTACAACATAATAATGATTTGTTTCATTAACCCAAGGAAGTTTGTCATCTATCACAAAAAAGTGGCTAAGGGAGGAAACGTAATTGAACAATGATGCTTGAGTGTAACTGAGGTCCGCTCTCACTAAATCACGATGAACTTGATTCAGTTCAAAAGTAAACTCGAGCTTAATCCTACATTAGGTGGTCCCTTGAAAGAAGAGCTTGCCTCATTTTGGGGAGTGTCTCTCCCCAATCACCTGTCGCCAAAAAATTAGGCGGTTTCCTATCCAATTGAACTTTGATGTTAGGTATAACAATTTTGAAATTTACTAGTTGGAAGCTGGGGAATGTATGTGATGAGTTTTACAAAACTGATACATCATACATGAATTCTAATTAGTTTCATAGAAATATGAATAGCGTTTAAACAACTTCATTTGAATGAACAATTGACATATTTTTTATCAAATCGTGGAACGGACTAAGAAATTGATACAGATTATTACAATAATGCAGAATCAGTCTGTAAAATTTATGAATAATGTGTTTATTTACAAATATTAATAATATGTGTTCCATCTGAAATGTTGATCAAATAACACATAAGTAAATTCTACCTTTTCATCACTCATTAAAGTTTGACATCTCCTCTCCATTAGGTATAGTGCGAGTGCCTTCTTACTGTCTCACTTTATAAGCTATGTTTTTTCATCTGTTTAGAGAATCTCTGATACTTTTGCATGAGCGAAGAATTGGTTTGAGATACATTACTTAACTCAGCCTATTTGATTGCAGATGAAGCTCACTTCACATAAAGGATGCCAAACAGCAAAAGCTCATATAAAAGTATACTTGCATCTTGCATCGTCCGATCTTCCATCAGCCTAAGAAAGTTCCAGCTCCAAATCTTGTTACTGCAACTTCATCCTTAGCAGGAGAAGAGGTAACACTCTAGGTACTTAATTCTTCGAATTAGCATTGCACTTCCAAAGACTCCAACGATATTATCATCCAATGCCGTCCAATAATAATTGTCGATAATAGCAGTCATTCAAAAACAAATTACCGTGTCCAAAATGTTCCAATAATAAATTATTCAGTAGAAACTCTCTAAAACAAGATCAAGACACAATAATTACTCAAGATAGTTTCCTTCAAAATTATTATTCAGGGTTATTATTTTATGGATGGATATTCAATTATTCAGAGCTGTTGATAGAAAATACTGTTATTATTTTACGTTGAGCATTTCTCTGAGTTAGTAATAATAGGTGTAGAATATTGGATTTTTCTCTACAATTTGTCCAAAATAACGATAAGTAAAGGGGTAGATAATTTTATTGCTTTCAGTTAGAGAAGTGAGCTCACCAACACAGGCTAGCAGTAACTTATTGGGTCTTACTGGGTCCTCTGGGTCTTAGACTGATGAGTAGGCTAAATCTAGTGCTATGAACACTGTAGGCCTACTATATTGAGGAAAGGGCCTCTATATGCGATTAGAATAAGTTGGTCTTTTCCTGGTGGAATATCAAGTTAGTCAATTAGTCAGTCAATCGTTCAAGCATTTTGATGATTTATAAATTTTCATTGATAACTCTACCATATCCGAGAGATTATTGATCTTCGTGGTCAGAATCGGGAAGAGAACATGCAATATTTTTGATCTTGCGGATCAGATCTGAAAATTTCCACTCATAAATTAGCAACGATCGAAGGTTCTTCAATATTTAATAAAACTCAAACCAGCTACGGTACAAAGAATTCTACTAATATTTATTGTGTTAGAAACCTCTTCACTTTATGATCTTCCAAATTATTCAGTAGAAAGTCGATCACGAGAGCTGGAAACAATAAAAACACTCGGGATAGTTTTCTTCAAAATCATCATTGATTGTTACACTATTTCATGGACTGATTTATGTATAGAAGATTGATTTCTGTTATGCCAATCATATACCTATGGACTGAATGGGATTGAGATTCTGAGAGTGAGTAGACTGAGATACGAGTATATTATTATAGAAGTTTGAGTTCTGTTATGCCAATCATATATGGACTGAAGAGGGTTGAGATACTGTGGAGTGTAATTTAGTATAATATAATATAGAAAATTGAGTTCATTGTTGCGCCAATCATATATCGACTGAAGAATCGGTTGAGATACTGAGTGTGATTTATTTATAGAAGATCTGTTGTGCCAGTCATATAAGCCTATGGAGAGTAACAGTTTCTGTAAAAGGTACATTGATTTGATGAGCTACGATAAATTCCATAACTCTCTTCCATTCTTATCATTCATTGTTGTCTATCTCATTGTTCTCATCAACGTTTTGGCAGCTGTTTACATCGATCATGAAAATGCGGAAAGAACTCTGATAGCCCTAGTCGATCTCATGCTTTTGTTGATAATGCTATCCAACGCGATTAGAAGGAATATGAGGAATGATTGTAGAAATCTGATAAAACTTATTGAGGATGAATTCGCTGTAGATCGTCGTGAATTTGAGGGCAGTGAGGATCAACTGCTGAAGCTAGAAAAATATCATGAGAATAATAGGATTCATCTAAGAAAAGTTACAAAGAGTTTGTCAATATTTTTCACGATAATATGCGTTCTGTTACCGAACAGAAATATGAACAACTATTTTCTAACAAGTGTCGATTATGAACCGACTAGCTGGCCAACCACACAAATATCATACCATCCGCCTGAGTTCAATTCACTTGTGTTTTTCTTGTACTTGTACTTTTTGTACGGACTGCTTATGATAATTTTTGTTCTTGATGCATTCACGATTATTATTCTAGTATGCCTTTCCACTGAGAAAATTCTGTCAGATTTTCAAACACTCTACACATTTCTGGCCGACTTGGCGTGCGATTATCCAGATGACGACGCATGCTTGACGAATATCATGTCTATGAATAGCGGCAGGCGAAAGTCGACAAAGCAACAGGTTGGCTTGGAACAATCGACACATTTGAGGAAGGATATGGCTCGTATTGTGCATTGCCATCAGAACCTCATCAGGTGAGTTGAGTTTTTATCACACCAAGCTATTTAGTCTGTCCAGTGTCCAAGCAAATAATACATTCTGGCAAGAAGGGGAAATGTCTCCAGCTCAGTCAATAATGGTTCAAAAAAATTAATGTTGTCTCAAATTGTATATCAGAATTTTTCTACAATTTGAGACCAAATTAACAAGTTTTGAACCAATATTGACCAAGCTGGAGTCATTTCTCTATTTTGATAGAATGTAACTTATTCCTTGCTTGGACATGTAGGTACTATACTTTAATATAGCTGCTAAAGAAACAGAGTGCGGTATCAGAAGTATTATATTATTAGTATAAAATCTGCTCGATGAGCAAAGAAGAGATTCTGGCAGCGATGGAAAAATGACTCCAGCTCGGTCGATATTGGTTCGAAAATTATAAATTTGCTCACAAATTGTAGTCTACCTATATCAGAATGTTTCCTACAATTTGAGACTAAATTTATAATTTTTTAACGAATATTGACCAAGCTGGGGTCATTTTTCCATCTTGCCAGAATGTCTTGTTTGCTCGACCAGACTATATAGGCCTACTCACTACTAGAAGCTACTGCAAATTTAACACTTGCTATTTAGTGGCAGCTATCTCACTAGCAGCTTATAAAGTAAGGCTTGATATGTGACACAGGACTTTGAGGAATATTATTTCCGCTATAATTCGTCCTATATAAATAATGTAATATTCTACATATTGGAGACTAGTGGAGATATTCTGGTTTTGGATTTTTGAAAATTCAAAGAACGTGAAATGTAGAACACTGTATTTGATTAATGTTTCTTTTTTACAGAAACTTCAAGATATTTGTTGATAATTCAGAATTCGAGCATTCAGTGATTGTGGTGACAATAATGCTCTACAGCTGTACGGTGGCCTACTTTATGCTGACGGTAATTAAAGCTGACTCACAATAAATTTCATCATAAAACTAAATTGATTATTGGAGACTAAACTGATATATTAATTTGGTGTAATCGATTGAATATCAGCCTCCATTATTGTAATCAAAGCTCGGTTTTATTTTGATCTTATATGTGCAATTATGTACCGTATGAAAATTTTTTCACTAGGTACCAATTTATTTATTAATTTACATAGTTTTCAAATTATAATTCATTTATTTGAATGAGTAGCCTACAATAGACGTGGTATTGGATGAATTACAGTATTATTACGTCACAAATTTTTAAAAATATTCAAAGTAATAAACCACTCAAAAAGGTAGTAACCTGGTGCCTATATAGTATGGTCAAGCAAAGAAGACATTTTGGCTAGATGAGAAAATCACTCCAGCTCGGTCTATATTGGTTTTAAAAATATAAATTTGATCTCGAATTGTAGATCAAAATGTTTCCTACAATCTGAAACCGAATTAATAATTTTTGAACCAACATTGACTGAGCTGGAGTCGTTTTCCCATATTGCCAGAATGTCTTCTTTGCTCGACCAGACTGCTATTCCTATTGGAATATTATGAAGATCATGAAACGTTGAAACCTTTAGTGTTCTGTGTCAGAAGGTTAAATTTTCATTGAAGAAAGATTGTCTGTTATTTATGTTTTATCTTGTTCTTTTGCAGTCGAACGACATTCTGAAGAGAGTGAACTTCGCCATAATGTTTTTGATAATGAACATTTGTGTGTTCGCTGTGTTCTTCAATGGTCAGCGAATTTTCAACCAGGTAATGATATGAAGTTATTCTATCTTGTAATATTTTCGATTCATCAGAGTTATATTCATCAAATAAATAATTCAAATTTACAAACAAACTATTAAAATTTAATTTTACAAACTATTGTTGAGAAAGAAACTTTCTCTCTAAGTCGCAAGTGATGAGTATAATTGCTTTATGAATTTCTGCAATTAAATATTCCATATCAAGCTCTGTTGAACTGTCTTTAAGAGCTTCTCGAACAATTTCTATACTGGATATGACGACAGGCACGATTCTTAGGCCGTTATTACACGATAATTGTTCTATGATCATATGGAAAGAGATAGAAATATAGTTTCGTATTTTCATCAAATATGATCATATAGAACTATTATCGTGTAATCCCGGCCTTGCACATTCCAGATGGAATAATACCTTCATCTCCTCAGCAAGAGCTAGCTGCATATTTTGTTGATTTTTCCAGCCTGAATATTAATGATTATTTTATTTAATAATAACAATTTGAATGTGTTATTCTTATTGTTTCACTTCCAGTATCAGGAGTACCTATCTATTGATAACTTTGTATGTTGGCCTACATTATTCCGAGCTTTCCCGTTATCAACACCAATCAGCTACCTTGTTATCAGGTTTTTGTTGTTGAAATAAATGAATTTTGTTTGTCTGTCTAAAATTGAGTTTCCCTAATAATTTTATACTATCTGTTATAGAACGACATCTTGCGGCAAACCCTGGCAGAGGTTCCATGGACGGACAAGCCTCATTGGTTCAAGCAGACCCTGCACATTATGATGACAAGGGCTCACATTGATCTGGAACTCAGACCATTTGGCATTTACATACTGAACTATCTGTCATTCAAAGATGTAAGTATTCAATACATTTGGAAGGCCTAAGTTTAATACAATTGTTATCTAATCGTCAATTTTTTATTGATAGTTACTGTGAAAAAGTCCAAGACAAGGCCTAATATAATTGGATAAACTATAAAGATATATTTCTCTTCACAGATGAGTAAAATTGAGATGTATAAAATTGAAGAGATATATAAAATAATGAGTTATTTATACGGTCATTATACTGGTCATTTTATCATTTTACCGGTCATACGGTCATAAATAACGAGTTATTTATACAAAAATTGACAATGCACTCTTATTAGGTTTCTCTGTATTATGCTGAGATTTTCAATGTGTGCGCTTTTGCGATGCCATGTTAATAATAGAAAAATTTCAATCAAATTCAGTTCTAAGTTCTGAATCTACCACTTATTTACTCTTTCTCCACAATTACGGTTTCTTCTTTGTTTTGAACGTCTTCGTTTCGTTGTAATCAACTTCTTTATTGTTCCTCCTTTCATTATAAATATTGTACTTTGTACAATTAGTATGTATTAAATTCGTATTTTTCAATGTCTATTTAGCGATTTGTGTGTAAAATACAAGGTCTAAGTTCTATTCATTTTCTCATAATAACTTGGAAATTCAGATTTAAAGATTGCTTTTCTTGTTCTATCCTGCAAATTGCTTGATTTCATAGTTTCTTGGCAATTGGTTTCTCGGTGAGGGTGATCTATCGGTGAATGTTATGTTGAGTCACGAACACTGCGGACTACTCTTGGATGGGTGACCGGTTCTGGCCAAGTACACATTAGCGAGGTGGAACTACTCGTAAGGGTCTTCCCACCATTAAAAGCCATAAGAATATTTTTCTATTGTCTGAGATTTTGATCTTATGATTTTTTTCCAGTTGATGAAGACCACTTTCTCCATTGGAAACATTTTTCACACCAAGAAATTAGCTAGTCAAGGTCAACTGTGATAAGTACTTCAATGTTTATATTGATGCTCAATATGTTGAATATTGTAAGGCTGAATTAAAAATATTCCCAGAATAAATTTTTCCTTATGAGAAACCTTTATTCAAATAACTTTGTTCCATATGTAATTTTGGATGGTGTCACTGGGTTATAAAACAGAATGATAGCGCGCTAATAGCGGTTTGAGGGAAAAAGCTTTTATTACAGAGATTGATTCGTTTTATTTAATTATAATCATACAGCCTCTGTAGTTTTCATAATTCCTATTTCTTGTTTGTCTATTCCTCTCATTTCAATAATCCAAGATGAATTTTACAATCAATAAACATGAAAGAATGAAAAAATATCTCTACTCATTTTACAAATCATTAAACAATATTATAATAATTACACATAATTCATTGAGAGTAATAACTATCATTACCGGTATTGAAAAAATTCATTATAAAAGTAACACTTTTTCTTGGAATTCAACTCACAAGTTGGAATCCAACTAACTTTTTAATTTATTTATATTTGATCGCATCCTCCTAAATAAATAATATATAACTTACTAAACTTTATTCATCAAAATCGTCGAAATAAAATTATATCTACCTTTGTGTTCCCAAGGTGTAGTAATTTTGATAATACATAGGTAACAGTAAAATACAGGATCAATCCTTTTGAGAATATAATAAGATATATAAAAACACTTCATTGAGTGTAAAATGCGGATTGGTCAAATAAAGCTGGTAAAATCTAACAAATCAAACCAACTTCATTGTTCGATTAGAAAAATATAAAAAATAATGCATTACGTTACCATAAATCATTGTTCCTTGATTGCAATAGGTACAATGTTTCTAGTCCTTTTCACACTTTTAAAATTTCACATTTGTTTCTCTTCAAGCATAATAAATTATTATTTTCACTCTACATACACTCATAAATATTTGAAAATACACCGTCGTATATACATCATATACTCAGAAGAAGCTGAAGATATTGACAAACCATAACAAAAATATTGAAGAGTTCTGCTTTACTATCTAGTACCTTTTATAGCAGAATCCAACGAAATTGGCGTCTAGCGAATATCTGTTTCTATTGCTCAGCTCTTTCAGGACAATCTGAAAGCGGTCCACGAGGGCGAAACAGTTTGGCTGAAGTCACATATGACTCGATTTGCTCTCGTAGACCGCTCGCCGACTGTCTTGACGGAGCTGAGCATTAATAATAGTCATTCGCCAACCGCCACTTTCGATGGAGTTTGCTATATAGCCTAGTCTACCAATGTGAGGCTCAATATAGGCTAGAATAATAACCACTAGAAGAATTAAATGAAAAGACAAGAAACTGTATTGCCAAACCACATAGGCCTATTTATAAAAAATCGAGATACTGGTTTCGGTTGCAACACCATTATTAATCTAAAGGTTTATGTACCAGAGACTTATTATAATTGTGTAGCTACCAAAACCGGTATCTTGATTTTCTATAAATCTTTGATATGACAATATATCTTTATCTTTGTCTTTAAAATGGATAGGTATAATCTCCCCAATCAAAGAAACCCCTCTGGCAAGATGGGAAAATGGCTCTAGTTCGGTCTATATTGGTTCAAAAATTATCAATTTGATCTAGTATTAAGATAAAATTATTTTACATATTTATAATTATTGAACAAATATTGACCAAGCTGGAGTCATTTTCCCATCTTGCCAGAGGGTCTTCTTTGCTTGAATAGACTACGACAATATCATCTTCACAGCTACTCAACAACTGTCCCTGTCCTACCTTGATAGATTATCACCTTAGTTAAAGAATAGTTGAAGTATAAACTATCTATTTCAACTTCAACGTTCAACTATTTCAACTTCAACCATCCTTTCTATATGTTGGGCTATTACGCGCCTACTTGACACAATGCAAATCAACGGGATTATTGATGGTCCCCCGTGCTGGCAGATTGTGAATGGCGAACGTGGCCCCGGCAAGTGGCTGCTTGACCAGCTGACTGGCGTTGAGACCCTGACGCATGCTGGTGACAAATAACGTGTCCAAAGCGGGGCCACCGAAGGTCACCGACGTGATGCGCTCGGCGGGCAGCGTCAGAGTGCGCTTCAACTTGTTCTGTCGTGGGTCCACTTGGATTACCTGTCCAAACAAAATTTTACATGCACGATCAGTTAAGACAGGTTTATACGATGCCAATTGGCAAGAAAATAATTGTCATCTGAAGCTGAAATTGTCAATAAGAGTTTTCATTTAGCCATGTCTAAAATCAAAACTGTACTTTATATCAGCTATATATTTTAGAAGACAATTATTGTCTAGCCAGTTGGTATCTTTTATAAATCCAGCATTATAGTGACCGATATTTATCTATCTAAAATTGATATACAGTAGGCCTACATATTATAATATAGAGAAAAAAACAGGCTTCAGCCCTTATACAGTCTGTAACTTCAACGGTTATTGAGATGATTGAAAAAATATGCTTAAAAAACGCCATTTTTCAACAATAAGGGTTATAACTGGATAAGGAATCATAAATTTGTATTTTTCATTAATGGAAGTTGAAGAGAGTTGGATTCTAAAGAAAAAGTTAAATGGCAGCGATTGTGTAAATCGTCTTACCCAAATCTCAGAAATAGCGATCAAAATTTGACAAAACAGCACAAGTGATAAATTTGTATTTAGTTGCGATTTTTGATCGCTATTTCTGAGATTTGGGTAAGATTTACACAATCGCTGCCATTTAACTTTTTCTTTAGAATCCAACTCTCTTCAACTTCCATTAATGAAAAATACAAATTTATGATTCCTTATCCAGTTATAACCCTTATTGTTGAAAAATAGCGTTTTTTAAGCATATTTTTCAATTATCTCAATAACCGTTGAAGTTACAGACTTCAGACTGGTTTCATTGAATTCCTCGGCTAATTTTACATAGGAATTGATTATTTTAGATCCTCAGTTAAGCCTCTAAAAAATTAGAAAAATAAATATTTTTTGAAAAATCTGATTTTTCCGCCATTGTTATCTCGGTAACAAAGCGTTTTTGGGGGTTGGTCCCATGGAACTTTTTTATCTACTTGGTGTAAGGAATCAGCGTGAGAAGTATTGCACATTCCTCCTGAAACACTCTGTATACTATTCCTTTCCCAATATTGATTGAAGGATGCTGTAGACTGATTATTAGTGGCGGCCAGTCGAAAAGCTGTAGCCAATCACAGTCTTTGCCTTGTCTTGAGCTTGAACAAAGAAAGCTGTGATTGGCTGTATGTGTTTGACTAGCCGCCACTACTCACTCCATCTACACCAGGCTTAAGAGTCCAAACTAATAGGTAAAGTAGGTAAAGTTCACCACTGGAACACAGATATTTTCGATATCAAAGAAAATTTCTAAAATAAACTTCTAATTGGAAATGTTCAAATGATAAATTAATCAAAACAATCAACCATAATAATTGATTGGAAACTTGAAAATAATCAATTGAACTTCAGAAATTTTGAGCCATAATCAAATTATATTGTCATCTTGTAGTTCAATTTATTTTATTATTAGTTTGATTGCCACAGGAAAAAGCACCCTTACTGTCTTGCAATAAAATTTATTGGCAGTTGACAACTTCACGCTCCATTTTTAATCGATGTTGTTTTTCCATTTTTAAAATCCAAATTTTTGTTGGATTTTATCATCCATTAGCAGATGGGGATACCAATCATGCGTCAAATATTATGTTTGTTATTGGGCCGTCGTATAGGATGTGGCCCACGGACCGTAGGTTGGATACCCCCAGTTAAAAAAATATCATATTTTTATTTTTTAGTGATAAAGTTGATTGTTGATAGTTGAGAAAATCATAACAAACCCTTGATCCACCCCAGCAGGCAATCCACAAGTTATCCTGTTGGTCGATTGTCATACCGTCAGGATATCCAGGAACATTGTGCTTTTCGAAATCGAATACAACTCTTCTGTTACCTGGAATTAGACGAGGAAATTTTTATCACATCAATAAAAATACAATTTCAAGCAAGCTAGGCAGTTAAAATCTTATTATCATATTATCACACATTTCATGCGCATATGAATATGGAAGAAATGTTATTCAGATGAAACCTACGTTTCAAGTTATTATAAATAATTTGAATAGGTTATAATATACCGTACTTTTAATTGATCGGTATTCAAATGCATTTTTGCCTCAATTTTTGAGAGAAGCACACAGAAAAAAGTTCAAAGCTGGTTGACTATATACCATACTGTATATAGAGGCCTAATAAAGACATGAGTACGTTAGTAATTGGGATTTTCTAAAATTTATATGTTTCAAAATTATGAGCTAATTATTTTGAGGCTTTGACTCTCTATTATTATAAATAAATTATAAAATTAATGAAACTCTAGTACCTAACCCGCTTGATAATGTGCAATACCAGCACGATTGAGACAATAACTGTTGTCGCGCCAAAACCGAATGTACCTAATTCCACAAGAAATTTTTCATGTTCTTTTAATTAGAAGAAATTCTATTCAATTCACCACTGGGTGAAGGCGGTTGCTGATTGGCCGTAAAGTTAAGTCACGAATACGGTGAACTGCTGTTGAATAGGTGACCATCAGTATTCGACCAAGTAAGTTACACATTGATGGTCAGGTGGATAAACTATAGTCTGTCCAAGCAAAGAAGACCCTCTGGCAAGATGGGAATGACTCCAGCTTGGGCAATATTTGTTCAAGAATTATAAATGTGGTCTTAATAGTAGATCAAATGGTTTCCTACAATTTGAGATCAAATTGATAATTTTTATACAAAAAATGGCCGAGGTAGAGTCATTTTTCCATTTTTTTAGGGTCTTCTTTGCTTGGACAGACTATACCTTTAAGGGTCTCCATTAAAAGCCATACCAAAAAGCCAAAGCCAAAGAATGTTGCCTGTGTATAAGCTCTCTTACCTCCATCTGTGTTGCAGCGATATGTGTGTAGTAGGCCTAAATATATATAAAGTTTTGAAGTAACTTACAGTAATAGAAATTAAATAGTTATGTAGAAATTAGATGAATATAAATTAAGTTGTAGCCCAATAGTAATAGGCTAATATTGATGATAATCATAATTATATGCATTAAATATATAGTAAATTAAATAATGAACTTTAAAACTTAATTAAATTAAATATATGTATTGATAATATAAGAGTTTACAATTACGTTATGTAGTTTTTGTATCAGATGAATGGAATAAAATTTGATTTAGATTTTTTTTATCAATTAAATTACATCGGTATAGTCGGCTTACTGATAGTGACGCCATTGTAGTCGAACACGTCGACCTTCCTGGTAGCCGTGTCGGTGTAGTAGAGACGCTTCCTGTCAGCCGACCAGGCGAGGCCGTTGGACACAGTTACCTCCTGCACTTTTCTGCTGAGCGAGCACTCCTGGTTGGACCAGCTGTGCAGCGAGCCCTGGTTTGGCTTCACTGTGCCCACTGGATTCTCTTCGCCCATTGTGCCTATGCCCAACCGAATTTGATGAGTTACCGTACATAATTTATAGTAGGATTGTTATGGTCTGTCAAATAAGCAAACAAAAATTGCTGTCAAGATGGGAAAGTGTCTCCAGCGTGATCAATATTGGTTCAATAACATCCTGGTAGAAAATATTCTGATCTACAATTTGATACCAAATTTATAATTCTTGAACCAATTCCGTCTTGACCGAGCTGGATACATTTTTCCATCTTGCCAGAATGTATTCTCTGCTTGGAAAGACTATAAATAGAATAGTTCCAGGTAGCCTACAAACATAATCTACAGAAGGATTTAATATTTGAATTTGTGTAATATACTGATACAACATCAATATTCAAGTTAAAATTAAAATATTTCTCATTCCATGCATGAAAATATGCAATTGCAATAAATAGATATAAGACATCAATAGTTTCCTATTGATATCTAGACAGAAATAGCTTACTATTCGTCTGTGTGTGGGGATGAGGTCTTTTACTATTGATAGCTATAATAAAGGTCTAATAAGTCCATATGCTAAAATGTCCTATTTTGTTCACCAAGAGTACAAAGTAAAGGAATTAGAGTTTAAAATAGTTATTTATTATAATATAAAATTAAATGAATAGATTGTATCTTGAGGTAGAATTAAACATAAATACTTGAGGGATTAACCCATAAATGCGTGATTATATGATTCCTATGAATATATAGGTTGGTACTAATAAATAATTTATTGCATGAGGAATGTTAAATTTGTGTATAAGGCTCTGGCGGCTCGTGCCCACGAAACAGGTGAAGTGCTGTACAGTAAAAGATACGGGAACTTCACCTGTTTCGTGGGTACGAGCCGCCAGTGGTATAAGGAGTTACCAATAAGGAACAAACTAAAAATACTATTGACTAACTAATATGACGAATGTATATAATTGAAAATTTTATTTTTATACCTAAGTCACTGCAAGTATCTTACTTGAACCATTGAATATCTACTCTATTAAGTTCTTTTATTGTATTTCTTGAACTTTTGAATTATTTTGTTGTGAATAATTATTGATATTTAATTGCCTCGGCAATAAACCTACATATTTTTTTAATAGATGAAAATCAAAATCACAGTAGCTTACTCTTCTACTATTTTTTATAGTTAACATGCTTCGCTCTCATAAGAGGCATTTTCAAGTGCGAATGAGAATGAGAAAGGCAACTGGAGAGTTGAGAATACCTATTAGAAGAGCAAAACATGTTATTGTGTTCAAATAAAATATATGTACTGAAAAAAGGGTTCTGTAATTCTGATTTTTATCTATAAATATACTTTGATTGTAGTCCTAGACAAGAAGGAAACATACCTAATTAATATTATTCATAGTATATATAGTATATATAGTATATATAGTATACAGACTATATAGTCTGTATACTATAGTCTGTCTCTATATAGTCTATATATAGTCTGTCCAAGCAAAGAAGCGTTGACCCTCTGGCAAGATGAGAAAATGACTTCAGCTCGGTCAATATTGGTTCAAAAATCATTGATTTGATCTCAATCGTAGGAAACATTCTGATCTACAATTTGAGACCAAATCAATATTTTTTGAACCAATATTGACCGAGCTGGAGTAATTTTCTCATCTAAGCAGAGAGTCTTCTTTGCTTGGACAGACTTTATATTTACCTGCCCACAAAACGCCGGAAGGATCAGCTTTAGCATCGTTTAGTCGGTTGCCTTCCTTGTCGTGGTCCACGGCGTCGATCGCCTGCAATTCGTAATCGCTGCTAACTCCGTCCCAAGTCAGGATTTGGATGCTCAGACCGAGACCAACCACAAACTGATTGGTTCTGCCTCTGATCGGAATAACAAACGATACTGTATCATCTGCAAACATCAACAGAAATATAGTTTTTGAATGCAGTAATCTTTTATATACCGGTATTAGATGTTTTATTATTGATTTATTGACCGAACGTAAGTGATAGGTTCAAGTCGACGATTTTGCATTTGTTTGTATGTATGTATGTTCCGCATTTACGACTGAACCGACTGACTTACGGCAATACATTCTAATGAAATTTGACAGGGATATATGTTCCTCTTGAAACCGCGCGTCGATGTATATGTAAGGTTTTTTGACAATTTTCATATTAAGGACGAAAAAAGGATAAAGGATTGAACTATTCTCTGATATAGGTATACTCCATAAATGATTTGATAGTATATTTATGTTGATAATACTAAACATATGATATTATGACATTCATAATAGAAAAAATTCCTACTTTAGATGATATTCTTTTATTGCAGTCAGATGAGATATTTCAGATGAATATTAAGGAAAGTTTTTCTATATGCGAAACGGTCAGACGGTCGACCGCAAGCTTACAACAAGAGCTGTGATTGGCTACAGCTGTTCGACTGCAGCCGACCGTCGGATCGTTTCGCATGAAGGAAAACATCATTACAATAATTATAGAGACTGAGCACCCTCAAATTTTGGCGAATCGTGACGAACTGATGCCTACATAGAGCGTGACTGTGGCCACTGCATTGCTGACCAGACTTCCTCGCGCCGACTTTCGGAATCGACGCACAATCTGAACCTACCGTGAATACAGACAGTGCTTTTATGATGCAGGGACCATGGGTGACTTCGTGAGGTCTACCGTTCACAGAACTACTAGTTATAAATAGTGTTGCTAGCTCCCGAAATATCAGTAATCATATGCTTTATGATACTATCAGTTATAATGATAGTAGACTAACTATACAGTTTACTTTATATATAACTTATATAAGCAGTAGGCCTAAGGGTCCATATCCACTATACTGTCAGTTCGGACTGTGACAGATGACAGTCAGAAACTGTGATGGGGAAACCAGCAGTTCAGCTGTAAACCGATTGTTGGACGATCAGCTGTGGACGATCGAACTGTCAGTTCAGACTGTCATCAGTGGATGTGGACCCTATCAACATTCGAATTCGAATATCTCTGTAATATGTTGGGTGGTAATCCAATTTAATATTACTGTAACTTACTTAGGAGGATAGTAGTCTAGAGTCTACATAATAACAAGGCGGAAGTATAAAATGCAAACAGAAATTTAATGTTTCCGTTCAATTTAGACTATATAGGCCTTTAATAATAGGCCAAACCTATTTGTAGAATAATAATTCTTTCCTGATTGTTTTTGTTTTGTTTATGAGGGTGAAGCCCACATGAGCTCATAGGCTTGTGCGTGGGTAATGAAATGGATGATAGATGACGACTACTTTTCAGGTAGTCGGGACCGACGGCTTATCGTCTCCTCCGAAAGACGGATTTAAAAACATTATAAAAAATTCATGAAAAAAATTGTAATAAAAGTAATAGCCTAGACATAATGTCTGGCACAATTATTTAATTGTTCTTTCTCATACAAGATTGCTGGAAATGAGAATGAAGCAAAGATGAATTAATCAATAACTTAAAAAAGTCTGGCACATTCTACGAGTAGAACATATAAGATATAAGCAAGAGTGACATGGGTTTCTAGAAAGAATAAATGAATACTTTCTGATATTACACTCCCTTATCACACTTTCGATGTACAATCTACTGAGTGTCATATAGATAGCTCCCTATAGTAGTCTGCCCAAGCAAAGAAGACATTCTGGCAAGATAGAAAAATGACTCCAGCTCTGTCAATATTGGTTCAAATTGTAGATTAGAATGTTTCCTACAATTTAAGACCACATTAATAATTTTTGAATCAATATTGACCAAACTGGAGTAATTTTACCATCTTGCCAGAATGTCTTCTAAGCTTGGGCAGCCTATAGCATGTCTGCAAATTCTCTACAAGCTGCCGAATTGTAAGTCGTTGCACAACTCAACACAACAATCTCACACTGTCATAACGTTTTTCGGTTATATCTTTTGAACCATATGAGCAAGAACGATGGGACAAGAATGAATGTTGAGCACTAACGAAGCACTAACGAATGACATCAATTTGAACCTTGTATCACATCTGGGAGTCGAGATATGAGTGGGGTGCTAACTTCACGTGAAGTCAGCCCCTCCCCCCCCCCACGGTTTTTCGATCATAACTCCTGAACCATTAGAGCACCTACAATGGGACAAAAAACACTATCCAGCACTAACGAAGCTCTAACCATCCATACCACTCTCATCGTTAGTGCTTTTATGGGGGGGCCAACTTCACTGACCTTCTGCATACACTGGTTTATTTATATTCAATATATATATATATTGAATATATTATATCTCTGGGTTTAATAATCACACTACCACTATTTCCAGACCCAAACTACAAAACTTTCTTTACTCACTGAGCTCGACAAACGAGTGCTTGTTAGTGGCCGGGTTGACGCGGTGCACCGCCTGTCCCGCTATGTCGACGAACAGCAACACCTGTTTGTGAGTGTCCCAGTGTGGACCCTCGCCATGCACCACGGGCTGTGTCACAATCGACAGAGTCGGCTTCAGTCGGCTCCTAGCGTGCAGTGATGACACTCGGCACTCGTCCAACCTAAAAATTAATTCGAATTATTATTAGATACCATATATACCTGGTATTATTTTATACACTATAATATTCCTTTATGTATATATATATAAAAGTGCGTTTATGGTGTAATAAACAACAAAGTACAATAATACATTTAGATATAGATCATATGATACATTTGATATTTATAGTACATATATTATAGTTTGATAATTACATATAGATATAGATCATATGATACATTTGATATTTATAGTCCAAGAATACAGTAAAATAGGTTGTTCTATTGTTTGGCACCTCAAGATTATCAAGCCAGAGTACCAGAGAATACTAATTCAGAAAATGATTAATTTTATTGCGGATATGATGCCCACATAAGCATTTTTAGCTTGTGCGTGGGTAATGGATCTTGAGTGCTACGGTGATTGATGAGGTGAAAAACAGCCATGCCACTGGGATTCGAACCCAGACCTGCGGCAGTGCTAGCGGACTGAAGGTTGTGACGCCCTAGCCCACTGCGCCACCGAGGCCGGCAAATTCATAGTCTGTATAATAATAATATATCATACTATAATAGATAATACATCCTATATACTATCTAAATATACCTAACTTCGTCCTCCCAGGTTTAAATAAAGGTAGCCATTCAATTCAATTTAGGCTAATTCAATTCAATCATTTGATGATGTATGTCAGTACGTGCTCCACCATCAATAGAAGCTGTGTGCTACAGGATATTACTATTTTTTCCAGTTTTAAACCCATTGCTAATTTTATCTCAACTATGATAATTATATAAGCTGAGGAAGAAGCACAACAAATCAAAAGTCACGTGAAATAATCATAATGAAAGCCGTGGATAATGATAAACTGCAAATGGTACAATCTCTCAGCATTATTGAGGCTGGGTGCAAGGTCACTGTGAAGGTTGCACTTATATAACACAAATAAACATTCATTTTTTATGCACCGATAATCCTGGAATATCCCAGTATAATGTTAATCTGAGAAAACATCCCAATAAATAATAGTTAATGTATTATTCTACTATAATAGATAATAAGCCTAGATCCTACCAAGGAAACTTGAATACATTTATCTAGTAGGCTACCATATAGATTAATAGATTCACTGCAATAGATTCATATTAAAATTCTCTTTGCTAGTACCGTATTCTTGAATCACACTATGTGAATAATAGAATAATATAATTTATTACCAGTTTAGTTAATTTTTTCCATTTTCTTAAACTTCAAGAAATAGTAATAGGCCTATTAATAATTTCCATTTCTACCTTTATTCGTGAAGATATTTAAATTGGGATTTTTCTCCATGTAGCTACTATTCAAACTATATAACTTTACAAATAATATGAAAAAAACATAATGCTTGCATTTATTTTACATAAAACCATCGTTTACAAATATTATTGATGACTTGTGTAGAATTTTGGAATTTGTGAGCAAATGGTGAATTTGAAGAAATAATAGAATTGTATTGTACTCAGTGTATTATTAATCTATTATGAAGTAGAATATTGATGTGGGTACTATAAAATCTTTATAAAGAAACATATAAGAATAAAATAATTTGCGTGAATTGTAAATAATTTACTATAAAATTTTAACGAAAAATGTTTGAAATTAGAATGATATGCATAGATTGTGGATAAACATATACTATACATTGCTGATTACTTAAAAAGTACCTATACAATCTTTTCCAAACTTCCATGAAGCTTATCGTATAGTCAGTACCGGTAGGTATAGGTTATACCGCTACATGATGCGCATACATTGCGTTCTAAACTCTTTTCAACTTCAAAGTGAGCTGAGCCGTGTGTATTCACATAATTATTATACACTTACCCTGTGATAATGTACAAGAATAAAATACGAGTCACGAGTGGTTTCTTGACCTGAGAGTGAACTTTCCTTGTACTGCGATTTCATCAAGTCTTCCTGCTATTCCTGGAAGTTTGCCTGTTTTATATAAAGCAAAAACTTATATCTCTTTAAGAAAAATATATTAGCTTTCCCTGAAAGTTGTCGTTTTAAAGATCTTGACAATTTAGTTCCTACTGGGATGTCTTTATGCTCTGATCAACAAGTATTAAAGTGATTTCAATAGGTTCCTTTCTAAAATTTCAATATTTTCATCGAATTTAATAATATTAACTGTACCGTATATTCTTTGTATACCCTCTGTTTATTCTTAGTCCATGGTAATCTATATAATTTTCTAAATTAAACAGTGTCTACCACATATTTCTATGGAACTAGAAATGAAAACATCATTAGAGTTCAACAGCTCAGGTTTACTATTCATCAGAAAAAAATGTTGTAAATGTACCGTACGAAACTTTACAATAAGCTCTTCACCAATATAAATCAAGTCATTGGCTCTTTGCATTACTTATCTGAAAGAAAATTAATTAGTGTACTAAAATCTGAAAGTTTGTACGATGATATACCTATTGTATAAGAATTTTATGAGATTGATTGAACCAAATATTTGTATTTACTAGTCTATAATATTTATTTATTAGTCTATATCTGTAATATGCACGTTCATCAATGCATTGTTTATGATGGAAAATATTGTGCTCCTGATTCTGAATATTTTAGTTGTTTTAGTTTTTGTAGGTACCCTGATTATGGATTAGCCTATATATCTTGAAATATAAAACCCAGATCCTCTGTATCTTGTACAAAAAACTATAAGCTAAGCCAGCAATATTTTCCAAATAAGAGCAATAAGTAGAGTACTATGAATCTGTAATTTTAAAATAACACCTTAAAGATTAACTCAATTCTACAAATATAAGTGAAGAGATTATAGAAAAAGATGGATAAGTGATTCTTTATTCTTTCTTTACAATTGCGACTTGGTTTCCAAGTATTTTGAGCAAAGGATGAATGAGTGATGATGAATGATAATGATGATGAAGGTTTAAGATGTAGGTTATATGTCTATCCACAATGTCCATATATGCTCACAAATTTTAACTCACAAGAATAAAAAAACCATGATTTATCAATTTAAAATTTGAAAGGTTGGTAAATGATTCAAAACAGCATCGAAAATATCTAAAATGATTGTCTAATGCTACATTGAAAACTTGGATTTTACGGCTGCCAATGATGTGAAAGATATTCAAGCCTTCTCTCATATAGCCAAATTAGATACAATCAAAATCTCATTTTAATTTAAGAAAAAATATTATAACTGGGCTAGAGAATGTGGTATATGCAACATAATTAGTGGGTTCTGAACATTATGCAAAAAAGAAAAAGTTGCACTCATGAAATGAGATTAGTAGAACTGTATAATTCCAAACAAAACCAGTTTTTAGTTCTGTTTAGTTTAGTTCAAGAATTAAGTTCTGTTTTGTTTTTCAAATATGCGAAAAAATGGAATACCAGCATATTTAAGTATCCAATATAATCAATTTTATTATAGTTTCTAATCTCATCTATGTGTTGAAATGCATGAAGTAGGCTATATACTGTAAGCTCTGCAAGTTACGATCGATGGCTATGATTTCCTTCAAAATTGATTAATCTGATATGTTGATGATTTGATTCGCAATGATCTTCATCAGATCAGTGTGAATGTAACCTGTGAATATTACAGAAATTTGAAGGAATTTCACAATCATGACCATTGAATAAAGGTAGATAACGAGCGATGAAGGCGAACCAGATGAGAGATAAATTCTCATGCATAATTAGCATATCGCATGACCAGTTCAGCCATGAATTGTATGAGTAGCATCATTGAACTCTAGAAAAATGATCATGACCTAGGATATTTCAATGCTGGTGGAAAGATCCTGAAAGACAGTTACCGGTACTTACGTCTTGCTCATTTTCTAAAGAGAAGTAAGTTACCTACAAGGATCTGCCTGATTGTATCCAGAATCACCCAAAAATTGGTAAACAAAATTTAAAATAATCTCAAGTGAAATACTAATACAGTACTGAATTTCTTACAAAAACCTTTCATGATGCTCTATATGAGCTTCTTCTTCGACTATTAGCCTATAATAGCTTAATCTAAGCTTCAAGCAGGTTTAGATAGAACCTATTTGAAGGTATCAGTTTTAAAGAAAGAATCATTTGGTGCTTTTCCGATACCGGTAGCTTCTATTAAATATTTAAAAAATCAGTTTTATAAATATAGAAATTATAAATTTAGTGATAGTGATAGTAATAGTCAACGATAGTAATGATTACTACAATATACTCTTATAAACCTGTTGCTCTTCAGTGTTAGGACACTCGAGCACCATTTTTGTAGTTCTACTCAATTCGTATTAATCAGTAAAATTTGTGAGTGATAAAAATGGTAAAGAGTTTATTTTTTTCAATCGAAAAATAGTACCTACCTATCATTGATTACTGCGTAAACTTGAAAAATTAAATTTGTCATGATTATTATTATTAGCGTATATTGCCTTTATTTGGTGGAGAGACCAAACGCTACGTTCCACCTCACCTAATAAATTACCTTGTTTAGTAGAAAACATGGTAGAAGTTCTTGAATATGTTCACAGTTGTGATGAATACTCGAATTGCTCATAATAATATTGGTATGATCATCAATCTATATAGGAATTCATTGAAAACAATGATGGTTATTTATTGAAACATGAGACTCATTCGTGAAATCTAATGGAAAAATAGGTTTTATTATCGTAACGCATTGAATTTATTGCGCTCAATTAGAAAAAATGAAAGTTGAAATTATCAATGCTACAAAAATAAATAAAATTCGAAAAATATGAATAAAAGAACAAAAAAATCATAAAGGAATAAATATTTAGTAGAAACTAAGCAATTTTTCAAGAATTCATGAAATTTATTACGGTAATGAATAAATGAACAAAAATAGATTCGTAAACTGATGAATTCAAGATAATTATACAGTAAAACCAGAGACAATGTATATTATATACATATTATAATACATTATATTAATATACAATGTCTCTGGTAAAACTAAGAAAATTTGAGTGACCGAAAACAGGACCGGATCACCGGTATTTAGCCTACCTAGGTCAGTTATGCTAATAACTTGTGGACCGCAGAGGTTGACGTAGAGAATTTAGCTACCTACTATTTGTAGGTATAGCCTACTTATTTGTAAAAAGCTTTTTTCACAGTAAAATCTCAATCTTGTGATGATTTTTGGTGTAGAATATTCAATACTAACTTGTAGTATTTACTAATGTAAACAATGAATTTTTATTTGATTTGACTTATTTTATTTAAATTCTATTTGACTTATTTAAATTTTTATTTGAAACAGGCTCATAATAATAATAATAATTTTATTTAAGTTTCAGTTTTTAATTATTTCATCAATTATGAGGCCTTATAATATATTTTAAATAATATAATAATCTAAATAAGAATTATTCATTCTTCCTTCCTTGTAATCTATGTTATAGGCTACTATCTACTTCATCAAAATTATCTTACCAAACAAAATGTGACAATAAGATAATGGCTATGTAAAGCACCCATCGCGCCATGATAACACTAGCAAATAAATACGAAACACGATCGATAAATAAATAAGCAAAAACTGACGGCTATGAGGTGCGTACTCACTGTACCACACCAGAAAACCAACTGGGCTAGGATCCAACTTGGTGAAAGTCGGTTCCTTCTAATCTCAAGAGGCAACCTTTAGCTGAAGAAGAAGAATAATAATAAAGAATGCACGTACTCACATTGCCGCCTTGAGAGTGCGGTGGGCGGGGGATAAGGTACCAGGGGGAGGGGGCTACCTAGACCTTGAATTGCCAGCTCAAACAATTGATCAAAAAGAAACTCGTAAAAAGTCCCCCCTACACAATTGACGACTTATCATACACTTCAATCTATGTAATTAAGGCGCTTAGTGTTTATACCGATTCAGTATCACTCCAAGTAGTATGTCCAAGCAAAGAAGACATTTTGGCAAGTTGGGAAAACTACTCCAGCCCGGTCAATATTGGTTCAACAATTGTAAATTTTCTTTGAAATTGTAGGAAACATTCTCATCTACAATTTGAGACCAAATTTATAATATTTGAACCAATATTGATCAAACTGTAGTCATATCTACATCTTGCCAAAATGCCTTCTTTGCTTGGACAAACTATGATAATGAATCGCGCCTTCCCTCCTTGTAATCAATGTAGATAATCTATGTTCAATGTACGGTAATCAATGTTCTCTTTAGCTTCACCTAGTTATCAATAATCGATTTTATTACTTTTCTATACATATGATTTACAAGAGTACAGTAATTATTTTTATTATCATACAAACATGATTGATGATAGAAAATCATGCAAGAATAGAAAACACACCAGCAATAGATATGCGAGGTTCGATATCATTAAATTTTTAATAAAAATTTGATTATAGTGTTATGTATTATAGCTTGTACAATGATTGAAAAGAGGACTGAGAGAATTCTATATGGAATGTGCTAACTCCAACACTAATAAACTCATGTAAAATGTTTTCCAGGCCTACTTATAATATAATATAATATAGGCCTAATATTCAAAATTGAAATTGAAAATCACAGCATGTCAGCATTCAAATACTATTTAGGAGAAATTGACGAGTTTAATAGGCTACTGAGAGGGTGCTGTGATTTCTATAATTTTCATTTCAAATATTTTACATTTAAATGTTTATCAGGCTACTTGATTTGTCGAACAATGGATTGAGGTCATAAACAAATGCTGTTAATAAAATCAAATTTGAGAAAAGTAAGTGCATAGACAAGTCTATACTGTAATCGGGGCATACACAATGCAAAAATTAAAAATCGTTGTACTATAGAAGGGTAAAGTAATCTAATAATTTGTGAAATTTCATTGTTGTTAAACTTATATTGTGATAGATTGAAACCAAAAATGGTTTGAATTTATTATTGAATTGGAAATACTTGAAACTATTAAGAATTTTGCACAAAATTAAGTAGGTACACTGTAGTATTTAGGCTAAGCATATCGAACCATAAACAAAAGTTATTATAAACACATGCAGTATGATGTCTTTAAAATCTGAATGCAGATTTTACTGTCATCACGCAAGGCAGGTATGAATACAGAGGCTGTTTGAGTATAAGTTACTCACATAGTATGGTCATTGAAAGTTGAGCTTTTGATTGGCTAGCTCAGTGGGATCCACCATATACTTATGCCAATTATTCTCATAAGATTTGCATTGAAATGATACGCAATAATTACATGTTTCTCGAGTTATACATTTCTCACCCAGAATTGCCTCTGTCAGTTTCAACATTTTGAAGTTTTAAACGAGAAATCCAAAGTGAATAAACTATTTAAAATGCTAGAAAAGTAAAGTATCGTAATTTTTCATGATATTTTTTATTGAAAGAAGCAGTTGGAAAAACAAGTGAATTGGTTCAAGTTTGTCTGTAACCAAGTATTTGTCACATCATAAACAATTATTAGAAAATAGGGCGAAATTATGGTGGTTGGCGATGAAAAATTTGATCTCAGTAATAGAAATTTGAACGTTAACAAAACAGTGGAGCGATCCACACCATAGCCACTCTACGATTAAACAGTCTCTGTAGGTTAAAGATATGCCCACGCTATCTAGCAGTTAAGTAGAGAATTAATTTCAAAGCACGCAGTCATCCGCGCTTCCAATACTGTAGCCTACCGATTACTGTAATCGGGCTAAAAAGGGCTTTTTTATAGAGCCCTACTGTAGTCTATCGATTTCTGATATCAAATTTAATAGTTCGTTTTATTAGTTTTAATAGTTTCGTTCTAATTGTTCCTACAATACTGCAAGAATGATTTTCTTATTTAATCTAATAATTGCCTTTAATCATACAAAGGTAATTTACCCAGTTAAGACATTTGTATAGTATTAACTCTTTTTCTTAGTTAGTCCGTCCAGTATACATGTAGCGTATATTACGGCTATCGAAACTCTAAATTTCAGCTCTGTGAAAATTAGCTATATAACAATAAAAATTGCAGAGTCCAAAAGATTGGAATGAATAAATTTGAAGCGATTGATTATGTTACAATTTTTCAAATTAAATAATCTAAAATATTCTGTTATTCACTGAGATCTTCTGACCTAGCAGTGATACCTATAAGGAAAAAATGAAATCACTTCACTGAAACATTTCAGACTAATAAATATTCTGTTAATTTAATTGTAACGTTTCTTTTTTCCGGCTTATAAGCTTATAAGAAACGTGACTACTTTTATTATTATGAGGCTAATATTGGTAGGCCTACTTCATACGAAAATTTTTCCATCTTGAGCGGAAATCGAACTGTGGATATGCTTTTCTGGATATTCATAATGTAAAATTACCAATGAAAACCTGTTACAGAGTTGAAATATTAAACTTGTCGGTCAGTTGATATAATTCAGAAGAATTTCATACACTTCTCAAATGTTTAATGTTTCCAATTCTACTACGAAAATATTATTTTAATAACTTCGTGGAAAACTCTCTGAACAGTGTTGCCGATGTGAGATGGAAAATCGGAGAAAACTACTACAATATTGCCAGGATATTGGAGAAAACTAGAGAAGGATGGGAGACAACCAATAAGAGAGAAGGAGAGAGAAAAAATGATTGGGAGAGAAAGATAGAATCGCCAGAAAATCATTACTATAGATTTTCACAGTTGAACGAATAACTGACTGCTGTTACAGTTCGTACAAACAGAGAAGAACGCTGTTACAATGTAATTTGTATCATAACTGGGTGTCTTCTCAGCTAGCGCGCAGCGTAGCTTCTCTATGCGAAAGAAGAGTTTTGAAGAGAAGGAGATAGAATTTGAGGAGGAAGTCGATTGTGCAATTAGTGGGAGAGGAGAGAGTGGGAGAGAGAGTGTGATGAATGAGAAAAAGAATGGAATCGTGACGATAGATCAACTGAAAAAAGTCACAATAAAATTTGCGCTTCCAGAGAACTCTATCAGTGCAGTGGTCGGTGCATATTGTGACGGAATGAGAAGAGTTATTTGCGCTTTTTTTACATCTATCACTTTGTTTTTTCGGATTTTAGTTGGTTTTCTAATTCTGGAACATCTTGATAATGTGTAAGTAATCTTCACATCAAATTACATTACTTGAGATTAATTATTCATAATTTTTTATCATTCAACAACACATTGACAACGTGTGAGTAAACTTCACATCAAACTGCATTACTTAAAATTTATTTGAAAAAATGATTTCTTGATCAATATTCAATTCTTGCTCATTCTAGAACACATTGACAATGTGTTAGTAAACTTTGTATCAAACTACATCACTTATGATGAATTTTTCTGAAATAATAAACACCGCGTTAATTTATTTCAATCAAAATAACAATTCTTCAGTTCCTTATCACTGTTTTCACATTAACGAATAGCCAATCAACTCCTCTGTTGTTATGATATTGTAATTTGGCTGTCCAAATGATTTACTTCCAAGTTTCCCAAGAGAATATTATTTAAAGCTACATAATGACACCAATTAAGAGTAGTAAAGCTTGTCCAGATGAATCTCACTATTCCAATTCCCGGAGTTTATACGCATTATTTTATCATGGTCAACAAATTTCACTGTATGCAGGTTACAGAGTGATAAATTTGACTTTTCCTTGAACACAGAGGTACCGTACTCAACTTATATAGATTTGAGAATCAGCTTTTTTGATAGTAGGCTACTTACAATTTGTGTTATTCTTAATGTTATACCGTAAATGTTGTATTATTATATTGTTTATTTTTAGTGAGAATAAATTTGATCTGATTTCATTTGATTTGACTAAGTGTAGATTTTTGGATTGAATACAAACTTGTACGAGCCCCAATGTGGACTATACGTCATCAGTATAATTTTCAATATAGGTACTACTGTTGTTGAGATAAAACTACTTTACCCTTGAAAATTAGCCTAAATTGAATGATTTGAAAGATATCGAAAACTCCTGAATATAAATGCTATAGGCGAACACTATAATTCTTTATTAACTTACTGTACAGTGCTTTGAATTGATGACATTCCAATAGAAATATCAAAAACAATATTTTTTAAATAAAATTTACACCGTGATCTCTACAGAAATAATTGAGCTCAAGCTGAAGTCTTCAAGGGTGCGAGTTGATAGGAAAAGATAATAATTGTGTGATTAAGATGATATCAAGATTCATCTGATTATAGTCTTCAATAGAAGTTCAATTGGATAAAAAACAAATTGACATTTCAAATATTTACGATTGAAAAACAGTAAAGATTTTCCATCAAGGCCACTTCATGAAAAACATCAAGAGAGCTCCACTTAATAGGGATCTGAAATCAGTGAATAGAATGAAAATAAATATCTAGTTATTCCTGAATTCAATAATATATAACCGGTATATGGATTGGAATGAACAAATAATGATCCACCGAAGTCGAATAGTATAATAATATTAGATAAATAAATAAATAAATATTGCAAGTATAGAGTTAGATAATATTGCGAGCATCGTCCTACATCAGTATCATATCAATAATTAATTTCTCGAAAAATCGGATAATTTTTTAGTTTGAAAGAGTTTAGTTTAACAAGAAGTTCATTATTCTTTCGAACTTGTTATTTCCAGTATCTTCATTCAATTAATGGATACTTTGATTTAAACATTCATACTTCTTGGCTAGTAATCAATTCTTAAGCTTCAATAATAAATCAAACTTACATAATTAATCATATTTTACGTCAAAATGTTTTCAATGAAGCTGATATTTTACCAGCTATAAATTTCCATCTCAACCTCTTGACTTCCCATCCCCCTCAATAACGTCCCATTAGAAAGCATGAGTCAACAAAATATCTGAATGAAAGTAGACTATTTTTTCTTATTGCATGCTAGTTAAAGCAGATACAAACGAAAGTGGCCATTAGCGAGTATCTTTCATTGAAGCTCAGCTCGGTCAGGACAATCTGAAAGCGGTCTACGAGAGCGTAATGGTTAAGTGAGGTCACTTCTGTTTCGATCGCAGACTGCTCGCTGACTGTCCTGACAGAGCTGAGCATTAATAAAAATCATTCGTTATTCACCTGTTCCATTGGCGTCTGGTATATTTGTTTTTTAAAGAGTTAATTTAAATGATTCCAGAAAAATCGAACGTAGTTGTGAAATGCTCTCTAAACTATTTTCAGGTTCTGTATATTATCTTTTGACTGTAACCATGATGGCCCAGCAACAATATTTTCTGATAATATAGGAAATAATTCATTTCCTATTGTATTGAAAAGCTGCCTTTATTATTCTGATATTCGACTCAGTGATCAATTTACGTACTGTTTACAGATACTGTAATTTATTATTGGATGGAATCAAAAACAGCATAAAATGGTATCCATCAATACCGGTCGTATATAGATTATAGATATAGCAAAAAACATGCAACTAATGACTTTTCATACTTGAAACTTGAATTTAATTATTTTTTAAAATTAATATACACGCCACTATAATGACTAATCTGAAATTTATAGAAATTGATTGAATATGAATATCACTGGTATGTGTTTCCATAATAACTGATAAAAGTCAATATTTTTATTATGCATAATAAAAATATTTAAAAAAGGGTACTTTGATTTTCATCATTTGAGTATTTTGATAAATACAGTTGCCCTGAAAAAATAAGTACTGATAAAAGTCCTACAGATCTATCAGAAACTCTCAGAGTGAATATTGATTCTCGACTTAATTAGTTGTTATTGATTGATTGTAGTTTTAGTTTGAAGTGTTGAATCATAACCGTTCTTATCCAGCTAGTAAGAATACTTTTGAATGTTTCTTATCCTGATCTACAAAAACCTTGATTGAAATTGACCTACCCGTATAAAATTGAGTAGAAAAATATTATCAATGAACAATAGAATGGATAATCTTCAAAATACTTTTAATTGAGAAATGAAGACTTATTATCTCGCATACTCAATGTGGCGGAACTTGCCGGACCAATAGTGCTGAAAGCATTGAATTTGTCAGAAAAGTGAAAGAATAATTTGTCAATAATTACAGTAGTAACCTCCAGTCAGTTAAGCAAGGTCTGTATAGTAATAATGACTTTCCAATTCACCGACGTTATGGCTTTATACTCTAGTTTATGTTTTCACTTTCTAGTTGTTGATGTTTTACTATCATGCTAAATTTGCAACAATGTAGCCCGGTGTTGTTCAAAGTACAATAGCTGTGTTAAAACATTCAAAAAGCTTTGTTGCAGTGACTGTTAACTTCCTTCTTCATTTTTCCTGCGATGTCTATAAAAGAAAAAATATGTTTCTGAACCAGCAATGATAAGTTAACAATTCGAAGAAATTGACAAACTTGTAAATATTCTCATAAAAAATAAAGAAGCTTCCGCTTATTAAAATTGTGGCTCATTGAAGATTTAGACTTTATCCACTAGCAATGAAGAAAGCAATACTGTTTCTTACAGACCTGATAAGAGTTTATAAATGGAAGGATGATAATGAACAATAATAAAATCGAATACAAATGCAAAATATGAAATTAATAATACAATTATAACCTATAATCTTTATAATTACATACAAATAATGTAGTATATAATCTGAAAGTTGTATGTGTAGATCCAAAAGTAACTCAATTAGCAGATTACAAATGGATATGCATAGGATTATAATCCATAGATTTTATAAATGCACGTACTTTTTCTCTAGACTAGGCCTAAAAGGCATAATGATGATTTCATAAATACGGTACCCTTATCTTATTTATATCTAAATTACAAACAGAAATAGTTTTATCCTGGTGTTATTCATAATAATAATCATACTACTAACTTTCTGCAAACATGAGGTAATAATAATATAGCTTTGTGTAATCTCACGTTCAGATTTTCTATATTTGTTGTGATATTTCAGTCTTGCAGATAATGACTGTATCTGTACTGGTAGAATAAGAAAAAATAATATACAACTTGGGTAATTTCAACTCCTAATTGTTTATTCAGTGAGATCTAGAGTTCTAGACTAAAGTATTTTATTTTAAAATTTGAATATACTTCTAACTAGCGTCAATTCAAATTTTGCCGCTTGTCGCTACAGCAAAACAGTCAGCTGATCAAGCTTCCAGATCCAACTTCTCACTTCTCAAGAATCAAGCCAGCTGCTTGATTCTCGAATGACTATTTTAGGTTATGTTTGAATGTTTATCTTTTATTAATGTTGGTTCTAATTGTTTCTCTTTAAAATTGTAGAATGTTTTGTCTGTAAATCCCGAAAAATAATTCAAGTTAATCATCATGAAGCAATAGGTATCAGAGTACAATACTATCAAACTATCTAAACTAATCATTTTTAAGACTTTTGTTGGTGAAGTTTTAAATCTGAGTAGTTTTCTTCTGGTTTGATATATTTTTTATATAACTCATTCTTATAAAATCACGAAATTCACAACTCATTCAGTTTCAAGTAGGCTTATCCTTTCATTTTAAAATTTATAAAAATGCTCTTTCAACATACTACCGTAGCCTACTTCAGGCAATAAAGGGTAGGCTAGACCACCAATATTTTAAGGTTCAGGGTTTTCATCATTTTTTTTATATTAAACCATAAAGATGAAGGTAATTGATGAGTTTTGAATATGGTATTCAATAAGTATTATTAATGCTTATTAATAATATTAATTATAAGTATTAAGTGTTAAATCCCTGAAATTTACAGTTTTCATGCTCATTATGATGGAATCCCAATTGCTACGGCTATTACTTTTAAAATGTTGAAGATTCTTGCTTGACGCCCTTCAACTCAAAGATTGACTCGATTTTTTGTTGCAGTGACGGTGGGCAGTGTTCCAATTCGATACCAGACGAAACAAGACCGGCATTGATCGCTGTGACCCCTCCGGTGCTACATGGCGAGGGACCGCACTGGGACGCTCACAACCAGGTGCTCTATTTTGTCGACATTTCCGGCAATACTGTGCATCGACTCAATCCTTCCACCAATCAACATACATCGATCACACTCAGTGAGTTTTTTCATCTTCGTCCCGTTGGAATGTTCATTTTCAAGTTTTAGTTACTGCAGTATTTGAGTCTCATTATTGAAATTATAAGGGTGCATTCATAGTGGGGTGAAAGATTATATGATTAAAATTGAGATTTAGATGAAGATGTTAGACTGTGGTTGGTGCGATATCCCCTTCCATAGAATTGCGTTGACTCAAATGTAGAGAAAGTAAGATAATTCTATTGATTAGAACAATAATTTGTAATTCTGTTATTGGATAAAAATATTATCTTCATCAGAAATTAGATTTCCTTTCAAATTTCTCGAATAAAGTAACACATGTTTGATTGTTTTTAGAACTGTGTTTATACTGGAAGTATCAGCTGCGATGGCTTCTTGTTAGTTTGGTTCTATTTTGCTCTAAAATTTTCCCAGTTTATTCAAAAATCCCAAAGTTTTTGAACATTTTTATTTAGTTTTTCTGACCAGATCTTCATTTTTAACAGTGAACTCAATCAAAATTCAGGATTTTGTAAAGTGAAAAGTGTTTTTTAAAGTTAAAATTGTAATGTAAACATTCAGCAACCATCATCATTCATTCACTATGTAGCCTAAACATCATCATCCACTTATCACCTTTGCTTAAAATACTTTATATAAGTCGCAATTGTAACAACAAATAATAAACTTCAATCAATAAAATAGGATAGAATCAATCTTCATCTGAACTTTCGATCAAATAGAAAATATCTTGAATCATGTGTTATTTATTTGAAAGATTTGAAGTGAATTCAGAAGGAAAAGTATTTTTGATGAAGGTAATATATTTGTTTCCAATAACAGAATTACAAAATGTTTTAATCAATAGAAAACTCTTATTTCTCTATCATATTTTAAAGTCACGCCAATTCTATGGAGGGGAACACACCATTCACAGTTAAACATCTTCCTCTCAACATCAGGAGAGTCTTAAAACACAAGTAAGCAAGAATAAGTATATTCTGTCCAAGCAAAGAAGACCCTCTGGCAAGATGGGAAAATAATTCAAGATCGGTCAATTTTGGTTCAAAAATTATCAATTTGATCTCAAATTGTAGGAAACAATAATTAATTCTAAATTTATAATATTTTTGAACAAATATTGACCAAGCTGGAGTCATTTTCTCATCTTGCCAGAGGGCATTCTTTGCTTCACAGACTATAGAAACACGAGCTAAACATTTCATTTTTCGTCATTTAGCATGTCTGTGCTGAACATTTTTCCATCCAGTTACATCTTCAAGTGAGTTTGAATAATCCTTTTATCAATACTATATCATGACATTCTTTCAAATGTTGAACTCAGATTTTTATTATAATTTATTTACTCTTTATAAAGTAGAATTTAGTCCTTTTCTTACATTTAACCTAAAGTATCAAAAAACAAATCTCTTGTATGATTGCAGACAACTCTGTATCCTTCGTGATACCAATACGAGGCCGTGTCAATCAATTTATAATTGGTTTGGGAAGAAGTTTGGCCGTGTTGCATTGGGATGGAGTCAGTCCGACATTCCAGGTGTTCGTTAAGGAATCGGTGGACGATGACAGGCCTAAGAACAGATTCAACGACGCTAAAGCCGATCCTTGGGGAAGGCTTTGGACAGGTTAGTGGAATAGAACCATTTATAAATAATTGTTATCAAAGTCAAAAACACACTGAAAATGTAGATTATTAATTTTTGGCTTTGAATAGCCAATTTCCTAAAGTGGAATGTTCTCTGTCGGGACAGTAGGTAAGCTCGGATGACGTTTATTGATTATTCTCAGTTCTCAAAACAGCTTACCGACTGCTCTGACGGAGATGAAAATGAATGAACGTGTCATTCGCTAATTGCCCTAATTTTTGGTACCATCCTGAATATTGTATTTCAATTGTATGTATTTAATGTCAAATGTTCAATAAATATTCATACTTCTCAATCAGTTTCTAAAATGTGTAACTTAGTAGGTAAATGTTTATTTCTCCTAATTATCCATGAGCATGCTGAGAAGGTAGACTTTCTACTACATTTTACGACACTTCGCTTATTTCACTGATAAATTCAACTTGAATACTTAATTTAGGCACCGTACTCTCACTTTTTTGGTTATTTCAAGTGAGTGATGTATTGTATGCGAATCAATTGAGATTTTCAAGAAAATGAAACACTCAAGGCCTCTTGATCTCCAATTTAAAGATATCTGTCAATATATCAATAATTCCTTCCAATAAAGAAATGTAAAATTCAAATTTACAATAAAACATGTAAATGATAAGATTTTCTATCTAGTGTTCCAAAATCTGTTTTCCTATTCGGTTTCATGTCATGTAACTTATAGTTTGTCGAAGCAAAGAAGACATTTTGGCAAAATGGTAAAATGACTCCAGCTCGGTCAATATTGGTTTAAAAATAATTAATTTGGTCTCAAATTGTAGATCAGACTGTTTCCTACAATTTGAGACAAAATTTATGATTTTCGAATAAATATTGACCGAGTTGGAGTCATTTTTTCATCTTACCAGAATGTCTTTTTTGCTTGGACAGACTATAGTCATATCGAGCGTAGAAGACTACTTGAGCAGACTATATGTGTCCGCATTTTTTTGGTCGGGACTGTGTCGTTTCGTTGACGAACCATCGCAACAGTAGCCACCCTGGATGGGTTTGTCTATTCTGTCATGTTATGAGGTATAGTCATGTAATAAAAGGCCTACTACTGTTTAATTATTGAGAAATAATAAGACATAGATGTTGTGAATACCACTAATTTTATTTTAAAAAAATTATAAGACATCTGTGTCTTATTATTTCTCATTATGGAGAAACACCACAATATCTCATCAAATACAATTGATTTTTTTATTAATTATTGTATTTTGTCATAACTGTATAATTATTGTATGTTGTCTTGACCAGTCAAGTAACCACCAGCAATTGATTGATAGGTATTTGAACGTAGGTACAATGGGCGAGGAGAACCCGATCGGCAATGTGCAACTGAACCAGGGTCGACTGTATCGCTGGTCGATGGTGAAGTGTCGACTGGAGCCACAGCTGGCACCCGTCAGCATATCCAACGGCATCGCCTGGACCAACGACATGAAGTCTATGTACTACGCCGACAGTCCAACGCGGCGTATTGACGCGTTCGACTACGATGGCCGGAGTATAAGTGAGTAGCCTACAGCTAGTGCTAAAATTGGGGCGGTTTCGTCTGTCCGTTGTGCGTTCTTAATGCTGATGTTGTCTTCAAACAGTCTGCGTAGCTGTATCGAACAAGCTGACCAGAGTTGCGAATATAGCCTCCTCTAGACATTTGATCACTAGCTGGCTGATAATTTAGTTACTTGCCAGTAATTGGAACGTCAAAACAACAAACGATTCTGCCATAATTTTTCAGCTCTAGTTATGCAAAAACTTATTACGAACTTGTCAGTCTCATTAATTTTCACCGCAAGATACCTAATAGAGCAGATTATCGTGGACTTTTCAAATATGATGCATAATATTATCATGAATTGATAAGAAGACTTTTGTTTCTGAACGACAGTGTTGAAATTAACAATTGTTTTAAACGCAAACGATGGTAGGTTATTTAAGTATTAATCTCTGCTAAGAATCTGAAGTTATAGAGGTCACTGTTCTCAAACTCATTGATAATATTTGATGTTATTGTGCTACATCTCATTTCTATTTCAAGATTGCTTTTCTAAATACAGTATACCTCCAATTTTTAAATCCATGTTTTTTCGTATATGAATATCACAATTATCTTCCTGCCCTGAATACAAAGTATCATAAGATTTGAGTCATTTTACCCTCATTGCTTTCTTCATTTTCATGAATTCGAATTAGCAGTCCAACATGAAATCTTGAATGTTGAGATTTGGAAAAGTAATTTTTTTGAAAGGCTATTATTCCATAAAACATGCTCAAGATATGATTTGCTTATTTTCAGCCTTAATATTTATAATACTATTAAATTTTGATACTTATTATTCATCATCTATTATTACAATAAATTGTCTATCAATAATTGATTCCCACATATTATTACCTTTTTTAATTATAATTCATAGATGTTCAACCTTTCTCAATTTTTTCAGGAAACCGAAGAATAATATTCGATTTCATAATAAATAATGTGCCAGGGAATCCAGATGGGATGACTATTGACCGCTGGAATAATCTATGGATCGCTTGCTGGGGCGGATCACGTGTGAGTTTCATTGAATGATTTTATTAAAAAAATTAACGATATCAACTTAATTTATTAAACTTATAAATTAATATATCGATATTTGAAAGAAACAAAATCTAATCAAAATACATTATCCACAATATCCACGATTATCCAACTAGGACTAAAGGAGATATTTATGTACCTAGGTACAAGCTAAGTAAATCTCCGTTAAGCTTTCCAGTGTTGGGGTTAAAATCTTTCAACCTTTTACCGGAGAAGTTTCAAACTTCCAGTAGAGAGATTGAAAATAGAGAGCTAATTTTGCTCTTCACCAATTTCGCCTCCTACCGTAACCTTCTCCTCCATTCCATTTATTTATTTAAGTATTGCTTCCATACATGGTATGATTACAAATTTGATCATTTTTCTTGTAACAATTGCCACTGAAGTTTATATAGAATAATAAATAATGTCCTCTTTAACAAAATCTGAATTGAATAACTTTTTCCCACTGATTACAGTCCATTTGCAGTCCAAAATATCAATCAGATAACACAAAAGATCTTAGCCTCATTACTTGACATACAAAACTAAAAACGTCTTTTATTTCCTGATCACCACAAATGTTCAAAATGTCATTCAGGCTACTCAGAAAATATTTGTACAGATATTTTTGTCTGGATCCACTATATAATTCACAATGCAGGAAGATGTGCTCCAGAGTTTCGTTCACTTCAAAGTTCCCACACATTAGACAAGGCACTTGAGGGTTGATTGTATACTTGCCACCATTGAGGTGGAGAACGATGGTCTCGGCGTGCATCGAAATTCTAAGCTGGCTGAACAATCTGATTCTATGCTGAGGTAAGTTGGATTTAAGGTATGGTGCCCGATTGTAGGTTGTTAACTGATGATAGGCCTCACATAGCGGGGAATTAACTGCCGCTGCCGCATCCACATCAAACAATATTTGACGAAAAGCTCTGAGAATTTCTGCTTGGTGAGCCTATTCTACTTGCGCGTCTTGCTGAGCCCAAATGTGACCGTAACCTATGTTTTCGAAGAATTCTTTCATCTGTGAAGCCCAATTGTATTTAATATTCTCATCTGTGATATAAACTATATTCTATTGAAAATAGTATGTTGCTGCCTATTCATACACACATATAATTATGTCGAATATTCAAATAAATAAGGTGAATATACACTGTACACTTTCATGAATTTTATAGTATTTGGTAGTTTATTACAATAATGTATAGTCTTGTCGAGCAAAGAAGACATTCCTTCAAAACGGAAGCTATTAAAAGCTACCAGAAGTCTAAATGAAAATATTCCCTTTCTTACCAACTGTCTATCACCATCAGTCTGTTGAAAAAAAAGTGATTTTACTCTAAACTTTTCAGATCTGCGCATGCGTGGTTACACTATCACTTGAATCGGTCATTTTGAAGGAATGTCTTTTCTATTTACCATACTATATTTGTATTTTTTTATTCAATTCAATTTCAATTCAAATAGTGAATTAGGGTTAAAGATGATTGATACAGTGTATAGTTTTTCCGGCATTAGAATCATCTCAAATCCAACTTCTAGTAAAATTATTATTTTCTGTCCAGGTTATACAGGTGGACCCGCAGCGCAGTCGGCTGCTGAAAACAATTCTGATGCCGGTCGAGCGTGTGACGTCGGTGACATTCGGCGGCGCCCTGCTCGACATTCTGTACGTGACGTCGATGCGCACCGGCCTGAATGCGACGCAGCTGCAGTCGCAGCCGATGGCCGGAACCACGTTTGCCGTCACCAATTTGGGCGCCCGGGGCACCGTCAACAATCCGGCCCAGTTCTATTGTGTGCATAGGAAACGGATCAGGCATTATAGCGGGTAGCGATAGGTATGGGTGCCAGGAAGTTGGTTTGGGTGCATTCATAATGGGTTAAAAGATGAAGATGAAGAAGATATTCATTAAATCATATGCTCACTTATTTCATTGTGTTTGATTGGTACATCTAATTCATGGCTATAAACTCATAGCCCCCTTTAATAGAAGGCCCTGCCCTAATAAAATGACCAGTAATGTCCACTCTACCACTTAACCACGTCACCAGCAAAATACAAAACAATATAAATATGCAAAGTGGAAAAATAATATCTATATATGCAATAAAAATAAAAGTTATAAATACAAGTAGAAATTACTAGTGGAAATCAAATAAGTTTCATATTTAACAAATGAAAGAATAAACCAAATAATAGCATAATTAAGATTTTAGTAATAAGCAAAAATAAAAGAAAAACTGCTAGAATAACAAGCTATGATGTGCGGAATAAATTAATAATTCATTGAGGCAGTTTAAAGGTTTAAATAGTATTGAGTACATGTAATGCTAAAATAAAAATGATTTTAAAAGGGTACTTTTATTCATATTTTCAATAGAAAACATTGATGAGTAGACCTGAGAAAAATAGAATAATGAGTACAGTTAAAAATAATACAAGTTGACTTGGTTTTTCTCTCTTTTGAGCATAATATTCTCATGAGATATGATTTTGAAACTTTTCTTATAGAATACTTTTTGTGCTTTCTGTACTGGTTTGTGGCAGAAATCAGCAGAAAAGATTGAAATAGACAGTTTGTGTCTAAAGATAGAAATAGACAGAAAAGATTGAAATAGACAGTTTGTGTCTAAAGATAGCTATGATTTGTATCAAGATAAATGGGAGAACGCACACAAGAAACGCATCCATTGAAACAGCTGGTTTGGAAATTATTTCAATGCTATTGAATGAACCGACTCTACATAATTGCCAATTTCAAGGCCATGACCATATAGTGAAGGTAGCTATGCTTTAGCTGATTCATGAATTTCAAGTCTAGTGATATCCTCATTTTCATCTTCATTTTTTAACCCTTGAGTACACCCTTGGAGTACAATGTATAGCAGACGGTTGGTGTAAGCCTTTTATTGATGCTCATTGCTCAGCTCTGTCAGGACAGTCGGCGAGTGAATTTAGCTGAGATCACTTTAGACTTACAGTTGTGAGAGGCAATCGGGTCCGAGGGTCCACATCCACGAATTTTTTTCTCAAAATCGCTACTAAACATTGATTTTTCACAAATGCTAAATCTCATATAATATATGCTTTCAAAACTGGCACTTACAAAGTTATCAACTCAGTTCTGTCAAAACAGTCGACAAGCGGTCTATTAGAGTATATCGTGTAAAGAGTGACCTCAGCTAAACTTTTCGCTTTCGTAGACTGCTTTCAGACTGTCCTGACAGAGTTTAGAATTAATAGCAGACATTCGACAACCACCAGTTACGTTGGGGACTATACTGTATCTTGTATTCTATTTTCTGCCAAAAATGAGAATTTGATCAGTCGAATATTATTAATTGTACGATCTGTTATAAAATAAATGTTTCGAAAATACTCTGACTTTTCAATAGTGTTCTAACATTCAGGATACATTCCAGCAGGAAAATGTCGAAAATTATTGTCCATCATCCAATCTTTGAAAACCACCTTCATCCTTATTTTATAGGCTACGTTATATTACATATTTATATATTTAGCGTATGGCTTTTAATAGTGGGGAGACCCAAGGGTTGTTCCACTTCGCCAGATAACCTCATTTTCCACAAACGGAGACATGAGTTATAGTTCTTTTAAAAAGTTCATTTGAAAAAATAATTTTTGATTTCAAAACATTGTTGACTATTAAAACTGAAGCACTTCACAAAATCACTACACCATAGCCGAAAATATTGAATTTTATATTACATTATAATACAGTATTCAGTAATCATCCACTTTATCCTATATCATAATAATTATTTCAATTTAATATCTACACAAATCAGTCCCATTGAGAACCTCTAAACTCAATTCGTTGAATATTGAATTAGAAAGGAAGAAGATTGAAATAAGGAGAGGGAAATCTAATTTAAAAATACATATAAATGCCAGACAATCCAGTTTCTAAATAAGGTGTTCAAAATAATGTATTTTATTTTATTCTTGGCAAAAATATGATAGTTTCAAGTACATTTTGCGTTATTAAAAGCTGCACAGCTCTGATATTTCTTTCATTTTGTCCTCCAGTAAATATAAGAGGTCTGGTTCTGTTCTAAGTATCTCCGTTGCTTCTCCCAGTATTTTCATTGGTTCTGCCAGGTAGGCCTGAAAAAAATGGTTCTATTACAGAATAATCAATTGCATAGTACAAACATAATGATTGTACTGAAAGAATAATCTTCCAATTTTACTTCATCCAGCTTGTATGGGCTTTGGACGTCTGTCCAAGCAAAGAAGACCCACTGGCAAGATGGGAAAATGACTCCAGCTCGGTTCAAGAAATGTGGTCTAAAAGTAGATCAAATTTTTTCCCACAATTTGAGATCAAATTAATAATTTTTGAACCAATATTGACCGAGCTGGAGTCATTTTCTCTTCTTGCCAGAGGGTCTTCTTTGCTTGTACAGACTATACTATAGAAGGGTATGAATACTCTATAATAAATCAATACTATTCAAAACAAAGTTTCAGTTCATTGTAAAAAAAATTAAGGTGGTTGTCGTTTCCATTTGTGTCGTTCCATTTATGTCTGAACAGCTGAAGTTCTATGCAAACAGTTCATTTAATGTTACTAGTCAGTAATTGGAACGTACAAGGCGAATACGAAACCGCCTTAATTTTTGGCTATTGCGTGATTATATTCATTGTTTTAATAATCCTATTGACTGATTGCAAGACAAGTAGCTGAATAAGACTTCAAGAAATTCCACGATATGCTTCTCCACTGGCTGCAATATTGGTGTAGTCTGTCCAAGCAAAGAAGACCCTCTGGCAAGATGAGAAAATGACTCCAGCTCGGTCAATATTGGTTCAAAAAATATAGCCTATATTTGGTCTCAAATTGTAGATCAGAATGTTTCCTACGATTGAGATCAAAACAATAATTTTTTAACTAATATATAGTCCAAGCTGGAGTCATTTTCTCATCTTGCCAGAGGGTCTTCTTTGCTAGGACAGACTATTATAGTTTCGTATATTTGTCTCCAATAACAGAATTACAAATTGGTCTAATTAATGGAATTTTTATACTTTTTTTTCCTTACATTTGAAAGTCAGGCCAATTCCATGGAAGGGGAACGCACCAACCACAGTTGAACATATTAATTTTCTTCTTCAGCTTTCGACCCGCCACTATATAAATTCACCCTAAAAGTTGATAAACTAACCCACTATGAATGCACCCTAAATTGATAGAATAAAATACGGTATACTGTACAATGCAGAATACTGTACAATACAAAATACTGTACAATACAGAATACTGTACCTGTGCCTCATCTCCAGTGATATTCTCATTCTCAAACTCATTCTTGATATCCACCAGTCTCGCGGCCTGCAAGTCGTATAGTAACAGGCCTCGGAATCTAGTAATGCCTGGCTCAAGTGTGTCGGCCGCCTCAAGAAGTTCTTCACATATCCTTATTTGCAGTTTCACTTGCTCCTCAGTCAGTTCTGAAACGAAAAAGTTTAGTGAAAACATTATTAAATATTTATGAAATTCTCTGTCCATTCTTGAATAAGTGTAGGCCCATTGTAGCCTACCATTGTGAAAATTGTATTGCGTTGTGCATTCATATTTTTCACAGAATGCACTGTACCGTATCCTTCTAACATTTGGTTCAGTTTCCAATGTTTTCAGTTATAAGTCTTTAACTGTCTCTAAGGCTGAGGCCGCACTGCCGGTTGGTAGAGCCTGGAGGGTGGAGGGTAGTTGGTAAATCTATAGAACATACACACCATCCACAGTTTGTTATGAGGGTGAAGCCCACATGAGCTCATAGGCTTGTGCGTGGGTAATGATATGGATGATAGATGACGACTACTTTGAGGTAGTCGGGACCTCCGAAAGACGGGGTGGCCGTATCTATGTGATTGTGCTGTGGTCAAAAATTGTTCCCAGCTTGGGATTTGAACCAGGGTCCACCTGGATATCAGACCGGCGCTTTATCACTCCTCCAACAAGCCACCCAATACCAAGCCAGTAATACATCATATGAATGGTATGTGTTCAGCCGCCATCTTGAAATTCTTAAATATGGACAACATAACCAAAAAACAAAATGACATCGTACCATTCATACAATGTATTATAGGGCTCTATAAATACTTTATAGTCTTTATAGTTCCTTAATGTACTACTGTGGATGGTGTGTATGTTCTATAGATTTACCAACTACCCTCCACCCTCCAGGCTCTACCCACCGGCAGTGCGGCCTCAGCCTAAGTCTTCTTTGGGTTTGGAACTATTTATACAAGATTCTCAATGAATCCTTTTGGATCCTATAATCTAATAATTCTAAGCAAGGCTTTAGTCTGTCCAAGCAAAGAAGACCCTCTGGCAAGATAGGAAAATGACTCAAGCTCGGTCAATATTGGTTCAAAAATTATCAATTATATCTAAAATAGTAGGAAACAATTTTATCTACTGTTAAGACCACATATATAATTCTTGAACAAATATTGACCAAGCTGGAGTCATTTTCCGATCTTGCCAGAGGGTCTTCTTTGCTTGGACAAACTATACTATAAGAAGGATGTTCCATACCTGCCTGCAAATGGACCAAATGCAATCAGCTCTGAACTGATCTACATGTCACTCTACAGAGACTAATATTAATGGTGGATAAAATCGTGTATGATTCTAATCACGAACATGATTATGAACTCTGTTACACTATTTATGATTAAATTCATATGATATTCATATGATGAGTCTACGTTGTTCAGAACTTGGTGAACTCCATCATTTTTCTACAGTGAAACGCCTGAAAATAGTCCAGTGAGAGTTGATGCAACGTTGCCAATTCAGCTAATTATTGATAAAAATTGATTAAACTTTTCATTATTAATTTAAATTTTTTACAAAAATAATTCGATTTTTTAATAATATATCTGAAGAAATGGCAATGTCTATGAGTGCGGAGGGATGAGGGTTGACTCTGCTGTTCCAGTTTCCATTGGACTATTTTCATGCGTTTTACTCTTGTTTCCGCAAAACAAACTTATCATGGTGTCTTTAATTCCAAGAAAAGGGTTTCTATTTTAAACAATCATGGTTCTCTTGAAGAAATTTCCATGATATAATATTGTCAACAAAAACGCTATAAATCGACGCTCGATCATGCTTATTACACAGATTAATAATAATTTTGAGAAATTACATTATTATTTGTAATTTAAAATTTGCCGAGTGAATTATAATAGCCTATATTATGTAGGTAGAGTATTCGTATTATTTTTTAAGCCAAACAATTTTATTCTATTTGAATGAACTTACTTTGCAAGCAGTTGCCATATAGCTGCGACAGAGCATGCTTAGCCTGCAACAGGTGGCTATTGGTCGGATGCAACACCGACTTGGCGTCCGAGTACTTTGCAATAAACTGTTCCAAGCCATCTATTCCACCATTCTTCAATCCGTCCAACTCCCGTTTGATACTCTCATTGCCAGCGATCATCTGACGAGCGGCTATTTTGTGCGAGCACTTTTCACACTTCCACTGCGACGTTTCTTGCAATGGCGACTCCGACACCATCTTGGCGCCACATTTCGAGCACAAAATGCATCCGACATAGAGTCCCAACTCGGTGGGATCCGAGCAACGAGCACAACAACACGAGAAACATTTCACTTGTTGCAGGTGACTCCTTCTAGCCAACGTTCCCCATAGAGTTTGTGTATATGTGGTTGTTATTACATCACCTTTTCTAATATCCTCACTAGCTGTGACAACAATTTTGAAATCATCATCAACATAGATATGCTTCGTATTGGGTACACAATCGTGTGACAACATGGCCGCTTTCAGGTACAAACCTCTCACTTTCACATTTCCCGCCATTTTTCGAATTTCGAACGCGTTCGTGTCCAATATGGCGGCCACTTTTAGAATTGTTTCAGCGTCGAACGGTAAATCCAACACTTGTTTCACAAAACCTACTAGATTCTCGTTGAGCATACGGTAAAGGGGTGTGTTTTTACGAGTTTCCAAATGAGATTCTAGAGTGAGTAGGGTTTTGAATTTGTTGTCATCGAGTAGTAAGCAGCGTAGAGGGAGTATGACACAGTAGGCGGATTCGGGTTTGGGCGCATTTTGATAGGTTATAGTCGATGTAAATCCGTTCTTGTTCATCAGTTGACATTCGAGCTTGTGTTGCGGAAGCTGCTCGCAGCGCGGGGCACACAGCGGCCACCCGCACTGTGTGCATTTGTAGTAGTTGGGCGGAGTTTCGTCGTCGGGAGAGGTGGCTTTTAACGTTTTATTACAACCCAAACAAGTGGGCAAACTGCATAGTTTCGGTCCTAAAACCAGTGGCGGCTCTTTGATGATTGTTTCTCCAGTTTTAATGTCGCGCGTCGCCACCAGATGTCGTCCGAGCGTGTTGCTTTCGACCAACTTGTAGCAGCTGCACTGCAGCTTGTGTCGCTGCTTCCAGTCGGCGATCTGGTGCTCGCGGCTGCAGTAGTTGACCGCCTTGCAGCCGCCGCACAGCTGTCGGGCCGGCTGGCCGCACATTGCGCACTTGTTGTCCGACATATTGTGACTGTACTACAAGTGCCTGCAACAAAATATGATTGAACCAATAGTTTTCAATGATCGTTATACACATTATATGTTAAGCAGGGGCCACACCAACGTCTGCTAGAGGTAGCGAGCTCGCTACCGCGGTGGTAGTTCAGGCCACACCAAAAAACGTCTGCTAGCGGTAGTTTGGTTTTGTTTTTGTTTTGATGAGTTATATTCATTACTAATATACATTTTAATACATTACAATACATTGTAATATTCAATAATACGAAGGAATTATTAAACGTCTATCATTATAGTTGTATGGCATAAATCAGTCATTAAATAATTTAAAAACTCAAAAGATTTGAAAAATTTGAAATTTAATATGATATTCAGTCATTGAATATAATATCATTAAAGTATGTGCTTGAAGTAATTTGTCAATAATAATTCATGTGATATGTATCATTATATGAAAAAAGATAAAAGTACATCCTAAAAATAATAGGATATATCAGTATGTAGATTCATGCAATATTAAGATGATATTATGTCCATAAGTAGAAGATGTGAAAATGGGAAGAATATAGCCTACTACAAGAGTTCATGATTATAAGAGTTATTATAATTTTTCAATCTATATAATTATTTATATAATATATAAAAATATATATAATATATTTATTATATTATTTATATTTATTATATATATATATGAAATGTATATAATATATAATTATTAATTAACATGTCAATATTTTTAATTGCAAATACCTGTTAATGAATAGAATATAGTATAGAACTTCTTGTATTACTTTGCAATACGCAGGCCGAACAAACGGAAATATATCATTGGGTATCTGGACACGCAAGATGAATAAATTTAGTGAACAGTACCATTTTTATTACGAAAATGATGACCTGCAATGTTGATAATGATAATTCACAATGAGTCAGGTATAACCCCGCATTCTTTATAAGCGTGAAATACGAAACAGAATAGTATACACAAACAAAAGAATAGTATGACTACAAAAGAAGAAGCATGTTATACTAAATTTTACAGTAGTAATTGTAAGTGAAAAATATACTGAAGAACGTGGTAGTACTTTTCTGCGCATGCGCTACCGATGGCGAAGTTTTAAAACTCGCCTTCCATGTTATTCAATTGTGCAGGCCAGACCGAGCTCGCTACCTCGGCGGTAGTACCACCAGCAGACGTTTCAAAAGTTCGCCTGGCTCAGCGAAGTAAAACTACCGCCGAGGTACTACCTCCGCGGTAGCGAGCTCGGTGTGGCCTGCTCAATTGAATAACATGGAAAGCGAGTTTTTTTAGCTCGCTACCGCCGCGGTAGCGAGCTTGGTGTGGCCTGCCCTTTATTGATACACCAACTTTTTTTTACTTTCTCAGATTTTTTGCAATATCTGATTTCTATATTAGGTAGCCTACTCTTAACTCAATTTCTATCAATCAGTAAATCAATTAATTGATTGAGATTACATATATAGTCCGGCCAAGCAAAGAAGAACCTCTGGCAAGATGGGAAAATCACTCCAGCTCGGTCAATACTTGTTCAAAAATTATTGATTTGGTGTCAATTGCTGGAAACATTCTGATCTACAATTTGAGACCAAATAAATAATTTTTGAACCAATATTGACCGAGCTGGAGTCATTTTCCCATCTTGCCAGAGGCTCTTCTTTGCTTGACCAGACTATACTAATGGAAGAAATATTTATCCCATCAATTCTACTGTTTATAAACGTAGGATTGCGTAAAAAACGTAGAATTACTGAAATAAAACACGCTTATTTTGTCAATTCTACCGTTTATAAACGTAGAACGATTATTAAGTATGTTAACTATGGAGTGTGTTTCATTATATGGATCGATTCTTTAACATCGTCAACGATTCAGTCGAATAATTTTTATTTCCTAGACTGTATTCTCATTCTTTAGATAGTCTTAATAGGAATTGAGATGATCAAGGTAATTTCTTGTGTTTGAGATGTACCGTACTCTGCGCACGATACAATCTCATGATTGGTCGCTAGGAAGCTTCTAATACCTTTATTGACTGGAATTGACAGTTGAATGGCTACGGTACAAATAAATTCACCAGATACATAAATTATTCAATTACTCACTGCATCGTTTGAGCCTATCAGTTTGAATTAGTTTGAAACGGGCTTGTAGCTCTGTTCAAATTGGACAATATTTACGCTTTCGTTACGTTACGTAGCGTCCAACGTTAGTTAGTCAATTCTTATTCTAAAGTTAGTTATTCCTAACTCTATTTTCAGTTGTTATATTCATAAAAAAATTATTATTATAAATTAATATTTATTTTTATCGTTATTTCCAGTTGTTCATTAAAAATAATAATTATTATGAAATACAATAGTTCTACATTTTTCCAAAGTAAAACAGCAGGCCTGTGCATAAGTCATACCGTCGGCACCTATAAATAAATTCATCAATTATTTATATATTCACTCGATTTCAGTAATACAATAGAATGAGAAAACAAGTGTTTGCACAAACATATAAAAATGATGCATAAAAGGTATAAATTAAAATTGCAGGAAATTTTATATAAGTGTAACCTCATTATAAATTGTTGGTTTCTTTCAAAAAATAAAGCTGAAATCAGGATACAAATTCAAATTTCATATTTGGTAACAATAATAATTGAATAAAATTGAAAAGTTCTGTAATATCTACGTTGAAAAATAAAACGTTCAAACATTCTCAATTAACCACGTTTTCATCGCTCTATATATCTATATAATGGTGGTCACTATATGTCCACCTACAGTCTATCCAAGCAAAAAAGACCCTCTGGCAAGATGGGGAAATGACTCAAGCTCGGTCAATTTTGGTTCAAATATTATCAATTTGATATCAAATTGTAGGTAACAATTTGATCTACTAGTGAGACCACATTTATAATTCTTGAACAAATATTGACCAAGCTGCTGGAGTCATTTTCCCATCTTGCCGAAGGGTCTTCTTTGCTTGGGCAGACTATATTAACTGTGGCCTACCCTAAATTTTTTCTTATTAATAAAACCTTAATCCAAATTTCATTCTACAGACCACACGGAACAACAGTTCTTTCTATAGTGTTTTTTATGGGATGACAAAATATATTATAAAATGATAACAAAATATAATTTTGAAAAATACATTACCTACTCACTTGCTTGTCATGCTCCAATAGTGGTGAAAAATATGTAAATGACCGACTTGAATGTTGGGCACTGTTAAAAAAAGCAGAGAACCTGCCTCATCTCATCGTAACTGAGGAATGAACACGACTGAATCTATTAATAAAATGACGGTGGAAGGTTGGCATCCATGCTGTTGGTATTTATATCTATAGATATTCAGTCTTAGATGTATATTTATATGTCACAATGCGGTACAGTTAGAGCTCGAGCACAGAGCTAAACAATCTTTGTCGTTGCTCGATTCAAACAAGGAACGTAGTTACTTGTAGTTTCTATAAATTTTGTTCTAATTTAGTTCGCTAACTCTCCGAATGAGCGCTTAGCTATTCTTGCATTTGCATTTTTGTCCTGTCCGCTCTTATATAAGAGAACAGGACTCTTGTAGATGAAATTCGGAACGGAAGTAAAAAACATGCTTATAAAAAGAGATTTTATGACAAGTCATACGTAAACTCTTTATAAATAATTATTATTTAATCATACGCCAGTGTAAAACATTGTGGAATACAATTGGAAATTGACAACATCTTGTCTTTGAGAAATAACACTAGAATCAAGTAACTTGTAACTAACTCAAGTAACCTTGTAAGGTGTAGATGTGATCTTAATACATCGTAATATACTATATAAATATGTCATTGAAATTAGTGGATACAATTTTCTTGTATTGGAGCACTCTTCTCTTTTATCATTCTAGGTCACAATCCAACATATTATTATTATTCCATAATTATATTATAACAGATTATGTGTATTGCAATACCTACATACAAGAAAAGATCGGTACCTATCCTTTGAGATAGCCTAGATGATTTCACCACGATATCATAAAGTGCCGTACTATATGACATAGCCTTAACAAAAAATTGCCAGACACATACTTATTGTCAATGCTCTCCTAAGTCGTGTATTGGTTATAGTTATAATTGTTAATATTGTATATAATATAAAAGTAGTGGTTAAAGTCGTGGTAATGCGGCCTCATATATACACGCAAGCAGTCACAAAATGTACGTTCACTTTGTATTAAGTATTGCGAGTGAATAGGGTATTGTAGTTTTCAAGATATAGTGATATTCTGGTTCCCTTGATGTAAGATTCCCAAGCGGCAGCTCCGCAGCTCGAGATGCCCGGCTCTAAATTCACTGCTAGAGCTGCCCAGCTCTAGATGCGCTGCTGTAGCCATCACAACTCCATTCACATAACTATAATACATTTTACTATGTTATTAGGGCTACTAATGTGATAAATCATTGAATAGTGGAATTCACCCTTTTAAGTAATTTTCAAGTAAATTCCACGACATAGTAGTTTTCACAAATAATTTCATTATTTTTTGATTTAGTACGCTACACTAAATCATAAAACTAAACAAATTCACCCTTTTTAAGCTATTTTCAAGTGAATTTCACAATTTTCCGATTTATTAATACATTAGTAGCTCTACTAACAGAGTGAACATCATCATCTATAATTATGTGAATAGTTTTGACCTGTGTTTAAGTGCTCTCGGAATTTCTAAATTGTGAAAGACATCTCGGAATCTAAATTACAGTGAAAATACTTTTATGTTGGCGAGGTGGAATTACCTTTTGGTCTCCTCACCAAATAAAGCCATACGCTAATAATAATAATAATAATATGTGAATAGAGTTATGATGACTAGAGCAGCGCAGCTAGAGCTGGACAGCTCTAGCAGCAAATTTAGAGCCGGGCAGCTCGAGCTGCCACTTGGGAATTGTACCTCTATTGCAATAAGCCGACTCTCACTAAAGTTCTTCTGCAATAATATCACTGGCGGCTCGTACCCACGAAACAAGTGAACTGCCGATATCTTTAACTGTACAGCACTTCACCTGTTTCGTGGGCACGAGCCGCCAGTGAATAATATTACTGCAAAACTGCCAAAAAATGCCTGCAAAATTAAATTACTGGCCACAAAATGTACGAAGTCCAGCATCGTTCATCAGAATAAAGTAAAAAGTATGAGAAGCCTCGTACTCTCAGTGAGTACATTATTTCTCAATAATACATTCATATTGCAAAACTGTATAATGCCCTCACAACAGGTCAAACAGGAACATGATAAGATAATGTTGCTAGTGAGTGGATGACCGGCCAGGGTCTCAAGAGAGCAAGAGAGAAAGCGAATGAGAGTATGTGGATGAGCGTTAGAGAGAGTGATAGATGGTCTTAAGGTCTTCAGAAGTTGAGGGGTGGGGGTTGAAGGGGTTGTTGTCGGTTGGACTGGAGAATATTAATGAGAAGAGTAGAAAGAGAAAGCTTAAGACAAGACGTTCTAAGAGAAGGGTGGGAGACTAAGAAGAAGTAGAAGACGACTGCCCACCCTACGGATGTATGGACATGAGGAAGACGAAGTAGTAGTAGAAGAAGAAGAAGTGGAATGCAAATTACAAGGCGAGTATTGATTCAGACATTGGGAGAGGAAACGTAGAAATGCCTGCGAGCAGATAATTATTGTTTGAGAGAGTGCAAGAGAGAAAGCGCGCTTTTCCGAGCGAGAGGGGGATGATGTATGTTGGTGGGGGGTGGGGAGGGTTGTGTAGGGCAAAAGACGACCATCTCAAAATTACTTATGGGGCCCCTTAGTGGTGAGGGCGCTGAAGGAACTGTTTCTCGCGGTAGTCTGTTCAAACACGAAGACATTCTGGAAAGATGGAAAAATTACTTCAGCTCGGTCAATATTTGTTTAAAAATTATAAATTTGGTCTCAAATTGTAGAAAACAATTTTCCCTAACATTTGAGATCAAATTTATGATTTTTGAACTAATTTTGACCAAGCTGAAGTCATTTTTCCATCTTGCCAAAATCTCTTCTTTGCTTAGACAGACTCTACCCCCTGTCAGTGAAAGAAAAGACCGACAGCGCGCCCAGTGTCAGATAGTGGTACTAGATTTGTCCACTGTTTTCAACGATGTCTGATAGATGGCGTGTACATCAGCTCAACGCTACAGAGACTGGATTGAGAAATTGAAAAAAATTAAATGGAAAAATTCTATCTAATAATAATTATTATCTGGGGAATGTTTTATAAAAAAACTACAAGCTACAATAATTACCGATAAAGGCGGAGTTTTCAGTAATCAGTTTATATTTCATAAACTTTTCGTGTGAAAATTTACAGCCAGCTGGATATGGATTAAAAGCTCTCAGATCTATTGCAACAACTGCTTCTTTTCAAAATCTGCAATTTGTGAATCGAGAGTTTTATGGATGAGTCCATAGCTTCCTTTATTAATATTTTAAAGGAGACTATGGTTAGTCCCACAAGTATGGTTACTCGTTCTTCTGCAGAAAAAAATGTTTATGAAACAAGGCCCAGATTATACTTTTTGAATGTAAGGGAAAATTACCAGTAGTGGCCACTGTTTCAGTAGTGGCCACTTGAATGGTTTTTTCTTTAAAATACGAACTTGATGCCTTCAAATGGGTCTAAACCTGCAAGAGACTTAGCTCATACTATTTAGCAGCTAAATAGTTCAAGTAGGAGCTCGCAGAGTATCATCAGAGATTTTGGAGAGAAATTTATTGTCGCCATCTCACTCAAATACATGGTTTCAGTAAGAAGTTCAGTTTTCTCTTAGACGTTTCAGTAAGAAGGCATGTATAAAAATTGTTGTGTTATGACTGGAAAGTATGTAAATTTCGCTCTTTATGGTGTTATATTCATTCCCTAGAATGTCTAGATGTTGTTCAGAAGGTTTCTAGCCAAATAGAGCTAATATTTTGGCTAAAAGCAGACTGGCCACTACTAGATTATTCATGGTTTCTTGCTCTAGGCCACTACTAGAGCAAGAAACCATGAATAAATAATCTAGTAGTGGCCACCCGATAGATATTGTTGAAAAAGTTTATGTAAATTGAATTTATGTTCTCCTAAGACTGTTTCAAATAGACTACAGAGGACAATAATAACTTTAAAACGTCTATTTTATGGTTTAACCTCACTTTTCTAGTGGCTTGTAACAGACAACAATGCATTACCAATTCAACTTATTTTAATATAACCTATTATTATATAACGTGTTATTATCACGTTCTGAAATGTAAAATTAGTTTACTTAAATGATTGCGACAAGCAGCTTGAGAAATTGAATTGTGTTAAATAAGCATAGAACATCATGTGGCCACTATAGTTCATTGAGTTCGAGATGATATAAAATGATGAAATGGACTCAAAATTCTGCATAAACTATAAAAAATTCCTCAAACATGGCCACTACTGTTGCTTTTACCTTGAGCCGCGTATCGACAGTCCGAGGCATGTGCCACGAATGCCTCGCGGTACAGTCTGTTGACGCAAAAAAAGTATGAACTCATGGCTGTAGCATATGTGTGATCTGCAATTTTTGTAAGACCGTTATTACACGATAATAGTTCTATGAGCATATCTGATCATAAGGAAAGAGATGAAAATACCAAATCATATTTTCATATGATCATATCATAGAACTATTATCGTGTAATACCGGCCTAACCAAAAATGCGAGCACGCGAACAAATTGACAAATTGACTAGCGCCATCAAGCGGGAGACAAAGGAACTAAGCTCTGACAATTGATAATTTGGACTTTGGAGGTTATTTTGTGCTCAATTAGTAGATAAAAATTTAAGGCAATGTATATTATTGCCTATTAGAACCTTCTGCACCCAAATAGAATTCTAAATCACAAAAATGCATAGGAATGGGGTACAATTTTGAGGTTAGTTTGTAGAATTGTTCGTTGTGCGTTGCGAGGCAACAGGCACTGCTCGCTACGAATTATGTGCAGCGTTTGCCTCGCTGCTAGCAAACCCGGTATCGACATTCCGAGGCATGTGCCACACATGCCTCGGACTGTCGATAAGCGGTAGATAGTATAGGCTACTAGTAGTAGTACTCTTTTTTTGTGTCAACAGACTGTACCGCGAGGCATTCGTAGCACATGCCTCGGACTGTCGATACGCGGCTTTATACGCGAAACGTATGCGCAAATTAGAATTCACGAAAAAAGTCTAGTTAAACTAGATGAAACATTGCCAATACAGCTGATTATTAATAAAACCATATGTAGTCGAGAGGAGCCTTAACTCTTTCAGAATGTTCTGACAGAGCTGAGCATTAACAGTAGACGTTTGTTGGTGATTGCTATTACTGAATTTGGCGAGAAATAAGCTAAAATCAAACAGAATTATTTGCAAGAAGTTGGCTTCATAGCTGCCTGATAAAAAAATCCCCGGGTGGGAAAACTAGAATTCAACGTAGTTCAGATCAGAAACTCTAGTACCGTGAGCAAGCGCTAATAGGTTGTCGGGTGACGTTCCTACCTACTGGTGACTCATTCAGAAGTGTCCAGGTTTGGAAGTGTCTTAGGTTGTCGGTGGCTGAGATTGCCGGAGTCTTGCCTTGACGGAGTCTTGGATTGGTGGAGTCTTGAGTTGTCGCGTTCCCATAGTTTCAGTAAAAATATCATAGGTTGCTATCTTATGTACGCTTCTGAAAATAAAACAATTTATTTCTACTAGTATAATGAATAGATGTGATTCCAATATTACAGAAACTAAATATTATCAATAAAACATTGGTAATAATGTTGAGCCTAATTGATCAATGGAAAGTTTTTATTGAAGCAACCTTGAATAATCATATTATTATGTTATGAGCGATGAAAGCTCTGTATTATATATTGATGTATTAATATTTCAATACTCGGTATTATATTTTCAATGCGCCAGTGATCTCTGATGTGAACCACGTCATTTTCTAGCCTCCTCCAGCACCAATTTTCTAGTTCCCACAAATCGGAATAACCTTCTCTTGTATAAACTCGATACTATAACAATAACAAATGAGTTAATTATATGGTGGATAACAATATGAGTATACTTATATAAGCAAGAAAGAGATGAATTTGGAATGGCATGTGTCAAGAAATGAGGAAGAAAGAGGAAGGAGCTCCATAAAAGATACAAAAATAGAAATATTAGGAACATGAATTAATAAGAGGAAGATACACGAGGAGCACTGGAGGACACTGGCGGCTTGTGCCCACGAAAAAGGTGAAGTGCCCGTATCTTTTTCTGTACAGCACTTCACCTGTTTCGTGGGCACGAGCCGCAAGTGCTGGAGGAGCTGGTGTAGAGCGAACGTCGACTGAAAAATATAATTCCATTAATTTCGTGCTGCCGCATTACAGAACTAATTGCTCAATTAATATTTCTAATCCCCATTGTCCGTTCTGCCGTGCTGAGGCCTACTACTTCACCCAATTATTATTATTCTGCTCGTCTCTTTCCGCCAAAAAACGCTTTGAGCAGTGTCGATAGTAGCAGCGGCCGAAGAGAAAGTCTTAATTGTTGTTAATCATCCCCAGCCGATATCAACGGGTTAAATTAAAACGCTTTACCAAAACCGTTCGTCGTATTTTCCAACCGGGTTTTTCTCCAAGTTTTCTCCGCTTTTCTGATGAGCTGCAATTAGCAACATTCGAGTATGAGATGTATTCTGATTTACTCAATGAATCTGCTGGTAACGAGTGGAAGCAACTTTGCTAATGAATTTGTTCGGTCGCTTTTTGTTGAAACATCTTTCTACCGCACATTCGGTACTTTATCTCTCGCTCTGGTGATTCAAAGTATGTTTCTACATTCAGACCATAACCATCTATCAATTCTCGAATTGATAGATGGTTATGTTCAGACAAAGCCTTGAAAACTTTGCAACGATTAAAGCATAGATTGGAATAGATTCATAGAAACAGTGTACGGAATTTTCTGATACTGTAAATCTGTAATTGACATTGAAAGAAATTAATTGATGAATTAGGCTACAAGTTCAATGAATATTGTAACGCAATACATTTCATCCATATTGATCAATGATTCAATTATTCACATATTATTAGTTATTTCAACAGTTTGATCCAAACTCTGTCAAAGTTGGAGTTTTGGAGTTTTTCTCATCAAGTTCTCTCGGTGGTATCAAATAAAAAATTATCTGCATCTAAATAGATACTACGTTTTATGCTTTGTGGCAGAGTTATTCTCAGGAACAACTAATTCATAATGGACAAGACTTGAAAGAGGAACACAATCTATCGCTCTCTCGAAGAAAACTAGTCAATGTTTAGACGTATTTCATGCCTACAGAGTAGGGAGATCAAGTATAAACAAGCAATTCAGAAAGTGAGTTTCTTCTATTCATCTGGTTGAATCCCATACAACTTCAAATCGATCACAAATCAAAGGAGAATACATACGATAAATTAAAAATCAAGTGTAAAAAACTGTTAAAGAATTAGTTTTCATTTGACCAGAAATCACCGGAATTTCTTCTTCAAACCCAAAACAACTATTCTGTGAGATGAATACGTATGATTTTTGACGAAATATATATAATACTCATTCATCCATGACTCTCTGATCCACTCGTTCATTCATCCTTCTATGCCTAACCGCTCTATTAGCCTTGTCTTCTATTTTCTCTATCATACTCTCTTATTTTATGCCACTCTCAGTCTCTTTCTCATCTCTTATATCTGTCTCTCATCTTTTATATCTGTCTCTCATCTCTTATATCTGTCTCTCATCTCTCATATCTCTCTCACTAATCCCCCCCATCCCGTCCATGCAAAACACTGTTCTTCATCGAAGCACACAACAACAGATGATATGGGCTGATGAAGACCGAGTCACATAAGCTCCATTTCCCAGGTCGATTAATGGATTACACGGCATTACTGTGACACACTGTCTTCACCACACTACACAGCCCACAACCCTTCACTTCATCAATTCAGCCTGTTCTTAGACTAATACCTGCTACCTTCCACCTGTTTTCCTCTTACTGCTATATCTGTCTGTTTAAGCAAAGAAGACATTATGGCAAGATGTGAAAACGACTTCATCTCGGTCAATACTGGTTCAAACAATATGCATTTGGTCTGAAATTGTAGATAAGAATGTCTTTTACAATTCGAGACCAAATTTATAATGTTAGAACCAATATTGACCGAACTGGAGTCATTTTCCCATCTTGTCAGAATGTCTTCTTTGCTTGGACATACTATATCTGCAGCTCTTGCTGTCTGCTCTGATTGAATTCATACCATCCTAAGTATTTTGAATCCTGTCTTAATTCAATGACATAAATGTTCATATTGTTGTTTAGCTGGAATTTAATTTTGGATTTCAAGCACTGGCTTAATCTATACTAATTATCTCAAATTCTGTCTTAATCTGATGACATATGTTTAACTATGAGTTCGAATTGGCTTTTTAATCTATTGACACATGTTCGAATAAACTGTTGTTTTGCTAGAATTTTAGCATCCTTAGCACTGACTTGATTAATTTGAATGTATGTAGGACAAATTGCTGACAGAGTGGGAAAAGGCTAGAAAAGCTGGAGATGAGAATAGAGTAAAAAGAAGGAGAAGAAGAAGAAGAAGAAGTGAAAAAGTATGCAGAAAAACAAAGAAGAATGTCTGTTCTCAAGTTTCAAAATAATATTGTATTGTAATATCATTCATTCTTCTATGCTACAATTCTGTTGAATTGAATTGAGTGAATTTCTCATAAGAATTCAACACAAAAAATAAATAAAAATCTTACATTTAAATTAAGCACTTTAATATTATTTGTCGTTAAAAAATACGTCCCCTGTATCCTATTTTGTGACCGCTATATAACTCAATAAGTTCACGTAATTCAATTTAGTTTATGAAAAATTCACCGAATGAACAATTAAATACAATATTATTCTTATTCTCTATAGAACTAATGTCCTTACATAAAACTATGTAAAACTAAAAACCCAGAAGGGCCCTCAACATAAAAATATGTAATCCTTTGATAAAACATACGTTTTGCATTTGAGCCTAATATTATTTGTCATTCAAAAATATGTCTTCCTTTTCCCATTTCCCGACAGCAAAAATAACACTCCAAAAATTAGTGCCTACAGTTATAGTATTTCAGCTACTTCTTCTCTTATCTATGTAATGGTTCTCACGTCTTTTCTCTTTTGAACACTGTATTGTTGTATTGGTCTTGGCAAACTTTGGCAGTCAAAGGAGACTGAGGCATGTGCTTGTTTCTCATTGATAGTGAGTGAGTGAGTAAGGAGTGTGTGAGTGAGTGAGTGAATGAGTAAGTGAGTGAGTGAGTTAGCTAGTGAGTGAGTGAGTGAGTTCAGTGAGTGAGTTGTGTGAGTGAGTGAGTGAGTTGTGTGAGTGAGTAAGTCCAGTGAGGCGGCGATCGGAGGTGGAATGTGTACCAGAATGAGGAAGCTACTGATCTGAGTCCACCACACTAATGACTGACTGTAGCCCTGGGCTAGGAAATAGTGTACGAGATACAGAAGCCCTCCACAGTAGCTGGTATATATGCGAGCCTCAAGAAGATACCGGCCACAGCCAGACATGATCTCCTATCCAATCATCCCTTTACAAATAGAGACAACCCCCTCCCCCTCCCACCACCGCAATGTTCAGCTTCCGTTCTGTTGCCACCACTGACAATATTGTTATTTGGCCTCGCTGTTCAACAGAATAGCCATCACGATTACTTACACACTACAACTTTGTTGGGAGCCCGATCGGTCTAATGTAATAAGGCGTTTGGCGAAAGAAGCTTCTTCTGTATTATGTGCCAAAAAGTTCAACAGAAAGTGTTTAACGAATAGTTCTGTGATGAGTTTTGAGGTGTGAACCGGATATATAAATTTGAGAAAGAAGCTTCCACTGTGAAGGGGCAATTGTGAAAAATTTCATAAATAAGATGTTATTCAAATCGCATCAAACAGGTTTGTGAAGTGTGAAACGGATGATTGTAGAGAAATTGTAATTGATATTACACAGTAATATTCCTACTATGATATGAAATTTTATGAAAAGAGGTAAAAATGTAATTCTTTCCATGGAATAATAGAAATATTACCGTGTACTACCGTCCTAATAAGATGATAATACAGTCTCAACCACGGATAGTAGAATACATTATTCTATTATCTGTGGTTACAACCAATGCAGTTACAACCTCCAACTAATGTGATAGTACTGTAATTAATCAAGCCTAAATGGAGACAAGAATGATACATAATATCAATAGATAAAAATGTTTGATAATATTATCAGGTTTGAAAGTGTCATCAAAACAAAAATTAACAGATTTCTTGAAATATTACTTAGAATTCTTTTTCATTAGAATTGAAATAATAAATTGTTTAGTCTTATTCACAAATAAATGTTATATTCTGTTGATAGGCGAAGACTGAATGTGTATTGTTTCCTTTGAAAATAACGATGAAATGGCGTCACCGGGCTGAACATTGTAGCGCACTGTGATTGGTGGAAAGTTTAGCCAAAACACGCCCAAGTGGGAGTAGTAAGTTCCTCCCATTTAGGCTTTCACAGTCTCAGCTCTCCACCAATAGCAAGTCGGCAACTGTCTTGAAGTGTAACTCAGCCATTATTCCAATCTTCGAATCACAATTCAACTTCCATGATAAAAGCACATTCTAGAAGTTTTCTAAAAATACATAACATCGAAATTTAAAATCTTGGTCAGCTTGAAATTCCAAGCTTAATGATCCTAGTGAATAAGCTTTGTCATTTCGAAAACGCACTTAAATAATATAATTTTTAGAACAAGCTTTCTTTCCTCAAACGTTATTCATCATTTATTTACAAGATTGAAATTCAACTAGATTGAAACACAGACAAAGCTTCATACGTCATCTTCTCAATTTTCAATTAATATTATAAATGAAAGTGATGTCCACACTTAACTCAAATTAATCACAAATTTCGACTTCTGAAGGTGAAAAACTATGTAACATCAATTTAGAATTCGTAAGGTTGTTATAAAAATGAAAAATAAGCAAAATATGAGTTATCTTTGGGAATGGAATACAGACTTCGCACGAGCTTTTGATCTTCAAGAACTTACAGAATTTTCGCTTAATTATCATCAATCATTCATTTACACGATTGAGTGACGCTTTCAACCCTTGTCTAAACAAAATATAGAGTTTACGAACCTGCTAGAGAATGAAAAGCTTCAATTGCCACCCGTTTCAAGCCATTTATTCAAATAATATCATACACTCATAAACGACCAGTCAGCATTGAAAATCAACGACTTGTGAACGCAAAGAGAGTCGTCTGGCCGTCGTTTAACAATTACTCAAGTTAGGGACACCATCCAAATGCGATCGGAATAACTTTTCAAGTTTAAGAGGGTGGGAAGGGGTAGTTTGCAGGGAGAGAGAGCGGGGGATTGAAGTTTAGGGTACAGTGGACGACCACTCAAACAAACTTCAAGAGTGGAAAGGGTGACCCAAAGTCGTTGGGTTGCAAAATTTCAGTTCAGAGACCAAGAACTGAGTTGGTGTGCTGTGTACGTGTCTTTGGAGACGGTTGTCAGGCCATTCTGTGTCAAGTCAAGTTGGCCTCAAGTTGGTTTGCTGGCTGCTGTATGATGCCCATTGTCGATTTGAAAATGATTGCTGCATGGGAGGATCAAAGATCGCCAAGTTTTATACTATTTGAGAGTTCTCTTGTGAATGATAGCTTGTTATTTCAAGATATTTTGTTTAGTTTCAACTTTTGTTTCCAATTCTTCCTCTGTTGAATGTATACGATGTAGAAATGATGAATAAATTGTATTTGAGTTTCAGATATTTTGTTGGTGCATTTTGGAATACACTTATTTTAAATGAAAGAGTTAAGAATGGTGAGATATTGTGAATAGTGTTCTATGAGATTTGTGAGGAAGAAGGAAAGAAAGGGATAAGATGTAAGGAGATATTTGACGGGATATTTCTAATTAAAGTATAATTGGAAATGAAAATACACAGATGTTGTCAATACCACTAATTTTATTTTGGTAATTTTGAAATAGTTGTACTCGTACCATGGTTAAATTACTTCATTTTTTTGAGCTGGCTCGGGCGGCACTCATTCGACGGAGTTTCGGGGTCCACCTTCCGAAACGTTCTTCTGCCTCTAATTACGAAGAAGAAGAAGAAGAAGAAGAAGAAGAAGAAGAAGAAGAAGAAGAAGAAGAAGAAGAAGAAGAAGAAGAAGAAGAAGAAGAAGAAGAAGAAGAAGAAGAAGAAGAAGAAGAAGAAGAAGAAGAAGAAGAAGAAGAAGAAGAAGAAGAAGAAGAAGAAGAAGAAGAAGAAGAAGAAGAAGAAGAAGAAGAAGAAGAAGAAGAAGCTTATTTCCAATATGGTGGCGACTCATGAGCATGAGCATATCATATAATCATATCAACGAAATTACTCCCTGTAAAATTTTCGGACTTAGTATCACTACTGCTTATCAGAAAGACGCCGTGTGGAGAGGCCTTTAGCAACTCATTAAGCATTACACAGCCCAGTCAGTCTATTACGATTATTTAAATCTATTAAAGGTATTATCGTATTGATTATTTTATTTTATTAAATTATTGATAAATGTATTCAATTTATCGAGGCTGTAACACGTCAATTCTTTTGAGTAAATACTTTCCACTCAAACCAACTGAGTCACGGATCGCCCTTGCGCGTCCGTGATTTCCAAAGTCCAATTTTATTTTTATTATTTGCAGTGAAACGATAAAAATCGCATCGAAGCTATCTCGACCGTCATAAAGCACGGCTAATGGCCTCTCCATCCTACAACATATCACGATCCTCTGTCACAGAGTGATCTAAACTATTTGCTTGCTCTATCTGCACTAGTCTGTCCAAGCAGAGAAGACATTCTGGAAATTCGGGAAAATGACTCCAGCTCAGACAATATCGGTTCAAAAATTATAAATTTGGTCTCAAATTGTAGGAAACATTCTGATCTACGATTTGAGATCAAATAATTGATTTTTGAATCAATATTGACCGAGCTGGAGTCATTTTCCCATCTTGCCAGTGTGTCTTCTTTGCTCGATCTATCTGCTATGCGCTTTGCTGGCAGCATAGAAATATCATAAGTCGAACGACATTTATCAATCGCGAACTATTCATTCTCCTTTCTCTTACGAGTTGTCTCTCTCTTTCACTTGTCCTTTCTCTCATTTGTATCGTCTGTATCTTTTGCCAATAGGAACAAAGTCGCTAAAAGGAATGTCAATCAGTTGAAGTCTCATTAGCTGCTCTAAAAATGTATAAACATAAAGTTTGTTAAATAAACATAGGCCTAAGTTTGTGTAAACCAAAAATTTTGTTAAATATAAGATTTTCAAATCAATTACCTCTCAATTCGTTTTCTACCTATTCCAGGTTACCTAATTATTTTGCTTGTATTTTAATAGATGGAACAATTATTTCGGAAGGATGCTGATTTGATATCCAATTCAAACATTGTTTAAATAATTAAATGAAAAGACAAGATGTTGTCAAACCACTGATTTATTGCAAAAAAATCAAGATAGTGGTGTAACAACCGAAACCGGTATCTCAATTTTTTAATAAATCAGTGTTTGTTTTGACAACATCTTGTCTTTTTATTTAATATGCATTACTTCCACAACATAACCTTCATAACTACTTAAAAAAGGCATTGTTAACTATGATTTTAGCTCAAACCATCACCTTACTCGAAAAAGAAACATTATTAGGCTAATAATGCAGCCATATCTTCATTCAACCTAGATTAATGATTTGTTCTTGGTTAAAACTACTATTAATAGAACAAACCAAATAATAATTGTTTACTTTACAGTTTTAGCACAGATAAAAGAGAAATACTAATTTTCTCCTATTATCTACAACTTTAAAAACTACTCTACCTATACTCTTTTCTCTGTGAAAATAGTTGACTTTGCTGCCGACCACGTTGATTAGACGTCCAACTCCTATGTACAGTGCCTTTTTTAGTATTTAATACATTTATATATTTATATACAGTGCCTTTTTTAGTATTTTATACATTTATACATTTATGTACAGTGCCTTTTTTAGTATTTAATACATTTATACATTTATGTACAGTGCCTTTTTTAGTATTTAATACATTTATACATTTATGTACAGTGCCTTTTTTAGTATTTAATACATTTATATATTTATATACAGTGCCTTTTTTAGTATTTAATACATTTATACATTTATGTACAGTGCCTTTTTTAGTATTTAATACATTTATACATTTATGTACAGTGCCTTTTTTAGTATTTAATACATTTATACATTTATGTACAGTGCATTTTTCAGTATTTAATACATTTATATATTTATGTACAGTGCCTTTTTTAGTATTTAATACATTTATACATTTATGTACAGTGCCTTTTTAGTATTTAATACATTTATACATTTATGTACAGTGCCTTTTTTAGTATTTAATACATTTATACATTCAGTGCCTTTTTTAGTATTAAATACATTTATACATTCATGTACAGTGCCTTTTTTAGTATTCAATACATTTATACATTCATGTACAGTGCCATTTTTTAGTATTAAATACATTTATACATTTATGTACAGTGCCTTTTTTAGTATTTAATACATTTATACATTTATGTACAGTGCCTTTTTTAGTATTTAATACATTTATACATTTATGTACAGTGCCTTTTTTAGTATTTAATACATTTATAACTTTATAAGTATGTTTATTTTATATTTGATAATAATAGTAATATATTCGTGAAAGACCAGTTAAGCTATTGTAACTTAACAGCCGTTTGTCTATTCAGTACAGGTTCACTGTTTAAAACACTTGAGTGATGTTGGACGAAATACTTTGAGGGAGATAATTGCCTTGTTTCAATATTCTCTCCATATCCTCACATAATATCGGGTGAATGAATAATACTTATTTACTATTATATACTAAATTATTTATTCTCTATAGAATTATTCTATAATATTCTGACCGTAACATTGATCTCATGGCAATAATGTTACATTAGTGACTACCACACGTCATAGGCCTGCATGAAACCTGTAATAATAATTCGACACAAGTCCCACACATTTTATGACAAGTTTAGTGATCGTAATTTGAGGTTAGTTATTGTCGATTTTAGTGACCCGCCGCTCATAATCGGCTTATTGCGGGCATAATTGATGGTTTTGTTCTGTAGCCTACAAGAACATTTGTAGGTACGTGATAATAAGTTGAGTATTGTTGGGAAGGCATATAAAATTGGAATATGAAATAATATGGCTGTAAAATTATTCTTTCCAACTCTTACGACTGTATAATTTGTTTCTCATTTTACACTAACTCATTCTTCGTCTACTTCGTTTCTTCCCTTATTAATCCCATTTTTTATTACAATTATGTATGATTTATCTTGTAATCTGAATAAATAGTGATCAAATTTGAATTCTCTTAACATCTTTCTTCTACTGTTCTCTACTGTTTTCTCACATTTCCTCTCATATCTTTTTATATACCATTTTCTGTTTTCATTTTAGACTTCACTTATTTGTCTCTCTCAATTATTCTATTAATCCCCGATCTTCCTTTTATTCGATTAATCGATTATCATCATTATAGAATACTGAAAAACATTGTTTCCCAGGATCTAGAATATGGAAGGAGTGAAAATGCACTGGCGGCTCGTGCCCACGAAACAGGTGATGTGTTCGTATCTTTTACTGTACAGCACTTCACCTTTTTCGTGGGCACGAGCCGCCAGTGTAAAAATGAATTTTTGTCGATCACAATATTGAATGAAATGGTGGATATTTTTCGGTAGACTACACGTATTATTATTGAAGTTTCTTTCTTTCATAAATTATGAAGTCCAAGTATAATATTTAACCAATCAAGATTAATTCACTGAGAATTCCAAAATTCTTTCTGGAATTATTTTAATTCAGAAATGATATTTATAGTCTGAAATGAATGATATTGTTGGTGAATTGATAGAAATGTTGCTTCTTTGAACTCCTACTAATATATGGCAGCAGCTAAAGGGTCGTACATCTGATTGTCAGACCCGAGTTTTCAAGCTCCGCCTCCTCAATTCTCATTGGTCGATAATGAGACATTTTGCTAGAGTTAGAATTTGTTTCAAATCCTACCAATAGATGGCAGCAGCTATAGGGCAAGAGACAAGTTTTCAAGTTACGCCTCATTCTCGATTCTCATTGGTCTACAGTTTAGAGCGTGTCTTATTCAGAAATCGGCCAGTAGATAGCAGTAGCTTACGGGTCACTTATACTCGAGTTTCACCTTCATTTGTACTGACGTATTTCGAAGTATTCAACTCATAATTCATCCGATAGATTGTAGCAGCTAATGAGTAAGAATAATACTAGCATACAGTATTATGTGGTATGTAATATAGTAATAAATATAGTTATATAGCTATGAATACAGTTGACAACCATTTTTATTCAGGCTATCTATTCATTGTCTTCTATTAAAATAAGGTAATAAGATGATTGGGTAAGTTAGTCAATATTACAGTTTGAAGTAATGTTGGTGGTCAAGATTATAATATTGTCTAATAAGGTGAGAAGACAAAAATCAATATTTCAATTACATTTTAATTCGATTGACAATATTAACAGACCTCATGTGATGTTTATATATTGTTTTTTACATGGTTCATTCATTCTACTGACAATGATTTCATTTCAGAATTTATGTGATTATATTTTCGAAACTAGTGACTTTCATGTTCAGTCAGCAAATCCACTCCACAATATTATTGTGGAATTGGGAAAAATAGTACCGTACAATGGAAAAATACTATCATGGTTTTGAAGACAACTATATGGTTTTAATCACAATTAACACTATTATATGGTTGACTTGAAACCACTGGCGGCTCGTGCCCGTACATTTTACTGTGCCCACTTCCGTGGGCACGAGCCGCCAGTGATTGAAGCACAATACAATATAAGACATAAATTTCACTGTGGAAAAATCAAGAAACGCCCTAGAAATAGATTTAACTTTTCATTCGCTTCATATCTTGTTCATTATATTAACTTGCTTCTTATCTTTTATCTCATCTTGTTTATACGCATGTCATCCCCACTTACAACGTGAATGGAAAAGTGTACAGCATTGCATTAACCAAACTTTGAAAGTCATCAAGTAGCTCTCCGATATTGGCTCCTGTGCTTTTACTGCGAGGAAAATTTTATCTACATGCAATGCTTTCTTCGCGAACACTCTTCTTCTTCTTCTTCTTCTTCTTCTTCTTCTTCTTCTTCTTCTTCTTCTTCTTCTTCTTCTTCTTCTTTTTCTTCTCCTTTCTCTTCTCCTTCTTCTCGGTTTTCTTGTTTTTCTGCTCCTACTTCTTTAATGCTCATTAAATGTGAGCGAAAAGCCAAAGTTAGGATCGTTTGCAATATAAGTGGTGCGTGTGTGAGAGAGAAGAAAATACCCAGAAAAACCCTAGAAGCGAGGTCGAAAAAGTGTGCTGCATGAATATGCGAACACATGAGCCACTTAATTCCCGTTCTTATACTTTTGAGACTTTTTTCTCTCCCTAGCTGCAAGGCAAGACTTTTAGGCTACGCATGTACAGCACCCCATCACTTCTGCTAAAAACTTGAGAGAACAAGAGTATTTTCAAAGGAAAATCCTTCGCAGTTTGCTTTGGAGAACTTACACCCCACTAAAAAAACATTAGTGACAAATGTGAAACTTATAACATCAATTATGTTTCTTATTAACATAAAACTTATAAACATCAATTAAGTACCTAGGAGAATGTTGATAGAATTCGAAAGTTTTGATGATACATGAGAGGACACTATATAGGCTACCTGACAAGTACCAAATATAACATTAATAACATAAAATTGTTAGAAGGTGAATAAGAGTTTCTAAGATTGATTCTCTTGTATTAAGTTGTTAGTAGTAGGTCAAAAGTTCTATAGTAGTTTAGGTCAAAAAAGTTGCTCATTAATCAAAAGACTAGATAGCAATTGATGATGGTGATTAAGAGATAGTTATTAGTGCATTTCATTTGAAAAAAAAATGCACTATTGGTCTTGACCGTATAATCGCAAATTATGATGCGATATATTTTTTACACGTTTCCGAGCCCCCAGAACACGAATCTGATGTCCGTTCAAATTCATATAATTATCTCTCTCTCTCTCTCTCTCTCTCTCTATATATATATATATATACGTCATATATATATATATATATATATATATATATATATATTTCACAAATAGACAGATTTAAGTGATGGATAGGAAGAAAAACACAAATAAACTTACATTTTAAGGTGAAAATCTGTCTATTTGTGAAATAATTATCTAAAAGTGACTTTTAATGAAGTTGTACAGATTCTTGTTAACACGATAACTCCCGTAGGGCTTGTCGGAGAGCGACCAAATTTTGTACAAAAATCATTAGTGTTAATATCTCGGTCAAGTTGGTTAACCAGCCAAATTGGTCCAAGGGAAGTGGGTGAAATTAGGGTATGAAAATTTTGAAAAATCACTACAAATCGACCAATGACTTGATCGTTTTGAAAATTGGTGTGTATAATACCCTTATTATGCCCAACAATTTGAGCTATCAACGAAAAAAATTCAATAACAAATGGCGGAGCAAATGGCGAATAATATGCCGAAAATTGTGTTTTTTCGAAAACGGCACCTTTGAATTCATACCCTGAATAGCTCATTATAAGTCATATGATTTGAGCCATCATAGAATTGCATTTGAAATGCACTCTTTCCGACCGCCAGCTGCCGGAACGAATTTTTATTTAAAGGTTTTTATTAACAAGCTATTCACGATACAGTAGAAGTGAAATGATTGGCAGTCTTAATAGTTTCAGTAATTGAAATGAAAACTGTTCAACTGATTGTTTTTCCTCAACGATAGATTGCCATCTTGTGACTAATGAGCAACTTTTCCTGTCCTAAACTGCTACTAATAACTTCATACAAGAGAATCCATCTCGAAGTCACATGAATAATAGTCATTCCAATGTTCAACTATAATGAAGAATAACATAATTTAAAAAACAATACTTTTTAAAATGCACTGGAGAAAGTACATCAAAGAAAGTACCGGTAAGTTACCATAGTTGGAAACTTGAAAATATTTCACCAATTCGAAAAAATTAAGAATCCATACTCACCACTACAGTGACTATAAATACATCCAAATTGTCTCACTTTAAATTTTATTCATGTAATTAAAAAACTAATTAAAAGTAATTAACTAAAAAAAGTAATTGAAAACGTTGCTCAAATTCGGATGGTAACAATCAAGTAGTAAAAACCAAAACTCTCTATGTGGCCTATGGGCCGAGATATAATCAAAAATATATGGCGTGTTAGAGATTGGTCACTAGATAGAGTAACTAGATAAAAAGTGTTTAAAAATCAATTACGTCTTACAACTCCAATAATCGGTAACAACAATATTTTTTAATCTGAAATTGAAAATCGTATAAAAAGGCTATACATCATGGAAATTAATTACATAACAGTTGAAAATACCAAGTTTCAACATACAAAAGTTGAAAAATGCACTATTGCACAAAATTTATGAATGAATAAAATGATTGTGATGACGATAAATAATTGGTGGAAGTAGTACGTGTCCTTGATGTACTTGGTTCTTGATTTTTTTTAAAAATTTAATTTAATTTAATTTAAAAAAAAAAATTTTTATACTTCTTCAAGTACCGGTATTAAAGATATGGTGTATGCTTGCCATACTTCATAGTTGACTGAGCGATTCTCTCTTGTTCATGAATTAATTTTGTCACAGTTGTTCTTAAAAACCTCATTTTCACATTTGAAAACATTCATGGAAACCAAACAGACAAATTTCAATTTCCTTGAAATACGTGTGATTTGCCAGCTAATTACCAAGTGAGTGAGACAAGTCTATGGAAAATTGACCTTGTCCCCAAATTCACCATCTAGAAAGTAGGTATCCCACCGTCGAATTAGCCCAGTCTTATGACGTAAGCAAGCATATCCATGAATTAGAATTATTGACGGTTCGTAATCGTTGTAACTTATATCAATCAAAATAATTTATTCCTTGAAGGTTTCTGTGTCATACTTCATAGTTGACTGAGCGCTTCTCTCGTATTCACGGATTGATTTTGTCACAGTTTGATATAGACTGTTGAAGCTAAAAAGACGTTCTGGTGAGATGGGAAAATGACTCTAGCTCGGTCAATATTTATTCAAAACTATAAATTTTGTCTCAAATTGAAGAAAACATTTCTGCTCTACAATTTGAAACCAAATTTATAATTTTTGAACCACTATTGAGTGAGCTGGAGTAATTTTCCCATCTTGCCGGAATGTCTTCTTTGCTTGGACAGAGTATACCAGATAAGGATTATTTGTAGGTTGGGATGTTTTTAAAGGAATCGCGGGTGGACTTGGGCCTCGAAAGAGGTAGGCTAAGGACCGTTCCACGTAACACATCATTCAAATACGGTGAGATGGACACTGAGAAAGCGTTACGGCCGAGCTAGTGAATAAAATGAGGATCGGTTCATCCGTTCATTCATGCTAGCTTCGGCATCTTCATTGAAGCGTTCGTTGACAAAATCATTCTTTTCCATTCATTTCTTTCTCGGCTTTCCCTTGTGTGATTCGTTCCACTCTATGCCCACTTCCTCCCAGAATTTTCTTCAAGGTATCTTCGCTTTATACCTTCTTCTTTTTCCACTACTCCCCTTCTTCTTCTTCCACATCCGTACTCGCCGTCTTTGTCCGCCTGGTTGCACTCAGCATGCTCTCCTCTCGCTCCAATGCGCTAGACTGTCTTTACCGTTCGGCAGCGCGTTTTGTCACGGTAGCGCCGGCCGGCCTGTACTGGTCATTCAAATGTTATGCGTCGAAATAATAGTTAAAAGCATGGTAATCATTGCTATCTACATATCGGTTAGAACTTCAGGTTTCGTTTTATATTTTTCCTTCATTGTTCCATCATTATGTTACCTATACCATCATTATGTAACTATTACCAAAATTGTGTTAACTTTAAGCGATTTGCGGATGAAAAATTATGAAAATGAAAATAATAATTATTGACTGGGTACATCCGTTTCCAACTTTGTTGAGTGAGCTGACGTTTTTCTCAGAACTGACTATGTTTTATCTCCAAGTGTCTCCGAAGATGTCGTTGGGTATGGCGAAGAAACTTCAGCATCAAGTAAATGGAAATCGTATGTATAGTCTGTTCAAGCAAATAAGACCCTCTGGCAAGATGGGAAAATTACTGAAGTTTATAATTCTGTTCAAGAATTATAAATGTGGTCTCAATAGTAGATCAAATTATTGTTTCCCACAATTTGAGATCAAATTGATACTTTTTAAACCAATAGCGACCAAGCTGGTCTCGATTTTCTAATAAATCAGTGGTTTGACAACATCTTGTCTTTTCATTAATTATCATGGATAACTACCATAATAACACCTTCACAAATACTTAAAGTTTGACGAATCGTTTATAGAACAGCTGACATTTTCTAAGCTAAGTATAGAAAATGACAGTTCTTCTATTAACGATTTGACAATATTTTCTATGCAAATTATAGAAAATGCTAGTAGTTCTTCTATTGATGATTCGTCAAATTTGAGTTTGATGCCCGGTTTTTCCAAGCACACTCAAATTTGAGGGACCCTCAAGTTTACACTATTTTCTATACTTAGCACCGCAAATGTCAGCTGTCCATCAAAATTTGAGGGTCCCTCAACTTTGAGTGTGCTTGGAAAAACCCGGCATCAGTGTGCTTGGAAAAACCGGGAATTAACGATTAACTATTAAACTGAATGAAAAACGTTCAGCTGAAGTTGCACGCTTCTATATAAATTGTCAACCAAAATGTAACCGGCACAAATGCAATTCCATCAACCAACTGAAACCTGCAACAGGGTGTGAGCTAGATAGAGGGCTAAAAAGAGACGAGGTGGCACAGGAGCAGACAATTTATAAAGCTGTCAACAGCTTTGGTGTGGAGTCGAGTCGAGTAGATTGTAGCAGAGGATCTTGTTTGACCACACATTCTGACTCAAATCCTTTTCCCCTCCGCATGTGAGAGATGATGGAGAGACAACCGTTTAGCGCCTCTCTTCTTCACCCTTATCTTCTTTTTCTTCCTTCCTCCATCCCTGCTACACACTTGTTGCATGCGTGATCCTTCCTTCCTTCCCACCCCTCCCATCATCCCCATAAGCACACACACATGTTGTAAATCGCTCGCTCCCCCATTTTTGTGGCGTTTCTCTCTTGATGTGGCGAGTCGTATATTTTTTCTGCCCTACCGCTCTCAGCCACTGTGCTAACAACATCAATTTGCGGTGAAGGGGTTGTGATTGTTTCTACCAAATATATTATGTTTTTCGCAATATTTCGTTTTGACATCCAGAATTTTTCACTCCGCTTGTAATCGTTTTCATGTAACGTAGAGTTTTGGGCTGCTTTCAAATAGATGTATTGTATTATTTTTCAAGTTTCGAATTATTCATCTTTAAAATATGATATGTTCGATATCCAAGATCATAATCAACATAATGGTATTATGGGGACAAATTGAAAACATGAGGCTCGATACATGATACAATACACATGAGAAAGCAGTCTAAGATTGTTTTTTCTACAAACATTTCTGTCTGTTATAGGATTTGGAGAAATTGCTTGTTTCTTGAATAAATTTAATGTATTCTATAAGTCAATGGCTCAACAGCTCATGAAGAGCTTAGGCCTACCAGCTAGTTACCAGGTTCATATTCAGAGGTAAATAATCATCAACCAGGATAGAAGTAACGTGTGGTTAGCACGTTGATCCTCCCAACCATAGGCTAGCTTCCGTAACCAAGTGACGGTGCAAGAATCCTCCGAATAACACCCAGTTGATCAAGTAGAGTGCAATGCAACAATTACTATTTCTTCAGAGACGGGAAACGACTGACTATCTTTACTAACGACTAGTCAATATCTCAAAGGAGGGAAATTGTATCACTAATGCGTGAAAGAAAACACAGTATTAAATGTATTAATGACAGTATCACAGTATTAATGGCTTTTATATGATTTACGTTCAAAGAAAGTGATTGTTTCTTGAATGGATGTATCATATTATTATTATTATTATTATCGTATGCCACGTTTGGTGGGGAGTCCTAAAAGGATGTTCCACCGGCAAAATAACCTCAATAATTATCCTCGATGGGAAATTGATGTATTTCTTGAAATGTTCCTCGGAAATTTGAATGTTTAAATGTTTTTCCAATATGAAAGAGTTAATAAAACACATAATGGATGTATCATACTTTTATATTATTCTTGCATTCTATGAGGTTTTTCTCACTTTAATGACATGACTTTAATGATGATCTTAATAAAATATTCTAGATGACTCGATGGATATTTCAAATGATTAAAATATTTTCGAATTCACTTTTTAAAAAATTAACAAAATTGAAACGATCTCAACTTATATAAATCAAATAGGTGGGAATCGGTAGTATATGTATTATAGGTAATGTTAAGTCTTTAAATCAAAGTCTTCTCAACTTCTGATTTCAATGAAGCGAAACAGCACAAAATAAGCCTCTCTCGTCATGCTCACACATTCAACAGAGCTTCCGCGTAGTAGCAGCAAAGTGGCAGTGTTTGTACAATTATGCAAATCAAATTTCACGCTACGCACAAGTTAATTGCCACTGCCTTCTAAGCCGACATCGCTAAATCCTTCCACTCACACGAGGCGTCGAGGCGGCAGAATTTGAAACACATTGAAAAGCGTTAACACGTCCACACAGACGCACAGATGTGTTACTTGGATAGGGGTAAACTCGTTCACACAAGCGCAGAAATGTGTTGAATGGATTGGCATTTACTCGTTCACACACAAGCTCAGAAATGTGTCACATGGCTTGGCATCTACTTGTTCACACAAGCGCACAAGTGTAACTGTTTTAGCGTCACACACACAGACACATGTTGACGCGTGTAACCTAGACCCCCCCAACATTCAACCACCCACAGTAAGCCTTCCATCGTATCAAAGTTTCATTGAGAGAAGCGGCAAGTTTAACCCAACAAGCCCCCACTTCCCCCCTCCCACAACAACACACATACCACACGTCGCCGTGTGTAAACCTATTAACGCATGTCTGGCCTCGACCTATTCCAACGCACAGACGAGTTAGCAGGTTATTCCACACACACTTGCTGAGTCTACAAAGTTAACTTCCAGTGTTGGTTCTCGATTAAATTGTGTGTGTTAAAGAGTTAACTTCTTTGTTAATACTGATACAGCACTGATCTCTTAAACTTTGTTGCTTTAAATCTCAAGCTTTGTCTTCTCTTCTTCTTCTTCTTCTCCTCCCTCCTCTTCTTCTTCTTCTTCTTCTTTTACTTCTTCTCCTCCCTCTTCTTCTTCTTCTTCTTCTTCTTCTTCTTCTTCTTCTTCTTCTTCTTCTTCTTCTTCTTCTTCTTCTTCTTCTCCACCATCATCCCTTGTTCCCTTTATTCTCTTATTATCCTTCTTTCTTTTATTTGCTCATTTTCATTTCTCTTTCATTTACTCCTTTTCCTTTCCCATTTCCACCTCTCTTCTCCTTTGTTTTTTCACTTCTTGTTCCTATCTTTGTCAATGGCGGCTCGTACCCACGAAACAGGTGAAGTGCCCGTACCTTTTACTAAACAACACTTCACCTATTTCGTGGGCACGAGCCGCCAGTGATCTTTGTCCCTCACCTCTTCTCCTGGCTCTTTCATAAAGTCTTCTGCTACTTATATAATTCTTCAACTACATAACAAAACTCATGTTTTCTCATTTTTTTATTTTTTTTGTTTTATTGTTCTATATTTCTGCATTTTCAAGATTGGCTTCTCCTTTTTAATAATATTTTACTCTTCCTCATCCACACCTCTTATCTGTTTCTCCTGCTTCTACTTCTTAAATTTCTTCATGTATAAAACCCTCTCGTTTGTGGTAGCCATCCTTTTCTCCACACTCTCACAATCCTCATATTGTTTCTTTTTAGTAACAAATGCTGTTTTGAAGGAAATCATCATCATCATCATCATCATCATCATCATCATCATCATCATCATCATCATCATCATCATCATCATCATCATCATCATCATCATCATCACCACCACCATCATCACCATCACCATCATCATCATCATCATCATCATCACCATCATCATCATCATCATCATCATCATAACAATCAATCATCATCATCATCATCATCACCACCACTCATCCATCCATCCATCACATTCTCATTACACAGATGACGTCATAGTGATGGTAAGATATGAATTCTCTATTACACAGTAGATGATGATATAGTAGAACGGAGATGACATTCGTGATCTAATACGATTGTCCATTACACACACGTAGGTTGTTGCCGTGGGGGGGGGAGAGGCTTCTAAGGATGAGGAGGGGGGTGCTCGGGCATCGAGTTTAGATTCAGAGAACGACCCTGGGTCAGGTGAGAGGTGGTGGTGAGGGGGAAAGGGGGGCAGTGATGAAATGAATGAGATCTGATGAATGACTTTGCGATGTCATTCATCACACAACATACAGCCGTCATGCCGTCACGTACGAAGAAGGACTTCTTGTCTAGACTGTCCAACCAAATAAGACATTCTGGCAAAATGGGGAAATGACTCCAGCTCGATCAATATTGGTTCGAACATGATAAATTTGGTCTCAAATTGCAGGAAACATTCTGATCTACAATTTGAAACCGATTTTATAGTTTTTGAACCAATATTGAACGAGCTGGAATCATTTCTCCATCTTGTCAGAATGTCTTCACTGCTTGGAGAGACTATACGGAGGAAGAAGGACTTCTTGTGCCAGCAAGGACGAGACTGGCTCCTTGTCACCATCATCATCATCATCATCATCCTTATAATCATTTTTGTTTGTCTTTCTCTTTCTCCCACCCAATTCCTCGTATTTTCCATTTCTATAATTCTATCCTTATTTCCTACTCAGTCTATTCATTCATTAGCTCCTTTTACCACTTGTAATCTTCTTTATTTTTCTTGATGGTTTTGATCGTATTGATTTTATTAATTTACAAGTTCCTTCTATCACATATTATCTTCTAATTTCCGTTTCTATTGCCCATTTTTCTGTTCTTTTCTTGTTCACCTTATTTCCCTAGTTCATCTTTGCTTCCTTATTTCATATTCGCTTTCTTATCTCGTTACCGTTCCTCCTCATTGTTCGATGATTGACGTTCTTGTTCTCCTATTACTGATACTCATTCTTCCTCATCTTCTTTATTAAACCTTCCATCCCCGTATATTTGTTTCCTTATTGTTTTTTATTCTTAATAATAATCACTGTACCCTTTTTTCAATAATTTTTTAGTACATTACATGTTTTGACTATTTATAGGGTACTGTGATTATTATTTGAAAGAAAAAAAAACAGTGAAGTAAAAGTAAAAGTAAAAGAACGGATTTTTTCACAACCTGAAAATGTAAAATGAATTGTTGTATGAGTCAAGGTCAAGGTCTTACATATCTGATACCTAAATAAATTCTTATCACTAAAAACATATTTTATCATAAATAAATGAAAAGACAAGATGTTGTCAAACCACTGATTTACTAGAAATATATATCATATTTATAATAATACATATTTTATCCAGAAACAGAATTATATTTGAATTATATCCAGGAACATAAAATCCATCTGTATAATATAGTAGACATCAATAATTGTTTATATATAAATATTAAATTATAATTATATATATATAACCAATACAATGATTATTAAAATGGCGGTTGGTGAAAGTCTGTCATTTGTCAGCTCTGTCAGGACAGTTAATGAGAGGTCTCCAGGGTAGTATGTAGAGTTGATAGCAACCTTACCTAGACCATTTTTCTCTTGCAGACTACCCTCAGACTATCCTGACAGAGCTGAGCATCAAAAATGGACATTTGTCAATCGCCATTTTCGTTGGAGTTTGCAAGATCAGTAGAAAACTGAACAAGAACCAGTAAAAACAACAGAGCACTATGTTAGACTTATTAGTATATACTTCATCTGCCTTATACGATCATTCTTGTTAAATACTTCAATAATACTTGGTAAATACCTTATACTTGGTTAATACTTCATCTGCCTTATATGATAAGGTATAGTTACCGTATACCCTATTCACGATCACTTGAGACGAAATAAAGAAACTTTCTGCATGTACAGGTAGCTATTTTTGTTTGAGCTTGAGGAAAAGCCAAGAACTGTGATTGGCTATAGCTGTTCGACTGGGGCCGACCATCGTATGAAGTAATACCTCCCTTTACCCGCACACACGCACAAAAAGTTTGTTCATTTCGTCTCAAGTGATGGTGAATAGGGTATAGTTATAAGGTCTACTTATCCTGAGATGATAGTAAGAAACCATTGTCCTGCTTTCATGAGAGTGCATAGTCATGTCCAATATACTACCTGCCTGTGAGACATGCAGCACCGTGTCATCGTTTGTTTATTAGTTTATTGTGGATAAGACCGCTTCCTGGCTATATAGCCTAGTATATAGTATATAGGCTATATACTAGCTGTATTGTTAGCTTTACTGTCTAGCTATATTTTTAGCTATATTATAAGCTATACTGTGAAACTATATTGTTGACACTGGTTCATCTATATAGTGACTCGTGCCTGTCTAGTTTAATCAAAGTTGCTGTCAACGATGAGGAGGTTGAATGAGACAAAGGAGAGGACGATGAGAAATGGGCGTAGATATGAGAAAAGAGAAAGGGAAGTAAGTTAGAAGAGAAGTGAAGAAGAACAGATAAACGAGAAGATGAGGAGAAGGATAAGGGAACAATATGTTTCCTTTATATCAGGACTACTTTTACTGTTACTTTACTTTCAGTTACGTTACTTTACTTTAATTCATTTTACATTTTCAGGTTGTGAAAAAATCCGTTCTCCATCTTGGATCTGCCATATTGAATCCAACTTCCTTTTTTCAAATGAGGAGGTTCATAATATACATTATTCGATTTAGATTATTTTATTTGAAGTTGAAGAGAGGTTCAAGAAATCCATAAATATTGAGTAGTTGATGATGGAAGATTTAATATTTTCCAATCATTACAATGTAGTGCAGGTTGTCTGTGCTGATTGAAAAATTGAGAGAAATCTCTTCAATAAGGAAGTAATAAGGAATACAACTATGAGATGTTAAGGGAAAATCTCATCTTTAATAAAGTAAGTAAGGAAAAAGAGCTACAACTACTATGAAATGTTAAGGGAAAATCTATAACAAGGAATACAAGAGAAAAATATGAGAGATAGCTCTTTAATAAGGAAGAAATAAGAGATACAACTATGAGATATTAAGGGAAAGGTCTCATCTTTAATAAGTATGAAAAAAGGGATACAACTATGAGATGTTAAGGAAAAATCTATTATGAGGAATACAAGAGGAAAAAATGAGAGGAAGCTCTTCAATAAGGAAGTAATAAGGGATACAACTTTGAGATGTCAAGGGAAAATATCATCTTCAATAAAGTAAGTAAGGAAAAAGAGCTACAACTACTATGAAATGTTAAGGGAAAATCTATAACAAGGAATACAAGAGAAAAATATGAGAGATAGCTCTTTAATAAGGAAGAAATAAGAGATACAACTATGAGATATTAAGGGAAAGGTCTCATCTTTAATAAGTATGAAAAAAGGGATACAACTATGAGATGTTAAGGAAAAATCTATTATGAGGAATACAAGAGGAAAAAATGAGAGGAAGCTCTTCAATAAGGAAGTAATAAGGGATACAACTTTGAGATGTTAAGGGAAAATATCATCTTCAATAAAGTAAGTAAGGAAAAAGAGCTACAACTACTACGAAATGTTAAGGGAAAATCTATAACAAGGAATACAAGAGAAAAATATGAGAGATAGCTCTTTAATAAGGAAGAAATAAGAGATACAACTATGAGATATTAAGGGAAAGGTCTCATCTTTAATAAGTATGAAAAAAGGGATACAACTATGAGATGTTAAAGAAAAATCTATAATGAGGAATACGAGAGTGAAAAATGAGAGGAAGCTCTTTAATAAGGAAGTAATGAGGGATACAACGATGAGATATTAATGGAAAGATCTCGTCTTAAAAAAGTAAGGAAAAAGGGATACAACTATGAAATGTTAAGGGAAAATCTATAATAAGGAATACGAGAGAAAAAATGAGAAAAAGCTCTTCAATAAGGAAGTAATAAGAAATACAACTATGAGATGTTAAGGGAAAGATCTCATCTTTAATAAGTTAGGAAAAAGGGATACAACTATGAAATGTTATGGGAAAATCTATAATAAGGAATACGAGAGAGAACTCTTTAATAAGGAAGTAATAAGAGATACATCTATGAGATGTTATGAAGAAGATCTCTAATAAGAAAGGAGTAAGGAATACAATAACTGTATGAGATGTTAAGGGAAATGGTGGAAAAACCAGGCGAGCGAATCAGTTCAACAAAAATGATAAGAAGGGTGGATAAGGATGAGAATAACGCTGAAAGTAATCGACAGCAAGTGAATTATTTCGAGCAAAGTTTATATTTGATGAGTGACGCGGCCGAGATTCGTACATGAGTTGCCGACGACGCAAATGGAAAACGACCTCTATAAAAGCATCATGCGATTCTTTATTCAGTTTTACAGCTGTGTGCACAGCAGGCACGGAGAAGTAAAAGAGAAGTAAAAGTGGCACTACTACACTGTTGCTGCACACCGCACTGCACACAAAATGTAATAAAATCTCACATGTACTTTCTTCTCTTCCTCTTCTTCTCCTTCATGCCCAATTACTTCTCTTTTCAGCATTTTATTCTTATCGCTGACATTCACTGTGAACTTCCTCTCAAGAAGGTAGTAGTTGCAAGCTTCCCTTTTACTTGAGAATATTCACCTTTCATGTGTCCCATATTCCAGTGAACGTGCATTCCTATATATGTATAACAACGTCTTGAATAAGAATTTCCAAAAGAAAATAATATGAATATACTTAGCGTAGGCTACTAACTTTTCAGAAGTCAAAATTTGTGAATGATTTAAGATTTAAATGCGAATTGATGAATAAAGTGAAAAATCAAAAATACACTTCTTTTAGAAAACTTCAGAAGTATTATTTTACAGACATGTTAATAATTTCAGTATTATTTTAATAACATTGTGAATGGGCTTAGACCCAAAACATGTCTGTAAAATAATACTTCTAAAGTTTTTTAAAAAAAGGTATTTGATTTTTAATTTTTTTATCAATTAATTTAAATAGCCCTAAGTTTAAAGTTTAATTTTTGAAATGTGAATTCAACGTTTATTTAAAATATCGATTAATCTGAATTAAGATGATGATACGTTCTGGTCTCTTTGTCTGTGTTTCAGTCTCATTGAATTTTAATCTCGTGAGAAAATTAATAAACAATAATTGAATTTTCTTCAGCGAACAATCCATTTTTGGACGATAGTTATTGAATCATATGACTCGACATAAAATAGTTTAAGTGGAAGAAATATCAAATATTCTGATATTGTTGCTTTTTCAATGACGAATCCTCAAATATTAAAAAATTTGATACACCTTCGAGTCCACTGTAGAATACTATCGAATACTATATACTCTCCCGATATATTTTGAACATTTTTAAATTTTCTCTTTCAATAGCTCTCAATTTCAAAAGTTCAGATCAGATCAAAATACTGTATTGCTTCGAAATGATTCACTCCTGAAAATTCATAATGAGTCAATTGAATTTCAGAAATGATCCTCCGCACTTGCTCCTCTACCATTTTCTCAGAAAATTTAACAAAAATCTTGACCCATTCAATTTCATGATCCCCAAATGGTAATATTCTGTTTTTTATGGGTATTGATGTTTCTACAGGTTTTGATACAATTTAAAGACAAGAATGAAATACCTTCCATGACGTATGAAGTTCGATTTCAGCCTCAAACCTGTATATAATAAATAACTATTATATCTAATAAGAACTCAGTATTTGTCAGATAATTTGACACATACTGGATGGCATGCGCCATTGCGCTACTAGAAAGCAAAAGACGTCCGCCATTATAGCAGATCAGTGACTTGCTTCGTTCCACCAAAAAAATTGAGTTTCGCTTCAATGAAAACTGCTCATTAACTGTTTACTGCGTTTCTTTCATCTCATGAGCATCAGTTCACTTCTAAATAGAACTAGCTTCATGGTTTGGCTAGTTGATGAGTATTTTAAACTGTAATTTAAGTGTGACAGTAATGTGGAGAGTGATGTTGTCGTAACGGGTCTCGGTAAATTATTAATGGCTAGATTCAAATATAATGAGAAAAAACAAAAACCTTTTATGAGGTATGAAGTTCGAACATTGAAATTTTTGGCGTTATATTTATATATATTATATCCATCATTTTAAAGCTATAATTCCCATCAATTTGAAGCATTCAAAGCAAAATAATGTAAAGTGAAACCATTTCAAATGTTGAATAAAATATTTTTAATGTTCTTTGCTATGAAAAGAATTTGAAAAATGAGTAGTGTAGGCTATAAGTTCATACTTGCCTGTAATCCCAAATCATAATTTTAAACTTGCCAAAAATATAGTGGATGAGAGAAAATGTTCATCACAGCATACTAAAATGAAGCTTTTCACACCAATACACTGAGGAGAATAGACAGTAGTTGCTGTGTTATGAGGTATGAAGCTCACTTTCAATTTCGAATATCAAAAAGTATATGACATTATCCTCTAGCGATATTATTCAAGTTTAAAATCTTGAGAAGAGACTGTAATTTTTCATTACACTCATTCAGGTTTGAATTGATTGCAACAACAATTCAGAGATGAAACGATACGATTCTACATACAATTATTTTTTGACTCATCCTCTGTCTGGTAAACAGATGTTCAGGATGTATATTTTAGAATCGAAAATTGAAATCCTTAAACTATCGACTCGCACCTTGAATCCAGGTTCTTCAGTCTTGAATGCCTAGAAATAGCCGTCATCTCTCATTATTAGCCTTCTCATCATCCAAGCACTAGCCCCTAGAGCATAACTATCAAAAGAAAGATTTCATCGAGTGAAGACTACTCAGGTGCTGTAGTTCAATTTCTGATCTTTTCGCAGAAATTTCAAACTTTCAAAATCTTGAGAGAAAATAATGTGCAATCTCCCCGACTAATAGTAATGGCCGACCGTAAATAAGTATCAGGCAAAAGTGCAGGCAGTCTTAACGGAGATTGGATTGTGGCGAAAGGAAATTTACAGCGAAAATAATCAGAACGGAGGTTTCAAGCTAAAGAAAATAATACCGGTAATAGGTGTGTGGATTGGTGGGGTGGAGGGGGGATTTGTTGGATTTAGGGTGAGATTGAGAACGAATAGTAGTTGATCAGTGGGATGAGAATGAGGTTATGGCTGAGAAGATAACGTGTACATACATATTAGATTGTGAAATTCATGTGGGTGTGGGTGTGTGCGAGTGCGCGCATAATGTAAAGTACAGAAAACGGAAAAGAGCTCGAGTTCTATCTCGCTTCTTCTTCTTCTTCTTCGGGGCGAAATGACGTTCAACTGAAATTAATTATATTTTGGATTTGGATGTCGGGAATGAGTGCGTCTTGGGGTGTGAGAGGGGGTTGAAGAGGGGGGTGGCTTGATGAGCGGCCATATTTTCTTTTCCGTTTCTCGCGCGCGCGTCTTTCACTTTTCCTTCTTCGTTTTCCGCTACTTCTTATTCTTCGCGGCGGCTTTTCATCCCCCAGCTTTTTCCACCCTTCTAGTTGCCGTTCGCGTACTCATTTCTTTTCTTAGTCAACCTCTTCCCCCCCCCACAATACTATCTTAACCAACACCCCCTCCCCCCTGATAACACCCTCTCTTCTTTGCATGCGTAATGCCCGCCTTTGTTACACGTGCACATACTTTCTTTCTATCTTTATTTCTCCCATTCTTTTTCAATTTCCTCCATCTCACTCCTTACTTTTAAAATGTGTGAGGCACATCTCTCATTCCCACTTTCTTACCCTTTTCTTGAAAGATGTATATATCTTCCCTCTCACTTCACGACGAATGGTCAACAAGTATTGCTGTCTTTGTTTCTCTATTCTTACACACATTTCCACCCCTTCCTATCACTCAAACTTTCATCTCTCTTCCACCTCAATCGATCTCATTCTTTCCATCTCCTCCTTCTGCACACATTCCTTTGTCTTCTTCGTTTCTTGTTCTTTATTTGTGCACCCCTTTTTCTCAAGACGATACCTTCTTACACTCCAGCTCCTCCTGCTATAGTCTGTCCAAGCAAAGAAGATATTCCGTTCGGATGGGGAAATGACTCTAGCTTGGTCAATATGTGTTCAAAATTTATGAATTTGGTCTTAAATTGTAGGAAACATTCTGCATTAAAATTTAAGACTAAATTTATTATTATTGAACCAATATTGACCGAGCTGCAGTCATTTCCCCATCTGACCAGAATGTCTTCTCTGCTTGGACAGACTATACGTATCAAACTGAGGAAAACCAACAAGCGTCTCCCGATTGTAAACGTTTTAACTTCTTCTTCCTGCGCGCGTTTTCTTTCGTCTTTAATTAAAAAATTAATCAATATCAGCTAATTAGTAGCGGGAAAGGTACCGCCCTCTAGTATATATACATATCTCTGTCTCACACACTATCGCCCGCCCACTTATCAAACCTTTCCCTCTCCCCGGCTAATTCCCCCCCCCTCCATCTCCCAATAAAGGGCGTCAGCGTCCACACGCTCCCTGCGTTTTTGACGTTTTCATTTGGTGACGCCCTCGTATTCCGATAAATGAAAACGTTATTGTCGCGTCAATGCACTCTGCTTGCCGTGTTTTTCTTCGCTAATTATAAAGGAAACTTTGTTTTCTCAAGATGGAAAAGAAACCCGTGACGTCACTATCCTCCTTGAAATTCAGTAAGAAGCCTTATGACAATAATGCTAAATCACACAGGAACAAAAATGAAATGAGATCAAATAAAAAATAATTTTATTCATAATTTCATCCAGAATATTATTGTCAATGCGTTCTTCCACTTGATTTTGCACATCGATGAAATACGATACTCTTTCTTTTATTCTTTATTCTTTCTTTACAATTGCGACTTGGTCTCCAAGTATTTTAAGCAAAGGATGAATGATGATGATGAAGGTTCAAGATGTAGGTTATATGTCTATCCATAATTCCCACTTTCACTTAATATTATAATTTCTCACTTTCAAAAATATTTTATAACAAACAATTTTCAATTTCGATAAAAGTCCACTTTTAAGTTCCAGAAATGAACAAGATAAACCATAGGATTTCAATATTATGGATTCACTTTAAAAATTTTCAGCAAAAATTAAAAAAACTCACTCACGTTCGGTCAATTAAAAGCATTTACAGCTGCTCTAATCCACTATCTATGGATATGGATATGCTGTCTGTTTCCTAGATGTTTTTTTTTTTGCTTCTGGTGTATTAGCTGCCTCAACTGGCTTACAGACTGAGTACTGTTTGATATCTCCAGCTTTTTATTCTGAAATTTGTCTCTATGATAACATATAATAATGAATTACGTTTTTGGATATTCAACATGATGAGATAAATAAATAAAAAATAAAAGATGATGAGATTATGCATAGATTATGCTTCAATATGAGGCCATTTCGCCATAAAACTGACAACTATGTAGAGTAGGAAACTTGGTCAATTTGAGAACATTGGAATCATTTTCAACAGAGCATTTCTTGTGTGTGTGTTCTCATATTTGACTTGCTACAAATCATATCTTTAGACATAATTATCTATTTTCAATCTTTTCTGCTAATCTCTATCACAAACAGTTCAGAAAACACAGAAGGAGTTAATACCAAAAGTTTCATGAATCTATTCCATGAAAATTACGTCCAAAAGAGAGAAAAACTAAGTCAACATGCATGATAAGTCAACTGCATTCAATGCCATCATATGGGTAGATAACGATGTTGCCATATTATTAGGAAGGGGCCTTTTATTAAAGGAACCTATGGATTATGCCATCGCTGTATAATTGAGATCATTTCTCTCTCTTTTCTTCAACTAGCCGGCAGGCTCGCTTCGCTCGCCTGCAAAACCTCTGTCAGTGTCAGCTGAGACAAACAGGCTCGCTTCGCTCGCCTGCAAATTCCGTTCAGGAGGGATTTGAAATTTATTGTGCACAGCATTTCTACTCCTAATCTGGACCTGTTTACCTAGTTTTAATATTTTCTGCCAATTTGTTCTAGAAAATCTAAGAAAAAAATAGTAAAACGCTAATATTAAGCGTAACCTTGGAAAGTATATCAGACATAGTTTAAAACTTATTGAACACAGCATTTCTAGACCTAATCTGGACCTGTTCACCAAATTTCGACATTTTCTACAGTAAGGATTGGTCGTATCAAGGCGGAAGGTATGCAACCCGCAACACATCTACAATTTTGAAAACCTGATTACTGGCGTAATCTTGAACGGATTGCAAAAATTTTTTAACACAACATTTCTAGACCTTATCTGAACCTGCCCACCAAATTTCAACATTTTCTACCGATTGGTTCTCGAAAAAATGAGAAAAACTAAAATATTTGGCGTATCCTTGAAAAGTTTTTAAAATCCGTTCTTAGCGCGCGTCTAAACATCCAACTGAACATGCCTGCCAAATTTGAGCACATTCGGTTCAGTGGATTTTTAGTTCTGTTGATGAATGAATGAATGAATGAGTCAGTCAGTCAGTCAGACAGTGCCATTTCGCTTTTATAGATATAGATAAGTAATAATTAATTTTGGCATCAAATTAAAATATTACAGAGGTATATTTATTTATAAAATTTTTTTGTGTATTCCAGACTTTTGATATGTGTAATAAACCATGGATAAGACAGATCAATGCAGAATATTTTTGATAATATTTTGTATCCCATTGTCACAAGAGACAGAAGATTGCAGCTCAGGAAGCACTCACTCATCATCTTCTGGAGGACAGTGCAGCTATTATATCTAATCAGTTGTGTGTATTATAGGCCTATGACTCTCTGCCAAGAGTCATATTATAATGGACCCAGGGGTCGAGAAGATTGAAATGAATCACAGACAATGATTCTCTAGGTGGCAGAGAAGTAAAAAGAATGGAGAGAAGGAGAAGAAAAAGCGTGTTAGGAAAAACAAAATCAAGAAGAAAGAGAACATTAAGAAGAAGGGAAGATGAAAGGAGGAGGAAAAGATAAGAGAAGTGAGAATGAGTAATAAAATTGAGGAAAAAAGAAGGCGAACAAGAGAACCAAGAGGAGAAATAATAAGAGTTAGAAGGTATGGAAGATACAATTTTCAGAATGCAATAATTATAATACAATAAATACAATTTTTATAACAATTTTTAGAATGAAATGATGGAAGATAGAGATAGAAGGAACGACAAGGTGAATGGAACTTGTAATAGAGAATACGATTAAGAGAAAAAGTCTATGTAGAAGAGAAACAAAAAGTAGAACAAGAAAAATAGAATTTGAAGGAAATAAGAGGAAATGATGAAGAGGAGAAGACTACGGAAAAGAGTGAGAAAAAACAAAAGCGAAAAAATAAAAACATGGAGACCATAGAGAGAAAAAGGGAGTATGGAAACCAGAAACCAAGAGAAATGAGAAGAAAAGAGAGGGAAATGGAGAAGGATAGGGAATTAACAATGGAGTCCATGTGGAAAAACAGAAGATGGAAAAGACAAAAAATCAGAAAACTATAAAAATAGGGAGATACAAAGTGACAAAGACGAAGGAAATGTAAATAAATGAGAAAAAATATGCGTGAAGAGGACAAATCGCACGGGGTGCGATGAAGAGAGGGAGTAACGGATAGGAAACTGAGATAAATGAGAAGTGCGGGCTGAGAGGTTAGAGGCTGTGAGGAGAGGCGTATTAAATTTAAAATATGTGAATTGTTTATGTAATGTGGATGGTGGTGGGTTTCGAGTGGGGGGGGTGAGGTGGGGTAGGGTTGAAGGGTAACTTGAAAAAGTGATGGGAGGGGGAGGGGAGGGAGGTCCTCACTTGATAAAGTGTTAATGAGAAGTGAGGACTCAGCCGAGATATGCGAGCATTCTTCTTTATCTTCTTCTTTTTTCTTCTTCTTCTTCTTCTTCTTCTTCCTCTTCTTCTCCTTCTTCACCTTCTTCTCCTTCTTCTTCAAGGAATAAGACTCCTTCGTTTTCTTTTTATTCTCTCTCTACGACTTGGTATTGATCCTCACCTTCGTTTTCTTTTAATCGCTGCCAAACAATTACTGCTTCTTCTTCTTCTTCTTCTTCTCCTTCTTTGTCTTCCGCCGTCTTCGCGTCTTCTCATTCTTTTCTTCTCAGCTCGTGAAATCTCCAACAGCCGAAACACTTAAACCTCTTTCTGCGCCCGGGACTCATCCATATTTTCGCGATGCTCTGGATGCAGGCCTCGACTACTTTGTACTTATTTATCTCATTTCTTTGTACTTATTCATCTCATTTCTTTGTACTTATTTATCTCATTTCTTTGTACTTATTTATCTCATTTCCTTGTACTTATTTATCTCATTTCTTTGTACTTATTTATCTCATTTCTTTGTACTTATTTATCTCATTACTTTGTACTTATTCATATCAGGGCTTCAGCAGTAATGTAATTTGGTGGATATTGTTAAGTATGTTGCAGGTACCGATGATGGGAATTACTCATCAAGAATTAAAGATTATAAGAAATGATGACTGAATTCTATTATCATTCCGGAGTTTCTAGGATTGAAATGTATTCACTACCTGATAGACACATAACAGTGAACGAGAAGCAAAGTGGCTGTACAAAAGAATATCAATCGCACAAGTCTGTTAATGAAAAGACAAGATATTGTCAAGCCATAGATTCATTAAAAATCGAGGTACCGGTTTCGGTGAAACTGCTGTTAACTAGAAATTGATAATGGTTAGCAACCGAAACCGGTATTCCGATTTCGGATAAATCTGTGACTTGTCAATACCTTGTCTTCTCATTCAATATGGATGACTAACTACCAAAAGATCACCTTCTAAACTACTCAACAAGTCACAAGATTTTCATCTAATTGTGAGCTTTATAAAACTGATAAGCAACAAGCAATGATGAAGATGAATATAAAAGAGGTGGATTAAACTTGAAATAAATTCAGATTACTCGTAAATAGTTTTGTTTTTGCTAATAAACAAATTCTATTTCATTGAAATTTCATTTCAACTCCCTAATCATCATTCAAACTACGAGTACCTATTATGAATATTATCAGCAAAATTATTTTGAAGTAATTTATAGCTTCTATGATGCAATTAGTAGGTTGTTGTTAAGATTGTTCAGGTCGTTCTGTTTGTTTAGGTGAGTTCAGGGCTTTCAGATGTGTACGGGTCGTCCTACATAATGGGAAGTTGAATTATCATTTAATTTGCATTTAACATTTTAAATGAATATGGATTTGAAAACACTCAGCGAAAATATCCACTTTGTATTTTGTTAGTTGTATTTCATTCTTTCTCCTTCATTCTTGTTGTAATTAACTTCCTAGTTATTCAAGTGAATCTATTATTTCTAAATGGAGCTCACGAACGGACTCAAGTCTTGTGAGCTTTACAAAAACTTGTACTTTAAATTTTTGTATTCACATTGAACATGTCAATTTGATTATTTTTTGTAATATTGTACAAGGAATGAATAAATAAATAACAACTGATGATTTATAATCACAATTACTAGCAAAATGGAATAAAAAATTTATCAGCAGGATAATGTACAGGATGGTCATAAATTTATTGAGTATTTTAGTATTATAATAGTATTATCAATATTATTACTTAAATTGCTGCTAAAATCATTACTCATAATATGAATGAATAATTCATCAATTTGAATAATTCCATCCATTGCTAAAATGAAGATGAAAGTAATATAGTTGCAGTCATAACCTAAATGATATGATGATTTTTTATTGTTGTTTTAATTTTGGTAGAAGGTAAAGACATAAAGATAAGATAAGAAAGTTATTAAGTAACATTTAAAATAATAACAATCAACAAAAATTGAAGAGTATATTCTGTACCCCCACCAATCTATATTGTGTCTTCATTCTCAATATTACTTTCAAAATAATTCCAACTCATGATTGCCATCAATTATCAATTTTTAAACAAAACTTGACTTCTAATCGAGAATTAGTAATACTATATAGCCTACTGAAGAATTCGAAGTAAGAGTGGAGAGTTTTCAAAGCTCCCAGAACCTATATTACAATTATTATAAATAATAAGCACAAGAGATTCCTGAGATTGTACTGATTAACAAACCTTCTCTTTAAGATACTTTTTCAGGATCAAAATTTCAGAAGGATTTTGGTTGAAAGTTTTCTTTTTCGGAGTTGTTTTTCAGAGAGGGCTCACATCTACATGTGGATTAATTAGACTGAATTTTGGGACGGGGAGGGGCAGCACACTTTCTCAACCCTCTTCGGCTCTTCTTTTATTAGAGGGAAGATTTTTAATCCGTCTTTAGAGGGTGAAGATGGAAAAGAAGGAATGGAGGCGACCCCAAAAATCAATACCATTTTTAATTTACATTTCTACATGCAACGCGGGTTGGCGCATTAATTGCACACACGCACGCGTGCCCATCTTATCGTCAACACACACACACACAACTCTCATTAAAAATGTACACACACGCACGCACACTAACACCGTTGCACGTGCAGCGTCTTAAGGGTGAGCTTGAACGGTTGAACTTCTCCGAAAAATTTGTTTCCAAAAGTGAATTCAATTCTGTTTTCTACTACCAGCTGAAATTCCGCAAGGAATTGTTTGTTGTGTATTCGATCAGAATAGTATACTTGGATTCTTAATTCGAAAAATGGATCAATCTACAATAGAACAGACATGAATTTATGCTGAAGACAATATGCTTACATCAGCTCATCAGCATCAGAATTATCAACATGTTAACAGAAAACTTGATAACAAGTACAATAACAGAAACTAATATTGAAAAAAAAAACATAATAGAGTGGATCAAATCAATGAATGTCCCCCAACTCATGCTACATAATCGATGAACTATTAATAATAATAATAATATCATCATATAATTATTCATTTATAATAACATCTCATTAGATTAATTATACATTTTCTAAATTCTATAATGTGTTTTAAATCTCTGAATTCCTAATAACACATGATATAGGCCTATCACTCAACATCGACTTATAATGCTTAATTTTTAATTTTATGCATCCTGTTTCTGCCAGCACACAAACTTATTGTATTTATTATGGCAAATAAAATTTGATTTGATTTAAATCACCCTTTTTCAGTACCATTAAATCATCTTTTTAGTTCCATTTGTTTTAGTAAATATGCTCCTTGATTGAGGAAGGTTATGCTAATACCTACGAAGGAGTTGAATGAAAATTGATAGTATACAAATTTCATTAACTCACACCCTCTAAATTATTCCGAATACATTTCATCCGAATCTTCATCATAAAATCAGAATCATCATAATTCTTTCAGAAACATTTTTGATTTATCAGAATTATCAACATTCCATCAGAATGATCATCATTTTATCAGAATCAATCCACCTGAAATTACAACTTTTAAAAACTCTCACCCTGTTTTAGAGCACAAAAACTAGTGTCCCAATGCAATAAAAATGTACTAAACAACAAACTTGACCTCCCTGTTACAGATTGCAGAGAGATCAAGCTTGTCAATGCTCACTACACTGCATATTTCAAGGATAATTCCATTCTCATGCCACAAAATCCGTCTAGACTTTCGCTCGCTCGCGGAAAGCATGGCGCTTATTCTATCAATCGCTCGCCTGCTCGTGTCATGAACAACTTATCTTAACAATCCTTTCACGAGCTTACTCATCTGAATAAACATTATGAGAATGCTCAACAATCTATTACGTAAGGTGGTTGCAAATTTTATAATCAAATTACAGTTGTGGGTGATCGATCATTTACTTGAGTCTGCATCACGCACGCATGCGCGTCCAACGATCGTGAGATCGATGTGGATGCATTTCTGATTGCAGTTTTATCGGCGCTTATCGGCTGCAGTTGAGTGCATTTCGTCATTTGCATGCAATTATCGGATGTATGCAATACTGCTCTCAGGATAGGATCCCACGTTGAACGGTTGCATTTCATTAAAACAGGAAATAGCTTGATGTGAACAATAGTTGGAGCCCTATTGAGAAAAGTTGTGCTTGAGAAAAGGTTTGGGTTATTGTCATCAATAATTCATTGCACATAAAAGGAAATTATAAATTATTCACGGAAAAACTATCGGGAGCCACATATTTTGACAAAAAATCGGAAACTTAATTACAAGAAAGTTCAAGATTGCAGCAATTTCCACTACCCTCCCCAACTCTCCTAATGAAAACATTCGATATAGTTCGCAATTCAGCCAGCAGATGACAGTAGCAACAGGGTGACTAACTTCAACTTCCATTGAACAAGCCTCGAAGCTCCGCCTTCGCTCTTGATTGGTCGACGACATCGAGTGGAAAATTTCTGAAATCCGACCAGTAGATGGCAGCAGTTGTCGGGTGGTGTTTCAGATTTGACCTCGAACACGCCTTCATGCCCCGCCTGCTCTTTTCTGATTGGTCGACAGTGTTCTGTAAGTTCTGCCTTAGAAAATGGCTGTAAGCGAGAAAATGGTGGATCTATTTTTTTATTTTCAATGAATCGAAAATCGAAAACATTCAAAGTATTGATAAGATTGGTTTTTGAATTTGCTGTGCCAGGAAAAATCATCAACAAATATGTAAGACATTGATAGTACTGTAGTATAATAATAGTCTAATAGTCTATAGTACTGTAATATTGTGAGCACTAATTGGTATTGGAAGGGACTCACCCAACTATAGTCGGCGCAATCTAAGTTGACGAAAACCCCCTCCACCCGAGAAATATCTACGTAACGTTGGCAAATTGTGTGAAACTGGAACATCTTCAAATTCGCGTTGAAACCCCATATTTGGACGTAGAATTTTATCCTTGATATGCCAGTAGTATCAAAAAAGTTCCTGGGTAGAAGAATTCAAAGGAAATTTGATATTTTTGAAAAAAATTAAAAATCGCGAAAATATTACTTTCTTTTGTATATCACTTCTCTCACAATCATGGGTTGTAGTAAAAATGAAGTTTTTTATATCAAAATGACCAGGAGAACTCGAGCTTTTCTAATGGGTTTTGAATTTTCTATATGCGACCAATATTTATGTTTTAATTAATGAATATGTTTGCCAATGTCAGGTCTACTCGAACAGAAAACATGAAATTTTCGATGATCTAGAAACTTTTTTGTTTGAGAAGATAATTGGGTGGTGAAAGCGAGAAAGTTGTTCAAAAACAATTGAAATTATTTTTCCAAATGTCGAAAATAGTCAGAAGATCGTAATTTGGCCTCTCAAGAGTTTCAAAGTAGTGTAGTATAATAATAGTCTAATAGTGTATAGAACTGTAATATTGTGAGGACTAATTGGACTAAAGGGACTCATCCAACTAATGAATAATTTTTTGAGCATCGGATAGTAACTCATCCAGTGTGAAGCATTAATCAACCTTATACAATATTATTTTCACAACACATTACACATACATTAATATATTAAAAATATTGTGTTCTAAATTGTGTTCCAATTCCACTAGAAAAATCCTGGATACGTAACCAGAATTTCAAAAAAAGTATTATTGACTTGTCTTACACTCCCTCTTGAAGTCAACATAACGTAATCCTGTAAGAAATTGGAAAATCCAAAAAACAATATATCGTTATTCCACGTAATTTGATAATAAACGGTTGCAAATTCAAGAGAATAGCTACATAATATAGAAAGGTTCAACAAATTTTAATAGTGGAGCAAACTCTGCCATCTAGAATTTACGATGCTGATAAATGAATAAAAGTTAAAAACTTCAAGAAAGGAGCTAGATGATGTTGAATCGATCAAAATATTCAGTAGTGGCCTTGACGGCTCGTACCCACGAAACAGGTGAAATGTCCGTATCTCTTACTGTACAGCATTTCACCTGTCTCGTGGGCACGAGCCGCCAGTGAGTAGTGGAGCAAATTCTGCCATTATTTTCAGAATCATGTAGGTAAATGATTCAAGGTGATAGAGATAGAAGACCATTCTAAACTTGAACATACCAAGGCTGCTTCATTAATCTACATTTGGAGCGTCTGTATGTTGAGGCCGGAAAGGTAGGCCGACCACACTATACCTGCATCAAGAAGCGAATCTATGTTGCTTTTAAACATTGTTGTTGCTGTTGTTCCTGTATTATTGTTGTTGCATTATATTGTGGCCTGGCTATTTTGTTCCTTATTCTTGTTATTTGATTTGCAGGAGTGAGAGATGACTGCTACGGTCATTGTTATCCACTGAAACAGGAAGCTATGAAAATGAAGAAGATGATGGTGGAGGGTGGAGAAGAAGAAGAAGAAGAAGAAGAAGAAGAAGAAGAAGAAGAAGAAGAAGAAGAAGAAGAAGAAGAAGAAGAAGATGAGAGATGAGGGAAGACCTTCTATTGACCCTCAAGTCATTCTTGGTGAGGTTATTCGAAAATTCTCTCACTGTACGTCATGTCTTAGGCCGGTTTCACATGATATTTCTAATAATACTGTAGTTGATCACGTGAAGAGATATTGAAATAAAAATCATATTTCATATGACAATAGAAATATCTGCATTAGGCCGTTATTATACCGGGTGCGGCAGTAAAGATGAACAATTTTAAAAATATCATGAATTTGTTAGTTTACATTGAAAAACAAATTTATTGGTGTCAAAATGCTCGCATGGGAATACCATTTGAGAAAATCGAGAATGGAAAATCACATCAGGCATGTGGTGGCGAAATCGTTGATACAGTGCGTCCTTGCATTCTTGCCCTTTTTGTAGACTCTTCAATAGTATGGTTCCTTATTGTTTATTTCCGTGAGAAGGTTCGTGAAGAAAGCAGCAGAACCAAATATTTCGTTATCTAGGGTATCTAAGGATATCATAACCACTTGATGCTACTCTAGATTCACGACTGGATCACGTAATGGCAGATTCAATGGTGGATGCCGCATTCCATAGAAGCGTTCAAAGAACGGGAATCATAAGTGATAAAAACTTCAAGTAAACGGGATTTGTTTTGAAATTCAATTTTTACACGTTTTTTATCACATATTTAGGGCTGAAACATCATTTCCATCAACAAGAAATCATTTTTCAATTTTTAAAACATCGCTTTCACAACTTGGGCGACTTTGTCCTTAATTTTGTTCAGAGTTCGGGGCTTGTTATCGTATAGGATGTTGTTTTGAGAAGGAACAGCCCTACTCGATGAATGTTGATGGATTTCTATGAATGGTGTCGAAATCCAAGCTTTACGACGGTAACTGACTCATTATTTAAAAAAAAAACAATCATAGGCAAAACGCGTTTTTCCATCGTTCAACGCTCCATGGCGACTACTGGAACTAGAATACAAAAAATGGTAAGATTACACGAGTCTAACGCAACCATCCTCACCACTTTCGGTGACGGAGGAAATGAGTAATGCCCTTCTAAAAAACGTCCATCTTTTCTGCCGCACCCTGTACGATAATTTTTTCTTTTTTCATAGTTAAACATAATTTATGGGAGGAGATGTAAACACGAAATCATATTTTCATCTCTTTTCATATGATAAACTATGATGAAAGAAATATTTCCGTGTAATACCGGCTAAAGTATCTATTAGGAATGAGTATCAATACTCCAACTTTTATCTTTAAGATGCATATTTTTCTCATATTCTCCTCTATTCTACAGTCCGTCCAAGCAAAGAAGAGCCTCTGGCAAGATGGGAAAATGACTCCAGCGTAGTCAATATTTGTTCAATAATTATAAATGTGGTCCTAATGGTAGATCAAATTGTCTCCTACAATTTGAGATCAAAGCAATAATTTTTGAACCAATATTGAACAAGCCGGAGTCATTTTTCCATCATGCCAGAGACTCTTCTTTTCTTGGTCAGACTATACACCATAGCTGTCGATCACAAGCATTCAGCTTTAAATAATTATTATTTTGTGCAGCGTCTGAGTCATTAAGGCTTTCAATGACATGGATCTCACATTGCGAACAATTTTGGATAGGCCTATAATTATGATTTGCAATAAATCAAATTTTATGGAGAACTATTTTACTTGTTCCTCTTTGTTAATCAATCCTCACTGTACTTAATAATACCAGTAGCCTACTACTAATATGAAATAGAAGTCCTTTCTCACAGATGTAAAGACTCAAATCCAATTTCAAAACATAGGAGCTTGAATCCATGCAATCTACAATAGAAAAATCTGAATTTGATCATTGCCTTCACAAATGTGTCTCTCGGTGTTGAATTCATGACATAGAAATAATTGATTCAGAGCCCACTGTATCAATATGAGACACGCCGTGCTTATCACCTGGCATTCAAATAATTGATTCGGCGTTTTGTCTATCAACGCGTCGCGACGCATGATACGGTACGACGTCAGGGTAATTATTGTTGATTACACGGCGTCGCTGCTTGTAAAATAACCAAGGCTACAACACGGCGTCGTCGTTTAAAGTTCTGAGACGTTTTTCACGTCTTACGTGAGTTGAAGGCCCACATGAAGCGAAACTAACAGGTCGAGGACTATTGTGAACTAATAATGGAAATAAGAATTTTCTGCGTCATTCACTGATTCAATCGGTAATCGGAAGTCAGTGCTTACGATATAATAATTGATTTTTTCCATCGCCGATTGAAAAAGTGTTCGGTTGCGAGGAGGGTAGGACACATTTTTACAAGTACTCCTTCCAACACATCTGTCTAAAAGCAAAGATAATCGAATTAAGAGAAAGTGAGAAAATGAGAAAACAAGATTTATTTTCCACTAGAGACAAATAAATAAAAAATAAACTATAATTAATGTATCACTCTGAACTAATTTACACGACTCTGCAGTCAAACATTTTTGAATATTAGTTTGAATAAACTTCTACTCACATGTGGAGCGCTTTCGGATGTTAATCCATTTTCAACACTGCCTTCTTCATGTAAATTAGTTCAGAGTGAAATATTTACTAGCAGTTCGTGATGGAGAACAAAATAGTTGAGTATAATTAATGTAGTTGTATTTGTGGAGAGGAAAAATGTAATTGAATTGTAGAAGATTGTTCAAACGAGAAAAATATATTTATTTCTCAATACATAAAAATTTAGATAAACGAAAATGAGTTCAACAAAAAAAATTTTTTAGTTCATTTGAATCTTGGTTCTTAGTTTTTCTAATCATATTCGTATGAGTTGGGCTTGTACTATTGGTAGAGTCCACTTCAAACTTTCCCAACTCTTGAACCTAAGTTTTCAAGGCTAAGGAATAACTTGAAGGCTAAGACGCACTTGCGATACTTTGAGTTTACACATGTGCGCAAGCCCACTCACACACGCGCCACCACGTTCACACGCGCTGTGATGAGTTGATTTATCGTGAATGACATTTGGACCTGTCACGAGAGTGGTGTCACGCTCACTTGTCTGCTCTGCGCCTCCAATTCAATATGTGAGGAACCGACAAAATATCAAACTGAAACTGCCTCCTCTTTCGAAAGCTATTGCCTCGAATCACTCACTCACTCATTCGGCTCACATTTTCCACTCAAACTCACTTGTCGTGACGCTACTCGGCGCTCTCTCTCACACACTCTCGTTCTCTCCATGTCTCTCCTCTTTTTCTTCTATACAGGGTGTTTCAGAGGCAATACTTCTCAGGCTGATTCCTTACACCAAGTAGACAAAAAAGTTCCATGGGACCAATCCCCAAAAACGCTTTGTTACCGAGATAACTATGGCAGAGAATTGAGATTTTTCAAAAAATATTTATTTTTCTAATTTTTTTAGAGGCTTTACTGAGGTTCTAAAATAATCAATTCCTATGTAAAATTAGCTGAGGAATTCAATGAAACCCGTCTGAAGTCTGTAACTTCAACGGTTATTGAGATAATTGGAAAAATATGCTTAAAAAACGCCATTTTTCAACAATGAGGGTTATAACTGGATAAGGAATCATAAATTTGTATTTTTTATTAATGGAATAATTTTTAATTATTTGTATTTTTTAATTAATGGAATTAATGGAATATTTTATTACAGTAATATCTTACTGTAAGACAGTCGGATTCTGAAGTAAAAATTAAATGGCAGCGATTATGTAAATCTTACCCAAATCTCAGAAATAACGATCAAAAATCGCAAAATTCGACAAAACATAGCACAAGTGATAAATTTATATTAAATTTAGTAGCGATTTTGCGATTTTCGATCATTAAAAGCCATAAGAATGTGTTTTCCCCATTTTTCAACTTTTTTTGTAAATCTTTTTATCTTATCTCTTTTTTTAACATATCTTCTATCACAAGCTCCCCCATTCTCTCACGCTGTTTTCCCCATCTCTTTCTGATACTTTCTTTATGCAAGCAGTCACATTTTCTTTCCTTGAAATTCAGTATTTATTTTCTCACCTGAGCCTCAAGTGAGCAATTTAATTCTTGAATTCTATACAAATATTGTTATCAATAGGAGGACTTCTTCAAATTTGATCCATTAATATATCATTGTACCGTACACAGTACAAAGCTATTATCATAACAATATCTTACTGTATGAAATTAAAGCAAATGGTCCCCGCATGAGACGCTTTATCGAGTTGTGTGAGATAAAGCATTCACTTGCAGAATTACGTTGTGTTGTAAGGGGGTTTTCGCAAGGAGGTACTTTTCGTGTCTGGTCTTTTGTTCCAAGCACATGAGGAGGCCCCACAGGGGATGATTCTGTCCAGGGGGGAGGAGGGTAGTGCCCAAGAAAGACGAAAACAGTCCGGAAGATAATTCTGACGCCTTAAAGGTTAAAGTATAGTCTGTCCAAGCAAAGAAGACATTCTAGCAAGATGGGAAAATGACTTCAGCTCGTTCAATATTGGTTCAAAAATTATAAATTTATTCTCAAATCGTAGATTAGAATGTTTTCTACAATTTGAGACCAATTTTATTATTTTGTAACCAATATTGGTATTATGGAGTCATTTTCCCGTCTTGCCAGAATGTCTTCTTTGCTTGGACAGTCCATAGTAGCAAAAGGGGCCAACGTGAATAGAATGAGATCGGCCGGTGACAAATAAGGGAAGCAGGATGAGAGGAAGAGATGGAAATTGTTGGAGGTAGTAAGAGAAAAAAGAGAGAGAGAGTGTGAGGGAGTGATGAGGGGATGAGGGAGAGTGATTGAGAGAGGAGTAAGGGCGATATTATACAGCATTAATGGCCGAATAACAGACTACTCTTCTGTTTCTCTTGAACGCAGTGCGCGAAAAACGGAGATTTATGCACCGAAACTTCGCGTCAATTTTTCATGTCGATAATGTTCATTCGCTTAGCTCCCTCTCCCCTGCTCCATTTCACTTCACCAGTGTGAAAGCGGCCTTAGACATACAAACACATGGCTTCGAACATCTTGTGAGAATGAGGGTGGTGCAGGCATACCTCATAAATAAATAAATCCAACCACCACCTCCTCCGGCTCCATCACTGATTTAAATCTCTCGGAAATAGCCGGGGAAACGATGACTCAAATCGTCACTTTTCGGTAACAAATAGTCGGAATCGACGTGTCTGTAATATTTCATGTGTGCACCGCAATTTACTTTATGGGGTCGTCTGGTTTTCTTTCAACTGCTTCAAGGAGCACACTGGATTCTGATGCATCTAAATCTTGGTTAATGTTTTATAGTTCGTCTCTGCTTATTTTCTCATTTTCATTATGTTTGTCAATGGCTCAACAGCCCAAGAAGGGCCTAAGCCTACCAGCTTGTTGCGAGTTTCATATTCACTCCACTGTACAGTCTGTCCAAGCAGAGAATATACAACGGCAAGACGGACAAACGACTCCAACCCGGCCAATAACGGCCCAGATACCGTAAATTCCAGAACCCACGCCGACCGAGCCGAAGCCACCCACCAACCCGCCAGAATGCCCTCCCCGCCCGGACAGACCATACAGTAAGCGATAACCATCAACCAGGATAGATGTAACGTGTGGTTAGAGGTAACTTTGATCCTCCCAACCATAAGCTAGTCTTTACAACCAAGTGAAGGCGCAGAACACTTCTGAATAACACGCAGTTGATCAGTTAGAGTGTAATGCAACAATCACTATTCCTCCAGAGACTGGGAACGACTGTCTTAACTAATGACAGCCAATCTCCCAAAAGAGGTCTCTCATTTTCATAGCGCTTTGAAATAATATGTTAGCCTATTACATTTCCACGAAACATTAATTTTCATGTGTATAATTTCAAATAGGCTACTTGAGCGAAACGCATGGAAGTAGTCCAATGGAAAATGGAGAAGTAGAGAATCCCCTCACACCCCCGCACCATCAGTCGTTCTCATTACTCCATGTGTACTATATAGGGAATAAAATAGTAATAATTTCTTAATTCTAATTAGCTGAAAATTTCAACTGAAAGAGAATTGGAAAATTGTATGGTCTCCCCCCTTATTTCATCTTTAAATTTTCACAGAACTCTTTCTCTATCTAATCACTTTCTTCTTTCTCTCCAATCTCTCCTAATCTTACCTTCTTTTTATACTGAAAAACTCGTATGTGGACTACATGTTCATATGATATTTCATATAAACGATACTCAAAATAGAGATAGAAAGTCTCGAAATCATCAATGATGATCATTGAAAAATAACACAGGTAACATAAATAATGATAAGATAAGATATCATAGACTTTCAAAATCAAATGCATAACATCTCAACAACGATACTCTAAATAGAGTTTAGTCTAGAAATCATCAGTGATGTTCATTGAAAAAAATAACACAAAGCGCAAGCTGTCACATAAATATTCGAAAAGAGGGAATACAGCTTTGAATAAGTGCGATTCCGTTTCATAAGCCACCGCCACAACATTATGTAAATAGAGAGAAGGTGCTCTTCATAAATTTGCAGCGTGGGCAAATCGTCACTCCATGCTTTCCCTTACTCTATGTTTTAGGCGACTGTTGGGGAAGATAATGCAGAGAAGAAGAGGGCAAATCGTATACATGGGCTATTTGGCAATCAAAAGGAGAAGAAAGCAAACCTTCCCCTTCAGGGGAAGCTTACACACATACGTGGTAAGTACAAGGAACAGAGGAAGACATTCTGGCGATATGAGAAAACGACTTAAGTTTGGTCAATATCTATTCAAAAATTATGAATTTGGTCTCAAATTATAGAGCAAAATGTTTTCTACAATTTGAGACTAAATTTGTAATTTTTGAACGAATATTGACCGAGCTGGAGTAATTTTCCCATCTTGCCAGAATGTCTTCAAACAAACTATAAGTACAAGAAGCAAAGGAAGACCTTGCCGCGAGGGAGGAAGGTTTACACGTATGGACAGGGGTGTTTTTGTCTGCTGAATAAGGGTTGTACACCCCATCCCAAAGGGGTTGCCTGCCTCACACAAGACAACGAAACTAGGATAAGAGAGCATGCATCACACAAATCGATTCATTTCCTTATTAGAATTGTGGACGGGGAATAAGGGTTGCTGCATGTATAGTCGGTTCAAGCAAAGAAGACATTCTGGGAAGATGGGAAAACTACTCCAGCTCGGTCAATATTGGATTGAAAATTATAGATTTGGTCTCAAATTATAGGAAACATTCTCATTTACAATTTGAGGCCGATTTTATAGTTTTTGAACAAATATTGACCGACCTGCAATCATTTTCCCATCTTTTCAAAATGTCTTCTTTGCTTGGACAGACTATAGTGGGCGAAAGGGTTGTCCTAAACCCTTCTGCTTCTTGCGGCTCCTTGGCAGGAGGAAGTGTTCTTCTTCTTTCAGAACGGACCCTATACGTAAGTGGTCTCCTGATTAGCATCGTCTTCTTCTTCTTCTTCTTCTTCTTCTTCTTCTTCTTCTTCTTCTCTGTCTTTGTATTCATCTTTGTTTGCCCAGTCGACGTCTTTGTCTTGACAATAATATCTCCTTGGCGACCCCACTTGCTAATTTCTATACCTCGTGCCGGCTACTCCTTGTGTTCTATGCCTGCGCCAGCTAATGTTATCGAATCGCCGCTATGGCTTTATTATCTTCTCAACACTGAATTCAGTTCGTATTACAATATTATATGAAGGATGAAACGGAAGAACACTATTGAATCATGTATACTATTTATCCATTAATCAACTTATTTTCTCGAATCCCAACTATGCTTTACCTAGATTAATGATTAAAAATGAATGAATATAATTTTATTGCCTTGAAACAAAGACCAACATAGAATGTTATAAGCAACATCAAAAAATAATTCAAGATTGTTTCAGCAACAGTCAAAGTGTAAATTCAACTTTATTATTCCTCATGATATTTCAGTCATCGCAAATTACAACTGAACACTGCTGACTGCTCTTGGATGCGTTTTAATTTAACTCGTTTTTAATTTAATTGTTCTAACTTCAATTGGGCTATTAGAATAATTTTTCTAACTATTTGATAAAATCTTATTCTACCAACAACTTGAATCCTCAAGAAATTATTTTCTCTGTATAAACTCGTTCATGAATTGATCAATTGAATAACCACAATCAATTTATAAAGCAAGCCAAGAAACGTCCCTCTTGAATTTAATTCTATTGTTGATTGACAACCACCTTACACTGTGTCGACCAATCACAATCCAGTTTCCGATAAAAACTTCCTAATATTTTTAAAGAATTGTTGTAGCTTTTCAAACTTTTTTCTGGCATGAGGTCGGTATTAGATCATGAATAGTTGAGTTCTATTTCATCATATTTATCGTATAGAAAATAGAATTAATGAGTTTAAGATGGGAGTGCAAAATAATATTTTCATCTTATTTCATACAGCATAAAACTATTGAAGTCTAGTACTGTCCTAAGTTACACGAAGTAAAACTGAGACTTACTTCTATAAATAAATTCTTCAAATACTAACTTGATAGAATCTTACCAGCCTGAATACATTAATGAATATTATATTAATTAGCACAAGATCGTCAATAGTATATAACAGCGTAATTATTTTTCATATATGATACTCCATCTATATTTTTTTGCTAGCAGTCATTTTATAAGACAGAAATCACGAAACAATGTCAACCAATAAGAAAAGAGCAGGCGGGGCATGAAGGCGTGTCGAAGTCAAATCTGAAACATCACCCGTCAACTGCTGGCATCTACTGGTTGAATTTGGAAACTTTTCTAACCGATGTTTTCGCCAATTTTGATCGTAGGCGGAGCTTGGAGGCGTGTCCAATGGAAGTCGAAGCAAGTCACCCTATTGCTACTGCCATCTTCTGGCTGAATTCGGAACTATTTCGATGTTATTTAAGTTGAATGGGTAGAACAGTGAAAATGGCTGAAATCTTCAATTTGCTTCGATTTTGCATCTTCTTTGCATCTTCTGGCTGAATTCGGAACTATTTTGATGTTATTTAAGTTGAATGGGTAGAGCAGTGAAAATGGCTGAAATCTTCAATTTGTTATCGATTTTCCGATTTTTTGTTTAAACATCTTGATTTCCAGTAAAATGAAATATTTATGATTATACCCAATAGTTTTCTGTAAAAGATGTATTATTTCCTTCCTTATGTGCTTTCAAGCAAATACAAAAAATAATAAATTAATCAATGATTAAAAATTCAATATTTTAATGATAGAGTACAGTAGAATGTGACAGTTTTGTTCAATGTAGCTATGTAGCTATTTCTTATTTATATTCCTGTAGGATTTTGCTTATCATGTATTCAATACATAAAAATACGAAACAATACGTTGGGTACATTACAATAAGCAAGTCCCTATAATCCTTTTTTTACCAAACACAGGGATTGCTTATGAGAAAAATGTGAAAATGCAAGGCAGCTTGAATTTGAAAAAAAATTGAAATACATTAAAATAAGCAAGTCCCTCTAATGCTTTTTGCCACACCACGTGCAACTTAGGGATCGCTTATGAGAAAAATGTGAACATGCAAGGCAGCTTAAATCATATTTGGCTTTGAATATAATTATGATAATATGTTAGATTGCATTCGTCTGGTCATGGGGAGGAGCGCCTGCCAAAATCTCGCACAGGGCGCCAAAAAACCACGAGAGGGCCCTGGGTGGATGACCAGTATTTAGCCAAGTAGCCTTCACCACACATTGGCGGGGTGGAACCTACCAGTAAGGGACTCTCTACCATTAAAAGCAATGAGAGTTATTTTCTCAGCTGGTTACTCAAGTCTACAATTGTATTAAATTGAATGCCTGCCTTTATTTTAAACCTATATTGAGTTTAAATAGCTTGTGGTTGATATTTGATGAAAAGTGTATAGAATAAGAATGAAACTGAAGTCTACGCTATAGAATTGTTGGTGAACTGTGACTGAATTTGTAACTGTGGAAGAACAGCAACAAACAACCTGGATTGTATATTCCAAATTGGAGAAGGGACAGTTTTGGGCTTGAGCCTTTTGATCCTTACCATTAAGTATTATTTGTAATTAAGTGAATTAAGTGAACCGTACTGATTGAGAGGAAGAACTTTTGTGTAACAATATTCAGCTCAACTAAAATAAGTTGAAACTAGAGTAGGCCTATAGCGCATTCAAATAGAGGTCATGAATCATTCCTCTGTATAACGGAATAGGTAAAACAGGATATTACCCTCCTTGTGGTACTGTATCGCTAATCAATGTTAGATTTTCTATTCTCTGCGAGTCATGAGTGTTGATAGTGCACTGGAGATAAATAATATGGAAATAATACAGGAAGTACATATTATATTGATTCGAGTAACCATTCCATCTAATTGAACTCAACCAATACAACGAGATCGGAGAAAATCATTCCATATTTTCGAACCTCTGATTATCAATTATTCCAATACCATTATTTTCTTACCCATTACATCCAATCGTCAAGATCACAAAAATAATTAATTCCTCACAATTTTTTAACTCATCTCAACTGACCACCTCACATAAAGAGCGATCTTTACATACTTGTTTCAGTTTGTTCTCCACTTCTGTCAGCGCGACGACGGAATGTTTAATTAATTATTTAATTATGTTGAAGGACAAAACCTTCGTTACAGAGTGGGGGTGAGTAGAGGTTGAGTAATTGTGTTTTTTGTACGAGTGAAAGTGAAAGAGTGAGAGAGAGTGAGAGATAGAGTGAGTGAAGAAAGAAGACGAAGGAAGCAGCTCTTGTGCTTGAGAGCGATGAGGCAGTCGCTATGACAATTCGGTGTGTTATTGTAAGAGGCTAGGAGCTTAGCTACGTCGCTTATTAAAACACTTCACATTTTTCCTCCTGTCCTACCCACCACCCGCCATCCACCCACCTTCTTCGTCTTTTTTAAGATAATAAGATTCTGTGCCGTTCGAAGAAGGCCTCGCGCGCGCGTGTTAGCGGGGTGTTGGTGAAGGGGAGGGGGTTCGCTGCCTTCATCAATATTCACATCCCCTAACTTGCAAGGCGTCGCCCCCCCCCTCCCCCACTCATGCGTGTCCCACCGCTACCCTTCACTTTGTGTTTTTACCCCATCTTTTAAACACCCCCGCCATTCCGCCCCTCGCCCATCGCGGGGACGATTCTTCTTGTTCTTCTTGGTTTCTTTCGTTCGTTTCTCTGGCGAGGCTTCAGCTCATTAACTGTGCAGGCAGGCCTCGATCGATTCTTGTGATGACGATATACATATCACACAGCCAGCCTTCCCACCCTGTCCAAGCAAAGAAAACATTCTGGCAAGATGATAAAATGACTCCAGCTCAATCAATATTCATTCAAAAACTATAAATTTGTTGTTAAATTGTTGATATCATCCTGTTCTACAATTTAAGACCAAGTTCATATCTTTTGAACCAATATCGACCGAGCTGTAGTCATTCTACAATCTTAACAGAATGTCTTCTCCGCTTGGACATACTCTACTCCTTGGAGCTGCTGCCTGCTTTCTTTATTTCTTCTTGCCTACCACACCTCTCATCTCGCTTTGCTTCTAATTCTTCCCCTCCCCCTCCCCCTTCCTCACAATTTCTTTCCTCTTTTTGTTCGTACTCGCCCTCGCTGGCGACGCCCCCCTCTACCCCCCCCCCCCCACGCGTCGAGACGCTTTCTCTGTGTGTCCACCCTCATCATCATCAACATCATCTGCATGCATTCCTTTCTCATTTTCTTACCGCGCGCTCTTTGTTTCCCATCTCACTCCTTCCTATTTTCCCCTACTACATATACTCACAATAAGAATTAAAACTCCCGACTGCTTCCAAAAGTGAAGAAACTCTGGTCTCCAACGTGATCTTTCCTATCACATTACTCATGAAACCTGAAGAGGGTTACGCTGGAATTACAATTTTAGTTCAGAAATAATAAGACAGATATTGTCAATACCACTAGTTTATTGAAATATTTTCACAATAGTACCATGGTTTCAGGGCTATACCTGCCCCATCCTCAGCTAATTTGTGCTTGGGTAGGCTACAAGGTCCTTCTAGTCCTTGTTGTCCTTGTAGCCTACCCAAGCACAAATTAGCTGAGGATGGGGCAGGTATAGCCCTGAAACCATGGTACTATTGTGAAAATATTTCAATAAACTAGTGGTATTGACAATATCTGTCTTATTATTTCTCATTATGGAAAAATACCACAATATCTCATCCAATACAATTTATTTTCTTAATTTCAGTTCAATTGATAAGTTTTATGATTGAGAAATGAATTAAATATAATATGAGTTGAATAGTATCACGTAGTAGTGAAGAAGTGATAGAAGGTGATATTGTGTCAATTATCCATATTGGACAAAAAAAAACAAGATATTGTAAAAACAGATTATGCATTGGAATTCGGCTGCTTCACCATTACTATGAATCTCTGTTGAACATTTAATAGATTACATTCTCTTTATTATACATTCTGGTTATCAATCTCTGGTCTAATTATCAAAAATCGATATTAAATATGTAAGATTAAGAGAATAAAATAATAATATAAAACTCGGAGTATCGTTTTAGAATAGATCTGTGGTTTGGAAATATCTTATCTTCTTTCTAGAACCTTGATTGATGCTGTGGAATTCTATGATAAAATGATACATAGTTCATAAAAGTGAAACAGACAATTTTGAACAATAGACAATTTTCTAGAATAACTCATGATATCTCACTGATTTCCATCATATTGTATAGTCCTATCACAGGTATTCGACATTATATTATGTCCAAAAATTCTTTCCATGGACTTCCAAATGGTAACTGGCTTGTTTTGTAGTCGTAAGACTAGATAGCAACACTACTACTCTCTAGTAAGCCACTATAGTTCCATGAAAACACATAGGTTTCATTGTACGCTGGGCGCCGGCCTAGTTTCGGAAAGCAACCCTTCACTGTATTCTCTCAAGGAATGTTATCTATAAAGTATCTTTGGATAGGAATGAATCTCATCAAATACATAATCTCCTTTTCCCCACTGGCGGCTCGTGCCCACGAAACAGGTGAAGTGCTGTACAGTGAATGATACGAGCACTGAAGAATATTCGGATGTAGAACGATTTCCTTTTCCAAGCAATCTATTTTGTTCAGTCAACAAAATAAGAAACTCATCCAACAGTGAGCAACCAACTCCAAAATTCACGTAGATCGTGACACATACTATTTTGACACTAAGCGATTTTCGTCAATCATCTTCAACCTCCTTGTTTTGATCTCATCAAAGCTTTGATTGCATTCCATAAAAAGAAAAAATCATGCCGCTCATTCACTCAACGTATTTCGACAATAAACGTGACGTATGTTTGGCTGTGTAACGGAACCCTAAGTACGCCACAGAGTAAGTATACAGAGAGTAATCAGACATCTACAAATGAACGGTGAACGTCACGGATTCGATTTCAGTTGAAGGTTCGTCATGTTCTTCTGATAGAGTTTGGTCGAGTAGAGGAGACAATCTGGCAAGATGTAAAAATGACTACAGATTGGTCAATATTGGTTCAAAAACGATAAATATGGTTTCAAATAATAGGAAACATTCTGATCTACAATTTGAGACCAAATTTACAATTTTTGATTCAATATTGGCTGAGCTGTAAGTCATTTCCCCATCCTCCCAGAATGTCTTCTCGTCTCGACCCGACTAGAGTTTGACCTGGTGAGCGGTGATTGATTGGTAATGGGGGAACTATGATGATGATGTGGTCTCGAACACGAGAACGTTTAGTTGGTAAAAGAAACTATTTTGGCGCGCGATTCTTGTTGTTTAGCAATGCTGGCAACATTGAAAATTGTTTCAGTATGGTGAAGGGTGTTTAATTACGGAAAAAATCGTGAGATAGCAGCACTGGTGGGGGGAGGAAGAGGAGGAGGGATGCATGTTCGTTGATCATCAATCAGTGGTCCAGATCAATAAAATAGTTTGAAGGGCTCCTTACTCTTTCTCACTCTTTTTTCGCTGTGACCTCTCAGTGCCCTCTTCCTCCTCCTCCTCCTCCTCCTCCTCCTCCTCCTCCTCCTCCTCCTCCTCCTCCTCCTCCTTCTTCTTCTCCAACCATCACCATCAAAACAGTCTCCTCTCATCCCTTCCGACGGAATAAACAGGCTTCTTGAGCCCGCGACACACCAAGAGTTCGGTTGTACCGTCAAACAACCAGTAATGTTCTCATTACCGAACGGGACCTGCTTCCATTAAAGATGAAGACGAAAGTTGAAGATGAAGAGAAAGAAAAAGAAGAAGAAGATGAAGAAAAACAAAAATAAGCAAGGTTGCAATGCAGCAGCGTTGGCAGTTGTATGCTTCAACATTTCCTCCACCACATCACATCCCATTACAAAACTTTTTAATCACAAATCCACTTCTTCCACTCGTTCCCTTTCGTCACTTTTACTTTTTTCTGCCCCTCGTTTCTCCTATCTTCTTCTTCTTCTATTCTTCCAGTTGCATTTGCTCTCTTTACTCGCTGTTTTTCCTTTACTGAATTTGTAAATTTCTATAATGCTTCATATTCCACGATTCACTCACTATACACACATCTATATTACATACTATTCTTTATTTATTAATATTCATACATTCGTTAATTACACTTCATCCATTATAATTATATTGTATTTTTATGGTTCTGGGTTATTTTAATGGATGGGAAACTTGATCGACAGCTCGATCCTGCAACTTATCATGATTTTCTTTTTCAACTCGATGAATATTATTGTTGGATGAATGTCTGATCAATTCAGAAGTTAGTCATCAGTATACGGTATATTCTGGTATATTTCACAGGGAATTCATCATTCTATATTCTATCCATCACTTAGTGGAAACAGACTGTACTCAACGCCATGATATTTACTGTGAAAAATCAGTTATTCTCATCATTATTTATTCAATAATTATATTATACCTACATGAGTGAGTGCAACAAGCTGCATCTTCACCAATTCATACGATAGTCCAAATCAGGGTTATAATAGATCATGGAACCCGATATGAGATGTTCAAGTTAAATTATATCTCATAATGATGCGGCACTGTAACTTTTTCAAATCGATCACGTAGGTCAGCAGTGAAACGTTAATATTCATTCACAAAATAGATCACCTCCAAATTTAATGTAGAACTCAGCAACTCAAAGATTAGGAACTTCGCTTATAGTATAGATATTCATTCACAAAAATGATCATCTCCAAATTTAATGGAGAACTCAGCAACGGAAAGATTAGGAACTTCGCTTATATTAGTATTGTATCAACATGCGTTGAGAGACAAGAAGTTGGACAGAAAGAGATGGTGTGTGAGAAGAGAAGCAGTTTATGAGTGATGAAGAAGATAAGTTTGCTACAAGTTAGACGAAGATAAAGAGTATGTGTAAGTGAGAGAGAGAGAGAGAGTATGAGAGGAGGAAAAAGCTCTCCTCCTGGAGATTGCAAGTTATCAACAACTACAATGAATATTGTAAGTTACCTATAAGTTGAAGAGAGTAAGAGAGAGAGAGAGTGAGAGAAAAAGAGAGAGAGAGAAAGAGAGGGACAGAGAAAAAGAGAGAAAGAAAGAAAGAGAGTGAGAGAGAGAGTGATAGAGAAAGAGAAAGAGAGAGAGAGAGAGAGAGAGAGAAAGAGAGAGAGAGGGAAGAGAGAGAGAGAGAAAGAAGAGAGAGAGAGAAGAGAAGAGAGAGAGAGAAAGATAGAAAGAGAGAAAGATAAAGAGAAAGAGAGAGAGAAAAAGAGAAAGAGAGGAATAGAGAGAGATAGAAATAGAGAGAGAGGAAGAGAGAGAGAAAGAGAGAGAGAGAGAAATAGAAAGAGTGCGGAGAAAGAATCTCTTGATAGATAGAGATTGCCAGTTACCTATAATAGACATTGAAAGTTACCAAAAGGTTGAAGTGAGAGAAAGAAGAGGATGAAATAGAGAGCGAGAGATAAAATAAGAAAGATAAAGTGAGTGAGTAAGTGGGGAGAGTTCTTGAGAGATTGAGTGAGTGTGTTTGAGGATACCGTCCTCTATCATGCACACACAAAAGTAAGTTTCTTGAAGTAAGTTGCTGCGTGCTTGATACCGCGGAAGGGACTTGAGAGATGCGATAGGGCACTTGCGGTTGTCGCTGCTGGACTGCTGCGGTCCTTGTGGAAAGAGGAGAAGGAGGTGGAGGAGGAGGACTAGGAGGAGGAGCGGAAGAAGAAGAAGAAGAAGAAGAAGAAGAAGAAGAAGAAGAAGAAGAAGGAGACGAAGAAGAAGTAAGGAGATTGAAGGACGCGTATACGTCATGAAATCACAGGGGGCTGTGAGAAATCTTCTCCTTAGCCAAGGCATGAATATTGTTGCAGTATGGATGGATGGATAAGTTGAAGTAGTTTGTCGTCGTCGACTTACTTTGTCGCCGTCCTTGTTGGTCGTTGTCCCACTTGGTCTACTGAGCCCACCCTGCGCTCTTGAGTGAGATACGTGTTGGGGCAACTTTAGGCAAAGTTTAGGCAAATGGACGACGACCGATTGCCAGTTACATCTTCTTTACCTCTTCCACCAACTTCTACTTCATATTCTTCTTCTTTCATTCTCTTATTCTCATCAACTTCCTCCTATTACTTCTCTGTCTTCTTCTTCTAATTCGTATTTTCCCTCTTATCCTATCTTTTTCTCTTCTTTCTCTTCTTTCTTTTCTTTCTCTCCTCTCTTTTCTTTCTCTTATTTCTTTTCTTTCCCTTCTTCTTTATATTGTTTCTTCTTTTTCTTCTTATTTAACTTCATATTGTTCCTCTTTTGCTTTTTTCTTCTTCAACTTCGTGTAATTCTTATCTCTTATTTCTTACATCCTCTCAAGGGCGTATCCAGGATTTTTTCTAGTGGGGGGGGGCAAGCTAGTTTTTTTGTTCCCGCAAAATATAAGAAAGTTGCCCCTTGTCCCTCTCTCTAGTAAGAAGGGGGGGTAGGTTGTAAGCCATAATAATATATTTTATCAGTGCTTCATTTGTAAATTTTAAGGTTCTGGAATGAAGGCGGATAATCGGTTGGAGAGTGGAGAGGGGGGTCCGCGGGTACTCCCCCGAAAAAAATGAAATTCCCACTCCTTAAAACTCATTGTTAGAGTTATTTCAAAGCTGTTAATTCAGTATTATTACCACCATTTTTCCATATTTTTATTAATAAATTTAATTTATTTTGGCAGACTATGCGGTTTGCGAGTACTCGGATTCAGAAGTTCTGGGATGGCGGAGATTTGAGCCCTACATTCTAATATGAGAATGGAAAAAGAAAACAAACTCTTAATCATTATATCAACATGTATTATTAGATGTATTAGTAGGTGTTGGTAGTTTCCGGCTGGCGATCATGTGATCAAGCCGTAAATGTGTGTTTATAATATTTTTGTATTTATTATGTGGAGGAGAATAAAAGCATTTTTCTTCTCTATACAGTAATCAATAACATTTGTTGAAATTATTTGCTTGGTAAATAATTTCAAGTGCATGTAATTTACTTATTCATTTACCTTACTTATTTGTAAGAAAATAACGTTGAAAAATTTCCAGCAAAAACAAAATCTACAGTAAATTCATAGGTAAATCAATCAAGGTGAAATTTAATAGATATAGTTAAACTACAGTATTCTAACGCCATTCATGATGGTTTTGCTGAGATCATTTGATACTCTCTTTTTTATCTGGTCCTTGTTTTAATTTAAAAATTCACGATGGATACCCATCAAGCATTACCCCGTCAATATTTCCTCTACCATTCAGCTCTTGAGCCATGTCATAAGTGGAGGGGGAACCGATCCCAAAGCAGCAAGTGCGGCTGATATTTGACTGTAACGATGTACCCCTTGTAGGGTACTGAATGATTTCTTAACAGTAGCTGTTGTTGATGAAAACCAACTTAGATTGAGCAGACCATGCCTAGTGCTTGAGAAAAGTATTCGCCTTTTCCAAATGTGTAGCTACTTCAATTTCCTTCAACTCATCTATTTTTCCAAAAATGTACATTATTATACCGCAGCTCCAATTCCACAGTCATGGATTCTAGCTCATATAACTGCATATGGGAGATTCAGAATGTTTTCATTTTAATTCTCTGGAGTTACAATTTATGCAAAGGATGGAGAAGGGAAAAAGAGAAAGCAAGAGTATTCTCATTTGAAATATGACTTCCAAAAACTGATTAAATGAGTCAAAATAAGGAATTATTGAACTTCTCCAGCATTCAATTGGTGTATTGGATACTCAGATGGAGACATACGCCTGCCTGCATACGCCCATGGATAGTTAGAAGTTTGACGGACATAGTAACTAGTGAAAAAAAGTATAAAAAATATTTTCTTCAAGAATTGGTGACTTACTTGAATATTTCCGTTTAACTGGCTAACCCTATAAAGGATGGAGAAGTGTCAGAAAGCAAGAGTATTCTTATTAGAAAATCTGATTTCCACAAAATGTTTGGAGAGTCAAGATTGGGAGTTATCAATCATCAATGATCTTCTCCAGTCTTCAATTGGAGGCTCAGATGAAAGTTTCACTCCTGTGAGTCTGTAACTTCACAACCTTCTCAATTTAGTTGTGAATTTATTAAATATTGTGATAATAGAAATTAATTGCTTATTCTATGAGCCTTCTCTTCAATTTTATTTCATTTATTCCAGCTGTGAATTAATTTTATAAATGAGAAAAAAATTCAGTCAACTTCTAGGAGGGGGCAGCTGCCCCCCCCCCTGCCCATGCATGGATACGCCCATGCATCCTCTTCCTCCTCCTTTTCTGTCCTCTTCTTCTCCTTCTAATTCTTTCTATCCGTCTTATTCCCCTCATTCATCTTTTTCGTCTTCTTCTTATTCCACCTTCTTCTCTCTTTCCCTTTCTTTATCTATTTCTATTTTTCCACTTGTCTTCCACTTTTTCCACTATTTTTCCACTTTCCAATTGTCTTCTCATTTTTCTTTCCTTCATCTTCTTCAACTTCATCTCCATCTTCTTTATTCTTCTTCATATCCTTCTTATTGTTCTGCTTCTTCTTCTTCTTCTTCTTCTTCTTTATTCTTCTTCCTTCTTCTTCTTCTTCTTCTTCTTCTTCTTCTTCTTCTTCTTCTTCTTCTTCTTCTTCTTCTTCTTCTTCTTCTTCTTCTTCTTCTTCTTCTTCTTCTTCTTCTTTATTCTTCTTCATATCCTTCTTCTTCTTCTTCTTCTTCTTCTTCTTCTTCTTCTTCTTCTTCTTCTTCTTCTTCTTCTTCTTCTTCTTCTTCTTCTTCTTCTTCTTCTTCTTCTTCTTCTTCTTCTTCTTCTTCTTCTTATCTTTCTCTTTTCTTTTACTCCTTTTCCTTCTTATAATCCTTTTTCTTTCCTTTTTTTCTTTGTCTACTGTTTTTTCCTTAAATCTCGAATCTTCTTTGTTACCCCTCTCAACAATTTTCTAAATTTTTTTTTGTTCTTTCTTATCCCCTCTTCATCATTCTCCTCCTGTTCTCTTGAATTCTGCACCTTTCGCATCATTCCTCACCTGTCCCATTTTTATGGTTCTTCTCTCACTCTCTCGCCTATCTTTTTCTAACGCCCCATTTGTCAAATAACTCTCTACACCTTCTATCTACCAACATATCTTATCTTCTATCTATTTCAATAAAAGCAAAATGGCACTGACTGACTGATTCATTCATCGCCAGAACTAAAAATCCACTAAACCAAATGCGTTCAAATTTGGCAGGCATGTTCAGTTGGACGTTTAGACGCGCGCAAAGAACGGATTTTAAGAACTTTCCAAGGACACGCTAAATATTTACGTTTTTCATAGTTTTTTGGCGTTTACTCAATTTTTTCGAGAACCAAATTTTTTCGGTAGAATATGTTGATATTTGGTAGGTATGTTCAGATAAGGTCTAGAAATGTTGTGTCAGGATATTTTTGAATTCCGTTCAAGATTACGCCAGTAATCAGGTTTTTTAAATTGTAGATGTATTGCGGGTTACATATCTTCCGTTAATTCAATGGTTCAGCGAGATTATAGATTTCATACTATTTGAAAGATATTGAATCAAGTTTCAAACTATGTCCGATATAGTTCCCAAGGTTACGCTCAATATTAGCGTTTTACTATTTTTCGGAATTTTCAGAGTTTTTCTTGGGTTTTTACGAGAATAAATTGGTAGAAAATGTCGAAATTTGGTGAACAGGGCCAGATTAGGTCTAGAAATGCTGTGTTCAATAAGTTTTGAATCCCTTCTGAACGGAATTTGCAGGCGAGCGAAGCGAGCCTGTTTGTCTCAGCTTACACTGACAGAGGTTATGAAGGCGAGCGAAGCGAGCCTTTTTGACTCACTGACACTGCTGATACTGTCGGGGGTCCAGGGGCGGAGCATCCTGGCTAGGCGGAGATGGCGAGCGAAGCGAGCCTGCCGGCTAGTTTGCAATAAATAAGCTGCAGGAAAGTAGACAAGCTAAATTTGTACAGCAAAAAATTGTTACCATTTTCTTCTACTATGCAACTTCTCCCTCCTTTCTTCACTAACTCTCACCCACTTCTGCATCTCCCACATTGGTTGCTCTCCTCCACAAGTCCATAACCTCAATCTGTTATCCCTTTATAATTATACAACTTCTTCGCTTATCCACTTCTCAACTAATGATATAATGTTCCCTATTAGAAACACACAACTTGGACCTTTCTCATATCACAACCTTGACGACACCTCTCCATCACACTTATTCCTCTTTCCCTTTTTTCCTCTCCTTCTTCTTCCTCTTTCTCTTTCACACGTATACTCTCCATCTTATTTCCTTTCCTACTTCCTCACTCCTAATTCCAAATTCTCCTTTAATCATAATTCTGCTACTAACTTGTACCTATTCTCTTCGTTGTCTTAATCCTTATTCCGAAAATTCCTCTTTTTCTTCTACTTCTTCTTCTTCTTCTTCTTCTTCTTCTTCTCCTTCTTCTTCTTCTTTTCTTCTTTTTCTTCTCCTTCTTCTTCTTCTTTTCCTTCTCCTTCTTCTTTTTCTTCTTCTCCTTCTTCTTTTTCTTCTTCTCCTTCTTCTTATTCTTTCTCTTCTTCTTCTTCTCATTCTCTTTCTTCTTCTCCTTATTCTTTTTCTTCTTCTTCTTCTTCTTCTTCTTCTTCTTCTTCTTCTTCTTCTTCTTCTTCTTCTTCTTCTTCTTCTTCCTTCTTCTTCTTCTTCTTCTTCTTCTTCTTCTTATTCTTCTTCTTTTTCTTCTGCTGCTGCTTCTTCTTCTTCTTCTTCTTCTTCTTTTCTTCTTCTTCTTCTTCTTTCTTCTTCTTCTTCTTCTTCTTCTTCTCCATAATCTTTCTCTCCTTCTGTTTCACCCTCTCCTCCTCCTTGACCACATACAACTCTCCCTTGATCCCTTTTTTCATCTCTATATTCTTCTCCTCCTTCCACTTCTTCTTTACCTTCTTCTCTTTATCTTCTCTTCTCCTTCTTCTCCTGCCACTCTACTTTTGTCTTCTTCTCCTTCTTTACCAATCCTTCCTACATTTGATAGAGGACAGAGTGATACCGGAGACACTAAACTTTGAAAACGATTCACATCTGCTCACTTACATCTGTCTCTTACATTCTCACTCGTCCTCTCTATCCTTATCACATCTTCCTCATCTGTTGAACAAACTTTCAGTCTCATATCAATTACTTGGATTAATTTCGATTCGTCCATTCTGAGTCGAATGCCAGTCTGGTCGAGCAAAGAAGATATTCTGGCAATATAGTAAAATTAACCCCAGCTCGGTAAATACTGGTTCAAAAATGAAAAACTTGTTCTTAAAATTTACAGCAGAATGTTTCCTTTATGATCTGGAACCAAATTCATTATGTTCAAATCAATATTGACCGAGCTGAAGTCATTTTCCCATCTAGCCAGAATGTCTCGACTATACTATACTAATGGAAGCTCTCATGTAGACCTTCATCCCTTTTTCAAGCAGTTAATAATATCATTATATATAATTATAACATAATTATAATCATTATATCATTATAATATAATTATGTATAATGTATAACTTATTACGGAAAACGGTATTCCATGCAAAATCACTTAATCTGATACAGCTTGCATTAAAATGATGGTTATAGATATCAGAGAATAGTTGACAATTCACACCTTTTATTATTCCTATTTCTCCTATTATTATTAATTTTCCAACTAAAAAATTCTTGATATTGCCTCTTTCGAAGTGGTTTAATGAATATCCGATCAATTTGTTATCTAGCGCTACCACTGATACAATTTTAATGGAATATAATAGCCTAATTATCATTCAATAATAATGGAAAATTAAATTAATAAATCAATGTATTCCACTGGCGTCTTGTACCCACAAAACAGGTGAAGTGCCCGTATCTTTTACTGTACAGTACTTCACCTGTTTCGTGGGCACGAGCCGCCAGCGTTGTATTCCCTCCAAAGTATTTCATTCATATTGATCTGGAATAATTGGGAAGTGACCGAATTTCAAGAGAAACATTTTAATTTAATTATGCTCGTACATAATTCTCAAACTATCAGATTTTTTCCAAGTTAGAATATTTTGCAACAACCTCTCAAATCAGGAAATTTCTGTATTCCTTTCTTTAAAAAAATTTATAAATTTTTAACAATCATTTCAATGAAGCTTCAAGTCAATTAGATCAGGAGGTATGATTAAAAACAAATAGATTCAGCTGTTGTTGTACAGGTATATGAGAACTTCCCAAGAAGTTATCCAGTATGAAAGCAACCGTCATCTAAGAAATAAGGTTATAGCAAGTATTGGTGGTACATCACAATACAGCGTGACACGAATTAAGTTCAATTACGCGGCGGTCAGCTCACGAGCTCGTGCATCGTTGCTCATCCACGCATGCGCGCTCGTGAATCCGTTCACGTACAATTCGTGTGGTCCAAAAATCGGCTACATGTTTTCTTACAACCCCCTCCCCACCAATACCATATATCACGCATTGTTACCTTATCGACTAGAACTTGAAAAATCGATAAATCGCATCTAAACACTCGCTGCCTCGCCAGTGAAATATTGTTTGCACAGTTGAGTGCGACTCGGAACAGGTTTCCCACTGGCATTAATCATCCACGCTTTGTTGGGTTACGCCTTATGAAGAGATAATCGTCTGACACTAACTGCATCAGTTACCCAAACTCAACCATCGGCCAGATAATTATCTATCATCATGATCGATATAGTTTATTGAAGCATCAATATAAACATAATCGGTATGGACGCGAGAAGATGCACAGCCTGTTCCAAGCAAAGAAGACATTCTTGCAAGATGAAAAAATGACTCCAGCTCAGTCAATATTGCTTAAAAATAACCAATTTGATCTCAAATTGTAGAGCACAAGGTTTCCTACAATTTGAGACTAAATTCACAATTTTTGAACCAATATTGACCGAGCTGTAGTCATTCTCCCATCTTCCCACAATGTCTTCTTTGCTTGGACAGACTATAGTACCGTACCGTTTATCCATGTTTTATTTCCCCAATAACTTATATGTAGTGATCTACTGTGCTTCTTATGGCCAACTCCATTGAGTTAGACGGTTGGGGAATGACTGTTATCAATCAACAGCTCTGTCAGGACAGTCTGAACTTACCTTCAAGAACAAATTAGTATAGCTGGGGACGTTCTCGTTCCAATGTACTCTCGTAGACAGCTCGCCAACTGTCCTGACAGAGCTGAGAATTGATGGAAATCATTCACCAACCGCCTAACTTTATGGCATCTGCTTTACTTCGGTATAGCTATCAAATATCATTATTAACGTTAGTGTTGGGATTTGGTGTTCTGGTTCCTTCTACTACTTTCACTGAATGATCAATGAGCGAATAAATTTGATGAAAATTGGGTATTAAATATTTAGGATTGAATTGTGTTTCATGGTTGTTGAGCTCCAGGATAGCAAGAAGAGAAGGCGATTGTTAGTAATTTAATTAGTTAGTTAATTTGTGGTAATCTTTTTTGAGTAGTTGTGAAGGTGTTATTGTGGTAGTTATTTCATATTAAATGAAAAGACAAGACGTTATCAAACCACTGATTTATTGAAGTCGAGACGATTTTCCAGTAAATCAGTGGTTTGACAACGTCTTGTCATTTCATTTAATATTATTGTGGTAGTCTGTCTAGTCCAAATCAAGATTGAGCCAGCTTGTACCTCAGATCAAGATCCGCTTGTACCTCTCACACCAGTTAAGGACAAGGTACAAAGGAGGTATAGAGATGTTTAAAAAAGAAATAAAGAGGTTTGAATATCATGAAGGTAGAAAAATCTGCTTGTTCTTCTTACATCAGGTGAGAATGAGGTTTAAATGAGGTATAAAGAGGTATAGAAGAGGTATAGAAGAGGTATAGAAGAGAAATCAAGAGACTTGAGTAGTACAAAGGTGAGAAGATCCGCTTGTACCCCAGCAGCTAAGAATAAGGTATAAAGGATGATGTATAAAGATGTGAAGAAGAGGAATCAAGAGATTTTGATAGTATAAAGGTACAAAATCGCTTCTACCCTCTACATAAGGTATAAATGGGGTATAAAAGAGGTATAAAGAGGTAAAAAGAGTCATAAAATAGGTATAAATAGGTTTAAAAGAGGTATGCGCAAGGTATGAAGAGTATAAGGTAACTTGGGTATACAAGAGGTAGTCTGGCCAAGCAAAGAAGAGCCTCTGGCAAGATGAAAAAATGACTCCAGCTCGGTTAATATTGGTTAAAAAATTATTGATTTGGTCTCAATCGTAGGAAACATTCTGATATACAAAATGAGACCAAATCAATAATTTTTTAACCAATATTGAACGAGCTGGAGTCATTTTCTCATCTTGCCAGAGGCTCTTCTTTGCTTGACCAGGTATGTAAAGAGGTATGAATTAAGGATTTTCTGGAAGATCTCGTAGTTGCGTACATTCCGACAATAATTTCGCTGGAAACAGTTCATTATTCAAGAGTACGCGAGATATATGTCTTGAGACAGCAGGAGATAAGAACGAGGCATCAGACAGCGTGCTTTAATTGATGCCGGATAGGACAGGATGATGCCATCTGAGATTTCCCACGAGACGGTTAAAAATGTATAATCCTTGATTTTTAAATACCCCCTCTGCTCATTTTTCTTGAGGAGAAGGCAGCACACGACCGCAACCCTTCCTTAAACAACAGACAGAGAGGGTGAGCTATGCCACCTCATTTTTTAATTCCACCCCCTTTTTCTTCATTTTGTGTGATGGGGGGTTGTTAGGGGGGAAGGCGAGAAGCAAAGCAGGGCTCACATTTTAATCGATTTCATTTGCGCGCATGTGAGACTGTAGCTAAGAGAAATAAGAAAAGAAAGTGCGACGATGACGGAGAGCGTTTTTCTTCAAGTCGAAAGAGCGAGAAGGAGAAAGATAAAAAATGTTGCTCGTGTAAAATACGAAGGCATTGAAGAAGATCCTCTCCTTACTCTTCTTCCTCCTTCTTCTTCAGTCAGCTTCTTTCTTGGCCCCTTCTCACACAACCCCCCCCCCACCCAACATCACTTCTTTGCTTGGCTGCTTCATCACCAGCAAGACTCTTTTCCCACACCCCTCACTCATTTCCACCCTCATATACATAGGGAAGACATTTTCTTTGTTTCTTCGGCCTTCCCTTAACCCCCTCCCCCCTCCCCTCACCAACACACACACTTTTTCATTGCTTACGTCATTAAGAAGAAAACGAACGAACTAAGAAAGGAAAGAGGGGTAGTTACTTATGTATACGCTAATCCCAGGACACACACACACAGGCAGCACCCTCAAACTCCAACCCCCCTCCCCCTACCCACCAGGGCGTGGTCCCTTTTTAATTTCCTCTTCTTCCCCCTTCCCCACCCTTCAACATCGTCCACACTTTTCTTACTCATTTCCCCTCACCACCCCCTCCCGTCAGCCGATCGTGAATACTAAAATGATTCAGGATTAATCTTGATTAATCGCCCGATTTAAATTCCGAGTGTGTTGCGCGTCGACTAAAGGTGGCTGCCGTTGCACTCATCGCGCCTCCTTATTCTCGGCTTTCTTTTCCGGAGCAACGAAAGAACAATCTTCGCCCAAGACAATGCCCACTGGATCCAAGAGTTTTTGCAACAACCGCCTGGTATTGATCATCGGTACTGTACACAGGTCACATTAATATCCAGGATTCAGATACGACCACTTCAGTCTTGTAGATTACCAAATGTTAATAAATCAATAAATATAGCCTCATTACAGTACAACTGAGATGGCTTGAAAACGACTTCAATGTCGAGAAAATGATAACTAGTCTTGAGGAAAAATAGTTTCATTTAAAGGGTACTGTTCATTGATTCATTATACATTAGTAGCCCTAATAACAAGTGAGTATTACTAAAAATATAGTGGCTTGAATCCTATGTTATGCAAATTGAACAGATGAGGATGATTATTTGAATGATGATAAATTATTTGGAACACTATTTTATTAGTAAACCGGAATAACTTACCTATTAAGACTTGAGCTGATACATCAGTTCCAAAGTTATTAATTATTGATGGTGAAGGTGAAATAGATGGGTGAAGATGTTTTATCGAGAATTAAGATAATCTTATTCCTTGAATATCCCTTTTGCAGGTGGAATAGCCCAAGTTGAGCGGAGATATTTGATAGTGATATCATAGGGACACTAGATTCTCTAGATTTGGAATTCATTTGAAAATATATGATAAAATCAATATCAACCGCCTAAAAACGGGTTTTCATCTTCTTCAACAAACCTTTCCCAACACATCAATTTTATATTTGTATGAATATTGTGATGGGAACCTTTACAACTCAAAATGGATTAATGAACAGAATAGAGTTACAATGTTGTAAAAAGAAAGGTGATATCATAGCCTACCGGCGGAGCACGGTTTTGTTGGCGAGGTGGAACACCTTCTGGCCTCTCCACCAATTAAAGCAATAATAGCAAGCATAAACCAATCACAAATAAAGCTCAAAATCATAGCCTTATTCGAACTGGATTAACTCATCAAAATTCGGGAGATAATAATTGTGAAACTAGTTTTTCATCTCCCAAATCATTTAAATTTATTTTGATTTGATTATGTACAATATAAATATTATGTTGCATTGAATAATGGAATACAGGTTTTCATAACAAATTATAAGTATCATGATAATGTTATAATTATCATTTAGCCTGTTCATTAAATAAGCCTAAATAAAAAGTTGAGTACAACAGGCATAATACAAAGATTTTCCTATTATAGAATACAACTTTATAACACATCCTCCCATAAAATTATCAGCTACCGTCGAACATAACATCACAACAATAACTAATTGGATGAATAGCAGCACTCCACATTAAGTTAATGAATGAACCAAAAGTTTCAAGTAAGTCGAGGCTGGAACCGACGTGTGCTCGAGTATAGCACAGCAACGCGAGCTCGAGTTTTGTCTTGGGTACTCGGCGAGTACACTTGTGTGATGTGTTCGAACACGTTCCCCGAGTGTGAGTGTGCGTGTGTGAGTTGGAAATCGGGGTTTTCGAGTGCAGTGCGATTGTTGTGTGGGTGGAAGGGTTGGGGTAGAGGGTTTACAACCTGTCTTTATACGTGATTATCTTCTACACTTACGAGAAGACCAACCCCTTAAGGCCTATTCAATCTTGGTCGTTGTCTGCCCACCTATCCCCCTCCCTCACTTCATCCTCTTTCACCTACTCCTTCACGTAAACCCCCCCCCCCCAACCATCCATTCATGTCCCCCTAGTTCATTACGATTTATGTCTCCATCCATCCATCCACCACAGTAGTCTGTCCAAGCGAAGAAGACATTCTGGCAAGATGGTAAAACGACTCAAGCTCGATCAATATTGCTCCAAAAATAATACATTTTGTCTCAAATTGTAGAACAGAATGTTCCAAACAATTTGAGACCCAGTTTATAGTTTTTGAATGAATATTGACCGAGCTAGAGTAATTCTCCCATCCTTCCAGAATGTCTTCTTAGCTTGGACAGTCTGTAGAACTCCACTTGTAACAATGGTGCGAAGCTCACGTCGATTAGTAGGTGGCTACGTGTCTATCTGAGCACACAACATGTTGGAGCCATTGATAGATTGATTAATCGATTAGTATTTAGTGAGACGTTAGACCTTATTGATTAGTATAGTCTGGCCAAGCAAAGAAGACCCTCTGGTAAGATGGGAGATTGACTCAAGCTCGGTGAATATTGGTTCAAAAATTATCTATTTGATCTCAAATGGTAGGAAACAATTTTATCTACTATTAAGACCACATTTATAATTCTTGAACAAATATTAACCAAGCTGGAGTCATTTTCCCATCTTGCCAGAGGGTATTCTTTGCTTGGACGGAATATAATATCGTGGACGTCGATTAGACAAGTATTGTACTACAATATGGTGTATGACACATGAAATATTCGTATTTTTATCTCATTTCAGGTGACGTAGAACCAACGTGATCTAATACCAGCCTTAGTAAACTCCTCATTAATTCAGTGAATTCTCGGTGTGAGAATATGCAATGGTAAACATAGCCTATGTTAATTGGAGTAATACAGTGAAAAAATACCATGAAGATTTTAGCCTGGATAAAGTAGACCTCGTAGTCTTTGGTTATAGTTTCAGCATTGTTCTGTCGAGAGTAGAGCTTTGGGTGTTTAAAATTTCGAAAGTTCTTCTCTTATGTATCGCATTGATGTAGCCTATATGATAGCACGTGAAACCCGGATAATCATTATTATAATCATCTTTATTGAGTAATAATACATAGAAGAGTAATAATACATAGTTTATTGAGTAATAATGCATAGAAGAGTACAACAGGCAAAGCCCAAAACTGTTCCTCTTACAATTTATACAAACATATTAAAGATAGGTTGTATGATATTTTTCACACATATTTCCACTAATTTTTACACTTGAATACAAATTTTGAATTATAGAGTAATTATTTCGAGATAGGACGAGTATAAGTTCGAGAGTGCACCTATCAAAGTCAATTGAATAAATCATGGATCAATCATTTCAATGAATCTTCATCATTCGTCGGATGAACCCATAATAGGAGTAGTGAATTATCTAGGCTATTTCAAGTATTCCACTAATTCCAGTAAGGCCTGATTAACAAGCTCCAAAAAATTCTTCCAATACCATTAGTAAATCTCCTAGCATCATATATCTCAAACAGATTATTCAGAGTAAAACAGAGTGATGAAGTCTCTGAGTTGAAGGAAATAAAAGCTGGTGTTCCACAAGGCAGTGTTCTAGGATCACTTCTCTATGTGCTCTACACAAGTGATCTTCCTGAGTTGGATGAGGTGACAATTGCCACTTTTGCTGATGATACTACAATACTGTCAGAAGCAGAAACACTCCAAGAAGCGGCTACCAAACTTCAGAATGCTTGCAACATATTCAGTGACTGGACCAAAAAGTGGAAAATCAGGTTGAATGAGTTGAAATGCATTCATGTCAACTTTACAAACAAAAAAATTCATAATCAAATCCGAATAAATGTCAATGGGAATGTTGTACCATACAGTAACACAGCTAAATACCTTGGAATGACTCTTGATGCCAAGCTGAAATGGAAAGAGCATATCAAGATTAAAAGAATTGAGCTAGGACTAAAGTATAGTAAAATGTATTGGCTATTGGGTAGACAATCCCAACTCTCCATAGACAACAAGATTCTCATTTATAAACAAATTCTAAAACCCATCTGGACTTATGCAAATCAGTTGTGGGGCTGCTCTAAAATAACAAACATCAATAGAATCCAAACCTTCCAAAATAAAGTACTGCGAAACATGGTGAATGCGCCCTGGTACATAAGGAATAGCGATTTGCATCGAGATCTTCACAAGCCCTTCGTAACCAGCGAGATAAGACTATTGGCAGCCCATCATGAGTCACGTCTTGACCAGCACGACAACATAGAGGTCATCCAACTTCTAGACAACACTCAACTCACAAGAAGACTGAAAAGAACAAAGCCCTTTGAGTTAGTGTAGTGCTAGTGAAGTGAGAAAAATAAAAAATAACTAAATCCATAAAATCCATATCCATATTGATACTAGTAACATCAGAACTGCTTGAGTAATCGATGGATGAACTGAAGCTTCTAAGTTTGTTGACTGAAATTATTAACTGAAAATTAATGGTTTGTCTGTTGAGACAAGTTTCAATAACATTAAAAAAATCCAGTAATTATTGGTTTTTGATTTTTAAACGATATTCTGCTAAGAAGGTGGGGTACTCGTACTGAAAACGTGATGATATAGGCTATTCCATAATATTCATATTTAAGATTCATTACTTATCTGTGGTTGTAGCTTATAAGTGGTTGTACCCTTTCAAACGATGATTGAAATTACACTGGGATGAGCTGTGACAAGTTTTGTTTGCTGTGACAAGTGTGACAACTGTTTTGCATGACACACTACAAGACTTGACTTCTGACAGTGGTCAAGTTGCTGCTGAATCAAAGTTGCACATCTGGGCAAAAGTTTCTGTATTCATGTTCAAGAAGTTGGCTAGGACTGTCCGTTGTGGTAGAAAGAGACAGAGATGAGAGGAGGAGGACTAGGAGGAAGAAGGAGGAGGAGGCAGGAGGAGGAGGCATGAGGAGGAGGAGGAGGAGGAGGAGGAGGAGGAGGAGAAGGAGGAGAAGGAGGAGAAGGAGGAGGATGAGAATAGAGAATAAGATAAAGAGGAAGAAAGATTGAGAGGAAAGATGAGAGTAGAGAGGGAGAAAGAGAAATGTGAGAGTGAAATAGAAAGAGAGAGAATGAGAATGAGAGTAAGAGTGAGTGGCCTATCCCCGGGCGGTGCTCAGATTCATCTGCATTGTGGACACTGGATAATTGCAATCTGTCTGGTCTGGGAGTTCAACCAAGACAATAATCTAGCAAGCAGTGGCCCGGCCCAGAGAGCACTGCTGGGCTTTGGACTTGGGCTTTGGTATCAAGGAGTTACAGTTTCTCTCCAAAGATTATATTCCCAGTTGCACACATGTCTCTGAAGATCATATAGAGTTCAATACGTATAATGAAAAAGTAATGTTTTACAATTTATGTTTTGATCCTATGTTTTTTGATTCTATAATTGAACTATATTTCTAGAGAACAATGAATAATTCCTATATTACACGAGTAAGGCCTATGATGGCTGAATGAGACTAATTATATGGGGCTAATGAAAATGAAACCATGGAATCGGAATTTTCAAGTGAATAATTTCATTCAGATATGTGTTTCAGAAGATTAGCATTTACAGTAATGCCTCCAAAAGTTTTAAAATTCGCTCCGGCAGCTAGCGGTCGGAAAGAGTGCATTTCAAATGCAATTCTATGATGGCTCAAATCATATGACTTATAATGAGCTATTCAGGGTATGAATTCAAAGGTGCCGATTTCGATAAACACAATTTTCGGCATATTATTCGCCATTTCCTCCGCCATCTTTTATTGGATTTTTTTCGTTGATGGCTCAAATTGTAGGGCATAATAAGGGTATTATACACACCAATTTTCAAAACGATCAAGTTATTGGTTGATGTGTAGTGATTTTTTAAAATTTTCATCCCCTCATTTCACCCCCTTCCCTTGGACCAATTTGGCTGGTTAAAGAACTTGACCGAGATATTATCACTAATGATTTTTGTGCAAAATTTGGCCGCTCTTCGACAAGCCCTTCGGGAGTTATCGTGTTAACAAGAATCTGTACATATATAAATAATATAGATATATGAATTTGAACGGACATCAGATTCGTGTTCTAGGTGCTCGGAAACGTGTGAAAAATATATCACATCATAAATTTTCAATTGTCAGGGCAAGACCAATAGTGCATTTTTTCGAATGAAATGCACTAATAAAATGAATAGTTCAAACACTTTTCGTTGCAAGTATCAATATTAATTACTCGTTTGGGTAATCCATTTCAAACGCTTTTTGTTTCATCCCTGTATGATTAAATTTGGTAGGAATATCAACTTTTCAATGTTATGTTTAGATTTTCTGAAACCATATGAATAGTAAAATTAATGCATTTAGACAGAAACTGAAACAGCTACAGGAATACTTTGATTACGAAAATACTATAAAAAGAGTCTGATGTAACAGCTATGAAGGGTTGTTTCATAAAAGACGTATTATCAAATAAAACTAAACCAGAAATAAATTTACCTATGGTTAAATCTAGATATGGTCGAATCTGATAAAATGAGTTTAATCTGATCATTTACAGGCCTGGCAGTTGAATTGATCTCTGGGAAGACGGTTGAATCAAATACATATTCATCAGAGACATACATACTTTTGATGGGTCATTGATATTTCCTTCTCAGAAGATAGAGATTTAATAATGAAATGAAACACACTTATATTGTCAATTATAACGTTGTTTTGGTAGAGGACCATGGTTTCATGTCCGCAAAGGTCACGATCCTTCAACTCCGGATTTTCAGAATAATTTCAAGTTTGTTGGATTGTACTTTCATGCAATATGTCAATTGTACATTGCAATATGTCCCACAATCGGTAGAACCGAATTCGGCGACAAGGTATCGTCTCGGCTCGAAACGTACAATTTCCCGTCAAACTGACCAATCGAAGTCTAATCATAGGCTAGATTCCCATGTGCCACAGCCGCATCACACCAAAGTGGGGAATTCAGAGATGATTGACATGTAGAGTTATAATCTGTCCAAGCAAAGAAGACATTCTTACAAGACGGAGAAATGACTCCAGCTCGGTCAATATTAGTTCAAAAATTATGATTTTGGTCTCAAATTGTAGGACAAATTCTCGTCTATAATTTGAGACCAAATTTGAATGTTTTGAAGCAATATTGACCGAACTGGAGTCATTTTCCCATCTTCCCAGAATGTCTTCTTTGCTTGGACAGACTATAGCATGATAATAATATTTCTGCGGGAGAAAAAGATGTTATTCTATCGAACACGTATATGTTGGAATGCATGCGTGATGCTTAGACACGTCACGAAAAGGGGGGGATAAATGATGGGGGAGAAGAAGAAGAACAAGAAGAAAAGTAGAAGTGAGTGGATGAGAAGGAGGAGAAAGAGAGGATGAAGGGGAGTGGGAGGAGGATGAGGAGTGAGCCAATTGAACACGAATTATCGGAGAAAGAAGATATTGTTGTGTTGAAGCGGCATTCGATGAGGTTAAAGGGTGACGGAAGTGTGTGTGAGTGTAGGTGCGTGTGTGAAGGATGAAGGAAAGCCAAAGCTACCTACGTGAAGAACTTTGGCTATAATTATTTCACAATATATCCTATAATCCTTCTTATTTTTCCATCCCTCATCACTCCTGATCATCCAAGTTTCTTTCAAATTCAAATCTCTGTTTGTTTTCCAAATTTTTTATTTTCTTGTAAATTTCTACAATAATAGAAATGATTTCCACAATCTAATTTACATAATTTTCTGACACACCCCATTATTTAAGTCTCTTCTGTTGGTTATAAGACATATGTTCATTTTTTCTATTTGTTCCCTCCACTGATCAAAAGATTCAACAAATTGTCTAATATTATCGGCTACTATAAATCTTAAATACGAATTTCTTTCCCGATTTATTGGCCATTTCTTTTAAAGACTCCTTAATTACTGATAACTCCCCATAAATCCTGGATCAGGTCTTATGTTGAGAATTTTCCCTGTCAATTTTCTTCATACTGGATATTTGGAATTAATTTTGTTAATTTAAATGGATCTGTATGCTATACAATATATATGTTCTGTATACATACTGATTGTTGTATCCTAATAAATAGGTTAATGACTGGTTTTCCAAGCACACTTAAACTTGAGGGACCCTCAAATTTTGATAAAAAAGCTGAAACTTTCTATGCCAATAATGAGAAATAATAAGACAAATATTGTCAATACCACTAGTTTAATAACTTATACACACTAGTTACACTAGTTTATAAACTAGTCGTATTGACAATATCTGTCTAATTATTTCCCATTATGGAAAAATACCACAATATCTCGTCCAATACAATTAATTTTTTTCTATGCCAAGCATAGAAAATGTAAACTGTTGAATGGGTCCCTCAAGTTTGAGTGTGCTTGGAAAAACCGGGCATAAGAGTTGTCAGATTATATCTATTGAACTATTGAGAGCCTGAACTCTGAAGCCTGTCATTGGCTATCTATAGGCATTTGCTGCGTTATCCTCTGGATATTCTTACCGTTTATATTATATAGATTGGGGTTGTAGAATATACCTGTATTGAACTATTGAGAGTCGGCTATGACACACACAATCACAGAGCTCTATCGCATTCTTTACTTCTTCTGAAGCGGCTGCCGCTTCAAATCATTGTAATCATACTCACTAGCACAACTACAATAGGGCGCAATTGCGTTCACCTTCACACGCACATGATCGCACATGTCTCGTATAGATGTAACAGCCTTGTGATAAAGGTAGAATGGCATGCAGAACATTTTTTAGTTTTTCAGCGTTTGACTTTTGGGTTCGACCATTTATTATTAATTTTCATAGTTGTCTTGTGTCAATAACGGTTGTACGTTGGCATCACTTTCATTCATTCAACAAATAAATTGTAATGTAAAGAGAAAAAAGTGAGTAAAACTCACGAACAAACTGAATGACGACAATGTCATCAATGTGCAAAGGGTTAAACACCAAAAACAGAATGGTGGTCATTCAAATTTTGAATCTCAAATTGAATTGTGGGGCTTTTTCTAGCTGAATATATTTTGGTCTCTGATATTATAGGCATCTATCGTAAAATCGCAATGTATGACTGAAACAGGAAAACAGGAAAAGTTACAGGAAAAGTGTTTGACAATACAGTTGTTTTGGCACAACTGACCTCAGCCTTCCCTATTTTGAGTACTTTTTCAAAATCTGCTTCAATTTTAAACAGTAAATATGACTGTATACCGTCAGACCACTGTGCTATATCGAGAGAAGCAAGTAAATATCAATTTGGGTTTTCCTAGACAGTTGGTTGTGGCGCCAAGAGTTTAGTTAATAGTGGTGAAGAGAGAGCACCTGCATAATATTGTGCGGTACTCTCGAATCAAATTTGTGACTATATTGCGCGCATTTAATGAAAAGAAGACACACGGGACAAACGGGAATGGAGAAAAGTAGGAGGATAAGAAAAAGAAGGAGAAAAAGAAGAAGGAGAAGGAGAAGAAGGAGAAGTAAGCGGGAATAGGAAAAAATAGAAAAAAAACAAAATAAAAAATAAAATGAGAGACAAAAAGAGGAGGTAAAGAAGAGTTGTAGAAAATAAAGAAAAACAATGCGGAAAGAAAAACTAGGTGAAGTGGAATAGAAGAAGAGAAAAAGATAAAGAAGAAGAAGGATCAAAAGAAGAGAAAGATGGGAAGAACTATGAGAAAAAGAGGAAGATTAACTAGAAGGAAAAGGAGAAAAAAATAACTAAAAGAAGTAAAAAATTAAGAAGAGGAAGAAGAATAAGAAGGATGAGAAGAAGTAACAAGAGAAGAATGAGAATGAAAGAAAGTAGGATGAAAAACAGGAAAGGATTAGATAAAAACAGCAGGCGAAAAGAATAGAATAGAATGGCTGCCTTTTTTGACATCTCTTTTATTTATAAAAGAAAGTAGAGAAGAGAAGAATTATAGAAGGAAGAATAATAATAAGAAAAAGAAGACGAAGAAGAAGAAGAGGTGATTAAGAGTTGTAGAAGAAGAAAAAGGAGAAGAAAAAAAGGGGAAGTAGAAGGAGACGATGAAAAATATCAAATAAGTGGATAAGAACAATGTTAAAATAAAAGATAAGTAGATTATACAAAAAACGAAGTGGGAATCTGAAGTACAAAAAATAAAAATGCTCAAAGAGAAGAAGCCACAGGATACGGAAGAAGAGGAGGAGAATGTTGAGAGGAGAATAAGAAGAATGATAAGAAGGCGGAGTGGAAGAAGAAACATAAAATAATTCAAGATTGAGGAGGAAAGTTGGTAGATACGGAAGTGGAAATTTCAGCTTCAGAGAAATATACGGTTACCGAGCAGAGGTACATCTGTACTGATGAAGTTGACGACAGTGGAGAATGAAATGACAAAGAGAGAGTGAGCGAGAAAGAGAGGAAAGAGTACGGATGAGAAGAACAAAGCGAAAGATGTACACAAAGTCAACGACTCGAGGGATCGCACGGGGACATCATGCATGCGAAATTGGATTCGAAATCGTTATATGCTCATTATTTGGCTCCACCACGATTACCACGTCTAATATGGAAACACATTTTCACTTATTCGTGTGTGAGGTAGTCTGTCCAAGCAAAGAAGACACTCTGGCAAGATAGGAAAATGACTACAGCTCGGTCAATATTTGTTCAAAAATTATAAATCTAGTTTCAAATTGTAGGAGACATTCTGATCTATAATTTGAGACCAAATTCATCATTTTCGAACCAATATTGACCAAGCTGTAGTCATTTTCAATCTTGGCAGAATGTCTCCTTTGCTTGGACAAGCTACCACAATCCCCCTACCTTATCCACTTAAATAATAATTCATGTCCCCTCAAACAGTTACACCGCTATTAGTATACGTTATTTGTTTTTTACGAAAGTACATCAGACACCAAAACCACTGGCGGTTGACAGTTTGATTATTATCAACATCAACTCTGTTAGGACAGTCGTGTAGCAGTCTGCAAGATCACATCCCTAGGAAAACGACCTCAGCTATCAACTCTCGCTTTTATACCCCTCTTCCAAACTGTCCTGAGAGAGCTATCGTGAAAAAGGTACATTCGCCTACCGCCAGTCTCGTAGGCGTCTACTCTTAACAATACAAAGCAAATTACATATACCCGGAATAATTGGCTATGATGGTTGTGGATGTAACCGCAATGTATTCATCATTTTGTCTGCTACTGTGGAAACGAATTTAAATTCTGCTAAACGTTTAGAAGCGTCGTGATCATGTTATTTTTACGAGTTACTGAGTCGCGTACGTATTTTCTAGTAAACTCATGATTTCTTCTTCTTCTTCTTCCACTTTTTCATTAGTTGTTAGTTCTCAGGATGTTTCGATTGTTAGTTTATGTTGTTGTATTTGTGATTCATAATTGACCAAACGTCATTGATTAACGTAGATAATCTATATCAATAAAAGTGAAATGGCACTGACTGACTGACTGACTTATAAATCAGCAGAACTGAAAATCTAGTAAACCGGGTGCGTTCAAATTTGGCAAGCATGTTCAGTAGGACGTTTAGACGGATTTGGAAAGGATTTTTCAAAATTCTCAAGGATAAGCCTAATTTTTGCCTTTTTCTAATAGTTGGTATGCGTTTTCTTAGATTTTTCATGAACCAATAGGCAGAAAATGTTGAAATTGTGAAGAGGTTCGTCTTAGGTCTTGAACCCTATTGAGTGTATGATGAACAAAGCAAATTGGTTTAAAACGGAATTTGCAGGCGATCGGAGTGAGCCTGTTTGTCTCATTCTTACTATTGACCCTGCCGGGAGTCCAGGGGGCAGAGGCCTCTGGCTAGGTGGATAAGGCGAGCGAAGCGAGCCTGCCGGCTAGTAAACAATAAAAACTATATTCTCATCTCATCTCTTTTTGTACATATAATAGTCAGTTCTTCAGCTGTCAATGGAAAAACTATTCGCTCAAATCTCTGGAGAGTACCAACTCATTTCTCTTACTTTTTCTCATCTTTCTCACCGTCACTCTCTCTCACTCTCTTCACTCACTTCAGACACTGGGCAAAACTAGTGAGTAAAAACAATTGTGCAAGATGATTGGTCCAGCACTCACTATACACAGTACCCGAGCATACTATACAGAGTACAAATGACATCGTAAAACCCATGGCCTTATAGCAAACACAACCGATATATTGTGCTCTCCACAGTACAGTATATAACTATATATTTAGTATGAACTCGTATGTCTGAGTGATTGCTGTCTCTTGCAAAAGCCTCTCAACTCACTTTACCAACATAATTATCATGCCGACATAAAATAAAATTGTGATCCATTCTTAGAAAAGAATTTTCAATTTTTCTTCAACACAGATCTGTTGCACGGGTTATTGTTGTCTTAGTTGGCTAGCAATTACCTTCTGTAGATCACAACACTCAAACCTATATTTTTCAAAACATTCATTCGCTTTTGTTCAACAACACACATACACTATACAATGTTCACCGTAGGCTACACCCTGTATATATAGTGCAGGTTATCTTCTGTCTCACTCTCATGGGCTCCCAACAACAATTTCCAAAGCTCTACTTTAATTCTCAACTTTAATCACCGGTTGTGCTGTGTATTGTTCTTTCTGCTCTTCACAATCATTACTCTTTCCATTTTACCTCTATTCGGAATTAGAAATAGAAGAAAGATAAATTGTTGGAAGAACTACTACTACTTGCAGCTGAGAAGTTGGGATTGAATCTATTTCAATCATTCATCTTGAAAACTTCATGATATCTCTTGTAAAACTAAACTCATACTCATTCTGAACCTATTCCACTGTACCAATTTCAAACTGTTCCAGCTTCCATTTGACAATTTCCATGTGTTCTAGTTCTACTAAATAGTTGATAGTCATTGAAATTGATATTTTCTATGAATTACTTAGTCAGTTGTCGAGTTATTTTGTCAGATAATTATCTGACTATTCACAGATAATTAAGTGGAGCATCAGAACTGTTTGATAAAAAAGGAACGTAAGAAACCGCCTTAAATTTTTCAGTCAACTTTACCATTGGTGTACCTATGACTAGAACGACACTTACTTGGGCCATGATGTGGATGTACATTGATAACTTATGACTAGATCAATGATTTTCAGCTCCAAGATGATAAATTAACATAATAAGTATGTGTCTAATCTCATATCACCCACCTCTTCTCTGCTGTCGAATCCCTTCAATCTTCCGTCTACCACTTAGTCCACCACTCCTACTCTCTTATCTCTAATTTTGTTTCAACCATTTTTAGAAAATCAGAGAATAATCCACAACTTCTAGTTTCCCTTTTTAACACATCTCATCTTTTGTAATTCTTTCAACTTTTCACTTTTTTATTTTTCTTGTGTAATTTTCAAACTGTTCCTTATTCTTCATCTTTTTGATTATGTTTCGTTAATCTTTATTTCTCCAGTATTTATAGGCTTATAGCTTAAAATTATAAATCTTTAAATATATGAAAAATTTTGCCAACCAAAATTACTTCATATAGAGAGGCTTTTGTTCAAATTTCAAATGTAAATAAAGCTTCTATTATTATTTATAGCTTCCTTTTCTTCTTCTCCATTTTCTTCTTCTTCTTTTTCTTCACCTCCTTGTTGCAATTCTTTATCTCCTTTTTCTCTCTCTTCCCAACATTTTTCCTCGTCATCCTCCTCCTTCTTCTCATCCTATCCATCCTCTACATCCCCATCCGATACCAATTACTATTATCTCACCCATCATCCGAGCAACAACTAGTCTACTAGATCTCCTCAATGGCTTTTTAATAATCCATTTACTAACGGAAACATGTCCGGTGCTTCCTCTGCCACTTCCTCCATTACCTCCTGCTTCGTCCATCTCTTCTCCTTCTTCTCCTTATTCTTCTCCTTATTCTTCTCCTTCTTCTTCTTCTTCTGGCTTTATTGTTGCAGTGCTCGCCCGAAATAATATTGCAAGACTCATGTGGACGCGCCTCTTAATACATTCTGTCCAAGCAAAGAAGACATTCTGAGAAGATGGTAAAATGATTCGAGCTCGGTCAATATTTGTACAAAAATTGTTTCAATCGAAGAAAACATTGTGCTCTAGAATTTGAGACCAAATTAATAAATTTTGCACCAATATTTACCGAGTTGAAGCAATTTTCCTATTTTCTCATCATGCCAGAATGTCTTCTTTGCTTGGACAGACTATAGAAGGCGATCTTCTAGAACAATCTTGTATAGAACAGGAAGTAGGAAAATATTGTATGAAAATGTCAAGTATATTATTATTAGAACTACTTCGGTTAAGGATTTTAGTAGTTTATTATAACATGATAGCTTTATATTGGCTCTATATTTTCAATCTGGCTGTGAAAGTGATAGTAAACGAGCAGATTTTGAGATCACTTGACCTGCAAGAAACTTTTGATTGTCGGAAATGTTCAATAGCGAAACTTTTGCAAAGTAATTTTAAGCAAGTGGTAATGTAATATGGTGAAAATTGAGTTGTTGTATTATTGAAGTTTTAATTTTATGTGTGTGTAGTTAATAATATTCTTTTTCAGGTTATTGAACTTAATTAGAGTTAAACAGAATTTTGACATGAACTTTGATTTTCAAAAGAAGAATATATTGCATTGTTAATGTTGATTAGTTTAAAGAGATTGCTAACTTTCTGCTTAGGTGTCAGAATTCGTGCAATTTTCGTGCATTTTCCAAGTATCAGTTTCAATTTCATGTCGAAAAAGCTACTGTATTTGGAAATTGTACGAACATTGAACTTTTGGCTGTTCCACTTAAGATAGGCTCCGCGCTCGTGCAGGCGGCCGGGTGTCGTTGGAGGGGGGCAAATTTTGAGTGGAAAAGCAGAGTTCGATTTGAGACACAGCCGCGAAAACATCAAAAATGTAGTTATGAACAGGCCTCGGCTCTCTGGATGGGGTTTTTCATCCAGAGGGGCAAATCGTAGTTATTTCCGTATTAGTTTCAGTTCAAGAGTAGGCATATGTAAAGTTTCAGTTTCAGTATGAAAGTGTTTGTGTATCTTGTGTGGTTTAAAATGATTATGATGAGTGCCAAACTTTTGTTGTAGTTTTCTAGCTCAAATTTGAATATAAATCAGTAGAACTTTGACCGAGGCCTTACTTCTAAGTAGCAAGTTAGCAGTTTTTTTCGGTAATTGAAATATTAAATTGAAAATTGAAATTTTAAAGAAATTATGTATTAAATAACTTTGTTTTTTCCAAAATTCTGATTTGTTACATGATTTGATAGTAGATAATTTTATTTTAAATGGAAAGATACCACAATAAACCTGCTGAATAGTAACCATCACAAACTATCATTCTTATTGAAGTTCCTTGCTCGTAGTGACTAGTTGCTAAATTAGGTGTTGAAAATAATATATTATAATCTAGGCATTTGGATGAACGGATCCACAACCAATAAGCTCCCAACCGATCAGGATCTCGTTACATTAAGTTACAGGAAAATTAAGTTAATTCAAAAATAGTATATCTCGGCCCAGCCATTACAGTAATTTTCTAGATTTTTCGTGCAATGGAATATTCCATATATAAATACTGATTACTGATGTTATCACCAGTAATTACTGGATAACTGATGTAATCCAAATCACGAACAAGATGTTATTTGAATTTGGAATCAAATTCGAGTTCCACAATTATATTAGTAAAGTGGACAAACATAGAACCCAAAAAATGTAAAAAAACTTTAAAACACGTTGAAAGTAATGTATTACAAATTTTTGAGCCTCGTTCTTTGGGCGGTAAAATACAGCTGTTTTTTATCTCCAAATGCACCATCACATCACATGAAGCAGCAGCGGCTATAATATTTCCAAGCGAAAAAGACATTCTGGCAAGATGGGAAAATTACTCCAGGTCGGTCAATATTGGATCAAAAATTGTAAATTTGGCCTCAAATTGTAGAAAATAATGTTTTCTACTATTTGAAACCAAATTTTCAATTTTTCAACCAATATTAACCGAGCTTGAGTCATTTCCTCATCTTACCAGAATGTCTTCTTTGCTTGGACAGACTATAATCGAGGCCACACTTCGCACGCAGTTCAATAGTCGATACTCGCAATGCATCGAATCTCGAAAAACATCGTTGACATGGGAAATGGTTTGTTGCCGCATTTCGACCAAAAGAAGCCGCGACCGACCGCTCCGCTAGATTCGCTCATCCGTTGCGGACTCGAGTCCGCGGACGGAATAGGTGACTCGAGTCAACAATTCGACAAATCAAGGCAATAGATATCGCAACCGTTGACTCGACAGGTTGACTCGCCTGGCAATTTGTTTCCACGTGAACATCTGGAGGCAAAAGTATCGTGATAATGATTGGCGGTATTGGCGGCATCTTCAAAGGAATGGTTCGGCCAAAGACCAAATCACACTCCATGCCTCTCAACCCCCCCCTTCATACAGATCATATCATCGCCCCGTGTAGTATTTACTTATCGTTTCTCACTCATACATCAACCTTTGCTCCACCTTTTCAACCACCACGTTCTTCACTTTCTTCTTCTTCTTCACTTTCTTCTTCTTCACTTTCTTCTTCTTCTTCTTCTTCTTCTTCTTCTTCTTCTTCTTCTTCTTCTTCTTCTTCTTCTTCTTCTTCTACTTCTTCTACTTCTTCTTCTCCTTCTTCTCCTTCTTCTCCTTCTTCTCCTTCTTCTCCTCTTCCTCCTCCTCCTTCTTCTTCTTCTTCTTCTTCTTCTTCTTCTTCTTCTTCTTCTTCTTCTTCTTCTTCTTCTTCTTCTTCTTCTTCTTCTTCTTCTTCTTCTTCTTCTTCTTCTCCTCCTCCTCCTCCTCCTCCTCCTCCTTCTTCTTCTTCTTCTTCTTCTTCTTCTTCTTCTTCTTCTTCTTCTTCTTCTTCTTCTCTGTACTATCTTTTCATATTCACCTCTTTGTCTTCTTTATAAAAATTATCTCTGTTTTTCTAGAAGACTTCTATTTTTAACATGATTTGTCTTCAACTATCTTTATCATGTATGTAGCTCCTACCCTTTTCAAAAACTTTATTTCATATAATATAGTTCTTTATAATATAATTATTATATTATACAAAAACTTTATTTCATATAGTATAGTTCATATAATATAATTATTCTTTTTCAAGTAACTATTCAACTTTTTAAGTATTTCTCTCTCTTTTCAATATACCTATAAATTTATCATTCTTATTTGAAAAAAATTCTCTTTCATGTACTTTTCATGTCCCCCCTCTTTTTCATGAACCTCTTTCTCGTTTTCATCTATTTCTTCCTTTTTCTACATGTACCTCCCTTCCTCTTTTTATTCTTTTGCCCCCCTTTCCATAATATATCTCTCTCCTACTCTATCACTCTCTTTTCTCTTCTCAATCGTTGTCTTCTACATCTACTTCTCCTCTCAACTTTTTCTCTCTCCTTAACCTTCATCTTCACCTTTCATGTACCTATTTTCACTGATTTTTTTATTTAAAATAATTATCAAAGTACCCTTTTTCAATTATGTTTCAACTAATTATAATCATTTTCAAATGCAAATAAACAAATAATTCAAAAAGGATACTTATTGATAATTATTCAAAATGAAAATACAGTTATAAAAGTAGCCCTGAGATTAAGGAAACACATATTTTCATGTAATTCTCTCTCTTTGCAATAAAACTCTAGCTAACTCACTTTCTTGCTCTTTCTTCGTTATATTTTTAGTTTTTCTCTCTTCCATATACTTTTATCCCCTTCCTATCCACATAACTTCATCTCCTCCCTAGGTTTTGGCCTACCCAATCTCCACCTTTTCATCTCAATCTCTCTTCTCTCTCCAATCTCTATTTCTTTCTCCATCTCTTTCTAGTTCTCCGCATGGATTCGCGCTTCATTATACCTATTTATAGATTGATGCAATAAAAAAGAGTTCTGCTGTTAGTTGCCGACACAGAGCCAATGCATAGCGGTCTCTGTTTGACTGGAAATATGTGTTTCCCTGCATGAAATTGTTGCACGATACAATTCGTATTCTACTTTTTTGTGTGAATGCGTCGGTTTTTTCGTCGAACAAATTGGAGAATCTCCGGGAATGAACTGAGATTAGAGCATGAGAGGTCGTTACGGGGCCAAGCTATAGAATAATAAAAATAAGTTCGGAAAATGATCATGATAGTATGGTAAACTGTTTGGGTTGGTTTATTTGGCAATTCTTGTTAAAAAAATGAGGGAATATTCTCATTATGTTGTGTTATCAACCAACTATGAAGATGCTTGAAATGCATAATTCAAACTTAAAAATTTTGAATGTTTAAAATTATTGTGAGAAAATGGTTTTATTAGTCTACTTTTCCAAGTCTATCTTTCGATTCATAGAAAATAATCAATGGAGGTAAAATGAATGCAACATGTTGGACTTACACTCTATCGTAGGCTTTCAATACTCTTCATTCTATATTCAAGTCTATAGATGTTGTAGGCTACCGATATGGATGACGTATTGATGTCTGGTACATACATAATTATATCAATTTCTGATTATAGCTCCCAAAATTTATGAATTAATGAGTAATTGAATACCTAATTTCCATCATATTGATCACTTTTAGTATCAATTGTAGAAATTGTACCCATATTGAAGAACACATTCTGTTCTACAAGTTAAGACGAAATTAATTATTTTAAAACTAATATTGACCGAGCTGGAGTCATTTCCCCATCTTGACAGAATGTCTTCTTTGCTCGACCAGGCTATATTAACTCGTGATCAGCTGTCGTTTTGGCCACGACTCCTTTGCAATGGATATAACAGCTGATCGAAGCAGAGGGTCGCAGAGCATCCAGCAATCCAGAAAAAAACGGTGCAAAGGCGAGGAAGAAGAAGAGAAAGAAGAAAAAGAAGAAGAAGAAAAAGAAGAAGAAGAAGAAGAAGAAGAAGAAGAAGAAGGAGAAGAAGAAGAAGAAGAAGAAGAGGAAGAAGGAGAAAAAGAAGAAGGAGAAGAAGAAGAAAAAGAAAAAGAAGAAGAAGAAGAAGAAAAAGAAGAAGAAGAAGAAGAAGAAGAAGAAGAAGAAGAAGAAGAAGAAGAAGAAGAAGAAGAAGAAGAAGAAGAAGAAGGAAAAGAAGACGATGCTAATCAGGAGACCAGGAGGAGGAGGAGGAGGAGGAGGAGGAGAAAAAAAACAAGGTGGGGAAGAATCAGGGGATGAAGAAGAATTAGAAGAACAAGGAGAAGAAGAATAAGGAGAAGAAGTGGAAGAATAAAGATATGAATACGAATACAGAATTGAGAAGGATGTCGAGAAAGAGGAGAAGAGAGACAAACTGCAGAAGAATACAAAAAATGGGAAAATAATGAAAAAATAAGAAGATGAGAATAAGGAGAGGAAGAAGGAAAGGACGATGAAGAAGGAGGAAATGAAGATGATGGTGAAGAAGAGGGTGGGAAGTAACGATGTGGAGGGGTGAAAATTGGTGTAAATATTGGAGTGGGAGGGTAATAGTGGTCAGCAATCTGATCCGATTTCATCTGGAAGTGCAGCAGTATTATTTATGATCACGGCCGACCAGCCGTGAATCTAGTCTTGTCTTGTTTCGTGCAGTAACACCAAGCACTACACTTCCAACAATGATGAAAGTTGTAATATGGCCCTCTACTCTGTCTCAGCCCATCCAATACTATGGTGCTCCAACTCATCCAATGCTTTATCACTAGTGTGGCTCCACCTTTACAACAAATTTTTCATTACTGAGCCTGAAATAGAATTTGTCGAAGATGATTGATCGGGTATCTGATGCATCCCAGATATATAATTCATTTTTTGATATTGTAATTGTATTTTTAAATATGTAATATACAATATTATATTTTTTTGTAAGAGGGAATAAAATTTTATTTGATTTGATATTGTTATTATGATTTTAATGTATTATGTTTTGTGTGCGAAAAAATAAAATGGAAATTAAGATTGATGTTGACTGAGAAAGAAAAAATTAATCGATCATTGTATGAATACAACCCAGATAGCACGTAAGCTTATTTCAAGCTGTAAATTAAGTGGATTTTGAATTTGAAGTTCCAGCTTGATCAAACCAGCCTAATTCAAACTTGTAACAGGCTGTAAGGAATCAAGCTGGGAATTTCAAACTTGTAACAAGCTGGAATTTTCATTCTTAAAATCAACCTTGAATGTTCCAGTTACAGTCCAGCTTGTTTCAAGCTAGAATCAACCTTGATTTCAGCTTGGATGATTAAACTTGATTCCAGCCTGAACTCTCCAGCTTTGCAAACAGCTTGAAACGTGGTAACTTCTTAACTTGAATCAAGCTGTATTACAGCTTTCAGACTGTAAGTTCCAAGCTTGAATCCAGCTTATTGAATGGAACATTCAAGCTGGAAACCAGCTGGACCCAAGCTGTTTGTGCTATCAGGGAATGAAGTGTTTTATTCAGAAACTAATTAGGAAATTTTTTTACATCTTAGGAGAATTCAGGATTATCATAGTCATCATGGGAAACGTGATGAATAATAATTATTATTAAATTGTCCTTCTTATTAGTAAACTTTAATCACAGTTTCCGTTTCCTAAGAATAGGAATGGAAATTAGAGGATTTTTTTCATATAAGGATTAGGTTGGATTACAGTGACTATAAAAGACTTATATAGACTTTATAAGACTTATATAATCACTGTAAGTTAGATTACTTTATTCGATTAGATGGAAAATTAGACGCTACATTCTACATCACAATATAAATGAGTAAATCTAATTTTAAAAAAAACTGTGATGAAATGAATGCAAAATTCATACAAATTGATATATTAATATGACATATCATTCACACTTCAAGAGGATAGAGATAATTTCATATTGGAAGAAAATTTGATAAGTTTTCAAAACAATGAATGAAACGTAGACATTTCTAATGAGCCAATAAACTCATCTCAAAAGTAAAATTTGAAGAGTATTAGAATTTTTTGATCGATATCACTTCGGTATCAATTTATCTACAATCACTAGTTGTAAATGACAAGATTTATCGTCATATCACTGAATTCATCTTAATTAGTAGGAAATCTCAATCCTTCAAAATGCAATAATAATATTAATTATGTGATATCCACTGAACAAGTTTAACCTGATGACACATGTATTTTATTAAGTTGATGTGAGTTGATATTATTGTAAATTGTGAAAAAGCATGCAAATATATCCGTTGGTACTTTCCAGTGGTAATATGCTCATCTTATGGCTATCAAGTGCGTCGAAGAAACACTCTCAGCGTTCGTCAGCAGTCAAAGTCCAGTTTAACTTTATTGGCAGTAAGGAAATCTTTCCCTTTTTCTGAGAAGTTTTACAATTCACACAGCACCGATTCCTGTTGGCTTCATTCTTTTTTTAATCCGAATCTTTGCAATTAGTGGAAGTAGACACGAAAGCGAACGAACGAAGAACGAAGCATGTGAAACCGAAGGAATTGCGAGAAGAAAGCAAAGGGAAAGGAAAGAAAGTCGAGTTGTAGTGTATACATATAGATATTTATGGGCGAGGGTAAGAGGTTCAGTTCGTTTTTTCGGTGTATACATGTCTCTCCCTTCTCATTTATATTTTCTCTCATTTTGCTTGGCCAGATTTTAACGATTGCTTTACGCTGAGCGCGCATACATACCCCTGGGGGGGGGAGAGGAGGGGGCTCCTGCAAGTAAAAGAATAGAATCGTAGGGGTGCCGGGAAGAAGAAGGAAGGCTTCCTTGCCGGGTGAAAGTAAGAAGAAAAGGGGTTGATGAGTGCGCAACGGAGATGGAAAATGAAGAAATTCAAACTAAGACACATCCGTACATTTCCTTCTTGGAGTAAAAGTCTTGGGGAAAAGAAGAAGAAGAAGGGTGAGAGAGCCACCACGCAAATTTCCACACTTCTTTCTCATTCTCGCTTCTTTCTCCTACCCCCTGACCCCTCCGCACATCTCGACGCGCGTCTTGTGCTTTCTTCTCACTTTCTTCTTAATTTTCTCCCACTTCTTATCATTATTCTTCTTCTTTTTGGGCGCGGCAGCAACGGCCCAGTGTATACGTATGCAAAATAAGAAGTGACGTTCCCTCACTCATTCATTTGGGGTGGGGGAGGGGGTTAAGAATAAGATGAAGAAAAATAAGAAGAATAAGGAGTCCGCTCTCTTTCAAAGATGGAAATAAGATAGCGCCCGCACACGCTGGTAACCACCCCTCTCCCACCCCTTCCACAGAACAACCCCTGTTCGTCTCATTTTTAATGGCAAAGTCATGTTAATGAATAAAAGTTATGCCCCTTCATATAGCGGCAGCCGAGCAGATTCCTTTACGCTTCCTCTATACACTTCTTTTTCTTTTCTTCGTCTTCTTCTCTCCTTCTTCTGCCAAGACGCTGGCACAGGATGGCCGCCGACACTGATAGGACAGAGGACAAGATGGAGAAGAAGAGAGAGGAAAGAGGGAGGCACACATGGAGGAAGAGTGAGAGAGAGGGAAGCTGGCAGCTCATCAACGGTACGCGCACAAATTAGTCATGGCTTGGAGGGAAGGAAAAAAGGGAAAAGGGTATGGGTGTAGGGGAGAAAAAAGTGGAAGAATACAGTTGAAGAGAAATGTGATGTAGATGGAAGTAGGGAATTTGAAAAAAAAACAATTTCGAAAAGTAAAGGAAAAAAAAGAAAAAGTTAAGAGTATTATGACTCAACTAAGGAGTAAAATACATTATGAAGGTGAATAGTATAAAAGATAAGATGGGAAAGATAATGAAGAGAGAGTAGAAGGAATAGCTAGGTTCAGGAAAGGATGAGGAACAAAAAAACCGAGAATTAGGGCAATAAAAACATATAAAATATAAGAACATATCAAATAAGGTAAGGCTCAAGGTTAGGCTGCGGGTTCTACATAGTATAATACATAGTTCCACATCTATATCATATTCCATAGTATAGTGAAAATCCCAAGCCTGATGCCGGGTTTTTCCAAGCACACTCAAAGTTAAGGGACCCTCAAATTTTGATGAACAGCTGACTTTTTCTATGATAAGTATAGGAAATGTAGTAAAGTGTAGTAAACTTGAGGGTCCCTCAAATTTGAGTGTGCTTGGGAAAACCGGGCATTAGCCTCACCTTAAAACTCACCTTTTTGACATATTTTTACCCTTATAAGAATTCTATTGGATTTAGATTATATTTCTTTATTCGTGTGAGATAACAATAAAATATTACAACAAAGTTTCTGGATTGCAATAGTTGCAAATAACAAATATAGATAGTTAGTATAGTTACAATTATATGCAAAGTTGCCTTCAAGATTCGCTAGACCGCTAAATGAACTCACTTGAAGGCACTACCATAGTACCCACGGCTTTGAATTTGGAAGGAGAATAATAATCGCAGTCATTTATTCAGAATCAGGCTCCTCTTGTGAACACAATGAAATTATGTTATTTCTCTATTCTCACAATTGGATACTTCCAGTATTCTACAATAATACAGTTTTGTCATAGTATATTCTCCCAATAACACTTAGACGAGATCAGTGAGAGATCACTTAGTATAGTCTGTACAAGCAAAGAAGACCCTCTGGCAAGATGAGAAAATGATTCCAGCTCGGTCAATATTGGTTCAAAAATGATAAATTTGATATTAAATTGTAGGAAACATACTGATCTACAATTTGAGTCAAATCAACAATTTTTGAACCAATATTGACCGAGCTGGAGTCATTCTCCCATCTTGCCAGAGGCTCTTCTTCGCTAGGACAGACTATACGAGATCAGAAATAGAGAATTAAATAAGATTCGAGTAAACCTGGTACCAGTTCCTACTCAGGTAATGTAACAATTTCAAAAGAGGCTAGAACATGGAAATAAAAGGGATCTTTAATAAGAAGATGAAATAATAGAGAAGCGAGAGAAAATAAATAAAGTTGGTATTGGAAGAAGATGACGAAGAATAAGGATGACAAAAGAAAAAAATAGAAAGATAAACGTAGAAAAATCTAAAAAAAATCTAAAATGGAAACTTAGAAGAATTAACTTCTGGACCATACCAAAACGGATTAGAATGAACCTATATATCTTTGAGATTAGTATTTTCTCTATTCTGTGACTAAACAGAACGAAAATATGCTATTTTATCCAGCAGTTATTTTTCAGGCAGCTGAAGCAAAGACTATCTTGCAAGGCAAGAAAGTATACACGTGGAAAACAAAGCATCACCACAGTATAGTCTGTCGAAACAAAGAAGACCCTCGAGCTAGATGGAAAAATGACACCAGCTCGGTCAATATTGGTTCAAAAAGTATCAATTTGATCTCAAATTGTGAATCAGAATGTTTCCTACGATTGAGACCAAATCAATAATTTTTTGAACCAATATTGACCGAGCTAAAGTCATTTTCCCATCTTGACAGAGGGTCTTCTTTGCTTGGACAGACTGTACTACGGAAAAACCACGCACGCATGAACGAGTCTTTTCCACGGATTTGTTTGTGTTATAATCTTATTATTATTCATCCATTTCTATTTTTTATCGTGTTTTTCGTCTATTATTTCCTTTTTATTTTTAATAAACCGGTCTTTGATGCGTCGATTAACCGCTTCTGGAATTCAGCCAATCTAGTAAGACTCAGTCAGGACGTGAGTCATGACTGAGCAATAAGTCCTATTTCAACAATGCTTTAACAAGCAGTGAAATGAATGACTCGAATCCGGTGACTCGACGGATACGCGCTCGATTCTGAGTTAGCGTGCCCGAAATTTGCCGGCTACTCCTTCTGCATGTATTCAAATACAAATTCAAGTCAATTTATTCAATACTCGATACATTACACAATATTTTATAAACACTATTACATGCGATGAGTGAGAAATGTAATATTGATTCAAAAACAGATTTTAAATGTGAATGAATTACTCCATGCATGATAACTCCATGAGGATAAGTCCGTGTGCATGGAGGTATATTTTTTACACTTTACATTGAAGTTGAGAATGAAAATACTGTACTATGCAATTGATAAACGAAAAAAAATTTCGATGATCCATTAATATTGACTTGTTTTTACCCTTTATTGTAACTTTTCAAATAAGTAATTAAATAAGTGAATATTGCTCAATTTTTTATTACTGGAATTGATTTAATTCCCGTATTGTTTTGCTTGTAAGATCCATTGTACATAAGAAAGAAACATTTGAAATATTCATGGAAAAAATATTGGGAATCATAATCAATAGCCTATTTCAATTCATTGAGAATATAAATTCATTGGCAAACAATAGAAAACTATATCACAAGCAAGTTCAAGACTGCAACCATTTCCACTGCCCTCTTCGACTCTTCTGACACGAACAATTTGAAATAGTTCCGAATTTAGCCAGCAGATGGCAGTAGCAATAGGGTGACCTGTTTCGACTTCCATTGGCCACACCTCCGAGCTCCGCCCGCCAACGCTCTGATTGGCCGATAACATCGGTTCGAAAAGTTTCCGAACTTGACAAGTGGATGGCAGCAGTTGTCGGGTGATGTTTCAGATTTGACTTGGACACGCCTTCATGTCCCGCCTGCTCGTTTCTGATTGGTTGACAGTGTTTCGTGAGCTCTGTCTTAGAAAATGGCTGCTAGCAAGATAATGGTGGATGGTATATCATTCACACAACATAACGCTGATTCACTATTCACTATCTCACACTAATATCGTTCTAGTATATATATTTAAGTTGGTACAATATAGTAATTGAAGGTTTCATTTATTTATGGAGTTTTGATTTAGTGTTACTTCAATAGTGTCACTAAGCTAGTATTAAACTTCAATAGTTCTACGCTGTAAGGAATGAGATGAAAATATAATTTCGTATGAGTGGTTGGTCACCTCAGTCGATTCAAAAAGTTAATCACAATAATTTTTTCATGGATGTGATTCAAAATTATTAAATAATATGAGAGGGTCTACAATAACGATATAATTAATCTGACTAATCGAACCCCACCCCATATGATAAACACAGTTACAAATGAAACAAGAACTGTAAATATAAGACAATGATACTGTGCAAATGCAAAAGAATTATAATGAGTTTTTTTATTTAGTTCAATCAGGTTATTTACGTTGTTCAATTAAATGGGACTGTATTACTGAAGATATCCAAAAAAATAGAAATCGAGTGAGAATTAATCCAATGATAGTTCAAAATTAAAGCGCCCTTCATTCCATAACATTTTGAAAGAATTTGTTATAATATTCAAAGACTGCTAGTAAATTTACTTATAAAAAGTTGGGAATCACCCACATATATTCCATTTGATTTGATTTCATACAGGGTGTTTCAGGAGGAATGTGCAATACTTCTCAGGCTGATTCCTTACACCAAGTAGACAAAAAAGTTCCATGGGACCAACCCCCAAAAACGTTTTGTTACCGAGGTAACAATGGCGGAAAAATGAGATTTTTTAAAACATATCAATTTTTCTAATTTTTTAGAGGCTTCACTCAGGTTCTAAGTTGAAGAGAGTCGGATTTTAAAGAAAAGGTTGAATGGCAGCGATTGTGTAAATCTTACCCAAATCTCAGAAATAGCGATCAAAAATCGCAAAATCGCTACTAAATACAAATTTATCACTTGTGCTATGTTTTGTCAATTTTTCGATTTTCGATCGCTATTTCTGAGATTTGGTTAAGATTTACACAATCGCCGCCATTTAACTTTCTCTTCAGAATCCGACTCTCTTCAACTTCCATTAATAAAAAATACAAATTTATGAATCCTTATCCAGTTATAACCCTTATTGTTGAAAAATTGCGTTTTTTAAGCATATTTTTCCAATTGTCTCAATAACCGTTGAAGTTACAGACTTCAGACTGGTTTCATTGAATTCCTCAGCTAATTTTACATAGGAATTGATAATTTTTGAACCTGAGTGAAGCCTCTAAAAAATTAGAAAAATTAATGTTTTGAAAAATCTCAATTTTCCGCCATTGTTATCTCAGTAACAAAGCGTTTTTGGGGGTTGGTCCCATGGAACATTTTTGTCTACTTGGTGTGAGGAATCAGCCTGAGAAGTATTGCACATTCCTCCTGAAACACCCTGTATATCATAATATTGGTATATTGATATAATATAGTGTCTACAGGACTATATAGGATATTTCAAAATGAATATCAGAACAGAGGTCAAGGGAAACTTTTTGTAAGATATCAATCATTGTTAGGAAATTTTTCTATAGTCCATTCACGATGGCTTGAGACGAGATAAACAAAAGCTCTGCACGACACAAACAAGTCACAGCAATGCCGAAATCACGAATTTTTTGCAGGCAATTCAGAATAAGTATCTCTGAGTAATTATTTTTATAGATTCACATTGGGAGAAGGCTTGTTTCGGTTCTCTCTCGACTGCATAAACCTAGGATGAACAAACAATTATGATAAAAGTTTTTGTGCCAATGCTTTGGTCTTTGGTTACAGTCCCGACAGCAAAATTCGGGATCTCGGCATTGCTGTGACTTTTTTATGTCGTGGCTAAAACAAAGCCACTTCACACACACATGCAGAGCTTTTGTTTATCTCGTCTCAAGCCATCGTGAATGGACTATAGTTGCGAATGACATTGAATAACCACAGACAATATTCCTACCCAATTTTGTTGTAATTCGAGCTATAAATTCAACAATTCTATGATTCTCAACATTTCACAAAATTGAGAACTGTAAAACTAAAAACCACGAAAAACGTTTCCCAATATGTATGCGTATTGATCGTAAAACGCTCCTCTCAGCATTTCCCTGCAATGAATGATATTCTGCTAATTGAAATTGTAAATTAACAGCGCCGATGTTTTATTTGTTCAGAATGTACATCTAGAATTTTCCTCGAACTCAACTGCAAATTAGGACAGCTTTGAAGTGAACCTACAATGAGGACGAGGAGAATCTTTTGAAAATTTCCGAACGTCTTGAGCGCCTTTGAGCCAGGAAGGTGCCCCTTCGTTTTTATTTACGATAGCTGACGAAATAGCATCCAGAATATTCAACCGGGGACTGTGCTTGGCAATTAATGAGTTGTACGTCATTTGTGTACGTAGAAAATATAAGAACTAACTGTTGGAGAAGCTGCCATGGTCTCTGTGTTGCGAGCTCGGGGTTGACATTAAAGAAACAGTGCAATATTGGAGGAGATGCTGCTGATGGTGCTACTGCTATACCAGGTGGAGACCAAAAGAAGAACCAAAAAGATGAGAAAGGGTGGGGTGGAGATGAGCTGTGTACCCTTTTTGAGTAGAAGGAAGTCTGCAGGCAGAAGAAGGAGAAGGAAAAGAAAAACAAGAAGGAAAAGTCCGGGCTGCGTCTACAAAGAACAGCACATCCTTTCCTTTACTTCTACTTTATTTCCTTTTCTCTCTTAATTAAGATGTTCAATAATTATCATCCCTCTGCCCGGGACCCAGGGCTCTCTTCTTGCACATCATATTATTCCTCCCTTTTTTCTTCTTTCCCCCCTCCACCATCCTTCTTTTTCTTAACCCTTATTCCCGTCTTTGCAATTCCCCCCTTCCCCCTATCGTTTCCTTTCCGGTCCGTAACTAACATGACATACAGTCAGTTATTCTTCTGCTTCGCTTGGAAACGAATAATATTCCGCCGTCTTAATAATTCACCCGTCAAATGAAGACGGAGAAAGAAGAAAGAAGAGTGGAAATTCAGCGGGAAAGCGATAGGGAAAGCTTCTTGCCTCGTTATATTTCATTATAAACTGAACGAACAACTTTTCGCCCATCCATTGTTATAGTATAATTCTTTATACGAACACTACTTGAGTCGGCGAATTTCCCTATCCCGTACAACACGTATTACATTTTGAAGATGGTTGTAATAACCAGAACTTTACTCAAACTACTATTCAGCTTTTATTCTAAGTTGGAAGTTGTAGAAAAACGACTTCACTGCGTTTGATCATAAGTCATGAGAGGCGAAAAATTAGAATACAAAGTTGAGATGGTTTCATAGACATTATTAATTAATAAATCAATAATGAATCACATCACAGTACCCTTTCAAATAGGTTTATTCTATCACAACTAGTTTCAAACTATTGATAATCATTTTCGAGTGAAACTAAACAAAATAAACAACTATCAATAGTTCGATACTTGTTGCAGAAAAATAAACTTATTTTAAAAGGAACTGTAATTCATTATTGATTTATCATACGTTAGTATCCCTGATAACGCGGTGAACATAATATTATTGCCAAATGTCTTCTTTTACTGTGTCACAACCAATATCAGACTGAAAATCATGTCTTAGGGTTGAAAAGGTCCCTCAAATTAAGTAAATTGACTCATTTTCTATTAGAGGTTACGGAAGCTAGCTCATGGTTGAGAGGATAAACATGCTAACCACATTAGTTTCTTTAGTAATATCGCGGTTGATGATCATTAGTCGCTGTTGTTGTGTGACTCAATGACAAGACAAAGGCTGTGATTGGCTACAGATATTCAACTGGCCGACAGTACTGTCCCCGTGTACAACATGCTTTAGATTATTCCATGAATATGATAACATCTGAAATAATAATAGCATTTTACGGTGGGCAAATTTGTCATCTATACCCAAGGTTATTAGAGACAGGTTATTAGGTTATTTTCTAATAACCTTCATCTATACCTAGATGATTCTTTAAAATCAAAGGAGACAATAATTGATGATTCATTTAAAATCAGCTGTTATTTCGAAGTTACATCACATACAATATACAGACGAGACCGCCTAAAGTTTTGACTTTTGAATTCAGCTATATTCATGGGTTACCTCCTTGGCTGTATCTGAATATGAAGTGCTGCTATTCCTTCAACTGACTCACCTGCTCATGAATCAACTAATGTAACAAAAGAAGATCTATTATTTACAGCTTTATTGATAGTTACATATTCTGAATATCTCCTGCACCAATTATCTAATTATCTCTAGCTAAACTACAAAGAACAAACATCCTCGTGGAAAGCAGAATGCCAACTGTAATATCAATATTATTCTAATTATGGTTTGTTTTTTGCAGTGTTTTCCATTTGCGAGTATGTCGGCAATTGGCATGCCATTTCAAGAAATAAGCATCTATGATTGGTATTTGCAGTAGAGTACGCTGCTACAAGATAATAGACAGTTTCACATCTTTGCAACTTTGATAACGGAAAAGCAATGGCTGGCAGAAAACAAAGTTTATAATTAAGTGTCATAAAAACCACTCATGTGTGATGTAATTCTATGATCTCGAGGAAAAACTTAACTGCCGCTAACCATGACCGGGCAAATAATGGAACTCAGTCTGAAACAATGGAATATTCGAGCGCTTACTTGATTTCTTTTCTTTGTTAGTGCAGTGCTAATCGTTTGCCTGCGTTCGCCTTCAGTAAATACCTCATCTAACTAGCAGTTATGTTGAAGGCATGTTAAATCCTAGAAGAAAAATGCTCATTCGTGAAATGAGAAACGTAGAGCTATCCTACGCCAAATCCTAAGGCTGTTAGGGAATTACTGTTGTTAATGCTCCGCTCTGTCAGGACAGTCTTAAAGAACTAATTAGTAGAGCTTGGTTTGCTCTCGTTTCAATTTACTCTCTCAGACAGGTTGACGACTGTCCTGATAGAGCTGAGCTTAGATAACAGTCATTCGCCTATTGGCTCAACTTTAATTTCTGGCATTAGCTATTAACTGAACGCAGCTGAACAGTATGAATGAGGCTGACTGGCTAATGATTGTTAGTTAACTGGTTATTCTGATACACCCAGGACTTAATTTATTATATCAGAAGAGTTAGTAACCTACGTGAATAAAGCGAATGAATTTGAATCTGAATCTCAATTCGACTGAATCTGAATCTGGATATGGAATCTGTATCCTCTTCTCTCCTCCCTTCTGACTTTCTTTCTTCCTTCTGTCACCCATATCCCCCTTTCTTCTTTTTCACCATCTCTTCTCCCCATTCCTACCATTCTCCATCCTCATGTATTTCAGAGATCATCTCCCACACTACTAAGTCTGTTCAAGCAAAGAAGACATCCTGACAAGACGGGAGAATGGCTCAAGATCAGTCGATATTGGTTCAAAAATTATAAATTTGGTCTCAAATTGTAGACAAAATTTTGATCTAAGATTTGAGACCAAATTTATAACATTATAATCGATATTGACCGAGCTGGAGTAATTTTCCCATCTTGCCAGAATGTCTTCTCGGCTTAGACAGACTATACTGCGTACTCTCAAGATCAATGGACACGGGCGGTCACGCAGGTGATGACGTGAAATGTGTCAACGAACGTGTCCTCCTCAGAGACAAAGAGTGTTATGCCACCTCTCTCAGCGGGGGGCCACAAAGAGTGTGACCCCCTCAATTCCCCCCCTCCTAGCAGGCAGCACGCGTGACACCGTGAAGTGACAAGTGAATTCGTACCCGGCCACACGTAGCGTACGGCGACAGTGTGCAGACAGTCTGCCGACAATCGACAATCGCCCGACCAATGAATCGCACCAATTGAGACAAATCTACTAAAATCATTTTTTTCTAGGACCTTTACGTGAACGTATATCATTGCCAGCGACCAGATAATACCACAAATATGAGTTGAATTCTGTGGTCGTTGATCGAAACGCTCATTTGTTTTACGCAATTGATTTTTCCCGCAGTAATTTCATAGAGAGGAAGCGCGTCAATTATAGTGAACTGACGTTTTACAAATAACGGTTATTAATGTTCAGATCTGTTAGGAAAGTCGTCTAGCGTTCTGCGAGTGCATGATACGTCGAGAGCGAATTCAGCAGAACAGTTTCGTCGTCATAGACCACTTCCAAACTGTCCTGAGAGAGCTGAGCATTAGTAACAGTAATTCACAATCCGCCAGTTTTCTTGTAGTCTACTTCACTGCACAGCCTCTTGTGTATAGTCTATCCAAGCAAAGAAGACACTCTGGTAAGATGGGAAAATAACTCCTGCTCGTTCACTATTTGTTCAAGAATTATAAATTTGGTTTCAAATTGTAGGAAACATTCTGATCTACAATTTAAGACAAAATTTTTAATTTTTGATTCAATATTGACCGAGCTGGAGTAATTTTCCCATCTTGCCAGAATGTCTACTTTGCTTGGACAGACTACCCGCAGCCGCTGGCCCGTGACCGAGCCTTCTTCCGTCATGTATGACTCGTATCCGGCTAAGGTAACGGCAGACGTCAATATTTTACTGCCCAACAGTAAATGTAGCCTGTTTAATGGCCTGCTGAACATGATTGTCTTTCACCAGAAACAGATCAAAAGTGAAGGCTTCAACGCGTATGAGGAAAGTTGTCTAAAGTTGATTGCTCTACTGCTGGAGATGGATGGAGCCTGAATATTCAGTAGATAGATAGATAGATTGATAAAATGACTTTATTTTACACTTTGTAAAGATTTTACAAGAGTTTGTGGGCGAAGTTGAGGCATGCAAGCCCTCTTCCACTTAACCCACAAAGAGTAGAGTAGATGAGACTAATAGAATACAAAAAGGATTGGAATAATTACTTTATGAACTAGTAATTCTATGATGAATCCAAAAAATGTAGCTGATAATTTAGCGATTTGATTTTCGAGAAACCAATTTTAATTGATCATAACAATCAATCCCTTTTTGAAGCTATTTCATTGATAAATGTTTTCCACAACTAGTATGAAAATAATTGGAAGTGAGAACTGTAAATTTGACTCAAAATGTTATTTACAATACACTCTGAAGTTATGAATCTCACTGTTGGAAAATAAAATAAAAATCTTACTGTGTGTATGAAAGACTGTTATTTGAATTGAGAACATGAAGAAAATTGGATGTGTAGAACGAACGTATAGTCAACGGAGAAGGAAGAAGGAAGAGTTCTTTAATATGGAGGAAAAGGAAAATGGAAATGAATGAAGATGGAGAGGATAAAATAAGAATGAATGATTGAATGTTTTATTTTTTTCCTGGCAAGATTAAAACCATAAGGTTCCCTCTTCCACCTAACCAGGCCAACACAAAACAAATGATAGTAGTCTACTTCTAAAACAAAATCATTGTTACAAAATAATAAATAATATTGAAATGTTAAAAAAATAGTCCTCTTTTATCATTTGAAAATAATGATGAATTGTTCATACCATGGTATGATGGTCTGCAGACGGTCCTATAGAAGAAAATATTTCACATTTATTTAGTTGAATCAATAAATGATAATTTCACACAAAAGTTGTAGTAATAAAATCAACACATCGAGTTCACTTGACACTAAAACGTTAATAATTGAAGATTATTTGAAGATAATTTTTCCACTTTTAAATAATTAATTGGTTCTTCAACGTTGCCCAATCAAACTCTTTTAAATCGAATCAGATAGATCCATGATTCTTGTAAAGTATTTTTCACTACAATATACGGCACGGTTATTAACAACTCAATATACAAAATAAAATCAACAAATATTTTCGTATTAGGTATAACAATTATTATTTTCATTAACTTTCGGGTCCGTCAGTTTTCTTTGGGGTAGGAAGATTTCACCTTTTGAAATCGGTTCGCCGCGGATTCTCCGGTAGAGCATTAGCACTTGACACAAATAATTTCACAAATATTCACAGTCTACAATCACTTATTCACTTTTGACCGCTTCTCATTGCCCGCCCGAGAGAGAGAGTGATTAAAACCCTTTCAATACGTTAAATACTTTTAGTACGTTACTTCTTCTCAGAACTTCTAGAAGTTTCTAGAAAGGGTGGGGGATGAAATTTTTAAGAGAGTTGATTTAAATTTACAAGAGGAATAATAAAAAAAATTAATTGTTTGCTGAGATAATTAGAAAATACTATTTGAGAGAGGATTACAATAATATATTATAATATGATATAATATTTTTGGCGTGCAATCTTGAATTACGTAAAAAAATGATAGTAATTGAGGGTTATGTTTGGCTCGCTATTATTCCTAGAAGAATACTAAATTTATACTATTTTTAACAATAAATGATTAAATTTTTAGCAAATGTAAGTTACAGGTGAGTACGGTACTCTTATCTTTGTTATCAGGTTGCCACTGATTATTGAGTTTCTATCTCATTTTTGGCTCAATTGGACTTTACTGGAATGAAATTCCACAGTATATATAACTGAACTAGCTCCATCAATATCAATGCATCTCACTCACAATATTACTATCAACTCTTATAGTGCTCCATAAGCTATTCAAATCATTTTCACTTTTTATTATAAAAGGTTTCTAGTTCTCATCAGAATTTGTCCATTGCTGTGCCATAAGAATTTATAGTTTTTCTCCTTTTTAATGACTAGCTGAATTGAATAGTTTTCTATTGATCGATGTGATATTTTCATTAACAATAGGCAATGATGGTAAACTACATCCCTCCAAGCAATCAGTCTTTACTTCTACATTTTTTCATAAACGAGATTTCATCTACTTTTCTCAAAAATTCCACTATAATTATTCCTGGGCGTTGGAATCGTGATCTCATTCGATAGCAGTACGAAGTGGTGCTCGGTAGCAAGACGAAGAGAAAAAGATAAAAATAAAAGGAGAAAAAGTAGAATAAGAAGCCGAAGGAGTAGAGAAAAATTGAGGGTTCTGTAATATGGGAAAAGAATAAAAAATTGGATGAAAAGAAGATAAAGAGTGTGAGGAAGAGAAAAACGGGGATAAAAAGAAGAAGAAGAAGAAGAAGAAGAAGAAGAAGAAGAAGAAGAGAAATGGGAAGATAAGGATGAATGATAAAATAAATCAAAAAAAGAAACAATAAATAGAAAACGTCTATTGAATGAAAAGAATGAGAGTATACGTCAATTTCCCGCCGAGTGTGGGTGGAAATTGTAGGAAGTGTGACAAAGTAGGGAGTATGATGGTGAAGGGGGTTCTAATGTCACACATCCGGTGTCATCAGCTGCTCTGGAAAACAAGCGGCTCCAATCGGCTTTCTTCCTGAAAAATAACAACGGTCACTACTTCAATTATTTATCAAGTTTCCATTCATTTTTCCATCCATTACGACTACGAGCTGCAATACAACATTACAGGTCATTCCATTACCAACAGTAATAATAATTGTTTGGTTGCTCATTTGTTTGGTTTTTATTGATGATACAGTAAAAATTGAATTCACCAAATTTATTCCTATTAGTTACAGTAACAGGAGAAACGTTTAATTCGATATTCATTTATAGATATATGATATTAATTTGTAGACTCAAGTCTACATTGAATCATTACTACATTAGGCAGGTATTACACGATAATAGTTCTAAGATCATATCAGGGCCCTGGCTTATAAAGATTTACAGCTTGTTTTTCTGATGAAAAACAAGCGATTGGGATTGTAGATTCACCAATAAAACTCTCGAATTACAATGTTCCAATTTTTGGAAAGGATCAGCTGTTGAATCAACGATCAGCCAAAACTCACTAGAAGACCCTAACATTCGAATCCAAAATGGCCGCGATGGTTTGAGTGAAATAGGAAATACCATGTATTCTTTATTCTTTCTTTACAATTGCAACTTGGTTTCCAAGTATTTTAAGCAAAGGATGAATGAGTGATGATGAATAATGAAGGTTTAAGATGTAGGTTATATGTCTATGTAAATTGGTTCAGAAAAAAAATTCACGATATCGCTGTTCAAACTCAAATCATTGCGGCCATTTTAGATTACAAGGCTAGGGTCTTCTGACTTGGTTTGTTTACGATTTTCTTTGTAGGTTATGATAATATTTTAGCAACAATAATGATTCCTGTTCAAATCTCACTATAAAAATAATGATTGATATTTATTATTAAATATATTAATAATAATAAATCAATTTCTATATCAAAATCATTAAATTAGGAGCAAAGTTTTGGTTTTAAAGGAATAGCATTGGACTATTCCGATATTCTATTCACTTGAGGTAAATTCGTTTTATGTCATTTTTTTAATCAGCTGAAACTGTAGAATTTACATTTTATTGGAAACGTTTATGAGACAGAAACGCCCATAAAATCAACGAATTATGAGTAATGTGGATTGTAAAATGTTTATAAGCCAGGGCCCTGATCGTATGGAAAGTGATAAAAATACGTAATAATATTTTCATCTCTTTCCATTTGATCAACTATGATCATAGAACTATTATCGTGTAATACCCGCCTTACTCTGATTCAGAATTACAGTGAATCAGTCAGTCATGAAAGTTTGAAGATTATTTTGCAGCTTATGCTCAAAGCCACTGAGGATGGTAACTTAAACCCTTCAATTACGAATCAGGTACAAGTTTAGTTCTTAATAAAAACGGCAAATAGAAATTTCCAATAACACTATAGAATAAGATAACTCTCTCCAAGATTTAAACTCATCCATGCTATCTATACTCAACCATTGACAATGGATATATCCATAGTTAATGACTCAACTATACTTATCTACACTTATCTATACTTATCTATACTTATCTATACTTATCTATACTTATCTACTTATCTATAGAGATCTATACTAACATACTCTTTGATGATATACAGTTGAAAAATTTACAGATACAAAGCATAAAAAATAGACAATAGAATATGGTATGTTCAATGACAGACTTTGGAAAAAATTAATGAATTTACCGGCCTTGAATAAATGAATTAATTCTGCGACCAAATTAACCACATCCTAAAGTAAATTTAACAATGAATTTAGAAAAATTGCATGAATCTACAGGGTCAATGCAAAGATATACATAAGATTAAAATTAATATTTGATTCTTCACTATGCATCATTGTTTTGATACGTAGTTCTAGATGAATCTATGGTTATCTATGGGGAAACGATCATTTTGATACGTAGTTCTAGATGAATCTATGGTTATCTATAGGGAAACGACTAATTTGATTTGTCTACAGGTGTCCACAACAACTAATCGATGGATTGATCAACCTAATTGTGAGAAGAATCCCGGAACTTGAGTAATAAATTCGATGTACATTGAGAATACCACTAGATTTCTAAAATCTCCATGATTCCGTGATTTCCCGTTAAATACGATATCTCCGAGCTCTCCCATGATACTATCTTGCTCATGGTTTTTCTCCGGGATTTATCAACAACTGAATCATGACGAGTGACGTGGATAATAATTCAGTTATGATGTTTATTTTGTGACAATTTAGTAAATATTCTTTGCTGGTATCGATTTCTATCTGATAGGGATCCGGGATCGGCGAAATATGTATTCGATGTCAGACGAGTGAAAAATGATGATTTGTTTGGAACGAAATTCCAGGGGGTGGGGAGCTACTTACTATAGTCTGTCCAAGCAAAGAAGACATTCTGGCGAGATGGGAAAATGCCTTCAGCTCGGTCAATATTGGTTCAAAAATTATAAATGTGGTCTCGAATTGTAGGAAACATTCTAATCTACTATTTGAGACCAAATTTACAACTCTTCAACCAATAGTGACCGAGCTAGAGTAATTTTCCCATCTTGCCAGAACGTCTTCTTTGCTTGGACAGGCTATATCTGCGAAAACATCTGTACTTGTTCGGTCAGAGAGTTCCTTGCTCTTCACGGAATTGTAACAGGCTCAACTCATGCGCAGCTGATTTATTCCTGTTTCCTGACCGAGTGCAGGCAGAAGAAGGACTTTCGAAAGATGTGAGACCGAGCTGCATTTTTCTTGCTTTATTTGGCTAAAGTCACTGGAGCGCAGTCACACCTGGCGTATTTCTGGTGGGGTTCTAGAACCTTATGGACGCTGCTTATTCGAATGTTTCCTGCTTATACGTGGTGTTATTATAATATTTAGAAAATAATTTTAATTTTATGCTCCTCAAATATTACCTGATTACTTGGTGTCAATTCTAAACTGACCCTCATTTTTCTTATAACCACAGCCATGATCTCGTAATATATAGCCTATTTAAAAAATAATATTGATTCTTTGCTCATAGTCTCATAGGCTCATAGAGTGCCAATGGGGGTAACCTTTTTTTGTGGTATGTCGTTGATTTTTAAATCGATTATGATCGATTCTGATGTGTGGATTCCGAATCCAAGTGATGCCAAGGTGTAAGAGTTGAGCATTTTTTGCAATTCAAGATGGCGGCCAAAATTTCGGTTCCATTTCTAGTCTACCACGATTTCCGTCAAAACGAAGCGTCGGACGGAAAAATCATTCTCATCTTTTTTTTAGTAAATTAAATTTCCATGAGAATGGTACCAGATTCATGTCTCTATTATTATTAGAAACGAAGTTATAATTTTTCGAAAAACAGGCTAATTTTCAAAAAAGATGAGAATTTGAGTATTTTTAGTTTTTTCTTGTTCAGATCTTCTGACGTATTCATTTAAATCGTGTGAATCAATATCCCTCTAGGGATAATTTCTTTCTCTACAATTTGTGATCAAGTAGACCTCTCTATCTTGTATAGTTTTTGAACTAGGGCAGTAAAAAGATATCCTTGTATCTTAAAAAACCCTATTTATGGGGAAAAAGGTATCCAAAAAATTTATACGTGCTTGTATTGAGATTTTATTTGGTAATAATGTATTCCAGATCAATTTCCAGCAGATAAGTCACTTACCGACCTGAATTTTGGTTATGTTCAATAGAAAGGACCCTTCAAGGATCTCAATCTAAGGAAACCTCTAACTATTGTTAAAGTCATCAGATCTCATCAATTCATAGCTCATTCTTCTCATGAGAGTATTGAACATGTAGAAAAAATCATTGCCTACAATTTGAGCCTAAAAACATGTTTTTATCTTGTTCCAAAATTTATTTACAGTCTATTGATCGTCTGTCAATTTTCCTACATTTTTCATTTTTTCGCATTTGGCACCCAGACTATCACTCGAATGTTCCCTGTTTATCTGATTTTATTATAATATGCAGAAAATAACATTGATTGTATGCTTCTCAAATGTCACCTACTTACTTGTTGTTATTAGGCTATAATATTCAGGAAATAATATTGATTTTCTGTTCACTTGTTTCCTGTTTGATTTTCTGTACTAATGTTTCCTGCTTACTTGTTGTTATCACAATATTTAGAAAATATATTTCCCTTTTTTTCAGGGCTACTTATCATTGTTTTCTATTCAATATATAAATTTCAGTACCCTTTTTGAAATAATATTGATTTTCACGCAACTAACTTTGAATCCTAGTGACATAATTGACAGAGCATATTTTCAAGCATCATTCTTTTATTTATTTATTTCTCAGTACATGTTATGGGTAGCCTTGAGAGCCACGTAAACCATTGTCATACATATATTCACCAAATGGTTTCAAACCATTAAATTATTTTCAAAAAGAGGTTGTTACACTCATTCAAAAGTATTTTTGGATTAATGTTGATTGATCAAATAATTGATTTATGACTGTCCTATTTTATCAACCTTGCAACCATTATCAATATTTGATCGAATCTGCATTATATACTTTCAGATTTTCTAGCATTTAAGGAATAATCATTCCGAATCAATAACACTTCATCCTTATGTCTCCGTTTGTGGAAAATGAGGTTATCTGGTGAGTGGAACAACCCTTGGGCTTCCCCACTATTAAAAGCCAAATAATAGCCAAAAGCCAAATAAATAATACTTCATCCTTTGGACCTTTCCTAAACTATGTAACCATCCTAAAGCCACACGCGCTGTTGGCGATCCTGGCAGATTGTCGCAACGCGAGTGATTAGCAGAAGAAACAGTTGTCGTCGTTGTCGGCAATGAATCAGCAGAGTCAACCAACCAACAAAGTGACATCCGAACAGAGCAACAGCGAACAGGTGAGATCAATAACCTTCCTTTGTGTGGAGCTTCTGCCGATTTGTTGTAGGAGGGGGGCTCGAACACCGTCAAGTGCCTTACCTTAAAAATCTGTATTATGCTCCACGTTCAATTTTCAGCGCTACGTTATATTATCTCCACCGTACCTCTAATGGGAAACTTTCCAAGATGAAAAACAAACAGCTCGCTAATCTATTATGTTTCGCTAATCTTTTCGTGAAACATTATTACGCCGGTCGTGCCATGTACTGTTATGCTAAATACATGTCGTTGCATTATTATAGTCTGTCCAAGCGAAGAAGACATTCTGGCAAGATGGAAAAATGATTGTTGCTCGGGCAATATTGGTTCAAAAATTGTCAATTTGATCTCTAATTGTAGGAAACATTTTGATCTACAATTTGAGACCAAATGTACAATTTTTGAACCAATATTGAACGAGTTGGAGTAAGGTTCTCATCTTGCCAGAATGTCTTCTTTGCTTGGACAGGCTGTACCAGAAAGGAGAAACTCATTCGGTGGAATCAGGAAGCATCGTGATAATTTAGTGTCTGTGGTCTGACGCTTAATTGAAGAGTAAAAACACATTAAAGCCCCAGGAGCTGTTTTGCTAGATCTTGCTAGTGGTATATAGTTCGCGCAGCCTGAGAAGGCACGCAGTTACAATGTAAACTGTATTGTGGAGGATGTCTTCTCAGTTTGCGCAAAAACTAACCTGCTATACGACGGAGGATCATACTGGCGACATAGATAATTAACATGGATTCAAAACTACACTGCACTCTATTATTTGGTATTTTGTTCAGAAAGGTTTGTTGTCGTTTCCCACAAGTGGGTTCTGCGACTTCGATACAGGTGGAAATAGGAAACAGCATGTAATTAACACAACTAATTACTCTTATTTGGTACAGACAAATCATGAGGTGAGGAGTGTAATTTTGACAACTTTGTCAACAGAATATCAACCATTTTCTCAAGAGTTGGAATTGATGAACCTATTTCAAATGATTTAAATATAGTAATTTCAATTAATTTTCAATCAAAAGTGCTAGAATCAATTTTCAAACTAGAAGATTGGAATGATTCAAATCCATTACAATTCTGGCAATTACTCCACATATTTTGTCACACAAGCTCCAGGATTTGAAAAAAATTATTTTGTTCTCAACCGATATTACTTATCATTCATGAATATTAGGCTATTCAATCACAAAACTTCTTGTTGAAATCTCCTATAAATATTACTCCTTATCAATTCCTAACCTCACTCGCATGCAATAACTCATTGCCTTATTTCATTAATTACACAATATTGTACAAAAGCAATCCCTATATATAAAAGCGAAATGGCATTCTGATTCATTCATTCATTCATCATGTTCTAAGAACGGGTTTTAAAAACTTTTCTAGGATACGCCAAATATTTGAGTTTTTCTATAGTTTTTCTGCGTTTTCTTCATTTCGAGAACCAATCGGTAGAAAATGTTGATATTTGGTAGGCAGGTTCAGATAAGGTCCAGAAATGTTGTGTTGAAATATTTTTGAAATCCGTTCAAGATTACGCCAGTAACCAGGTTTTCAAAATTGTATATGTATTGCGGGTTGCATATCTTCCGCCTTGATGGTTGCGCTCAATATTGGCTAGTTGTTATGATAATTTCATTATGAAATTCTATATTCTATAGTGTAGTAGGCTACTGCTGCACAATAAGATTGATTGGACTTGATTCATATTCACACACATGTGATGATTTTTTTTCAAAAAAGTCTGCTTGAAAGCTTGTCATTACCATTTCCAACATTTTTTTGTTAATATAATATGATAAGCTAGTGTGGCCTAATAGTTGAGATGAACGCCGCAATTAGTTAATAGTTTGAACATGCTCCTGGATAATTAGAATGATGAGATGGAGAGAATACTTCTGGGAAGAGGAAGAGTGTTCCATTCTCTTCCATCCTTATCACAGAAGTGGAAATTAGGATGAAAAGTTCCACTAATTACATTGTCTTCCATTCCCGACAAGAAAATGAATGAGCAACAGGGTCCAGATGATGATGATAATATTCTTGTAGGAAAAAGACAACAGTAATTCCATTATTTATTTCTACACGAGTTTCATCTATGAATTTATCTCTAATTTATTTTCTTCAAACTCCCACTTTTGAAATCATGTAACAGAATAATTGAATGCTACAGAAGGAATATAACTTCATTAAGTTTTTTATCACTCAATTTTAAAAATATCAAATGTACTATACCAATCAAATCAAGCTATAAATTTTTCAACTTTGTATCTCCTCTGGTTTGATCAAATAAGATACTCAAACATAGAAGAATTCATACATATTCAAATTTTTTCAATATAAGTCTCATTCCCCTTGTTAGAATCTACAGTATGATAATTATTCCATTACTATTACTATTCGTGATCGATCAGCTCCAATTGGATTCTACGGGATTTCTATGAGAGATGCTGTCACAATAGTGACAGATCCCTCACAATGGAAATAATAGAATTATAAATTTTTATTAAAATACAATTTAAAAAAATTCATTCAAATACTATGATATATAATAACAAATTCATTTCCAAAATAAAACTGCAAAGCAAGAGAGGGAAACGTTCTATTCAATTAAAAGTCTTAGCAAGGCTTTCTTGCCATTGGCTAAGAACTGAGTACAAACTCAGCATTTGCCTATTCCTAATGATTTCCTATTTACTATTTTTCCTAATTTTAATAATTAATTATAAACCAACGGTTTCGCAAGAAAGGGTATAATTATTTAATTGATTATTCATGGTTTTTGTTTAACCTTCATACAAACTGATTTTCATACTATTCTATAATTTATTTTTTAAAGTTTCTGTACTATTAAATATTTTTCAATTTGTCAAAATTTAATAAAAATTTATTTTGTGCCATTTTAATTTTTCAATTCTCACTTTATCATTTTCATCCTGTTTCTGGAAATTCAAACACCTTGTTTGGAACAAAAATTATACAATCGTTACAATGCATTTGATCATGAAACCCTTGATTTCAAAGATGATCAAGGATGGGAATGCTTTGACAGTCAAATAATTCAAAACATTTCAATAAAAGCCTATTTCAATAAGGATTATCAGATACAATTTTGTTATGGGTGGAAATCCTTTCACAATCAATGATTTTTGATTTGATAGAATAATGATTCCAAAACTACTATATTGATAACCTGTTTCACAGTGACTGTATATTATTCTAATTATACGGCATTCCATTAAAAATAATTTACTCATTGCTGGTTCCAATCCTTTACATTTTCTTCACTCTCAATTACACACGTGAACCGATTAGCTTGTGTGAAACATGATAAGATTAGACAACACGAGTTAGCTACTTAAAAACGCACACTCTTTTTCCGTCCAATAACCAGCCGAAATTATTATTCAGCCGCTCCGCATTCTTAATTCACTGTTGAAACATTAAGTGATTCATAATTATCTGGCGGCCGGCTACAATAGTCTGTTTTTAAGTTATTAATTAGCGAATTAATGGGTACAAAATACAAGGAGGTGATTGAGTGGGGCGGGGAGGGGAAGAACGGATGCATAATTAAATCGGAATGGCGAAGGAGGGCGAGGAGGAATAAGAAAGGAAGAGAAGGAGGAGGAAGAAAGGGAGAGTTGGATGAGGAGGAGGAAGAAAAGAAGAGCAGAATGAGGAGGAAGAAGAGGTGGAGGAGGAGGAGGATTTAGAACAAAAGGAAGAATTGTTTCTAGCCAGTAGACATCATGATTTCCCAAAGCCCCGGGACAATTGTGCGAGCTGCAAGTGGAAAAAAATTATGAGAGATAACTTCGTAAAAGGTAATGTTTTGTAATTCAACCAAGTATATAATTGGTGGCTTAATGGAGAGGAAGGTATTATAGCTGGCGTGTTATAATTAAGTGTTATTATGGGGTAGCAGCGGGGAACAATGGGTTATGCCACGGACTGGTAAGCTACAGAGTTGCTCCTCTACTCACACACTCACACATACACACATACACACTAAACTCATATCAAGTCGTGCGAGTAGCAAGAGAAATGTCTCACGCAAGTCTCTCCATCTCTCTCGCTCCCACGGGGCGTTTATAGCAATGTGTGAAAACATGTTCACACTCATGCATGCGCCGGGTGTGAACGTGCGTGCGTGTGTCGACGACATCGTGCCGCTAATTGTTACATCAACACCATATATAATTAATTACTAAACAAACTGATTTATCTTGTAGTCGGATCTGAGCAAATTTGTGTTTGCCGCTCAGGGCTGGCTGGCTCTGTGTCGTGCTGCCTGCCTCACATTGTGCTCGGTTCGTGACACTTTTGTTTTATTTTTAGATTTGAGGTGTTGTGTTTTATTCAAGAAGCAGTTAATCTTTATTAGTCCTCACATAAAAATCGGGGATAAAATAGAGAAAAAATTATCTGAAGTGATTTTTGTATGTATAACGGATGGAGTCATCATTATAAGTATAAGATATTTTTGTGAAGGGCACAAATTTATGTATACATTTTTTTCTCTTTTTGGGTAGGGCGACTATCAATGTAAGTATGTTAAAAGATAAAAATTTAAATCAATGTATTCTTTATTTGAACAAAAAATGTTTCACTCTCCTAGGATGCATTCTCTCAGGAAAAGAATTTATTACAGTAGAATTAATTTGATGTTGTTCATCTGCTCATTTACACTTGATAATGCATCTGGTGTAACGTGAGCTTCAGGTGAGAAAAGCATGGAAAGGCTACGTTAATTTAGATTTTCATCTATTAACATGCAGCAGGGCTCTCGCGTGGGGTGTGCGGAGTGTGCGACCGCACAGGCGCAGCCAGGGCGCAAGGCCAAAACGGGAATTTAAAAAATTTCAATTGAGCTATTAATATAATTTTTCCACTATTTGATAAAAAACAAATTCCACCAACAACTTGAATCCACAAGAAATTATTTCTTCTGCATAAACTCATTCATCATAATGAATTGATCAATTATTGAAAAACCACGATATGAAGCAAGCCAAGAAACGCACCTCTTAGATTTAATTCTATTGTTGGCTGACAAACACCTTACACTCTGTCGAGCAATCAAAAGCCAGTTTACAATGACAACTTCACCCCAATATTTTTACTGAATTTATATTTTTTCAAACTTTTTTCTCGGTAAAAGTTCGTTATTAGATCATGAATAGTTTGAGTTCTATTTCATTAAATTCATTGTATAAAAAAAAGAATTAATGAATATAAGGTGGGAGTGCGAAATAATATTCCCATCTATCCATAAAGCATAAAACTATTGAAGTCTGGTATCCGCCTATGTTACAAAATAAAAGTAAAAATGTGTCTAAATTCTTCAAATACTACCTTCATAGAATCTTACCAGCCTGAATACATAAATTAATATTATATTAGCACAAGATCGTCAATAGTAAATAGACGTAATTTTCTGTGTATGATACACCATCCATCATTTTCTTTCTAGCAGCCATTTTCTAAGAAAAAACTCACGAAACACTGTCAACCAATAAGAAAAGAGCAGGCGAGGCATGAAGGCGTGTTCAATGTTCAAGTCAAATCTGAAACATCATCACCCGTCAACTGCTGCCATCTACTGGTTGAATTTGGAAACTTTTCTAACTGATGTTTTCGGCCATTTTGATCGAAGGCGGAGCTTGGAGGCGTGTCCAATGGAAGTCTAAGCAAGTCACCCTATTGCTACTGTCATCTGCTGGCTGAATTCGGAGCTATTTCGTGTGTTATACAAGAAAGTTGGGTAGAGCAGTGAAAATGGCTGAAATCTTCAGTTTGCTTTTCTTTTGCATGAGTTTTCGATTTTTTGTTAAAACAATCATCGTTATTTCCAGTGAGATGAAATATTTATGATGATTTCCAATATTTTTCTGTGAAAAATTTATTCTCTTCCTTATGTGCTTTCAAGCTAGCTTATGAAATGAATTAATCAATAATCAAAAATTTAATATTCAAATGATAAAGTACGGTACATTGTGACAGTTTTTCTCAATGTAGATAGCCTTTTATTATTTTTTATCAATACCTGTAGGCTTTTGCTTATCACGTATCCGATACATGAATATACGAAACAATACGTTGGGATACATTTAAATAAGCAAGTCCCTATAATCTTTTTTGCCACAACAGATGCAACATTGGGATTGCTTATAAGAAAACTGAGAACATGCAAAGCAGCTAGAATCATGTTTGGCTTTGAATATATTATAATATAATATGTTGGATTGCATTCGTCTGGTAATGGGGGTGGTGCCTGCTAAAATCTTGCACAGGACGCCAAAAAACCACCTGACATGCAGTATAAAAGATATAATTATAATTTATACAGCTTTCAGGTAGGCCTATATTTGGATTGATATTGGATTTTTCATAATCTACTCTACACTTTACTGTTGATCTGAAAATGAAAACATAATAGAACCTAATATAATTCTAATTATTATTTTATTCAATCATTTATTCAATAATAATTTACAATAGGGAGTAGAAATAAACGATCTATCCATAAACTGTTCTTCTTCGCACTGGCGGCTCGTACCCACGAAACAGGTGAAGTGCCCGTATCTAATACTGTACAGCACTTCACCTATTTGATGGGCACGAGCCGCCACTGCCAATTCGTTCTCGCAATTTATACGAACAGTCCGAAAGTAGGTTATACAATTCTACTCAAACAAAGATTTTCACTCACTCAACAAAATTGAAACAATTCTAAATTTATTTAGAGCTTTATTTATTTACTAGAGCTCATTGCTCTAGAACTAAGCATAATTCTTAGTTCTACTTATTAGTTGTACTACTTAGTTCTACAAATATATGAGTATCTCCTTTCCGCATTATTTTTATGCAAGACATTGCAGATTGCTCCAATATGACAACTGTCTGAACAGAACAATACGTTTTCGCTTACTTACGTCTTTCATCGGTGAGGAGGGATTGAATTCCGCCCCCCCCCCCTCCCACTAGTGGGTGGTCCAGGTCCGGCAAGTGAACGAAAGGGTGGTTTTCCACCCCCCTCCCAACAACCCTTCAAGAAACAACAAGACACTGAGCAAGACGATGAGCAGCATATTGGTATGGCAGTGGCATATGTCCGAGACAGTTAAGAAACGGAATACTTATTAATGATGAAGTCTAGTGTCTTGGGAACGTCTTCCTCTATCTCTTCCTTCTTCTTCTTCTTCTTCTTCTTCTTCTTCTTCTTCTTCTTCTTCTTCTTCTTCTTCTTCTTCATCTGCTTATTCCTTCTTGAAGGCTCAAAGCGGCTGTCAAAATCAGGCTCTTAGCCACCCCTCTCCACCACACCGCCTCCTATCATCTCCTCCTCCTCCACCTCCTCCTCCTCCTCCTCCTCCTTTTCCTCCTCCTCCTCCTCCTCACCTCCTCCTTCTCATCACTATCCTAACCACAATAGCTGTCACTCTATGCCAAAGCAGCCTGACTAGTCTGTCCAAGCAAATAAGACATTCGGGCAGGATGGGGAAATGACACGAGCTCGATCAATATTGGTTCAAAAAATATAAATTTGGTGTCAAATTGCAGATAAAAATGTTCTCTACAATTTGAGACTAAATTTGTGATTCTCGAACCAATATTGATCGAACTGGAGTCATTCTCCCATCTTCCCAGAATGTCTTCTTTGCTTGGACAGACTATGTCAGTACTGTATTAGCAGCTAGCAGCTTTTGCATGTGCTTGCTATCTTCGATATGACGCAATCATAACCATCACCCCCCCCCCTCTCAACAAAAGACAATATCTTATTCTTATCAGTGCCAAAACCAGGGTAGGGTGGGCTGGCTTAGAAAAGCTATCACTTTCCTCCAGCAATTTAATCGCAGACCTGAATTCAGTGTGATACAAATTAGTATATTGGATTGTTTTGTTCTCATGTTAATGTTCTGAATTCTAAATTTCTTCATTATTTTCTTCAGGATCTGATTTTGTGTCAATGTAATGGAGAATGAAAACATAAGCAGTTGTGAATATTATTATCAAATTTGGGACTAGAAGACGATTTGGACTCAATAACTGTGTTTTCACCCTCAAGCTCATTGCTCTTCATCGAGTGAATTGGAAAATTTATCATTTTAACAGTCTGAATTCTAAATTTCTTTGGGATGAGAAATATGTGTCTTGAATTGCAAGTCAACTTGACAATTAACTAGATGGTTATTCCGAATTGAGAAAGGAATAGAAGAGCTTAATCCTTTGTTTTTCTTACCAATAATTTGAAATACAGTTTGTAGTAATTATTAATTTGTAATATTGTTAATTTGTAGTACAGTTAGGCCTATCCTTATTTGAACCGCTTCAGCACTGAGATACGCTCCTCCTCAAGAATTATGGCAAATCCTAGAATGGTGGCCAGCTGCAGGCCGTTTTTAAAGAAATTTAGATCAAAGTATTGTAACGTTTCAAGAAATCGTCATATTCAACTACTGTATTTTAATAATTCACAAGGGTCATGGAGATATAATTCTAACTTACATTACTTATAGTTCCAGTGTATTAGAACTAAAATCTAAAAGACAAAATGTAATTGTAATGCAGAGTCTAAAGACTCTGTGTAATGTGACTAATCGTCCAACACGATACAATGAGTCAACCTGTGTGAAAAAATATCTTGACACTCATAAAATGTTAATAGACCTGGGTGAGCCACACAAATATTACATCCTTCATCTGAGAGTATTGTTTCATAGTGACATTTCATTCATAAATTGCACTGTCTTCAAACAATGAACAGTGGATTTTCCAGCTGACTGGATGGGAAAGAGTTATTCCAGTTTGTTTTTTTCCTGCAGTCATATTCTGTGTCTGTCAATCCTTTACTCTCCCACAAACCCGTTTCCTGTTTATATTTTCCAATCAACTTTGTTCTAGGAAAAGTCATCTATCCAGCTTATGAGCTCAAGAAATGTGTTAGTGTGAGGAAGATGGAGAATTTTGAGAGAGAAAGAGGGAGAGAGAGAGAGAGAGAGAAGTAATGAGAAAGACCGAGAAAAATGAGTGAGGGAAGTAATGAGAAAGAGTATTATTTCCAATCATAAAACTCGTGGCTCAATGTACAGGTGATTTGTACTTTATTTTCTTGAGTTTTCTTGATGGATAAATAAAGTCTGTCCAAGCAAAGAAGACACTCTAGTAAGATGGGAAAATGACTACAGCTCGGTCAATATTGGTTCAAATATTATAATTTTTGTTTCAGATTGTAGGTAAAATTATGATCTACAATTTGAGACCAAATTTATCATCTTTGAATCGATATTGTCCGAGCTGGAGTCGTTTTCCCATCTTGCTAGAATGTCTTATTTACTTGGATTGACTATAAAATGTGCAAGGAAGATGAGAGAAAATCTGAACAATGTTGATAAATATAATGTGCAAGAGAGATAGATGTTGGGAATACAAATGGAATGGACAGAGACACAATGTTGATGAAGGAAATGATCAAGAGAGATAGATGATAGAAATAAGAATAGAGTGAAAAGAGAAAAGAAGAGAAACGGCCATGACTAGGTCATACAGGAGATAGAACAGAGGTTGAGAAGAAGAATGGATAAGGCGCTAAAATAATAATAATAATAATGATTCTGCTACTCGTAAAACTTCTTATGAAGCTGCGTGGACAGTGCTTTAACGGCCATATTGGATTTCCAAGGTGAGTTATGAGTTTCATATTGTAGAGAAAAGTATTGAACTCTTGAAAACTATGGAAACTTGAGTAGGAGTTGAACATATTCACGAATTTCACGTATCTAAAGGCATCAAGTTTTTTACCAAGATATCATAGGTGAAAATAGTATTATACTGTATGTGTAAACCTATACATGTATTTAAACATCTAAAGTATATTATCAAGATAAGGTACCCCGATTTTAATCAGAGACTTAGGCTTCAATACAACAATGAATGAGACTACTATAATTATTATAAGCAGGCGTGGCCTGCATAAGCTGGTTTATTTTACGAAATATAACAATGAGGAACATAATTACTTGTTTTGAAGGTGTGGTGATATGAAATTCAAATGCTCTATAATCTTAATCCATGTTCAGTTCAAGATACTACTTTTTTCAAAGAAGATAATAGCCTATTAGATATAGATGAGCTGAGTTGAAAAATGTTTACTTTGTAAATAACTATTGTAGGAAAATGTCCATATTTTAATATATATTTTTTTAATATCGATTTAGAGTTAGTTTTTTAGAATTTAAAATATTTAATAATTCAGATAGTCTAGGTAATCTTTTTCAACTACATGATTTATATTATTGTTTGTATAATACTATACGATGATAAAACTTTGCTATCTGTTAGTTTCAAACAAAATGCATTGCTAATGCTCATATACCAAGAAACCAATCAAGATACAATACAAGGCAGCTGACTTATTACATTGTTCAAGTCCACAGACAGCCGAAAGTTAGCCAGCATTTACAAGTGTTAACAACATCATCTAAGATACGTTGCTTGTGTTGTTGCTGAGGGATGAAATTTGAGTTCTGAGCCGGACTTCCAAGCAAAGGAGACATGCTGGCAAGATGGGAAAATGACTCCAGCTCGGTTCGTATTCGTTCTAAAATAATACATTTGGTCTTAAAATTGTAGAAAAGAATGTTTTCTACAATTTGAGACCAAATCTATAATTTTTGAGCCAATATTAATCGAGCTGGAGTCATTTTCCCATCTTGCCAGCATGTCTTCTTTGCTTGGACAGACTATGCGCGAGGCACACAGAGAAACAGTAAATCCGCGTCGAACGATCTTGGGGACATACCTTTAGTATTGGGTGGGGGGGGGATTTGTTTGTGGTGGCGTAGGCGCTAACACTAAACCATCTAGAGCCAAGTTGAGGACGTTTGCTTGAGGGGGTTGATGGAGAGGGGATAGTTGTAATATGTTGAGAGAGGTGTGAGGAAAACGGATTTTCAGAGAGAATTGTTGAGCTGATAGTCTTGTATTAAGAGGAAGAGGAACAAGTTTTTGAGAAAAAGAAAGGCGAAAAAAAAGAAGAAGAAGAAGAAGAAAAAAAGAAGAAGAAGAAGAAGAAGAAGAAGAAGAAGAAGAAGAAGAAGAAGAAGAAGAAGAAAGAAGATGATGATGATGAAGAAGGAAAGATCTTGGATGTGGCAGGGATACAATCAGATACAGAAATCTCAAAAGGATGATGATGATGATGATGATGATGATGATGATGATGATGATGATGATGATGATGGTGATGATGATGATGATGATGATGATGATGATGATGAAGAAGAAGAAGAAGAAGAAGAAGAAGAAGAGGAAGAAGAAGGAAAGATCTTGGATGTGGCAGGGATACAATCAGATACAGAAATCTCAAAAGGATTTTAAGATATACGAAAATAAATAAATATTAATCACAAGGAGTATCAAGGGAAAATTCGTAATAAGGGAAAAGAGGGGGAAAAATCAGAAAATTTTCTGTAGTAACGGTTGTAGTCATCATAGACGATTAGAAATAAACTAGAGTTGAAAGTAATCAAAGTTAAGAAAAGAGAACATGATGAGGAAGAAAATGGGCCGGGTAGAGAGTGAAAAAGAATCAAGAGAAAAAGTGGATGTTCGAAACTAGATCTATTGAAAATATTGTAACAAGGTTGTCACCTATGGTAACATTCAGTTATCAAATGCTTATCAATTTAAAATAATTCATGTTAATTCACAAGAACAGTAATAATAATTTGTAGTCTAGGATATGACAGTAAACAGAGAAGAAGAAATCTATATCTATAAAAGCGAAATGGCATTCAATTATTCACTCACTCACTCATCAGCAGAACTAACAATCTACCAAACCGAATGCGTTCAAATTTGGCAGGCATGTTCAGTTGTACCGTTAGACGCGTACTAAGAAAGGATTTTTAAAACTCCATAAGGATACGCCAAATATTTGAACTAGTAGAATATAAATGTGAATTTTTTAATAATAAGCTACAATGAAGATAATTTGATTTAAATGGAGTCAAATAGTGAAGAAGGAAGATTAAACAAACAAGAAATTGAGAGGTAATATCTGATAATGGAGTGAGAAAAATCATAATCAAAATCATCATCCTCATTGAATACATGGAAGGGTACCATAGGCGAGTACCAAAACTGTACCTCTTACAATTTATACATAACAACCAAAAATTAAAAAATCAGGTTATGTCATATTTCACACATAGTATCGCATCAAAATAGGGGGAAAAGAGAACGATAAAAAAGAGAGAGAGAAAATGAATAAGAACAAATAAATGTATAACGATCGAGATAAATGATAATCGAAGTTATAACTTGTTCAGATCATTGCAAGATGACGCAGAAGTTGCACGAAGGAAGACGTCCTAGGAATACGAAGGAGACCAAGTTAAGGAAATGTGTGTGTATTTCGCGTTAGATGTTAAATCCCCAGTCAAATCACTTGAGCCTGGTTAAGACATCGTCGTCTTCGTACTCCTTCCTTCCAAGTATAAGTCCAGGTCTCTCAAGTCCAACCAACTTGGTGGGATGACAGCCTTTGCAATAGTCCGCCCGCCGGAGATGAAAGCCGTATAACACAATTAGCCAAGACCGGTCATCTCAAACCAACCCCCCTCTCCAATTGATGACATTCCCAGCAGAGAGCAGCACTGTCGTCGTCGCCCGGGATCAGAACAGAAAGATATCGTACCTCAACCCCTTCCTACTCACTCATCCTCACCAACCCCCGAACCCAAAACCCTTGGGGGTCTTGAGATCTCCTCGGCCAAACTCGTCTTCTTCTTGGACGACGGCGACTCCTTGAGTGTGTCCTTAACTTACAACCCCTCCCCCCAACCATCTGGACATCCCTCCTTGCATCTGTCATCAGTTCAGGGACCAAACACTCATCTGAACCCCCCCCAACCATCCCCTTAACCCGGGAACTTTCAAAAACAATCAATGTGCGAGCGACTTAATTAGCAACACGTAGTAGTTTGGTGAAGCCAAGAAGACATTCTGGCTAGATGGGGAAATAACTCCAACTCGGTCAATATTAATACAAAAATTGAAAATTTGGTCTCAAATTGTAGGAAACATTTTGTTCTACGGTTTGGGACCAGATGTACGATTTTTGAACCAGTATTGACCGACCTGTAGTAATTTCCCCAACTTGCCCAAATCTCTTCTTTGCTTGGACAGACTGTACATCAACCCTCTCTTATAAGATGGACGGCGGTCCCAAGTCAGCTCGTTTCACCGCAAAGCTACAAGATCTCAATCAGGCGAGCAGAGATGATGCAAGTTTGCTGATCCGAAGATCATCGGCGCTCCTCTCAAACTTCTATATCGCGCTGATTGGATGCTGTTTGTGTGCTGCCCGGCAAGATCTGGTGATTTCACACCTTCGCGAGGGTCAAGCTGAAAAGGGTTTCATAAAACGTGATTGAATACAACAGATTTATTTCATAAATTAATACAATATTTAGTACTGTATTCAACATTGGAAAGTTCTGTTCTCACATTGATTCAACTGTATTATTGCACTTGAAGAATTTATTATTTCTGAAAATATCATTGTATCTCTGATTCTTACCTATTTTTTGTTGATAGAAATGAATTTTAATTTGACTCCGAATATGATTGAAACTCAGCAAACAAAGTCCAAAACGTCTCAGCGTTCCCAATTTTGATTAGTTGATATAATTATTATGAATAAGGTTTTCGTTCACACTTGAAGTTATAAAAAATACAGTATTGGAATTGATAAATGAAATGGAAAAAATCAAATACCCTTTTTTTAAAGCTTCAAAAGTATTATTATCCACATACATGTTTCGGGACTAAGCCCATTTTCAATGTGACTCATATTTGATTTTTTCTATTTTATTCATCAATTATTTTAAATAGCCCTGAGTTCAAAGTTTAGTATTGAAATTATTTTCAATATTGGCTCAATTTCTTGAAATGGAATTACTTATTAATCTTATCAATTAATTAGAGTGTTCAAGGTCTAGTAACATTTAGCTGCTAATGAGATAGCTGTTACTACCAGCATATTTTTTCCTGAAAGCTGATTTCCCAATGAATGAAAAATTTTAATATCAACATATTTTATTGGAAGAATATTGATTTTTCATTGTCCGTTCCAAAAATTCCCATTTTTCCTGAGCACTGCTGAGGACGTCACGACTGTTTCTAAAACATCAATGCTTTTTTGCCATCACTATCGACAACATTTCGGTCTATTTGCCGCAGATTAATCGGAAATGTCATCTGTGCTGTTGTTTTATGACTATAAACTCTAGCAGATATCACGAAAACTGACCGCTATAATTTATTACTGTTTAGCCATGACTTGAACGCGTTCTCTCGCTTCCATCACTTGATTCCAAATCGATTTTTTTCTCGACTTCAGAGCAGTGTTAATAAAGTCTGTCCAAGCGAAGAAGACATTCTGGCAAGATAGAAAAATGATTCCAGCTTGGTTAATATTGGTTTTAAAATTATAAATTTGGACTCAAATGGTAGGAAAGATCCTGATCTACACTTTGAGACTAAATTTGTTATTTTTGAACCAATATTGATCGAGCAGGAGTCATTTTCCCATATTGCCAGAATGTCTTCTTTGCTTGGACTGACTACCAAATGGTATATTCTTCTCTTCACAGCAGTTAACTAACTAGTCGACAATTCATTTACTAGTGCTTGAAAAAGGAGCTGGATAATTTTCACTTGATGCAAGCTTGGAGATTTTGCAACTCGATGACTCATCCTTTGTTTTGATGATTGAATTTATAGTCTGTCCAAGCGAAGAAACCCCTCTGGTAAGATGAGAAAATGACTCCAGCTTGGTCAATATTGGATTAAAAAATATTGATTTGGTCTCAAATTGTAGATCAGAATGTTTTCTACGATTGAGACGGAATCAATAATTTTTGAACCAATATTGACCGAGCTGGAGTCATTTCCCCATCTTGCCAGAGGCTCTTCTTTGCTTGGACTGACTATACACGTTGAAGTAGGTAATAACGCAACTTGCGATATTTTCGTCCTTGGAAATGCAAAGCCTTTCACGCATAATATTGCTTGATACTGAAAGCAAAGAAGTTCCTTTCTTGACTGAAAGTTGCAGAAATCAATTTTTATTAGGCAATATTCTACTGAAAATATTTGAGAAAAACTTCTTCTACTCCCACCTAATATGCAGTATCAAAACAAATCGGTTCTGTGCAAGGTGTTAATTTATTATGGAATATTTATATAATATAGAAAAGAGAAAACATGCTCGAACCCCTTTTATTTCTCACTATTCCCAATTTGGATTAAATTTCCAAAATAAATCAGCATAATAATATTTGGTCCCAAAGAAATCAGCTACAAATTTTGGATATCATTTTCATGAATAATTGTAATACTATCAGGCCTAATAATGAAATTATTGAACTATTGAAATACTAATTAAGTTTTGGTTTTAGTTCTCATATAATATTATTATGTTTTAATGTCCCGTGATAGAGAGAGGTCGATTAAGTCAAAAAGGAATAGGATAATCATTCATCCTCGTATTCAGAATCATTTTGAGAAGGCTCCTTTCTCTATTCTATGAATTATCAATTCAACCTGTCAATTCATTCCTTTTTAACGAATAAATTGTACAAGACAATCAGAGGCTCGTGAAAAACGAACATCATCAACATACAAGCGCTTTCCAAAATCTGAAGAAGTGTTCTTCACATACCAATTACACCCAATTGATTAATGTAATCTGAGTTTTTCAGCGAGAAATACAACAAAAAGCATTCAAAATCGTCTGACCTTTTTGAGTATTTCATGTGTTATTCATCGTCTGCTCACAATTCGATTTAGAAGGGGCAAACAAGTATGTAAGTGAAAAGTAATAGACTAGTCTGTCCAAGCAAAGAAGACATTATGGCAAGTTGGGAAAATGACTCCAGCTCGGTCAATATCGGTTCAAAAATCTTCAATAATTTTCTCTTAAATTGTAGGAAACATTATAATCTACAATTTGAGACCAAATTTATTATTTTTGATCCAATATTGACCGAGCTAGAGTCATTTTCGCATCTTGCCAGAATGTCTTCTTTGCTTGGACAGTCTATACCAATTCGAGTGAGTTATTCAGTGGCAGGGATTGAAAAAACCATAAGTATTCATGAGTGTGGTGTGGCATGTGGGTCGGATGGCTTTCCATTCATTTTCCCCATGCGTGAAGGGGATTTCCCGCAGTAAAATAAATAGGGAGAGAAAAGAATCCGACCACCTGTTGCACGGGATGGGGGCGTTCTCCCTCATGTCCAGCGGGATATATGTGTTTAACCAATTTTTCCCCACAAGTGTTTCTGTCTGTGCTTTCCCCGGTGGATGTTCACCACCGTTAAACGAGGTCCATTTCCTCACCCCTAAACCTCTAATCCTCGTATAGTCTGTCCAAGCAAAGAAGACATTCTGGCAAGATGGGAAAATGACTCCAGCTCGGTTAATATTCGTTTAAAAATTATAAATTTGGTTTCGAATCAGAGGGAAAATTCCTATCTACACTTTGAGAACTAATTGATAATTTTAGAACCAATATTAACATAGCTGCAGTCATTTTCTCACCTTGCAAGAATGTCTTCTTTGCTTGAATAGACTGTATTTATTCTCTTTTCACCCCTAATCCTGTCTCCGACAGATAACATATGAATTAACATAAATATATGATTGTGCCATCATCAAAGCTGTATACATGCTCGTATACCATTTATTACCCAGTATTTTGCTGGATTTTATCAACCCAAACAGTATATAATATATATATACATATTATGTTGCAAATCAAATACCGTTTATTACTCAATATTGGGCCGAATTTTATCAACTAACACTGATAAAAACGTACTGCATGTTGATTAATATTGACTCAATCGTAATAATAATAATAATTATTATTATTATCATCGACATGATGAATATATCAGAATAATCAACATATACAGAAAAAATCGTATGGCTTTTAATGATGGGGAGACATGGAAAATCATCATTATCATCATCATCAAAGCATCATAATCATCTTTTTATAATCATCATTTATTCAGAATTAACACCATATACAGAGAAAATATTATATTCTATAATGGTGGGAGACATTATCAACATGGAAAATCATCAACATCAAAGCACCAACAATCTTTCTTTTTTAATATATATATTTCATTGCTTCTATAGCGTTTATACAGTAGAGGAAGCTTTCTGTTGAATGTTGGTTTTGAAATAACGTATAAATTAAAACAGGAAATCAATTCGAAATGCCATTCCAACTGATGCGGAGTTATTTGTAATTATGTAAGCTAATTGAAATGAGATGTTTTGTAGAGTTAATGGAATGTAATATTACGTTTTTCACATTATTTAATCACTTCACTTATTCCTAGTTTTATTTCACTGGAACATAGTCACAGATTAGTTGGTTAATACGCTGTATAGAATGAATGAATCAGATTCTAAAACATTCAATTATTTCTAATTCTTGAGTTTCAATGAAAATTGGTAGACTACCTATAATCAACACTATATAAATATTTTTTATTTCCTCTTAAGGCTACTGTGTTTGTTAAAACTTAAAATAATTAAAATCAAAGTAGCCTTTATCGCCGAAACCTGTAGACTAAATAGTGTAAAAGAGAAATATTTTTTAATAAAAGGATAAATATTTCTATAGGCCTATATTTAACTGACATATTTCATGCTTTTGTCTCTCTCACCATTCTCCTCCTCTCCTCTTTTCCATCTTTAAACTTTCTTCAAAAATATTGCTCCTTTCTTCAATTATTTCCTCCTTTTTCGCGACAATGAGGATTAAATGTGAGGATTATGTATCGTGTCTTCTCGATTCGATTCATTTCCTCTTCTCCATCTTTTTGATTACATTCTCCTCAAAATATATTTTTCTTCAAAATATGCTTTTTCATAATTTTTTCCCATTCTTGTTCTTCTCTTCCTTATCTTTCTCTTCTTTATCATCGAATTCGACCCTTCTGTCAAACCCTCTGTTGTTCACACACGTCATGTGCTGCAATCAGATTGTCTTTCCTAATGAAATCAAAGGAGGCAGAAAGGCACAAGGTCTACCCCAAATTCCTGCGGGATGATTTGGACAGGCATGCATGATCACAAAGACCCGCTTCACACTCACGTCGAGGCCAGCTTCACACGTGATCACGTGACAAAGTTTTCGGGTGAGATTGAGTATGTGCCTTACAGGACCCCTACGCTCATCTTTCTGGCCCTCTGAGAATTTTTCAGTCAAGATAATGAAGTAGAAGGGTTTGTATTTGTAACCTTCACTCTCTCCTACCTTCTCATTCTCAGAATTTATAAAAAAATTAATTTACAGGCCAAGTGTTAATGGATAGGATATACTTATCCTTTCCTAAGAATGGACATATTTATGTCCAAACTTCGCCTTTTCATTCAGATATTGTAATGCACAACAAGTAAGATTGCAAGCAAGTAGCATATTGTTTGGGTAATTGTTCTATGATTTTTGCATTCACATGTAACCTCTCTCATTGAATAGATTATAGAATAACCCGTGAAAATTGTAGTGTAAATTATCGAAATTAGTGTGTAACTTGTAAAAATAATAGAATAATTAGACTTAATAATAACTCTTGTAATCTAGAAACTAAGCATAAATATTTTGTTGCTATCTAAATGAAAAAAGAAATCTAATCTAATTCCTTGCCTCGCTATGAGACTGACAGGTCACTGATGAGAATTCATTATTGTGGAGGAATGATAAATCAAGACAACATAGAATAGTGATATACTATTTGAGCAATTTGAGTTCAAAAAACCTATCATAACATGTTAACGAAGACAGTTAATATCTCAATTCCTTTGTCAATTAATTGCGTCGAGATGAACCTTAATGGAATTAAATACTTGGAAGAGTAGGAAGTGCGCACATTGATATTCATCTACAGACCATTTTCTCCACAGAACAGAACATTTGTTCTGAAACCCATCATTGTGTAAAAAATTTCAAACGAAAACTCCCGCTTCTGATCTACAGTTTTATTGGTCGACATCCGCAAGTCGTCAGAATTAATTACATGATCCATTAATATGTTCTAATTTTATATTTTCTTACTAGATGATTATTAAAAATTAGAGACGTATATTTCTGATGGTTTGATGTTCCAAAACAATAACGTATTACATGAATGAATTTTATGGCATTCGCAGCTCTCATGCAATTAGTTGTTGGATATGGCTCATAAATTTAATCATTTGAATTTGATCATTTTTCTGTTAAACCTGTCCTTGCCTAACCATTTTCCAACTAACCTATCATCATGATGTTCGCATTCGTAGTTTTGTTCTCGTGTCACGAGTTCATCAAAATGTTGCGGCAGATAATTAAGATAGAAGCAGATGTGAATTTCATATTTAGTTCACAGAGGTGTAGTCTTCTTCTTCCGTTCGTCGAACTCGAGGTATTATAAAGTTATATCGTTACCGGGGCCAAGTATTAATTAAATAAATTGGAATATTGCTACGTGGATGTAGACGTTAATTACGGGATGGCCCATTAATTAATTATTCTGATGCTCTGTTCGATTTCATCGTCTTAAGTACATGTTCACACTTGGGTATTCGCTTTATACACACCTTTTGGTGTAGGTTACGTTTGTTACTACTAGATTATTATCTCTGTGAGCAGTTTCCTTGGCCAGTTAAACTGGTTTGGAGTGTTCAATACATCGCAACATTACACTGAACCGTTTCTTCCAACCATTCACCTACCAACTATCTACTCTATTAGTACTCTAATTGTCTCTGTTTCAACTTTACTGATATTAATAGAAAGATTTCAAATCTGATTTATTCTCTAAGTAGTGAAAAACAAGAAAATATAGATAATAGAAATGAAAAATTGTGCAGAAAAGGGTATATTTTTTATGGATATTCTGAAATTCATCATTCATTCATTCACCATTTATTCAAGAATAATTATAAACTTAGGTGAGTGCAACAGGCTAAGCCCAAAACTGCTCCTCTACCAATTTTTACAATAGTCCAATATAAGGTTATCATGATCATCATGAAATTGAAACATTCATCTTTATTGGTCGGAGTTAGTCATTTCTATTTCTATTAGTCATTTCATCTTTATAAAGGAAGACATTTCTACCACTCAACCTATGTATGATGTTGAAATCGCAAAATGAAAAATGAAAACTAATATGAATGAATCAACAGAAATCACACTTTCACCGGAAATTTTTCATCGAATGAAAAAAGCGAACGGGAAAGAATGTTGTTAAAAAATTCACCAACAAAATGAAAAGAAAAGATCGACTGAATAAAAAAAGATTGACAGATCAATTATTGTGTGGAACGGTTCACCAAAATAATTCCAAAAATTCTTCCAATCACTCTCAAAGACTCCATCAATGCTCGTGACCTCGTTATCGAGAATAACAAATGCTCGAGCGGCAATTATTCAGAGATTATTCCAGCAAATACCACACAAATGAAATTGAATTGTTCGCTGTTTCAGAACCTGCCGAAGAACTCTATTTGCAAACGAAATATTCAATATTGGTTATTATTGAACGAAACATTTTTGCGCCAGAGCTTATTCTGTAAAAACGTTTCGCACTCATAATATATTTGCAGAAGCGGGAGTCTGTATTACGTGTTTTTTTCTGTTACTGGCAACGACAAGATTGATTTGTCTTGTGGAATATTGGGAGTCGCGGAGAAAAAATAATATGATTATCTTTGCAAACTGCGGATTCGATTGAATTCCAAGGCGCGCTTATTGCCTTTTGCATGTTGCTTTCTTACTCCATTTTCTCATCATTTGATTCACTCATACCCTGTTTTTTTTTTTGTCTGTGTTTTTCTTTCATAATTCCTTCTGAGTCCTCTACGTCTACGACTTTTCCCCCTACCACAAACCTCTACTCTCTTTCCTCACATGTTCTTTTTTCTTGGTTCTTTTTGAGATGTCCTGTCTGTATAAGAAATCTTTGCGCTATTTTTACACTTTCTTGTAAAATGAATAGGCACATCGGTAAATTTGATTCTTCGTTCGATTTCCTCTATGCTTGAGGGTTCTGTGGTAGAGGAGACCAAGAGTCCTAACTCCCCACTTAATAAGGGTATTTATATATCCATCTATATCTATAAAAGCGAAATGGCACTGACTGACTGAATGATTCATTTATTCATTCATTCATCACCAGAACTAAAAATCTACTGAACCGAATGCGTTCAAATTTGGCAGGCTTGTTAAGTTGGACGTTTAGACGCGCGCTAAGAAAGGATTTTTGAAACTTCATAAGGATACGCCTTCAGCGTAACAACGCCTTCAACGAATTTCAGTTTTTCTATACTTTTTCGGCGTTTTCTTAATTTTTTCGAGAATCAATCGGTAGAAAATGTTGATATTTGGTGAGAGGTCATATAATGTCTAGAAATGTTGTGTTAAAATATTTTTGAAATCCGTTCAAGAGTACGCCAGTAATCACTTTTTCAAAATTGTAAATGCATTGCGGGTTGCATATCTTCCGCCTTGATAGGACCAATCCTTTCTGTAAAATCAATGGTTCAGCGAGATTATAGATTAACTAATTTAGAAGATTTTGAATCAAGTTTCAAACTATGCCCAATATACTTCCCAAGGTTACGCTTAATATAAACGTTCAGCTATTTTTCGGAGTTTTTCTCACATTTTTCGAGAACCAATTGGCAGAAAAATTTGAAATTTGGTAAACAGGTCCAGATTAGGTCCCAAAATGCTGTGTTCAATAAATTTCGAACCCCTTCTGAACGAATTTGCAGGCGAGCGAAGCGAGCCCGTTTGTCTGATCTTACACTGACAGAGGTTTTGCAGGCGAGCGAAGCGAGCCAGTTTTTCTTACTTACACTGCCGATACAGTCGGGGGTCCAGCTAGCCGGAGAAGGCAAGCGAAGCGAGCCTGCCGGTTGGTCTATCTATATCCTCGTTGATTCCATACTCATTATCATCATTTCATTATCTTCCTTTCTTTTTCTCAGCGTTACTCTGTTAATATTATTTCATCTTTTTTCTTTCTAGCACACCCAATCATGAAACCTGTGTTTTTGTTTGATAATTATGTCATTATTAATTTATTCTGCACCTCACAGCTTGTAATTCCAGCAGTTTTTCTTTTATTTTTGTTCATCACTAAAATCTTAATTATTCTATTTTTTTATTTATCCATTTATTTGTTAAAAATTATACTTATTTGATTTCTACTTGTATTTATACTTTTGATTTTTATTGCATATATTTATTTTTTTCAATTTCATCTTTTGTCTTCATCCTACTTGAACTGTTGATGATAGTAAGCTTAAAAACTTAGTAGATACTAGGACTTTCACTTTGACAACAGAACTCACGATTTTAATGCTTGTTGGGACGGTGGGCACTGAGTTACATCTTCAGCATACAAGGAGTATCTAGTTACTCCTTGTATGCTTGAAGATGTGGCTCAGTGCCACGAAACGCGTCAAACAAGCATTAAAATCGTGAGTTCTGTTGTCAAAGTGAAAGTCACTAGTATTAAGTTTTTAAGCTTATTATTTGTAATGGCTCGGCCGAGATATAACCATTTTTTAATTCTTAACTGAAATTTTCTGTAATTATCTGAATCGTGGTTGGTTGGGAGCTTATTGGTGGATTCGTTCGTCCAAATGCCTAATTATTATTATTATTATTATTTCGAACACCTAATTTAGCAACTAGTCACTACAAGCAAGGAACTTTCAATAAAAATGATAGTTTGTGATCATTAACACTTTGCAGATTTATTGTGGTATCTTTCCATTTAAAATAAAATTATCTACTATCAAATCATGTAACAAATCAGAATTTTGGAAAAACAAAGTTATTTAATACATAATTTCTTTAAAATTTCAATTTTCAATTTAATATTTCAATTACCGAAAAAAACTGCTAACTTGCTACTTAGAAGTAAGGCCTCGGTCAAAGTTCTACTGATTTATATTTGAATTCGAGCTAGAGAAGAGACATCCAATGTTTAGCACTCACCATAATAATTTTCAAAACACACAAGATACACAAAATACACTAGATACTCTACTGAAACTGAAATTTTAAATACTTGCAAACTGAAACTAAAACCCCTACAACTTCTAGATTACTTTTATTTTCATATGTCATTTTTAACCCCTCTAGATGGACAAAACCCCATCTAGAGGGCCGAGGCTTCAACAATCATTAACTACATTTTTCCGATCTGCTTTCGGCCGTGTCTCGAATCGAACTCCTCAATTAGCACTGGAAATCATTCCCCCTCCAACCACTCTACGCGTGGAGTCAGGACTAATTCCCAGCGAAAATTCCAAGGGTCATTCTCCTATTGGTACACTTCCAAATAAGGTAGCAATTTTGGTTACAAAATTGAAACCAGTACCTGGGAATGCACCAACAACAATAATTTTGACAACTAAGCTTCAGCAAGTTAGCAATTTTCTATTAAACGTTACCAATTCTAATCAAAACCAAAGTTCATGAAAAAAGTTTGCTTAAATCTAAAAGTTCATCAACCTGAAAAATAATTTATTACATGCACACAAAAATAAAACTTCAATAATACAACAAATCAATTTTCACCATATTACATTACCCCCTTCCCTAAAAAAGACGATATTATTTGGATTTTTTCCCATTCACACTCAATTTTCTTTCACACTGGACACTTGACACAAGACACTCATCTGGGATCGACATCATCCGCGCCTGGAACTGGAACCTGGAACATCCCCTGGATGTGGATGGGGTGGTGGAGGAGAGTGCACCCATGCACCCGATTGTAGTACCTCCCAGCTCAAGGTAGGTGACCTCAGTTCGAACGCCCGTCCGATCTGACTGTTAATAGCCGGTCAGCTGTTGGTGGAAACGCTGCCTTAGCGTTATCCGGATGGTCTGACTCTGCCCCAAGTCATCCCCCCAGGAGCAGTGAACTACTGCACCAATGATGTCGTCATCTCTCAATCTCTCATCACATTTATCACAACCACTTTCTCAAAATAGGGATGTGCCAATCCCAAAAAACTATTAACTCTAGCTCAAAATATAATTGACCGAGACCTTATAAAATCAACATTATTAATAATTAACTCCTAAACTCAATATTCATTTTTCAACATAATAACAACAATATTAGAACAAGCCATTCTATAAAACATTATAATTTTAATTCCCTAACCGTATGAACTGCACTATTTAAAATCGAATCTCCTATCAAATATCAAATTATCTCATATCAATTCGGTTCAATTCAAATAAAATCAATAATTATTCTATCTCTTTTCAGTCTAGGGAATCATAACTGCAAAACAATAGCGGCTAGCTTGCATTTTTGACGACATCCAACTCACAGTCCACCTCATATTTACTGAATTAATTTGTATTATGCTTTCACTTATATTCCGTTTACTTGTACAACTGTTTATTTATTCTATCTTCTTTTTATTCCTCCTTCTCTCATTCTCTCCAAACATGATAATCACCAAACCTTATTTCAATTGTTGTCATTGTATAGTCCAAGGAGTATTTTATTCTATTTCTAATTGTCACCTAATCTCGCTCTCTCTGTCACACACACACACACACACACTTGTTGATTACTACACAATTTTCCATTTACTCTCTCATCAGATTACCCATCTCTCACCTTTTCTCCGGTCAGTAAACTGTTTGCAAGCCTTGGCCGCTAAATACGAGTATACTTGTCCATAAAAAAAATAATTCCTCTCTCTTATTGTAGGGTCATTCTGCTACTGCCCTCTTAAGGGCCAAAAGTAGTCAAGAATGCCTATATTCAAGATTTCCCAAAACCATGGATACCCGACCCATGTTTATAACACCAGTTCACCTAACTGTGTTATCTCTCTCTCCCCCTCCTGAATTTCCCGAATTCAGTACACCCTTGGAATTCCCGATTCCAATACTTCTCAACCCTGTTGAGTACGGTACTTGAAAGAAAAATATTCATCTCAAACTTAATAATTTTGATTTTTACCAATTTCTGCCCAGAATATCCGAATGTCTCGAAAAAACCACCTACTCGGTCCAGCAGTCATCAAGTCCTCAGATAAACGGGCGGAAACTGATCATACTTTCAATCATTTTCTGTGCTCTTCCATATCACTTCCTCTTATCGATTTTTCATCTTACACAACTACATTTTCTACATAACATCAACTTTATACCTCCTTGGACTCTCTCACAAAAAAAATAATTGAAAATTTCTCACACAAAAATTTATTATCTACCAATATTAAATAAAATTTTACCGTCTATAAAAAATCTCAATTTGACAAAAAAAAAAAAAATTTCTGAATTAATATTTAAACAATGTATTCTACATTATAATTCGATGTTGCCAATTCTCTTGTTCAAAGGAAATATCGTCTCACTTGCATTCTTCCCATTGTTTTATGATTGGATTCAAATTTCATTTTCGCAATTTTAAACCGTATTATCCATTTCCTAATGCAACGTCAAACTGGATTTTTCTCTACTATCATTCTCAATTACAAGATAAATTCAAACGGTTCGTCTCCTGAACTAACTTCAAAGCTATCACAAATAAAATTAAAAAATTATTATTACGTTTTCTACTTAATACCTCAGAATTTTCTCACAATAAACGTTTACTATTATGTTCCTGCTCGTGTTGCTAATAAAATTACAAGTGAAATGTGGTTCTCAACTTTTTGATACTTCTTATCGCAATTCTATCCTGATTAATCTGGCATTTGAACGTTTGCCATTCTTGCAGACAAACCCCACACCTGACACCATTGTAATGGCTAGGCCGAGATATAACCATTTTTTAATTCTTAACTGAAATTTTCTGTAATTATCTGAATCGTGGTTGGTTGGGAGCTTATTGGTGGATTCGTTCGTCCAAATGCCTAATTATTATTATTATTATTATTTCGAACACCTAATTTAGCAACTAGTCACTACAAGCAAGGAACTTTCAATAAAAATGATAGTTTGTGATCATTAACACTTTGCAGATTTATTGTGGTATCTTTCCATTTAAAATAAAATTATCTACTATCAAATCATGTAACAAATCAGAATTTTGGAAAAACAAAGTTATTTAATACATAATTTCTTTAAAATTTCAATTTTCAATTTAATATTTCAATTACCGAAAAAACTGCTAACTTGCTACTTAGAAGTAAGGCCTCGGTCAAAGTTCTACTGATTTATATTTGAATTCGAGCTAGAGAAGAGACATCCAATGTTTAGCACTCACCATAATAATTTTCAAAACACACAAGATACACAAAATACACTAGATACTCTACTGAAACTGAAATTTTAAATACTTTCAAACTGAAACTAAAACCCCTACAACTTCTAGATTACTTTTATTTTCATATGTCACTTTTAACCCCTCTAGATGGACAAAACCCCATCTAGAGGGCCGAGGCTTCAACAATCATTAACTACATTTTTCCGATCTGCTTTCGGCCGTGTCTCGAATCGAACTCCTCAATTAGCACTGGAAATCATTCCCCCTCCAACCACTCTACGCGTGGAGTCAGGACTAATTCCCAGCGAAAATTCCAAGGGTCATTCTCCTATTGGTACACTTCCAAATAAGGTAGCAATTTTGGTTACAAAATTGAAACCAGTACCTGGGAATGCACCAACAACAATAATTTTGACAACTAAGCTTCAGCAAGTTAGCAATTTTCTATTAAACGTTACCAATTCTAATCAAAACCAAATTATTCATGAAAAAGTTTGCTTAAATCTAAAAGTTCATCAACCTGAAAAATAATTTATTACATGATTTCTACTTCAATAATACTCAAAATTTTTATTGCATATATTTATTTTTCACTTTGCATATTCATATTGTTTCGTATTTACGCAACTTTGCGTGGTTAAGTGGTAGAGTGGACATTACTGTCCAAACTTCGCCACGTCATTAGAATAAGGAAGTCATTCTATTCTATTCTATTCTTATTGTACTTTCGTTTTTTAAGATTTATTGTTCGTTATCTAACAAAATTATTATTCGCATAACGAATTCTGTCCTTTGTGTGTGTTTCAATAAAATAAATAAATAAAAATATCTCATACATTTCTTATTTTTTTCTGTCAAAGTAAACAGTCCCACACAGGCAGCTACTGTTAACTATAGCAAACAATACGACATAATCCCGACAAAAAAATTCGGACACTTAAGTAGTGCCAATGACTATGTCTATGTCTATTGTCTATGCTACGTCGCTGATTGATTATGGTAAGTCGTAAGGTTCTACGATAAAGAGAATTCTACAGAGCCTTAGTTTGTCTTGTTTGAGGTTTGCCCATACTTACACGCACACATTCGCGAAAATTTTGTTTATTTGATCTTGATTTTTCAAGAATAGGGTCACTGGCGGCTCGTACCCACGAAACAGATGAAGTGCTGTACAGTAAAACATACGAGCACTTCAACTGTTTCGTGGGCGAGAGCCGCCAGTGAATAGGGTACAGAATAAGATATGTCTTAGTATCGTCTTCCTATCAAACGATTCTCTGAAGGAATCTAGTCTCGCATGAACCTCAACCAACAACATGCATGTTTCACTCGAGCTCTTTGAGCCCACTAAACAAATCAATTACACCAAACCGATCACTCCACATAACATCCCAATTACCATAAAAAGGATTCAACTCCGCGCTAGCACATCACTTGGAGCTGGCCTACCTCCCCACTCTTTTAATTAGTAGTTTTGTGTTGAACAATGTTGTAATGTTGTGTTGGATTGAAAGTGGATGTTTTCACAACAGCGCGTAATGAGCGCAGGGTCCGACGTGGGTGGTTTAGGCTGGTCGAGCAAAGAAGACATTCTTGCAAGATGGGAAAATAACTGCAGCTTGGTCAATATTAGTTTTAAAACTATCAATTTGGTTTCAGATTATAGAAAAGATTCTGATCTACAATTTGAGATCAAATTTTTTATTTTTGAAGCAATATTGACCGAGATGGAGTCATTTTTCCATCTTGCCAGAATGTCTTCTTCGCTCGACCAGACTAGACAGACTTGCGTGTGCTCTGCTCTGCAATAGGTGAGATAGGTATTAGTTTCACCCATTCTTTTATTCCTAGTTTCGTATTTCTTGGTATTCTTTTCATTTACTCTCTTCTTTGTTTCCCGTTCCTGATTCTCTTTCCCCACATACTCATTTTCTTGTTCTTGCGCACTCTATTTCCTTTTTCGACATGTCCTCTTCGCCACCTACTTTTTTATTCCTTACTTCTCATTCTTCTTCTTCTTTTTCTCATTCTTCTTCTTCTTCTTCTTCTTCTTCTTCTTCTTCTTCTTCTTCTTCTTCTTCTTCTTCTTCTTCTTCTTCTTCTTCTTCTTTTTCTTTTTCTTCTTCCTTTTTTCTCCTTCATCCTATTGTTATCAATTTTCCTTTTTTTCTCCTTCATCTTATTCTCATCCATGTTCCTTTTTCCTCATTATCCTTGCAATTTCTTTCTTTTCTCATTATCCTTTTCCCCCTTTCGTCTCTCATTCTCTTTCTTATCTCTCTTCCTTCCTGCTCTTTCTCTTGGTGTACGCTCTCCTCTTCTATTTCTCTTGTTCACTTTTTCCCCACCTTCGTTCCTCACCTTTGATACTTGGTCAATTCGTCTTTTGCTACTTGTATCATTCAAAAACTATTCCTCATATTTCTACTTCTTTTTTATGTTCCTTTAAGATTGAAACATATTTTGTTTCTAAGCCTTTTGTTTCGCATTTTTTGTTTCTAAGATTGAATTCTCCTTCTTTTCTTAAACCTCTCATCTGTTTTCCCTCTTTCTACTACTTTATTCTCCTTACTTTTCCAATCCTCTTGATCAAGTAACTATACTTTTCTTCACTTTCTCCCACTCCGATTCAGTCCTTCAACTTTTTCCTTCCCAAAATTTTTCTCTCATAACGCTTTCTCTTCCTCCTTAACTCACTCGCTGATTTCGTTATAATATTCTATTTGAATGAATAAATAAAAAAAATGAATCAATAAATTTATTTCCACATTTTCATTGCGAATAATAAACAATCAAACTAAATTTTTGCTTACTTAAAATCCTTTTGAAATAATAATTATCTAGTATACTATTAGTATTGTATTAAAAAATTATCTAAATAAGAATCACATATTTCAAGTATTTATTGAGAAATAATCTTAATTATAATAAAATAAACATAATCATTAATTTCTTATATTGTAGTTATTTGCCTCTTCTAAATATTTTCCTCATCAAACATTGTCTTCCTTCTGAATGTCTCTCTATTTTCCTCATGTCCTTTTTCATCCATTTTCTCGTTTTCCCATCATATATCTTATTCCCTATAGGTCTATGTATTTCCTTGTACTTTCTGTTCTAAGTTCTCCTCCACACAACCCTCAATCCTATTCGACGAAGGATATTCTTGTCCAATAGAAAGGAAATCCCAACACAGAGCAATAGTTACAAGGTGTAATTACGGTTTCGAACCACACGTGCTCCCTGAAACCGCGCTGCTGTTGTGGCCTAGCTCCCAAACCGAACCACAGACAGACAAATTAATCGGATGCATGCGATAAAATGAATAGCCGCCGCCTCGCGTCGAGTCGTGATCAATAGTCGTCCATCACACGCGCGCGTCGCGAAAAATACGCGATAAAATATGCACGTTTTATCAGCTGTGATTCGTTGCGCGCATTCCAGCGCATATTTGGAGGAAGGAAGCACCCCCTCGCCGCTTTGTCCGAACTCCACACTTTGTCCGACCGACAAACATGCAACTGCCGGCAGTTCAACTTGTCCATGCCGTAAATCTTTACTTCTCTGTCATTGTGAGTGTCCACCTATCCTACCCTCCCGTTCTTACCGCTTTCAATTTTCATCCTTACAATTTTCGTTGATAAAGGCACTATCTTGAATTAATTGAAGATGAGTTTATTTATCATCATGAGTATGAATCCACTTCTCGATATAATTTGCAGCTCTCATATCAAAAGTCGGTACTTTTGAAATGTAACCATGACCTCACAGAAGCATGACTGTTAAAGTTCTGTGAAAACAATGACCTACTTGGTAAGGATAAGACCAGCTAAAGGCAGAATAAAAGTCGATAATAGGTTTTTCAACAATGTTTATTTTGTACTTAATGTCAAATATTCCATGTTAAAAATCAGTACTTTTCTCAAATTATCTCATGGAGCTGTTCAATATGAAGGTCAACTCTTCAATTATTCCCAAACCCCTTGAATTTCCAATATTGGGGCCAAATAGAATTCTTGGTTTCTGTAACGTTATTGTTTCCTCTTAACTTGTTACCATAATGTACAATATTGTAGGTTACGTTCCACAACGTAATTGTTTCTATTTTATTCAGTGTTATTCTTTGAATTTAATGTAATATTGACTAATCAATATGAATCCTACGACAAAATTGAATAATCATGCTCTTATTGAGGGTGGAGACTAGAGAGTGCGTAATTGAAATTATCCTAGTAAATTTCATGAAGATAAGGATCCACATCCACTCAATTCGTACTGTGATAGACAAAAACTGTAAAGTGGAAGGGGAAACTGGCAGTTTAAAAAAGCTGTAATCAGAGGGCCGATCGTTGAATGACCAGCTATAAGTTGTCATTCAGCAACCATCATCATTCATTCACTATGTAGCCTAAACATCATCATCCACTTATCACCTTTGCTTAAAATACTTTATATAAGTCGCAATTGTAACAACAAATAATATAAACGATTGAACTGTCAATACGGTTATAGTGGATGAGGAACCAATGATGCAGAGGATTATCGGTGAATCAGAAAATTTCTGGTTCTATTAAAAGAAATTTTCAATGAGTAATTATTTATTAATTATTATGACTTCCAATCTATAATACATCCTCATTACACAACATAAGTGTATAATAAACTAAATGTATAATCTGTAATAATTATTGCACAACATTTTCATAATACAATTCTTCCGTTGAACAATAGTATATTACATAATGAGTGTGGAAAAGGCGTTTTTACAAACGAATAATTATGTTCTCCAAACGAGCGGTACGCGAGTTTGGAAAATAATTATGAGTTTGTAAACTTTTCCACACGAATGATGTACATTTTTTCGTCATACTTGACTGAGACGGATTTATTAAAACCTCAAACAACTGAAAACATTAACTGAAGCCAACATAACCTCAACACAACACTAGCACAAACGCACACACTGAACTGTCTAGCTTGGCTCGTTCGACTCCTCTATTCATAAGTCGGAATTCGGAAAAAACAGTTGGGCTATATTTTCAGTGCTGTAATTATCATCGTGATGATGACTAGTGCTGTAATAATCATCAAAATGATTATTCCCGCATTCAGAACAGCTGATCTTTGATTCTCCTGTAAACGGCAATTTTCCAAACGCAAATCTAGCTTGGAAAGTTGTGTATTACATACGAGTATGGCGAAAATTTCTTAACAAATACTTTGTTGAACAAAAAAGTATAAGTCTTCCCAACATCAACCATAATATTATAATAAACATGAACAAAAACATTGAAATAAACATTTACTGTTTACTCTTCAGAATCACTTCTTACAAATCAAACCAGCCTCCCTTTTCGGCTTCTTTCTACTCTCAGACTCCCAATTACTCTCAATTAGTGCTTGTACAAGATCATATTATGATGATCTCCCATTCCTTTGTCGGTCGATTGCGGGTAACTTCTACCACAGAAAACTCAGAGTCACAACTTATGTCTTGTCGAAGCTCCCTTCTATGCGGTGCACTCAAGTGGTACTGATTACGCTTACATGCTTCGTAGCTGATATATGACCCCTCAATTGTAAATACTCGTATTGAAATATGTATACTTTGGTTAGGATATATCCTTTCATGATATGCAACGAACCACTCAATTTTATGTACTTGTATCGGGATATATCAAGGAGGTTCATGGGATATATTCCCTTCATGATATTTATGCAATGTACTTATGTTCCACTAAATTGTATGTACTAAATAAGTATATTGGAACATACAATGTAAATCCAAACCACTCGCATGTTTAGAAATATATGTGTTAGTATATTTATTGTATATTTGTTAGTCAGATATTACTGTATTAGTTCATTCCGTTGTTTTCCTCATCTTTCCATATATTTTTACTCATATTTTGTAGGTTACTGTAGCTATCTATCGATCGTAAATTGTATTTTCTGTTTGAAACGCCATTTTGTAATGTTTGAATGAACCGCTAATCGGGGAGGAGCTTGTCTAGGCCAATGGCATACGTTCACGGTCATTGGCTCAAGTGTCGACCAATAGCGGTGCCTCACTGTTAGTATAAATACTGCTGCGCTGTCCGTTAAGTTTTAGTTTACCAGAGATTGATAATGGTGTAACAACCGAAACCGGTATCTCGATTTTCTAATAAATCAGTGGTTTGACAACATCTTGTCTTTTCATTTATTAGAAATATATGTAATTTTGTAGTATATTCAATCAATTCTTGGTTCAACTTCAATTTTATTCTATCTTGAAATTTTCTCCTTCATTTTTCATAAGTATATGAATTAATAATAGTACTTTTATTCTACTTTTCTTATATAATAATTTTTCTGCTAATTTGTATAACTTGTAATGTTGATGAGACATATTTGGGTACAGTGACTATCGTATATAGTCACTGTATATTTGGGGAAACCCGTTGTCTCCAATATATATGAATAAATAAATAAATAAATAAATAAATATATAAATAAATAAATATATAAATATATAATAAATAATAAAATAAATATATTTTTGAGTTGATATACTCGGATGATATGCAATGTACTGTATATATTCAGAGTATTACAGTAGAGTGGACGCAGTCAAGTGGGTATGGAGTTTCACGTGGATTTCATATTAATAGGGATGGGTATTGAGAAACAAAAGCATCGATGCTTTTTCACCTTAACATTAATTAACATTAACATTAACATTAAGTAGGAAAACATCAGAAGTAACCAACCAACGATGTTTTTCCCAGTGATCATTTTCCTGACTTTTATGTATTGTTGTACAAGATATCGATGTGGTAGCTGCTGTAACTTCATGATAGTCTTGTTATTATTAATTGCTCAATTGAAAAAAACTAATTGAAAAATCTAATCTACATTTTGTGAATTGATAATCGAAATACAGTTACAAGAAATATATTAAAAATATAGTCTCTTTAGACGTTTCGAAAAAAATATGTCTTTTTCAGGAAAAACATGGAAAGATCGATGTCTAGAAAAATGATCGATAAATGGAAAACATCGATGTGTTGTGTGGATGCATCGATGTTTTCAAATATCGATGTATCGATAACAATCTCTAATTTCAAAGTAATCGAAACTACAACCGCGTGTAGTGTTTATGAGTTAGCTCCATGTTTCTGTCCGAGCGTGTACAACAATGTTCTGTTGTTAAAGGAGGGGGTTAGTCCAAGAATAGGCGTGGTATGGGGGGAGGGGGGGAGAAGGTGGAACTCTAATTGCGAGATCAGAAGCAACCGCCTTGTGAGCGTGAGTAGTTGAGTCCGAACGTCTTATGTCTTTTGTCTACACGTACGCTGGAAATTGATTGGGACTTTAGCGCCGATGTTGAGGGTTGATTTGCGGGAGAAGGGGGTTGCTCAGAGGTAGATGAAGAGGGTGGAAGAATGGGCAATACCACCGCATGCAAATGAGCAAACATTCTCTCACTCTCTCACCCTCTCTTTCTCATTTAATCTCTCACACTCTCCCTCATCCTCTCTTACTCAATTGTACTCTCTTCCTCTAATTCAAACTCTCTCACTCACATTTTCTCTCTCTTAGTCTATCTATAGTATCTATCTCTCTCTTCCTTCCTCACACAATCTCTTTCTCCCTTCCTCTCTCTCACCCTCTTACATTGCCTCTCTTTCATACACTCACAACTCTCTCTCTCTCTCTCTTCCTCGCCGATGATGAGTCGAAGAAACCAGGTCGACATTATTACACGTGTCGAGAGTTGATTCTCAACCGACAAAAAAAATGAAATCAATATTTTGACATCACGCAAAGGTTCTTCTTCTCCACCACCCCCGACTACTGAACTGTACACACACGCACGCACATGTTCCATGATACAACCCCCGAAATTTTCCAACCTCCTTATTATTACAAGGTAACAGAAATCTGAAAGTATAAGTAGAATTGGATTAGCATCGTTTCATAAAGTGTGGGTTGTGAAATACCGTATGAAGATTCGGTATTGATCTGCATATATTATAAGGGTTTTAAACTCATATGTTGAAGTGACAGGTGTGTTGTTTGGCATATGGATTGCTGTAGATAAATTGAATTCAAAAGATCAATAATGTTGATATTAGAATGTAATCTGAAATTAGAAAATAACCAATCTCACATAAGATGAATATACAAATACAACCTTCATCTCCGTCATACGCTAGAGTTGATTACATCTAACTTCAATTTCATATTTCATCCATAAATTTAGAGATATTTTTACTTTACTATTCTTACTTTGGGTTCCACCAACGTCGGTCAAATATTTCACTACATTCAAACTTATCAGCAATACTTGATTTGGTTATGATCACAGTATCAGATATTCGTTTGGTATGCATTGCTCGCTTGCAATCTTAAAACTCTATACATCTGTTATGTATTATACTTTCTTCTCCCTATTATACAAATTCCATAATTCATAGTTGATTACATCCAAATAACAGTGTACACTGTGAATTCATCAACAATTGATTATTGAACCATTTATAATAATATACATTTTCGGCCTCCCTTCCTGACCTGAAGTTGAACACATCTAACTAATAGTGTACACCTTAAATTGATTCAACAATCATGACCCTTGCCCCCCCCTCCCACCACAGAGCTCATCTTGAGTGAGCCGACCGCCTTCAATATGAAACACAAACAGAGCCCTGAGGAGTGTTCCTCAATTATTAATCCGGCAGCATGTTTGACACCAAAACCAAAACCCGGACTGGATGTGCACCACTCACTCCGGCAGGCAGGAAGGAGCCGGAGTCGCTCTCATCTTCAATATCCGGTGAATGAAGTTAAACAAAGCTGGCACTGGCCTTAACCACAGGATTATAATAGTCTGGTCGAGCAAAGAAGACATTCTGTAAAGATGTAGAAATTACTCCAACTCGGTCAAAATCTATTCAAAACGTGTTACTTGGGTGTCAAATTGTAGAGTAGAATGTTTTCTACAATTTGAGACCAAATTTATGATTTTTAAAACAATATTGACTGAGTTGGAGTAATTTTCCCATCTTGCAGGAATGTCTTCTTGGTTGCACCCGACTATACCTGCACACTCTGCTAAGCTGCAGTGTAAGTCCGGTGATCTTTAAACACGATTATTTCATTAGAACGGCCAAGGGTCTCCTCCACAACACTATCTATATCAACCATGTTTCTCTTAAGACGGCACCATTCCTAATCCTGACAGCTTGGACATTGCAGATCAATCCCTCATCCCAGGGAGGGATGAAGTGGCCTACAAGTCTTGCTATTGGTTGTTCATCCCTTCTTATCAAGCTCTGTCCAAGAGTTGGCTGGATCTTGGCTGGAATCGGGTCAGATGGTGATGGGAGGCCACAATCGGAGTTGCATAAGTTAGCCGGGGCTCGAAACACGTACGAGACAACTCGAGCTCTCTCATCAAACATTCAGAGCCATCTGTAGTTGTAGTTGACTGACGTCAAAAAGCCAGTTGTTGATGAACAATGCCACACGATCGATCAAGACGGTATCACTCTCTTATTCTCAATCCCTTCCAATCCATTACAAGACTGACTTCTGTCTCACTCTCTCACGTACTCTACCTCTTTCTTCATCTCTCATTCATGGTTAAGTGTTAATAGGAGGGCTATGTTTTTAACATTCCTCTTAAATAATCGTCATTCATGTGTTCAAACTCCGCCATTTCATGAAGATAAAATTTATGTAGTCCAAATTCGTATTGTCGTTAGTTTATCAAATCCCATTTCTGTGTCTTCTCAGAAGTTTCCATAGTTTATTCTTAAACTTAAACTTTCAGATTGCTCAAGAAAACTGTGTATAATCTCATTTCTAATTTCCATGACATAGAATTTGAGCCAATATACTGTATTTTGTAATTTGCACGAATAAAGTGAATGAATTCGAATATTAACCACTCACTCTCACTCTTTCTCTTTGCTTAAATTTTCATCTCTTCTCCCTATCTCTTTGCTTTCTCCTATCATATATTTCAAACATTTTCTCTGCCTGCTTTTTCTCTCTTTCTATTATTTTCTATTTTTCTCATCAACCCTATCTATTTGTCTCACCTATATGCTATTTTTTCACCTTATCCTTTTTTCTCCCTCTCTCAACTCATTCTCACTAAAATTAGTCTCCAATTTTCACTCTCTCGCAATCACTCTCTCTCTCTTTCACTTTATCTCACTCTCTTTCTCTGTCACTCTTTCTCTATCACTATTTCTCTCTTCTTCTCTGTCTATCTTTTCCTTCTCTACGAGTTGGGCGGGAAACTTGCGGCCAATCGCGTAACATGAGTTTGAAGGTGATTATGAAGGAAGCTTTCAGCTCAGCTGTAACTGGATGCAATTAGAGTTACACGAGTGTTGTGTCATATAAAGTACTGATTTGAGGGGGATTCAACTCGAACCTTCATCTTGTTTCTTGTTCTTGAGAGGATACATTATAGGTGAAATGCAAACTAGAGCGATTCAGATAATTATGTTTTGTTGATTGTTGTATCCCTAGAACCACAGTAGGATATTACATACATACTGGTTCCTGTTCTGATAAACCGATAAAGCAGGCACTGTGCTCGAAATTTAGTAAATAAAACTTTATTTCATTGTTTCTCTACTTTCTCTACTCTGAATTGTTTCATTGTTCCTCTACTATTGTGGGTTAAGTGGAAGAGGGGGCTCTTGTGCCTCAACTTCACCCATAACACTATATGTAATGTACAAAGTGAAAAATAAAGACTAAAAGAAATAATAAAAAGTGAAAAAAATGTATCTATCTATCTGAATCAGGTTTTCTTGACATTAGCTGAACTTTACGTATTATAGTAGATATACTAAGCTCTAGTATACTGTATAGTTAGTCTATGGTATTATGCATTTTTGATTGGAAATTTTTAAAACAATGGATTAGATTGTTACTGCTGAGTAGTGGAATGGATAACCATCTTTATAATTACAATGCACATGATATGAAACAAAGAAACCAAGAACGACATATAATACTTACAGCAATACTAATAAAGAGTACTTATGAGATTGGGAGAGAATCAATATGATTGATTAATTAATCAATTATTATTCTATGTTCTGTACTTCTTGTTTATCTAGTTCTTTAGAGGCTCTATTCATTTCTTCAGTCCATGGTACTGTTGGAAATGAACCTTCCACTGTTCTACAAAACACCATGTCTTTTAAACAAAAACTAGAACATCTCTCTCTTACCGTTCATCATAAAATATGAACTATACACTGGTACCAATCAACAAGTCATTATGCCCTTATTAATTCTCCAATGATTATGTCTATTTCAAGAGTTGATTCCAACTAATTTGACTCGATAAGGTTGAAAATCAATAGTCTATAATGCACTAATTTTCAGAGAGTCCACGAATGGTCGTTTCGCAATTAATTTTCCGAGTCATTCATAATTCAACAGCATTTCCAGTAACGTAGCTGTGTTAAGTGACATGAAACGTATCTATCAACTATTCAAAACTAGAGACTAGCTGAACAATTGTGCTCTGCACTACCAAAATAGACACAAAATAACCGATGAACTATTTTCATTGCTGTATAATATTAAACCCATACAAAGTATCAGTCCTATTCCGATATTATTTCTCCGATCAATCGCCGTCACCAATTCTATTTAATGAGCTAATGATCAGTTAAATTAGCGCTAATACTGTTGGCTACTTACCTAGATGCCATCAAACATTGATCATAGCAAATACGATATATCTATTTCTAGTATTATTCCAGTTTAGGATAATCGCTTATTATTGAAACGAGTTATTTGAAGACGATTGGTGAGGTTAGAATGATGTTGAATTAAAATAGAAACTACGAGGAGAGAAATGGTTAATGGTTGATGAGAAAAGAAACTATTGATGGCCTGCTGAAGGCCACTTTACACGGCGGATTCATGATACGCAGTAGTGATACAAAAGTGCAAAATTGATACGAAATCGTACAGGAAGCTGCTTGACACTAGACATAGACAAAGTGAGGTTAGCTCATTTGACAATGCTGAGAATCAGGGAGGAATAACACTATTGGCTCTCTGAAACTTGGTGATTTACTATTATTTTATATTAATTAAACTCAAAAAATACCTATATTAAATTAAATTAAATTCCAAAAATGTTTAATCATTGAACATTGCTCAAACCATGAGCATTGCAAATGTTTCGTATCACCGAGATTTCGTTTCTCTATCTATTTTGAACTCTGTATCAGATATACGGATGGGTCTTGACTCATAAGTGAGTAATGTGGTAAGAAATACAATACTGTATCATGATAATAATTTGTTATACAATAGTAGATTGATTGAAAACGAACAGATTACATCAAATTAACCGGATATGTTGAGAATCAACTTATTGTGGTATATAGTTTTAATAAGTAAATAAATGCCAGAGTTACGAGAAAGGAGAATATCAAATTAAAAATTAGAAAATCTATTTGATCGATGTGTGTGGACAAGTTAATCATTGTAACGTCATATTGTTACAATGATTAACTATATAATGATATAATAATCATTCGTCGGTACAATTCATAAGATAAAAAGAAAAACCAAATGGTAATACTGTAGTGTAATTGAATTATAATGAACCCTTCGCCATTTATCAGAACATTGATAAAAGTTAGCCTACTTTGTTGGCACGAAGCCTAGACTTGGGCTGGCCCAAGACTTATATCGGAAAATAATACAGTATTTGGCAAAACTTTAACAATAAGTAACTCAATTTTGCATTCAACAGTTGGTGTTCATGACATGAAAATGATTTTGAGGGCTCCGTCCAATTTCCGATGATTATTCTAATATTGTGAATGGATTTATGGTTCTATTTCATTCCCTTATTAGACCAACCATTTAAGATTTTGAGTGATAGGTTCCTATTCACTAATTGACGTCCCTGCAACCCAGGTTTAACTGTCTATATTTTGTAAAATAATGAAGAAACCTAGAAAATACTGGAAGAAAGTTAACAGAACAATGAAGATCTCCAATCTAATAAGTTATACAGATTTAATACCGTGGAGTGGATTAGAGTAATAGATGCTCAAATTAGTAATTTTTCTATCAAATTAACGACTCAAATAATCTACGTCGATCCGCTAAACCCCATTTTCCGCCTGGGAAAATCATAACTTACAACTCAATTTCCACTGAGTTCATTCCGCAAATTTATTTCTTTATTGTTTTGCGGCGCACTCTTTGGGCTAGAAACTGGACCATTCTCACAAAAACTACTACAGTAAACAAACATAACCATCACATCGATCTAACGGTTCACCGCTTCTAATTGGGATGTCTTAATAGGCTAGCCGAAGATCTCTCTGGAAAGCCAATAAAGTTCTGCAACTATTTGGGAGAGCGAAGAACCCCTTACCTCTTACACCCCCTCGATGAAGGGGGGTATGTCGTGGGGGGGGGGCACAATCATAGTGTGTTTACACGCTTAACTAGTTGCTGCAATCCGTTCCGGTGAGACTTTCACGACATTTTACTGACTTAGTTGGGTCCGATCTTTGTTCTATTTTTATTTTTATTTTCATCGCTGATAATCCGGGCATAGCTGTGTGAGTTACTGCAATCATTGCGGGGCAGGCGGTCATAAAGCATTGAGGGCTGCTTTTGTTCTCCCACCAGCATCTGAATCGGTTTCGGTTGCTTTCCTAATGGAAATAGATCAGATGTACTATCAATTTTTGAGCTGGTCAACTCAGTAAATATGGTATCATCGACAATCATGACCAGCACTATCGTAGTTCATTTGCTTATATTCTTGTATGTATCTTTAGTATCATAGCATAGCATTCTACAATCAACATCCCGATTCCTATACCAGTAAGTATGGTACAATTAGTAAACTCCATAGCTCAATGAAACTCATTGAAACTTTGAAAGTAGCTTAAAATCTTATGGAGTTGAGTTATGAAGTTATGAGTTATGAGTTATTCCTTCAATAGAAGGGAGCTATGATCATAGCCACCTTCAATATAAGCCCCCACCTTCTACGAGTTATTAAAGGGGGCTATGATAATGTGCATCATGTCGACGATGATTGCCATTCTTCATTTATTTGTATGACAAGGTCTATTCATAACTCAACTCCATAAGATTTTAAGCTACTTTCAAAGTTTCATTAGGCTATGGAGTTTACTAATTGTACCATAATTAATGGTATAGGAATCGGGATGTTGATTGTAAAATGATTGTGATGTATCTTCATGGAATGGAATGTTTGACATAAATGTCCATTCTTGGAGAGGGATATTCAAGGACATCCATATCGTTGATACATTCGACTGAGAATTGGATAAATAATTTTTTACGGAATTTTAATAATATGGAATTTTATTTTTAATTTTAATTTTATGGAATTCTGATATACATGATTGTGAAATGGATTATGCATTTATGATGTGGAAGTTACATAACCTATATGTTCCACTACTGAATTATAAGTGTCAGAAATTATTATGCATAATTTTTTCATGCATATTATCAATTTAATTTTTTCATGAAAAAATAGGCTATGATGTAAAATTCATAAAATCAATTCCTTAGAATGAATTATAATGATGGGAAAGATTTTATAAATGAAATTAAGAGTGGATGGTAGTGGACGGAAAACTGCCAAACTGCAAAATCAAGCCCCATGAGAACAATGTAATTTTTATCAATCTCTTGGAGCAGATAGAGCCTCTATTTATGGACAGAATTTTACGTTCTTTATGTCATTGGAAACAGAATTTAATTCTCCAGGGGCGTAACTTTTTACTTTTTTCATTTCAAGTTTAGTTCAATAATTAGAGTTCAATATTTTTTTTGTTAATTAATTATACAATAATTATTAAAATAAACTTTAAATCAAAAAAGTAAAAAGTTACGCCCCTGGAGAATTGAATTCTCTTTCCAATGACATAAAGAACGTGAAATTCTGTCCATAAATAGAGGCTCTATCTGTTCCAAGAGATTGATAAAAATTACATTGTTCTTATGGGGCTTGACTTTGCCATTCAGCAGTACTGCCCACTATTAATCATTAATTTAAATAATAATTGAATAAGAGAATTAAGAATCTAACCAAAGGTAAAGAAATGCATTAAGAAGATACATAGTTGTAATATATGGCGAGTATTGAATATGTATACATTTGTATATCCGGTTACATAGTAGAAGCGAAAAGTATTTGAAGTTGATGAGAAGAAAGGTAGAAAAGAATACAACAACGGAAGTGATCGAAGGCAAGTGGGAAAGAGAGAGAGGTAAAACAAGAACCATGAGAGGGAGAAATAGCAATCTGAGACAGCCAATAGAGGAGAAACAAACGGTCACGGGCTCCAATCACATAAGACAGATGTGCGCATTTTCCTCCCACGTGACCTGCGTTTTCCGGCCTCAGTTTTCCCGCAGCTGCTTGTGCGTTCTTAGGCGGATGGCCTCCACTCATGCGAGACCACATTACACCGAAGAGGATCTCAGTGTAGAGAATCTATTATTAGAGTGGAAGATCTTAGTATTATAGAGAGAGAGAGAGAGAGAGATCTTATTAGACAGACTTATTAATCTATGATTACACTCACCTCTATACCTCATTCACAATAACTTGAGACGAAACATGATATCACAAAGTCCCGACCAAACAATTGTAGACACATACACACACTTATGCGTTATGCACTGCCAATGCTTTCCTAAATCGTGTATTGGTTATGGTTTGTCCTGATAAATGTGGCCATCTGTATTCATTCGCACTCATACTTAAAAATTGTGTTTACTTTTGTTTATGACGTTGTTGTATGTTGGCTTGGTCATTGAATAAATAAATAAGTATAGTAAAGTATACAGTATTATATACTTTGAATAGGGTACGGAACGATATGGTAATGGAATAATGAAAACCAATAGAATTATCACGGTTTTTTGAACATACAGTTTGAAATAATTCTACAACTCACTTTCAATAACTGAGAATCTAGATCGAAAGAATGAAGAAGGGTGGCTCTCGTTGGGGTAAGCGATACTGGTTTGATAACCAAGAGGACCCAAATTCGATTCATGACAAGGTAACGATTCTTTGCACAATAACATAATATATACTTCCGCCCCGTCTTTTGGAGGAGACCATAAGCCGTCGGTCCCGACTACCAGAAAAGTAGTATAGTCATCTCTCATCATCATCCTTTTCATGCGGGCATCACCATCTTATCACTCATCTCATTAACCACGTACAAGCCTGAGAGCTCATGTGGGCATCAACCTCAGCAACAAAACAAACTATACAAAACCTGTTCAGACTGCACTCCTGTAATTGAAACTTTAGTGCCCGGTTTTTCCAAACACATTCAAATTTTAGGGACCCTACACTTTACTACATTTCCTATACTAATCATAGAAAATATCAGCTGTTCATCATAATTTGAGGATCCCTCAACTTTGAGTGTGCTTGGAAAAACCGGGCACAGGACTCTTTTGTACAATATTTTTCGTTCAAATGTAGCGATAATATTTGAACTTGAATAGGCTATGAAGGATATCTTTGGGTATGCTGTTTGAATTAGATTTCATATTGTTTTGTTTTGTTCCATTTAGTATGGGAGCAATGTACTTATGAGTTTGACCGATAAATATGTAACATATCATTGTGCCAAACATGTATCATACAAATCTTGAATCTTATCTGTAAATGGAGATAAGATATTTTTAAAATGTCTGACTCTATGAGTACACTCAACAGTAGCTACTGTTAGTAGGTGCTGCTAACCTTAATATTACTTCTTTATTTTAATGACGTGGCGAAGTTTGGACAGTAATGTCCACTCTACCACTCAATCACGCTGATAGGAATCGCATCATTGTCAGTCCTGTAATTTAATTTTTTCTCAGTTTTTTCACCTAGTCCCACGCTGTTTCCTTTCACTTTTTTTAAGTACAGTACTGCATACTGACTGATAATTTGTGGAACAGTTACGTATCCTGTGTGCATCATCACACTTAAACAATATAAGTCGGCCCAATTGCTGAAGTCGAACGCGATAACGGTCAGCACAGAGCAGAAAGTTCAATGGAGTGGCACTCGAATTATTTATTGAGGACCACAGACGTGTGACGTGGTGGAGTGTGCTGTGACAATCGAAGGAGAAGTAAAAACAGAAAGAAGGAGAAGAAAATTAAGGAGAATGAGAAGAAGGTAGTTGACAACTTTCCAAAAGAAAACAAATGTTATTGTGTTTGGGGAAAAGGCAAAATCATTGCAGGATGTTGATTGAGTTATTCTGTTGGGTTTTTTGTTGTTTTTTCGATGCGAAGAAGTGTGATTTGGTTGTGAACTCACGCGATGCTGCCTTGCCTCGTAACTGTCTGGCTTTCTCTGCCTGCCTGCCACCCACATCTTAGTCAATTTAACTAAGTAATTGGGTAATCCGATAAACGAACTGTTTGGATGGTTTGTTGTTAGTTTTGGATAAGAGATTGTCTCATGAGAGATGGACGGATTATGTAAAAGTTTCAGAATACACAGACCTTTCCAACTGGTACTGGCAGTTTGAAGATGGGAGTAATACAGCTGATGCCAAAAATTGTTGTGGTTTCGTCTGCTCCTTGTGCGCTCAAACAGGCAAACAGCTAGTGTTATCAATTATTAGAGTTGTCTTTGAAATTGAAAAAGACAGTGGATGCTTCACATTAGTAGGGAACATCATTGTGCTTCACACAAGATACAGACAAAACCGCCTAACTCTTTGGCATCAGCCAAAGTATTACACAACTTTAAGACAGAGTTGCACCCATCGATACTCGATAATTATGGAAGAATCATAAATCTATTCAACTTTCCCAAGGTACCAAGTGTTTGTTTTATAGAATTAAAGAGTTTCTGTGAAATATAAAAGAAGCTATTCCTCACTGGACATCGAAAAACTTCGTCCTTGTCCTGAATCACTTGTTATAATTACTTGAATCATTTGGTATTATAATTCTCAATAGAAATTAAATATTCAACCACTCATTTATATCCAACCAGTCATAATTAGTGAACATATTTCGAAAAATATTGATCTGCTTTTGATATGGCTGCGTTAATTTTCATACAGGTATAAACTTATTCATCAAATTTGTTCCAACTTGCTCATAGGGGGAGAATTAACAATAGGAAATTTATCATAACTGAATCAATAATTATCAATAGTCCATGTGAATCTGATGTTATAAGTTTTTATGATGCAGTTGATATTAAGCAAATATCCATTCCAATGAGGCTTTAAATTTATTGACTAAGTAATTTTAGAATGGTTACATAAAGAAACAAGGAGATCATGGTCCTGTTCCAAAATAAACGGTAGAATTTACACCATTATTGTGTTTCATTTCACTAGGCTATAGGCTAAATTATCAATATTCATTCAAAGATGATTCATCTACATTATTCAGATATGCATTAGTGAAGTTATATTTTCCTCAAGAAAATATTCTTCTAGAATCTTATCGGCAAATTCTACAAGAATGACATTCCAGCCAAGGCTTCTCTAATAAAGCCAACTTGACAACTGCTCAGCAGCACAAGGACACCAAATTGATTCTTGTTTTTTCCCCGGATGAAACAAGAATTATGTCAGAGCGCTGGCTGGCTCACAATATTTATTATGCCGCTGGTCCTAAATGTCGTTAGTTGGACAGGAAGGGTGGAGGGTGGAAGGGCCGAGAAAGCAGCTCCGATGGATAATTATTATTCCTGGAGGAAGTCAAACCTTGAGGCCAAATTTAAGTCCTCCATCTGAATTTAAATGAAGATCGGCGGTGGTGGCCCAAGAGAAACAGAGAGAGAAGGAGGAGGTGTATATGTGTGCGTGCGTGTTGGTTTGCTCTCTGTGGGGTGGGGGGAAGGTTTATAAGTAAGGTTAGTAGGGGAGGGGAAGGGATGGATGGTTTTGAGAAGACGATGGAAGCAGTGTTGGATGATCTCAGCGGACGCAAGTAAGTCCTTGCCCCTGGAGACTAACGGAAGGGGGGAAGTACTTGGAGGAGCTAAGGAGGTTTCGAGGGGGTTTAAGAGATGGTGGTGGTACCCCTTCATGTGATGGGGTGGGGATGGGAAAGAACTCCTTGGCAAACACAGCCGAGCCGTTCCGTTTCGTCTTGTCCGTCCGTCGTATATATACCGACCACACACTTCTCTCATTTCCCTCTGACTGTTGTTTATCGATTCCTGACGGACCACCTTGAGCAGCAGATGAAGATGCTGGGGATGATGTAAAGTAGCGGAGGGTGGGGTACGGGGGGGCAGTCATCTCGCGAAATGTATTAATTGGTCCGGGCCGAGTTGAGAGTCCAGTTCGTGACGGAGGGGGGAGAGACGACGGTAAGAAGCTCGAGAAGGAAACTCCTTTCCACCTCCCCCCACCACTACTTTTCCGAGAAACAAGTGACGCATAACAACTAAACAAGAGATTCCTCCCCTCCCCCCCCACACCTATTCCAATTCCACCCCTATTCAACACTGTACCGGCCGGCCGGACCCAAGACATTGTAATATGCATTCTAGGCTCGCTGAGCCCTTCTTGACCCGTCGAGTGGCCAGCCCTTCCCCCCAAACCCAAGAACAACCCTGGATCCCTGTCATCTCGACTGACCTACCCCCCTTCCAATTTCTCCACCACCATCTTCGAGAGCCTGGAACGATAGGGGTTAGAGATGAGAGATGCTAAGAACAAAAACCACCCCAACATCCTCCTCTTCCTAGCACGCATTTGATTAGAGAGGGTTGGGGGTGCAAAGGAATCGACCACATCGCGAAAACTTGTTAGGTTGGTGGTGGCGATCGGCTGTGGCGTTGTCTTGAAAGGCGGTGCCCGTCGAAGCCAGCCAACAACAGCCAGCGGAGGGTGGTCAGCAGCTCAGCTGGTTCTATACATAATTCACTCTTGCTCTCTCACCTATTCAAGATTTCAGGTGGAATGATTCGCAGTGGAACAGCCCAGTTCGAATACATCAAATTTGAATTATAATCACCTAAGATAGGTTACTGTGATTTCAATGGTTTTTAACATACATTAATAGTAGCACTGGATTAAAAGAACACATCACTATGTGATAAGTATGAGAAAAGTTTTCAAGTGAAATGATTTGTAGTTGCAGTTAAATAGTACTGCCTGAAATGGATGAAGTTTGAATGTTTGAAGTTTTAATCAATCGTAATCACTAAGAAATAAGTATGAAAAAAGTTTAAAAGATGGCCTCTTTCTCTTCTTGACACACATTGTACAAGATTCAATTATTTATTTCACTTTCAAACAGAATCTGATCCCCGGCTACCACAACAATTTCCCAACATGGAAAATTATGATTATGTCGGCTGTGGAACTTCTTCGGAACACAAAATGAGCCATACGAAATAATAATAAAAAAAATCCCCGGCTTTGAATCGAACCCTGAAGCTCAAGTTATCAAAAAGCAGATTTCGAGTAAGTTCTCAAAATCAAGAAATCTAATATAAAACTGACAAAAAAGTGGAATAAGTTTTGTGGAAGGATTATTCAGTACTTAGCCTGATTGTAAACTCTTGATCTTTGTCAAAACAGAGAAATTCTTCCTACTATTTCATTCATTATGTGAAATATGTGTATAATTCAATGATCATAACCTTTATTCTCAATACTCAACTGATTTGGGAAAAAGAGACGTTTTAATCTTTGTCAGTGCTTCAATATCATTGTATTTTGATCTCATGAATGAATAAATCATGTTTCAAACTCATGAAATTGAACTATTGGGAATCATTTTCAATATAATAAACACCTTTTTATCTTGATAAGTTTACCTAATTCAGACATTTCTTATTCAATTTCATTTTGTATTATCGTAATCTGGGATTTTAGTCTATTAATAAATTTGAATGTAGTAAATCTTCATCCTTCTGCTTCTCCTATTTCTTCTCCTTACTCCTCCTACTCCTCCTCCTCCTCCTCTTCCTCCTCCTCCTCCTCCTCCTCCTCCTCCTTCTTCTTCTCCTCCTCCTCCTCCACCTCCTCCTTTTCTCACTCAAGAGGCCATCGATAGGCTTCCAGCGTACAGAAGAGACAGACGAAACACAACATAAAAGACAGTTTATTTCCTTAATTCCAGACAGATGAAACACAAAAAAATGTATTTTTTTTCTCCCTTTCTTCCTGTGTTTCGTCTCAAACAGCATGAAGACAGGAAGCGCACAGCGAGAGAAAAAAATATTAATAATGGCGGCAATTGCCGATTGCAACTATTTGAGGCCGGATGTTTTACTGCTATAGTTCGCAAACTGAGAAGACACGCTGTCTCATACACTTCACATTGTAACGACGGTTCTTCTTTTGTTTTAGGCCGGATGTATCACTGTCATGGTTCGCGCAAGGTGAGAAGACACGCCGTTTAATATAATCTATATTGTAAGTAAGGGTCTTCTCCTGCCAATCGCACTCTCACACTTCAATACCCAATAATTCTGCAAATTTTTAAGCTAGACTGTCAGCAGCAGGGGCCAATAATTGAGTAGGTTGACGTATGCCTATTATTATTTCTCAGCTCTGTCAGTACAGTCTGAAAGAGCGATACGATTTGCTGAGGATGCTTTAGACTCAAGGATTATAGAATAAGTAGATTCTAATTATTATTATCAAATAAAAAGACAAGGACTGTATTGTCAAACCACCGATTTGAATCGCCATATTGTATCGTTTGAATTAACCGCTAATCAGGGAGGGGCTTGGCTTGGCCAATGGCAGACGTTCACTGTGATTGGTTCAAGCAGCTTCCATTACCGATGCTCAACCGTTAGTAGGTGAATATAAACACTGTGAATAGATTAATTACTGCTGCTCTTGACTTTTAGTTTACCAGAGACACTGGCGGCTCGTACCCACGAAACTGGTGAAGTACCCGTAAAGTACCCGTATCTTTTACTGTACAGCACTTCGCCTATTTCGTAGGCACGAGCCGCCAGTGACCAGAGATTGATAATGATGTGCGAACTAGAACCGGTAAAAATCTGTGATTTGACAATATTTTATTTTTTCATTCAATTTGGATAACTACTACAATATCAACTACAAAACTACTCAACAATTTGGATTATTATTGTAGTATTAGATAAACTATGCCATATTATTCACTGATCGATTGAGTTTGAATTAATTTTATCACCTTATGCATGGAAAATGACACGATTGATAAACAAAAATAATTATGTTCATCTATTTCGCTTTCCTTAACGAACTGCTAGTTGATATTTCACTTTCCAACTACCTAACTTTTGACAACAATTTTCACATTTCAACTATCTAATCTTTGACAGCAATTTGACTTGCAATTACTGTATATTATCTTCTATTTTATTCGATTCCTACTCAATTTTTTTCAATGAGATTTTTAATCCACTAAATTATTAGTTTAAATGATTCATGATATGATCAATCACTTTATTGTCACTGAAAAGAATGAATCACCTAAGAGAATGGATTCAAATACTCCATCCTCTTTTAAGGGAATAAATAATTTCTTCAATCTCAATGTTATAAAATAATATAACCTTCAGTATTGTTTCAAGTTCATCTCCACAACAAGGTTACAGAGGGAAGTATTCCATCATTGGTATATGGTAATTATGTAGCTGATTATATGCTATTTTAATGACATCTTTTTATGACTTATTGCCCCATATCTATCAATAGAGCTTTGAAATTAATTGATGTTGTTCGAAGGAAATAAATAGGATATTTCTACTAATTATACGAAAAAACGTCAGTATAATGATGAATCTCATAAGAAACTTCTTTTGCAAGCATGGAAAAACGATAAAATCCTACTTTCAATATGCTCGCGCCTTGCAAATTGAACACTATTTTATAGTTTCAGAGAACAAAGCTTCATATAACCTCCGTAATGAGGAAGCATAATATTACAAGTTCTTATCATAATATCATACTCTGTGACCTGAGTGAAGAAATAATTACTACTAATAAAATTGTTATTCTATAAATCATTTCTATGACTTTTAAGTACCCCATTGAGGCATGATATCACTTATTACTGACTAAAATGTATCGTAGAGTCAAGGTTCATAGCTTGATGTATGGTGAAGCGTGGAAAGAATATGATGAGTCACTTTATGACGAAGTAACTCTTTATTAAATTATACTGAATGCTTCGTGGAAGCTTCAAGGAAATTTCAGGGTATCAGGTGATAGTGGTAGGCAGAGTATGGGGTATGGGGTAGGCTGAGTATTGATAGATCCGTCAACTTGACTGGAGTTGATTCTTGAAGACTAATATTCACACGTGTTGAATAAAATTCAATCTTTTACAGTTGAAATAATTTGTACCTTGTTTTTGTTTAGATTCCATTTTTAACCTTATGTAAGGAGAGACTGTGACCCTCTTTCAGTGTGACCCACTGTAAGCTGCTCTATTAATAATATAAGCTACTACCACTGGCGGATCGTGCCCACAAAATAGGTGAAGTGCTGTACAGTGAAAGATACGGGCACTTCACCTGTTTCATGGGCACGAGCCGCCAGTGGCTACTACTACTTCAATCCTACTCAATCGACTGTTTTTCAACCTGTATTTGTAAATTTTATACTAGTGAATGAATTATTTCTGATTCTCTGGTATGTTCAATATTGATCAATTAATCTAGTTTCGCAAGTTTCACATTCTGAAAATTGAGACTAATAACTCATAATTTGAATAAAGGTATTTAACGAGAAAATAACAAGCCACGTTCAATTTGAATATTTTCCTCCCACAAAGCCCCAAGCCTAACACAAAGCGGAGATAAGAATGCTGAATAGATAAGCAGATATTTGATGCAATACAACTTGTTGATTTGCATAAATCGACGTGGGATAGTCAAACTACTATGATGCATACCGTCCGATAGAAAAATAATGCCGGTTACATAACCGTTTAATTCAGATCATAACTTCGCTGTGTAACAACATTTCATTATTGTAAACGTTGGGAAACATTGTTGGATTTTTCTGTGCTGTAAGCATTGAAAGGTCGTAACGTAAGTAGCATCGAATTATCGGGTTACATGGGGGGAAAGGATATTGGGGGTGGTTGATTGATGGTGGGGGGGGTGACGTCTCCCCTGACAGACGGACATTGATTGGAGCGCTCTCTGACCGGGTCACGATCCACAGTGGGAATCTGCAACAGCAACATGTTGCAACATGACAGCATGCACTTCTAGTCTGTACAAGCGAAGGAGACATTCCGGCAAGATGGGAAAATAACTCCAGCACTGTCAATATTGATTCAAAAATTATAAATTTGGTCTCAAATTGTAGGAAACAATCTAATCTACAATTTTTCAACTAATATTGACCGAGCTGGAGTCATTTCCCCATCTTGACAGAAGTATTGTCTGCTCGACCAGACTATACAACAATCCAAGTTGAACTATTATCGATGGCGAAATTTTTTGTCCAGCAAGAGTTTTCAGTTAGACATCTCAATGAATAATTATTCTTGTTGTCATGATGGTGACATGAGGTATGAGTTTCAGGTGATGGACTATAGCAACTACAGCTATAGGTATTGATTAATACTGTACAATAAGTACACAAATGAGATAATTTGAAAGATTTGCGGCTATAATATTTTAAAATCACATTACTGTCAATCGCATTATTTATGTAATGAAATATTCTGGGAAATAATATATATTTTTTCAATATTATCATCGAAAAAATTATTTGAAGATGAAGGCTTTTATATGTGATTGAAGACACAGTGTTAGGTGAGATGTTGTGATAGTTGATAGCTTTTATATGTCTCATGGTAAATTCTATTTGTATTCTGGATTTTTTCTCAGATTTTCAGTACAGTACTAGAAAGTAACTATACTAGAAAAAACTATATGGGAGTGAATGGAATACATCTTGAGACTAAGGAAAAGTAGATTTTTAGAAATAATGGAGGAGAGACAATGTTATAGCTGAAAGATAATAATACTGTATTATTGGTACGAGTAATACACAATAGATCACGAATGTGACAGAATTTCATATTTTTGTTGAACTACCTGTAAGGTTGGATATATTATACAAAGTCAATATTTCTTATTAACATCGAATTCTAACTACAGTATTCTCTTCCATTTCTAATTTTTGTGCTCTAAATTTTTAGTGAAAATTCAATATTTTCGGCTGTGGTGTAGTGATTTCGTGAAGTGCTTCAGTTTTAGTGGTCAACAATGTTTTGAAATCAAAAATTATGTTTTCAAATGAACTTTTTGAAAGAACTTTAACTCATGTCTCCATCTGTGATAAATGAGGTTATCTGGCGAAGTGGAACAACCCTTGGGTCTCCCCACTTTTAAAAGCCATACGCTAAATAAAAATAATTCCATTGATGTATCTAAGGAACCCCAAATCAATCAACCTCCGCAGGTCAGACGTTGCAATGGATTTATCTATTCATATTTGAAGTTTCAAACACATTATTTTTCCAGTACAATTTCTAGCCGTGAATCAAAGGTGAAACCCGTGGCTGTCGAGGCTGCAAGTATTGATGACTTTTTCCGACTTGGGCGAAGAAGAGAAAGCACACGAATTGCAGAGGTTTTTTCTCGAAAAGCAATAAGTTAAATAAGGCAGGGAGTATAAACAAACAAACAGACAGAACCGTTCCAGAGATGAAGAACTGAGCTGAATGTCTTCGCGCAAAACTGCCCAATAAACGTACTCTTTTTTCCACTTGGTTTATGATGGAAAAATAGGTATACAAAGGGTATATGAAAGGTTTAAATAGGTATATAAATGTATATAGAAGGTACACAGCCATAAAAGTATCGGTTCCAGACGAATGGCTAAGCATGCTCTGTGATCTAGTTGTTAATCGTTCAGTTGTTCTGAGCGTACTCGTATTATGTCTTTCCTTTTATCCTTTCAAAATAGATCCCGTATTTCCTTCCATGATGGTCAATCACCGGATTGGAGCTCAACTGAAATGAGTTAGAACCTGATGGAAAATGCCAACTGAAATTGTCAACGGGCTCCGGTATATGAAATTGTCTTTTCTGAGAAAGAGTGCATTTGTACTCGAGTGCTTTTGTACTCTTTGTACTATTAGTAGGCTACTCTTTGTACTCTTAGTAGTCTTAGAACCTTTGTACTTTGAGTTACCTATTGGACAGCAAAAATACTATACAGAGGGTATTGAGAAAAAAGAACAGAGATAATTCCCCTAAAACGTTCTCTTCTCCAAAACTTGGTAGGAAAAATTAATATTCAATAGGAAATTAGCATGATAAGATTGTTCTTGGTTTACAGAATTAGCCTAATATGATTATAAATAAGTGATTTGAAAATAAAACTGTAAACTTAGGGCTATTTAAAATACTTGATAAATAAAATGAAAAAATCAAATATCATTTTTAAAACTCTAAAAGTATTATTTTTCACATACATGTTTCGAGCTTAAGCCCATTTTCAATGTGTCTAGAATAATACCTTTAAACTTTTGAAAAAGGGTATTTGATATTTTCATTTTATTTATCAATAAGTGATTTGATATGAGTTAAACCTGGGAAATGCGTATTACCATATTACTCTATTGAATATTACTGATAAATTTTATTTCTAAGGGAAAAAATTATCATAAAATTATAAATGATCATGGATAAACAGTAGACAAGCTCCAAGCAAGAACATAATAGAAACAAGTGATATCACTGAATTTATAATATTTAAACAAATGTATATTCATTTACCAATACTCTGTTACACCCAAAATCACAACTGAAGATTTCAATTTTCACGTGTTTTTCTCCTTTCCTCCACTCAAGACTTTTGCATCGAAAAGTTTTGACTTTTATTAAAAACTAGTAGAAGTTTCTTAAAAACTATAGAAGTTTCTTAACTAATATACCATGTCAATATGATCGCCCTGATCAGCGTGAGGTGTGCGTTCGCACAGGGCGCCACGGCCAAGGGGGCGCCACGGTGGCTGATGTAAAACGGGAATTTTAAAAATTTCAATTGGTCTATAAGAATAATTTTATCTCCATTCGAGGAAAAACTTATTTTACCTAGAACTTGAATCCAGAAGAAATTATTTCCTCTGCATAAACCTCCATCATAATGAATTGAATCAATTGAAAAACCACGATCAATGTATGAAGCAAGCCAGGAAACGCCCCTCTCAAATTTAATTCTATTGTTGGCTGACAACCACCTCACACTCTGTCGACTAATCACAAGCCAGTTCCAGATAAAAACTTCTCCCTAATATTTTTACCGAATTGTTGTAGTTTTCAATTTTTTCTGGCAAGAGGTCGGTATCAGATCATGAATAGTTTAATAAGTTCTATTATATCATATCCATTGTATAAAAAATAGAATTGATGAGTATAATATGGGAGTGCGAAATCATATTTCCATCTCATTCCATACAGCATAAAACTATTGAAGTCTAGTACTGGCCTAAGTTACACAATAAAAGTAAAACTGAGTCTAAATTCTATGAATAAATTCTTCAAATACTAACTTGATAGAATCTTACCAGTCTGAATAGTCTACATGAATAAATATGCTAATTAAAATTAGACTATATTAGCACAAGATCGTCAATAGTAAATCAGCGTAATTTATTGTGTATGATACACCATCCATCATTTTCTTGCTAGCAGCCATTTTCTAAGCCAGAACTCACGAAACACTGCCAACCAATAAGAAAAGGGCAGGCGGGGCATAAAGGCGTGTCCAAGTGAAATCTGAAACATCACCCATCAACTGCTGCCATCTACTGATTGAAGTTGGGAACTTTTCTAACCGATGTTTTCGGCCATTTTGATTGTAGGCGGAGCTTGGAGGCGTTTCCAATGGAAATCGAAGCAAGTCACCCTATTGCTACTGCCATCTGCTGGCTGAATTCGAAACTATTTCAAATGTTATTCAAGAAAGTTGAGTAGAGCATTGAAAATGGCTGAAATCTTCAATTTGCTTGTTATTGAGTTTCCGATTTTTTGTTAAAACATCTTTATTTCCCGTAAAATAGAATATTTATGATGATTCCTAATATTTTTTAATTTATGATTCCCTTCCTCATTTGCTTTCAAGCAAACGAATAGAATAAATTAATCAATCATTAGAAAATTTAATATTTCAATGATCAAATACGTTTCAATGTGACAGTTTTGCTCAATTTAGATAGCCTTTTTATTTTCCATTAATTCCTGTAGGCTTTTGCTTATCACGTATCCATATCCCGTATCTTGTACATGAAAATACGGAACCATTCGTTGAGATACATTAAAATAAGCAAGTCCCTATAGCCTAATCCTTTTTGCCACATCGCATGCAACATTGAGATTCCTTATGAGAAAAATGTGAACATGCAATGCATCTAGAATCATGTTTGTCTTTGAATATATCATAATAATGTTGGATTGCATTCGTCTGGTAATGTCCCCCCACCAGCCAAAATCTTGCACAGGGCGCCAAGAAACCACGTGAGGGTCCTGAATTTGATTGTGTTTTATAGAATATTAGAATGGAAGGATGTATTACATTATCAATAGAAAAACTTACAGTGCACCAATCTCTCGTAAGTCCCGTTTCAGATACCAGAATATTTGTTTTTTTTTTTAATTCTACTAGAATAAACAGAGCTTGGCATACACGTAATGAGTCTCTACGCACATCATATCTTTGCCAAGCATCATTCCTTCAATATTTTTAAACTTATAAAGAAAACAAGAAACCGGACGTCCAGAAATCGTGATGCATGCAACTGGACTAACATTTCAATCAATTTAATCATTAAATAATTCAATTCCAAACAAATTTCCAAATTTCTAGCATCACTGGTGCGACATATCAAGTAGGCTTAGCCTATTTGTTCACTACATCAATTAATACCACGTCAATTACAAGTTTCCAGCTCACCATCACTTAACTACATGCAACATAACGGCCAATTATTCCCAAATTTTACCTCGGCAATTATTAAACTACAAATCTGCTCTGTCTGCAATACTCCACCTCTTACCCTCGAACACCCCTATTCCCAAAAATTCTCCCCCCCCCAAAAAACTCACTAAACATTCATTCCAACCTACAAATCTGCAAGATGGCACCTCCTATCCTGAAACCTCCTCCCCCCCCACCTCCCACTCGTGATAACCGCCCGTAAAGTAGGCAGTGCGGTTCTACAAACTTGTGTAGAAGAAAGTTGGCTCATTCGTCTTTCCAACTTTTCTAGTTTGCGGCGCGATATGTTAATTGAAGGGGAATGATGATGACGACTATTGCGAGTGAGAGGGTAGGAAATTTGTGTTTTGTATGGTGTGTTTGCGGGTGAGGGGTGGTTGGGGGATGGTTGAGGGTTGGTTGGGGGATGGTCGGGGGTTGGTTGGGGAGCGGTTGAGGGGCGGCAGTGATGCAATGTGTCGCGTGATGCCAGCGATTAGTGCGGAGGCAGTGCCAGGCGCCAACTACCCTTACATCACACGGCAGTCACTTAGCCGCAGCTCATAAGGAGAAATTCGGCAATCAACTACTGCTGCACTGGAATTAAGGCAACTCGCATGTGTCTACGGTTAGGTAGACGCGGTTGCAGATAAACAACGCTGGGTGTCGTTGAACTTCGACTATCATAAAGTGAAACTATTCTATCCTATTTTCGTAAAATGAAGATTTTTTGAAGGAATAGGAGAGGAGGGGAAGAAGGAATAGGAGATAAGGAGAAGAAGGAGTAGGAGGAGGAGAAGGAGGAGGAGGAGGAGAAGGAGGAGGAGGAGGAGGAGGAGGAGGAGGAGGAGGAGTAATTAATTCGAATTCGAATTAATTGTTATATTTGTAATATATGATTGAGTTCTACTCAACCAAGTCTCATGGTTCCTGTTCTCTGCTTGTTTCAAAAAGTTCTTCACTTATTAATTTCTGATATAGTCAGGCCAAGCAAAGAAGAGCCTCTGGCAAGATGGGAAAATGACTCCAGCTTGGTCAATATTGGATCAAAAATTATTGATTTGGTCTCAAATTGTAGATCTGAATATTTCCTGCAATGAAGACCAAATCAATAATTTTTGAACCAATATTGTCCGAGCTGGAGTAATTTTCCCATCTTGCCAGAGGCACTTCTTTGCTTGGCCGGACTATACCACTCATGATATCACAATAGCCTGTTGAATAGGCTATTCAACAAAAAAATTGAATAGATGAATTCATAGTTTTAGTTGAGATTGGTGCTGATTTATTAGATTTCTTACACAGTACAAATATTCCCTACCAGATCATAATACACTATTCACAAAATACAATTATTCAAATGATTATTTTAAATTTAAAATATTTGAGTTTCGGTATCTTATGTAGAAGCAGCACTCTGCATGACACTAGGTTGATGGCAAAATGTGTGATATTATATGAACATCATCATCATCATCTCGATCACCACATTCGTGATAAGGCGGCCACAAAAAGCAAGAACCGTCATCAACATCATCATTACCATCATCATCATCACCGACACCTCTCCAAGTCGTGACTCACTTTGATTATTGTTTTACTGGCTGACGTTGCTCCGTCAAATTAAGGCGCCAATTTCAAAAAAGAAACAAAACAGTGTCAGCTGGCGGTGTGTTAGATGAACTCAGTTTACACTGAAAATAGAAAAATAACCGTTATCACGTCTTACGTGAATTGAATTTTATAACAATCAATTTACTAACACCATCGATATCGGTCTGAACAAGAGTTCAGTTTTGTCAGTTTCACCCAGCGAGAATAGCATATAAATATAATATTTTTATATTCTATTCTCGCTGGTTTCCTCATGGAGTAACCAGATCTAATACAATCCTTTCACTCTTTGGTTTCACATGAGCCATTTCTCGATGTAAAACTGTTTGATGAAGCCTTTTTTTCATTACTACTAAATTCACACGGGCACATGTCACTCTATAGCACATCCTACGGTGCAATTGAAACACGGAATTGTATAGAGCAACGCATACTGGTCAGTTGATTTTTTATTCGCGGTGTTACATACAATCACGAGTTCCTATTGCATCTTGTGCCCGCGACTTGTAGTAATACAAACCTACCTTTCGGCAACTTTCACATCAGTCGGATCGCAATACAACAAAACATTTTACCTCAACCAGAGCAGGCACAGTGTACAAAAAGATTCAAGTTTCATCTGGTAGTCTCACCTATTTCAAAATAATGTTAAGCTAATTCTGGATCTTGCATCCACTGTTTTTCTGTATTGTATATATATATATATATATATATATATATATATATATATACGCATCATCATCTTTCGAAAATTCATTAAAAATTTTCTGGTCGAAGCTTATTTCATGAAAAAGAAGATTGAATGGTTGAAACACTTGATTCTTGAGAGCTTTCAATAGTTTACTAGTGGCTCTCCCCACCTTTGGGAGATTGTCGTTACTAAAGACAGTCAGTCGTTTCCCGTTTCTGGAGGAATAGAAATTGTTGCATTACACTCTAACTGATTAACTGCATGTTATTCAGAGGTGTTCTGCATCTTCACTTGGTTGTGAAGACTGGCTCATGGTTGAGAGGTTCGACGTGCTAACCACAGGTTACTTCTATCCTGGTTGATGATTATTCGCCTGCTGTATTTTCTGTCCGGGCTGGGAGGGCATTCTGGCGTGGTGGGGGTGGCTTCGGCTCGGTCGGTGTTGGTTTGGGGGCTGTGGGTTCTTTTGAGAATTTATTACTTGGAGTCGTTTTCGTGTCTTGCCGGAGTGTCTTCTTCGCTTGGATGGACTGTACAGTTTGGTGAATAAGAAACTGGCAACCAGCTGGTAGGCCTAGGCCCTTCATAGGGCTGTTGCGCCATTGACAAACAAACAAACAAACTAGTGGCTCTAGTAATCATTCTGAAAAATATTTTTTCTCAGTAATGAATTTATAACTATTTTAACAACTTTTTTAGAAATTGGAATTGGAAGAATTATTCTTATAATTATTATTATGTTGTTTAAGAAGTAATTAGATTCTTACACTAAATAACCTCCATATTCCCATTACCATTGAATTTTCACACACATCATTATCAGCTTATTCAAGTCATTAAAACTGTGTTAATGAACTACATAATTAAGCATACTGTATTTCATCACCCAAGACAGATTTGAAAGGAAAAATACATCAAAAGTGATTGAAAGCCGTAAGTTGAACTAACGGTTGCAAAGTGAATGGTTGTTAACTCTTACCAATAAGATGTGGGGAACTGTTATGATATTTTAAGATTTTATTCCAAATTGATAATTAGTATTTCCGTAATGGTAACAGCAATCGAAAGTTAGGTATGAGTCATTTCAAACACATCAATATAATACAATGAATATCAAATAATCGAGAATAGAAGCACGTTTCTCTAGATTGAATCTCTAGTCAGATCTATCTGGTCTTGGAAAAATTCGACTTTTCAAATGATAGTTCCACTGAAATAGTTTCTGAATTTACACTAATTAACCAGTTAATGATTCCTACAACGAGAATCCACAATGCATTTTAGTATAGTTTAATTAGTTTAGTTAGCTTATTAACAAGCTTAATTCAAAAAATTATGAATACTCTTGCATTCAATACTGACTACGATAATAATATTAGCAAATTAATTAGGATCTAATAATATAATAATAGTGACTATAATACCATTCAAACATTGACAGAGTTCACTGGCGGCTCGTGCCCACGAAACAGGTGAAGTGCTGTACAATAAAAGATACCTTTCACCTGTTCTGTGGGTACGAGCCGCAAGTGACAAAGTTACTTTAAGCCGCGAGTTACAAACCGCTGAAAAATAGTTGTCAATGTGAAGCAACTCTCAAAATAATATGAAAGCGGGTTTAATGGATGAGCATATACAGGGTATTTCAGGAGTAATGTGCAATACTTATCAGGCTGATTCCTTACACCAAGTAGACAAAAAAGTTCCATGGGACCATCCCCCCAAAACGCTTCGTTACTGAGATAACAATGGCGGAAAATTGATATTTTTCAAAATATATCAATTTTTCTAATTTTTTAGAGGCTTTAGTGAGGTTCTAAAATAAAAATTCCTATGTAAAATCAGCTGAGGAATTCAATAAAACCAGTTCCAAGTCTGTAACTTCAACGGTTATTGAGATAATTGAAAAAATATGCTAAAAAACGCTATTTTTCAACAATAAGGGTTATAACTGGATAAGGAATCATAAAATTGTATTTTTTATTAATGGAAGTTGAAGACAGCCGGATTCTAAAGAGAAAGTTAAATGGTGGCGATTGTGTAAATCTTACCCAAATCTCAGAAATAGCGATCAAAAATCGCAAAATCGCTACTAAACAAAAATTCATCATTTTTGTCAATTTTGCGATTTTTTATTGCCATTTCTGAGATTTGGGTAAGATTTACACAATCGCCGCCATTTAAGTTTTTCTTCAGAATCCGGCTCTCTTCAACTTCCATTAATAAATAATACAATTTTATGATTCCTTATCCAGTTATTACCCTTATTGTTGAAAAATGGCGTTTTTTAGCATATTTTTTCAATTATCTCAATAACCGTTAAAGTTACAAACTTGGAACTGGTTTCATTGAATTCCTCAGCTGATTTTACATTGGAATTGATTATATTAAACCCTCACTAGAGTCTCTAAAAAATTAGAAAAATTAATATATTTTGAAAAATCTCAATTTTCCGCCATTGTTATCTTGGTAACGAAGCGTTTTTGGGGGTTGGTCCCATGGAACTTTTTTGTCTACTTGGTGTAAGGAATCAGCCTGAGAAGTATTGCACATTCCTCCTAAAACACTCTGTATTAATATAGTTGATTAATATTAGTCATATATATCTACAATTTCCACATATACTAGGAACTAGGGCGATATAATAATATTATCTGATACGAGAGCTATTTTGCGTGAAGAACTATGTCATACCAAATAAGGTGGTTCACGTTTACTTCTCTATAAGTAACCAATAGTGAGTTATGATGTAAGCACACAAGGTACTGATTTATTCCTCATTTGACTCCTTGAATAAACTTCAAAAACTGAATGCAAACAGCGGAATAATTTATTGAAACACTGCGATTCCGCTAGACCAGTAGCTCCCATCCATCACAGAAGGTTCACCAGTGATGCGGACTCTTTAAATTACTACTGTACTACGAAGCGTGAACATGGCATAACTAAACGTATATACAGTATGAGAATTTAGTGGAGAGGTATATCTATAGTACCTGTCCAATTACAATATGGCTTGACTGTACTATAGTAAATAGTAGAATATAGTAGATTGATATAGATATAGCAGCAGGCAATTGCATTATGCAAAACTCATACTAAAATTGAGCTGCGCAACTGCAAGGTACTGTAATGTACAACAGACTTTATAAAACAGTCAGTGTTGTATAGTCTGTACAAGCAAAGAAGACATTCTGACAAGATGGGGAAATGTCTCTAGCTTGATCAATATTGGTTCAAAAATTATGAATTCGGTTTCAAATTGTAGGTCAGAATGTTTCCTATAATTTGTGATCAAATTTATAACTTTTGAACGGATATTCACCGAGCTGGAGTAATTTTCTCATCTTGCCAGAATGTCTTCTTTGCTTGAAGAGACTTTACATGCGATGCATGCCTAGCGATCTATACAGTAGCTACTGCTGCTTCAGTCTTCAGTCTTCACACATACACTCTCGGAGCGAGATTACTTTACATGCAAAACATACGGAGGCGCACACACACAAGCAGGGTAACAGCCACTTACATCAATTACTCGCAATCATGAAAACCACTCGCTTAAACAAACAGCCAACAGGACCAGTCTGGAGTGAGCACCATAGTCTGTCCAAGCAAAGAAGACATACCGGCAAAATGGGGAAATGTGTCCAGCTCGGTAAAATTTGCTTCAAAAGTTGAAAATTTGGTCTCAATTTTTAGAAAACATTCAGTTCTATAATTTGAGATTAAATTTATAATTTTTGAGCTAATATTGACCGAACTGAAGTCATTTCTCCATCTTGCAAGAATGTCTTCTTGCTTGTACAGACTATACAAATTACAGTCTGCAGCATCGCTTCATGTCCATTCACTTGGCTTCTTCTTCCTTCGTCATAGTTCTTCTAAAATGGAGTGTTCCTCATTTTTTTATTCTTTTGTTAATTCTTCTCTTTCCTCCACATCGAATTTTCTTCTAATTTGTTACCTTACCCAGAGACCTTGTTCTTCTTGTAATGGATTATCATGACAATTGAACTTAAAAATGATTCAAATCAATTAAAGTACCCTTTAAAAAAATTTCATAAGAATTATTTTTAATTAATACAGTAGCAATAAAAGAAAATAAGTATTGGATCATGACAATTGTGATGGTCAAAATTCAAACGTTTTATTCAAAGTTTTCAAAGTTATTCAATTTTTCATTTGGCGATTTCGCATTGGAGCTAGAATGTGTACTGAATCAAATTGGTTGACTTTTGTGAGTAAAAATCAATTTTTGATTAAAGTTTTCTAGCCTAACATAACCTACTTTTTGAACTGTTTGTATTTATAGGAAGAATATCAGTTTTGTGAGAAATCCTGTTCTACTCTCCACTATGAATTATTATTAAATTAATAAAAGAATATCATTCATTATTCTTGAATTCTTCTTTCACATTACTGTTTTACAGAATGACTTCCAATTTTAAGATTCCTCATTCACATTCTCTTCAATCACAATTTCCTGCATTTCTCGCATTATTGTTTCACTAGGTTTTCCCGAAACACTCTGATATGAATATTCCTGATTACAATGAAATTCAAGTTTAAATTATAATTTTATTAACAGATTGAAAATAAGAGGTTTGTTTTCACTCGAACTTTGTTTTCTCCAATATGCGACCATGTTCAAATCTTGAACATTTACAATATAAAATCAATCTTATTTAATATAATTTTGATTTGTAAGACATAATAGAATCGTCATTCGTACATGAGAAACCAAACTGAAGACGAACTGAGTACAAACTTCATATTGAATGACATTTCAGAAACCTAGATCATTAGAGTTACCTACATACATTAAGGTTGCCTGTAAATGAGGGTGATATTTGGGACTGGTTTCGCTAGTCTTCAAAGCATAAGTGAGATACTAATAATCAAAACTCAGATAAAATAATATCTACTATACAATACAATAGATTGTATAAAAAATTGTATGTTCGAAAATTAAATCAATAGCTTGTGCAGTACAGATCATCCTAGTTCGATTATCGGTGACTAGGGACACTGGCGGCTCGTACCCACGAAACAGGTGAAGTGTCCGTATCTTTTACTGTGCAGCACTTCACCTGTTTCGTGAACACGAGCCGCCAGTGCTAGGGAAGCGCATAGCTCTGAAAGGAGGTCCACGGTGTTATCAATCAACAGGCATTCTGTTCTACACACGATTTTGATCTGTGGGGGAATCGAAGCGTGCAGCCACAGCCACCCACTCACCTACACCCCCACTAACAGCCCCCCCAGCCCCCCAACAACCACCCAACACAAATGGCCATTAGCTCCTTATCTGTGTGTGAGTGTGGAGTCTGCAGTCTTAGTGCATGTGTGTGCATAGTCCGTCCAAGCAAAGAAGACATTCTAGCAAGTTGAGATAATGACTCCAGCTCGGTCAATATTAATTCAAAAATTATTAATTTAGTCTCAAATTGTATAAAACATTCTGATCTACGATTTCAGACCAAATTGATCATTTTTTAACCAATTTTGATCGAGCTGGAGTCATTTTCTCATCTTGCCAGTATGTCTTCTTTGCTTGGACACACTATGCAACATCTCTAAACAATGTCACGGAGCATTACCTCCGCAGTTGTGGAATTATTATTGTTGTTCATATTATCACGAGTGCTCATCGTTTATTCTTCACTACTTTTTGTCCCGTTTGCAGATTTTATCAGCCCTTGTATGAATTCACTCTCCACGTCGGTAAATGTTTTTTAATTGCAACAATTTGTTTCTAACAACACGGTTAATTTGCGTACAATGTACAGATTGATAATATCAATACCGCTCTTATTCTATTAGGACTAGGCAACGCATTATTCATTAAAAGTTGCCAATCATCTATCAATGAATTTAAGTGGAAGTTAATGGAATTCTGTGGAAATTTCTGAGAAAAATAAAATAACTCATGTCAATGAAATTAAGTGGAAGTTAATGAATTCTGAGTAAATTGCTGAGAATTATAGAATCACTCATGTTATAATTATTAGTAGGCTATTAGTAATTGTAATTTTTTTAAGTGGAATCTGTAATATAAGTTACATGATTTAACAGCTTGGTAGAGTAACCAGGACTGTAGAATAAATTGGTTGGGGAGCTTTTTAGGGCATGAGCCGGTTGCGCTCATTGAAATGCATTTTTTGATAAAGAGGATGATCGATTGATTGATTAGAGTACATAAAATCATTGGCTGTTCCCCCCTGAATAAATTGTAGGGAAAATGTTGGCAAAACTAATTGTTAGGTAGTTTTTAGCTTTTAGTGAACTATGCTTAAGTAAGTTAAGTTCTATTTTTAAAAATCTTTATTATTTCGATAGTTATCAAATATTATTAAGCTAGGATTGTATATTATAGTCATTAGAATCAATTGAATACAAAATCCTTAGAATGCATCCCATTTCTCAACTAAACAAATCAATTTATTTCAATCTTTGTAAATTATTAAAGTCGTTTTTCTGTAGAGTCGTTGGTTAAGTGTAAGACAGGACTTAGTCCTAACTTCGCCGTTTCATGTCTAGTAACGGAGTAGTCTTATTTTAGTATTTATATTAAAAAGTTGTATTTGCTATACATGAATAAAGTTATTCTATCTATCTATCTATCTAAAATATGAAAAGTCTTGGGTACTGTATACTTTAAAATACCCTCTGGGTTATTCAGAATATAATTTTCAATTTCAATCACCTATCAAAACTACAAAACTAGGAAAACGTCTGCTAGGAAAACGAAAAGGCTGCTTTTAGTAGAGTCACAACGAGCTACACGAAATTTTGTTGTTGAAGAAAATAATAATAAGGAAAGCGTTCCAATTTAAAATCGAATGTTAATAATTGATTTATTAAATCTGATGTAAAAAATTTGATTCCTCTCCCTACCTGATGAATTATATTGTTCAAAATTTGAATATCATATTCAAACTTATAATATTACTAGGAGTTTCTCAGTTATGATTTGATATTCGTTCGACCAGTATTCATCTGGATATTCGAAGACTCATCTAAATTCATAGCCACATGTTATGGCCACATGATATGGCATCACATTTTAATACATTCACTACTTGAAACAAGAGTAGTTATCCACTAAAAGTGTGAATCTGAGTTTTCTACCCAATCGGGATTAAATTATCTGCTGATGAATTGGGAAAGGTTGACTGTTAAGTGGATGCCAAGGTTAGCTTTTGAAAACTGTGAAAAACTTTAAAACTGTAAATATGAAAATGTGAATAATAAAACGAAATGTGTGGAAAATTTTGGATTCTTTAGAACATTGAATAACTGAGTCATCCAGATGCTTCATCAAGTCTCTAAAGCATCAAATAATTCTTAGTCATCCAGGAGCGAAATTCTTTATTTAGTATGCAAATTTGTTGAATGATCTCTATTATCATCAAATATTTGTTGAGATTTACAATTAAATTTGACATGGAAACAAAGGCAACTTGTGGCGATTTTCTCACTGTGACGCACAAGTCAGGAGAACAGAGAGGCAGCAAATGACGATCGACCATAAACCACTGGCGGCTCGTACCCACGAAACAGGTGAAGTGCCCGTATATTTTACTGTACGGCACCTCACCTGTTTCATGGGTACGAGCCGCCATTGCCATAAACTGACATAATTGCCCCCTATTATACACCAGGCTGGCCTCTACATTCTCTCCGAATGCCATAAAATCAGTTCATAAACTTCAGCAAACATAAATCGGATATGATTTCGTAATAGCCCTCTCCCCACCACTTTGTTAATAATTGTTTCCTCACCTGTGACTGATAGTAAATGAATTCCATTCTCCTTGGACTTCGTTACACGAGATTAATATTTTGAACACTTTAATGCTTGTAAATTACGTGAAACAAAACCATTACATGAACAAAAAATTGATCTTTGAAGTGAATACTGGCTCGCAAGCCATATTCCTGATTTATAAATTATGCCTGCAATATTGTCAAATTGGATTAACATTAATAAAAAGTGATTCTTTATGTTGTTTATTCCTCATCACAGAATGCAATAGTTTATTGATTCGAAATGTATCTTCAATCATACTTGATATTGTTCAAGCAAAGAAGATCATCTGGCAAGATGGGAGAATGACTAAGCTAGCTCGGTCAATATTGGTTCAAAAATTGTAAATGTTGTCTCAAATTGAAGGAAACAATTTGGTGTATAGTCTACTATTAGGAACACATTTATAATTCTTTAACAAATATTGACCAAGCTGGAGTCATTTTCCCATCTTGCCAGAGGGTCTTCTTTGCTTGGACAGACTATGTCATATTCAGATACGAGGTTATTACAAGAAGGTTGTTCCAAAACTGCATGATATTCAGCAACATGAAAAATAGGTGGGGAGAGTAGAATTTGACGTAGTTAAGATCAGAAATTCTAGTAAAGCGCGCATTCGCTAAAATTTCAAATGAAAAAGTAACATATATATTGTTGATCTGAAGCAAATCGGAACTTTAATAACCTTGATTCAGATGGACCTATAAATTTACGTTTGGTTTACTCTCTGCAAAGACAAATGTAATGCAATTGTAAAATTTCTAACAACCGTCAAATAATCTAGAAATGACAGCAAATATCAATCGGTTTGATACAAAGTCCAGGATCGCATCTCACGTTATGATACAGAGTACAGATTTGTATCTCACGATGTGATACAGCGTCCGCGTGCCGATATGCTGTGGGAATTCAGATAATTAATGGTCTACATGTGAGAGGTGGAGATCGTGTCTCAATAGACAATGCTCTCGATCTTCTAGGCAGCTCTCATGTCCAGATCGATATGATGAGTGATGCTGATCCGAGGGGGGATTATTTCTGGGGGGTGCTCCAGAGGGGGGTCAGAGATCGGTCGCCACGCATCACTGTGTAGCATAATTGCCACCGAGGGAATTATTCTTCTTCTTTATTTCTGCGTCTTCTTGTTCACGGATCTCTCAGATGCATGCAGATGTGTGTGAGTGTGTATGTTGGGCCAATCTTATCTCAGGTGGGAAAATGTAAGAGCTTTTATTAGTTTTTGATGCATTGTGAAGCGACTAGGATAAAATAGTTTTGAGTTCATTTATTGGAGAAGAAATGTACGAAATAAGATAATAAAAAACAGGCAATCGCCCAGAACTTCTTCAATTCCTGATTTACTCACATAATGATGTAATATTTCGAAATGACTATTTCAGTTGTAAAGATGAATTATCAGAATCACAATACATTGGCCAATCCCAATTCTTATAATACTGTATTAAATTGGAGATTATATTGATACTAATTAATAATGTTTTTGTGTTCAAGGTGGATTAGTGGATGCAGTGGATTAAATTAACTGGAGAGTAAACTACTGAGCTACGTTATTGACTCGAATGTAATTAGCCTAAAATGGAAGTTGAAGAATCAGTTATCCAGTTTTACATTTTTTATCACAGAAATAATGAAAATTGACAAGCTCCACGTTTAATTCAATAAACATTTCCTAACTGTAATTGTACATCCACTTATAAATTCTTATTCTATTTAATTTTCATTTTTGTCATGATATCAATATTGATATTCTCTATATTCTTGTGACCAACTACAGGAATCTAACGATGACTGGATGATTGTTGGTTTTCCGTTCTTGTTTTCAAAATAGAATGGTTCAATCTATATTTTGAAATACTATATTGCAATAATGTAATATTCCATACAAAATATTAGCCTCTACTACTGCTTTTACTATCAATTTAATTAATATTCTTATCCTGTTTCAGGTATACTTCCTGCCTTTCACTGGCATCTCTATCAAAACACAATTTTCCCAATTACCGCATTCAATCCAATTATATAGACCAGCTCACTCATCTCTCCCTAGCTGACCTTCCCCAACATGTTAGAGTTCGAGGAAGCTGAGAAGACACTCCAATACAATGTAAAATGTACTGTAACGGCGTGTCTTCTCAGCTAGCTCTATAGCTAGCATGTTACGAACATGTTATCCAATGAGAACAGCTGTTGCACGTACACCTCACAAGCTCCAATCAGATCACACGTAGCCATGTTGCATCAAATTGCCACTTAGCCACTAGGACATGATTCCAGATAACGTCAACGTGCCTCATTGTGAACTGGCACTAGTTGAATTTTAATATCGGACTACAGGAACTGTACAATCAGAATGATGAATGTCACTGCAGTTTAAAGCATACTGGAAATTGATTCCTACATGATCTTCAACATCACTTTCGAGATGTTGATATTTTTTAACCTTTTTCACATTGTCAAGACTTTTAGAGAGATAAATATTGGAGAACAACTACATGAATTTTTGAAGTATTCGAAGATAACAATTGAAGATTATTCTTGAATATAGCAATAGATGTCATCGCATACAATATATTTTCATCCTATTTTGAATATCAAGGACATGTTGGAGACTGCGTATTTGGGCAAATAATTAGGACCCCTCTTGTATCCGGATATTATTCCTGACAAACCCCCCATCACCGGTTAACTGTAAGCCACTGGTGAAGCTACTTCGACAATATTATAGTAGTGATTTTCTGCTTTGCAAGCATCAAAACGATGATGTTTTATTGATTCAGAATCTAGATGCCATCGGAAATTGAATGGCTTATATCATTTTCCAACTATCAAATTTTTAATACATAATACAGAACATACATTTTAAATGATTCCCAATAATTTCCCAACTTCTCCATGAGAACTAAGGCTGAGGCCGGCACTGCCGGTGGGTAGAGCTTGGAGGGTGGAGGGTAGTTGGTAAATCTATAGAACATACACACCATCCACAGTAATACATTGTATGAATGCTATGACGTCATACTGTTTTTTGAGGTTATGTTGTCCATATTTAAGAATTTCAAGATGACGGCTGAACACATACTACTATTCATACGATGTATTACTGTGGTTGGTGTGTATGTTCTATCTACCAACTACCCTCCACCCTCCACGCTCTTCCCACCGACAGTGCGGCCTCAGCCTTATGGTGAAGCTCTTCTTACGTTAGCTCATAGGCTTGTGAGTGGGTAATGAGATGGATGATGATAATAAGAGAGATCACAACTACTTCTTAGGTAGTCGGGACCAATACAAAAGACCGTATTTATGTGATTGTGCTGTGGTCAAAGATTAAAGGTCCCCGGTATAGACTCAAATTGATTATCTGATAATCAGACCAATAAAATCACTCTATACTTGAAAATGCATTACTTCAATCCATTAAACAGTAACTTCATTAATTCATTGCAATATAGGCCTATTCAGTATTTATTCTTCAATCCACAGTAATAAAATATTTTCTCATGGAATGAAAAGAAGTCAAAGTCTGAATTATAATAATCTCCGATTTCTTCCTCATTCCAAGATCTATCCCGCGTTGGAAAGAAGCAACCAACATTGCAGTCGTCAGTTAGTTGTAGTTAGCCCTGGCTGCAACCAACCTCTAATCGACAAAATTAACGCTCAAGTCGTGTGTCGCCAACCCAGCCAGCCACACTAAATTATCCGCCAGAAATTTTAATACAGCATTCTGTATGAAAATGTATTCTGTCGGAAATCTATTCTACATAAAAAATGAGCCGCAGTGTCACGCTTCTGAATGTATAAAGCTAATAATTAGATGCTGGTCGCCGGTCTCAGAGTCACAGTCACCACGAAATTGACGTGAAAAGATCGCGCTCGTCGAAACCCACACAACTAGTCTGCCCAAGCAAGGAAGACATTTTGGAAAGATACGAAAATGACTCCAGCTCGGTCAATATTGATTGAAAAATTATGAATTTTATCTCAAATCATAGACCAGAATGTTATCTACAATTTGAGACCAAATTTATAATTTTTTAACCAATATTGACCCAACTGGAGTCATTCTCCCATCTTGCTAGAATGTCTTCTTTTCTTGTACAGACTGTACGACAAATTTGCCGGTCGGTCGTGGATGAGTTTCAGTCAGTCATTTTCGCCACCGTTCAATTATTCACTGACGGTACACTAATTGAAGTTGTTGTTGTTGTTGTTTGTCATACTTTTCACAAGTGCCGCATTGTTTTAATAATGAATCTTATCAATTTGAAAAAAGCAGGCGAGAATTTTGGCGAGTCTACTATATAGGCGTAGTAGTTTCTAATTGCTAATGGAATACGGTAGGCGGTTGAAGAGAATTAATGTTGAACCAAAAACTCTATTACCGTATTTTTCAAGATTCTTGTTTTGTGGAATAAAAAGTAATGTTTTCGGAATAGCTTCGTTTCTAATAATTTTTGTTTGTAAATTTTCAACTTCGCTCCGTCATTAAAATAAATAAGTTATTCTATTCTATTTATTTGAATCTATCCTATCTATTTCAATCTATTCTATTCACATGATTCCTTGTGGAATTATTTGCATACTATATACTGGTAAACTAGTAGCATAGTTTAATTATAACTGTTGTAGTTATTTTCCACTGGGGAATGTTCCCATGAACATTTAATTATATCATGTACTCAACAGTACTATTCAGTATCTTATTCACAAATACTTGTAAGTTTATCAGGGAATATCAGAATTGGGTAAATTTTGATTATAGAAATTTACTAAAGATGAACTCCTTGAAAAAGATTATGGATTCGATGAAGTTACTTTTGGAATACAAGTGTAGGAATTCGGGTTGAATGAATAAATGGAACAAAATGAAGAGTATTAAGTGGAATTGATATTATTTCCAACATCTCAAACTTGATTTTCTCTTGAATAAAATTGTTCAGTAGGCTACAACCTGCTTCTAGTTTGTTAGTAAAAATTTTAAAAGTAATAGTTTTTGCTTGAAAGCTTGTTGGACTGATAGATTACATTTTTATTTGGATGGATTCAACTGTTTCATTCCAAATGACTGAATAAAGTCCATTATGATTATAATTTATTATAATTCAATCGATGGGATATAGAAATGTATAGTAGAATAAATCATTAATATTTCTCACCCATTTATATTTATTACTTGATCACAAAATGAAAATCAAATCTTCTACAAATTTCACATTAACAACTCATCAAACCCGTCTTTCCAACAACATACAATATTTTATCAAAAAACTTTTAGTTAAAAAAATAATTTAGGAGAAAAGAAGAATCCGAGTATGACAACTCATTTTTGGTGTATATTTCACGGCGATTACTGTTATTTAGAATTGATTATTTCTACGTAATTAATCGTCTAACGGACGCAAGTCACGCGAGCTTTGCTATGGAACCAACTCCTAAGATTCGGATTGTCAAAAATACACGCAATCGTAAATTAATTTGTTCGTAGTTTCTCCCGTGAAACTTCAATAGAACTCTCGATGGAGCTATTTGTCAGTCATGGGCGGCTACAGTCTAAGCAAAGAAGACATTCTGTCAAGATGAGAAAATAACTCCAACTCGGTCAATATTTTTTCAAAAATTATGAATTTGGTTTTACAATGCAGAAAAAATTCTGCTCTACAATTTGAGACCAAATTTATAATTTTTGAACCAATATTTACCGAGCTGGAGTCATTTTCCCAACTTGCCAGGATTTCTTTTTTGCTTGGACAGACTATAACAGTCAACACACAATGCCGAAACCCGTCCAATTGCTGCGATTAACGACATGAATCTTTGTTACATCAGCTTCGAATAAAGTTTTTGGTCTTTTAAGGCAATGCGGATAAATAAATTAATGTATTGCCATTATCCTCGTTGGTTAATATTCCTGCGAAGAGAGGTTTTCAATTTTCGATTGTATCAAGCAAGTTTTACTCGAATATTAATGTATTTGGAAGTTTATACAATAATTATTGTTCAAGCTTTGAAGCAATTCTCCGGGTAAAAATATCATGTATAAAACTAATACAGTAATTTTCATTTCAAATAATAATCACATTCCCCTTTTCAATTATTTTTTATATTAATGCATTACATGTTTCGACTATTTATAGTCATTTTCAAATGCGGATGAACAAATAAATGTACTGTGATTATTATTTAAAATAAAAGAACAGTGATAAAAATAGCCATGAGATAGAGGAAACACTAATACAGTAGTATTACCGTTTGTAACTAAGACTAATAAATTTAATAAAACTTTTAATAAGAATTATTATGATTCTCATTTAATGTAAAATTTCTTTTGTCTGTATTCAACGGTAAGGAAACCCATTGAGACTTGAATACTCCTACGTGAACAATCGTCCAAAAAAGCTAGATTTTTTACAAATCTCTCATGTTGAAAGCTAGATTTTTTACAAATCTTTCTTTTGAGGAAGTCTCAATTTTGTGCAACTGCAGGACCTGCTAGTCCATCAAACTTAACACAAATAAAGCTTCAACGAAGCTCCAGTATATGCTACAAACTATTCTATGATGAATATAGTTAGCGCAAGCTAAGAAGACACGCTGTGCCAATACGATTAACTTTATAACGGCGTGTCTTCTCAGCATGAGCGAGCTGTAACAGCTTGTTGAATTTGCAGTGAACAACTTGGCCATAACAATTCCAGAACGGGAATCGTATTGATGATCTGCAAGTGTTTGTGTGTGGAATATGATGCTGAAACTCATCTGCACCGAGCAGTAAAGTAATGAATTTGGATGGGGAGCACGGAGGGAGTCTATCCAATCAAAGAAGGCATTCTAGCAAAATGGGGAATTGACTCCAGCTCGGTCAATATTGGTTGAAAAATTATCAATTTGATCTAAAGTTGTAGAAAACACTCTGATCTACAATTTGAGAGCAAATTAATAATTTTTAAACCAATATTGATTGAGCTGGAGTCATTTTCTCATCTTGCCAGATGGTCTTCTCTGCTTGGACAGACTATAGATTGAGATCGGAGTGCTCAGACCAGGACGGATATAGAGATCACGAAGCCATTGTATTGTAGTCGCACTCTGTATCAATCACTCTCTAGTGTATCTTTCTCACTCTCACCCTCATATACTTTGTATCTATCTCTCACCCTCATATCTCTTGTATTTATCTCACTCTAACCCTCCTATCTCTCGTAATTCTCTCTCGCTCGCTCTCTCCCACGGGTCGCGCACTTATCAAGCATAGTGCACCGCAGCACACTCACGAGTCACACATCTATATCATTATTTGTATCATCATCATCGGCATCTGTATCACAATTTGTATCATCATCGTGAGTGTAGCCACCATGAATTACGAGTTTATCGAAACACCATCGCAGCTAGGATGTGAGTCTTCTTCGTATGCTATCCATGAATTTCTTCAATCGATGTGCCTGTCAATATAAATGTCCGATAATAAAAATACAAGACTATAACTCATGTACTTAGATAAAAGGGGAAATTCCTATACTCTATTCCATATGGATCTTCCCGTGTCACGTCAAGTTCAATGAAGTGGATGATAGAAGAATTCATCAATCAAATTTATATAAAATTTCAGATCTCTTTTCATTTTGGAAATTATAATATTCTCTGGAATATGATAGTTTTGTCCATAGATATCACGTTGGAAATAGTATTGTAACTATCAATTTGATGGGAAGATATTGGAAATATTAGGAGATAATATAAAAGTTTCAATTGCAATATGTTTTGTTTTTTAAAACCTCAATAAAAATTGATTTTGATCTTGGAAAATCGACACTAGTGTCCATATATTATGGTTCTTGAAATCACTAAAAGTTCTAATTCATGATGATGAAAATTATAAAAAGGTATACAAATATATAATTCATGATGATTATTATTATTAGCGTATGGCTTTATTTGGTGGGGAGACCAAAAGGTAATTCCACCTCGCCAACATAACCATGTTTCGCCAATAGGAAACATGATAAAAGTATAAATTATTTTCACTGTAATTTAGATTTCGGGAAGTCCTTCACAATTTAGAAAGTCCGAGAGCACTAAAACACAGGTCAAAACACTAATCCAAGACTGGAAAATTTGGAATTTAAGAAAAATTTAAAGCACAAAATTTTTACGTGTTATAATAATTTTGCCATGGCAACCAAAATGTCTTGATGATGAAAATTATTGACACTTAGTAAATTATCATTGAAGAATTTGAATTATTAAAACACCTATCAGTTGAATTACTGTCTATGCATTTGAAAAATTACAAGATGCATCCTTTTCTCTCGTCAAGAAACCCGTATTATCAAATTCTCAACAGAAATACACGGAACAACATCGTCCTATTCTCACTATTGATAGTTTTATAGTACAATAATACGTTTCACAATACTCATTCATTGAATAAGTATCGACACCAACTACGTCCTCAATATTTTTCCCCTAGCACATTTTACAATACAAGGGAATACAAGCGCACAAAAGGTGTTATTTATTTGTAGGCCTATGAGAAAACTGGATTGATTCCAGTCAGTCATCGATGTCCTATAATTTGAGCTTTTTAGCAGTGAGACGTTGACGGTGAGTCGCATGCTATGCACTGTCTATGAATATTTCAATCATTCTGACTTCTATAGTCTGTCCAAGCAAAGAAGACCCTCTGGCAAGATGAGAAAATGACTCCAGCTCGGTCAATATTGGTTCAAAAATTATTGATTTAGTCTGAATCGTAGGAAACATTCTGATCTACAATTTGAGACCAAATCGATATTTCTTGAAGCAATATTGACCGAGTTGGAGTCATTTTCTCATCTTGCCAGAGGGTCTTCTTTGCTTGGACAGACTATACTTCCATGCACGCCACACGTTGAAAAAGTCCGACTTACACTGTACTGTCTTTGAAGCCTATAATCAAGGTGTCAACCCGATGAAAGCATGTTTTCCACTCTTTCTCCCCATGAATAACTTGTGACACTCATTGATTCACCTCACAACATGTTCAGTGAGCTTTAAAAATAATAGCTGTTATTTTGTCGTCGACTTAATTCTAAAACCGTACACTCATAGGCAACATACTGCCAGTTGATTGCCTCATGAACTATGCAGAGCGTTCGGCAGTTGCAAATTGTTATGATGTAACTAACCTTCCCAGTTGAGAATAGCTGGCGAAATAATAATTGATTCAGGTGCGAATTGGTCTTGTTATCGTATTTTTGTTTGAATATTTTAGAGGAATGTTTTCTTTCTTTGAAAGTTTTTGGTTTGATGAAGCTGATGAGGAAGGTAACTGGAGTTCGAGTCTATTATAAATGAGGAATTCGAAAGTATCAATTGAAACAAGTAACAATTAAATTCGAACTATTCAATAAATATCAAGGGATGACAACATAATTGGAAAATTATTTCAGTTCGTTACCGTTTAACAATATTATGAACTAATTTCAGGTAAGTGAAGGCACCTGAGCATTCAAACTTGAGTATGTTATTTTAAATAAACTTTGTGGATCTGACAACCTTTGTTTTCATTTACCTAAATCATGGATGAGTTCCACAACATTTCGATTGATAAAAGTGTAAATTTTATAAAATTTTTCTGATTAATATCGAGGACGCTTTTTTCCAAAGGTTTTGATGCCCGAATGGGTTCTAAGCCATTGAATATGTCATTATAATATGATGTGGCTTTCGAACCACCGAAGACAGAATATTAGTAGCCTATAGAAATTAGTTTGGTTTGTTATATTGAACAGGCTCTCGTCACTTTTCTCACTACTATGGCCACCAATGTTTTCCAAGTTTTTCATCTTGGTTGTGTTGTTAATGAATAATGAGGACCAGTTTGGGGGAGGGGGTGTATCCACCAAGCCGACACACAATCTGAGCGCCTTTCAAAGTTTTCTTCACATCGACGACGTTTCACCCCCTTCCCTCACCCCCACTCCTACAACCAAACTAAAGCAGTGTCTTTTTCTTTTCGACCACCACCCCTCCTCCTCCTAGCAACCCTTGAAAAAATGCTTTTGCGGGCGGCCAAAATTAATTTCTGACGGGCATTGTCTCTCCGTCGTCTACGTCCTGATGAAAGATGGAGTTAAAGATGAGGTTTTTTTTTTGTTTTTGGACCCAAAACGAGGCATGGTGGGTGGAAGGGGGAAGGTTTCGCGAGTGCCTTAGAAAAGTCCAGAACAACACTCTTCCCCCCCCACCATCAATGTATATCCATAAAGACTCCTCGACCACCGAAATATTCAAGAGAGGGCCCCGGGCTCTCAACAATCACCCCTCTCCCCTCAAAAAACACCCCCCTCCCAAACTCAACTAAGACAGGCACGCCTCTAATAATTTTCCAACCACCTTCTTCTCCTCCTCAATAAGTTTGAAAAAATTATTTTTTTTTTGTTTGCAACCTCCTCGCAATAAACGATTGAGCTATAGAAAGTGTTTCTTTACGTTTTTAATGACAATAATAATTATCAAACCGCGTGGAATGTTGGGCACACGACTTGTCCCGCAGCTAAACATGATCGCCTCCCTGCATCCAATAGTGTTCGCCCGGAACTGTGCAACCGAAATTTGCTGCTAGTCTGGTCGAGCAAAGAAGACATTCTAGCAAGATGGAAAATGACTCCAGCTCAGTCAATATTGATTAAGAAATTATAAATTTGGTCAAAAATTGTTGAAAAAACTCTGCTCTACGATTTGAAATCAAATTGATTATTTGCAAGCCAATATTGACCGTAGTCAATTTGTCATCTTGCCAGAATGTCTTCTTTGCTCGATCAGACTTTATTCTTCAGTTATCGCTACTATTTCAAGTTCCCAGAATCATTTACAGCTAGACGATTCTACTGTTTTCCATAGCATAATCCTTGCAGGTTAGGATTTATCTCTTTTGAGACCTTACTTTAACTGATGTGAGTTGATTTCGATTGAGTTGGTGCACCAATTCACCCTATATGAATCAGGATTCAATAGTTCGCATAAGTGAGAACCTAAACACAAGTTATTCTCACATAGAAGTCACTTTCGAACATGTCTTTCTCTAAAAATCCCAAAGGGATTTACGAAAAGTGAAAAAGGCATAATTTCTACCTCTATTATATCCAACCATTTATACATTTGTAAATAACTATTGTATAGTATAGGCTCTAAATATACTATACTATAGTATAGGCTCTAAATATACTATATTATAGTATAGGCTCTAAATTGGACATATTTTAAATTTTAATTCCCAATCATAAATAATTTTATCTTGTTCCAGTTTCCATTGGACTATTTTTATGTGTTTTTACTCTAGAAATTTCACACTCTATCAGCCTTACAGAAGCTGCTAAAATTCCATACCTGATAGAGAAATCAATTCCCATAATCTTTCCATTATTAGATCTATTACTTTAAAATCCCAAAACTCCTCTTCAATCCACCTGATATCTAAACAGATGCCTACTCACTTGCAAGTCACACTCAATTATTACCCTGAACGAATCTGCTAAAATTCCAATACCTCATACGGAATCAATCCACATAAACTATTCATTATTTAATTCGTGACTTTTCTTTCACAAAAATCCTCTCAAACCCATCTCTTGAATCCACCATTCTTTCAACAGATGCTTATACCAATTTGGAAGTCAACACTCAATTACCCTGAAAAAATCTGCTAAAAACTCAGTTATTATTATTATTATTATTATTATTATTATTATTATTATTATTATTATTATTATTATTATTATTATTATTATTATTATTATTATTATTATTATTATTATTATTATTATTATTATTATTATTATTATTATTATTAATCATCTTTTGACCACCTATAAAAGGGGTATGTAGATTAAATCGCTTTAATGTATAACTGGTTATTTTGAAAATAAGTTCAATTTAGGTGATAAATTCAAATTAGGTCAAAATATTAAGTCAATATACTTAGGATATTAGTTACTATATCCTAATCATTCTTAGTTGCTCATAATGAGCCGTAAATTCCTCAGTTGAATATGCGGAAATATTCAACAACTCATTTTTCAATTTTGTTTTAAAAATGTTACCGTTCAGTTCTTTTGGATGCATTGGTAAAGTATTGAACAATCTTATACCAGTACCCTATACGAAATTAATTCCTATTTCTTATTCAATCCATGAATTTACTTCCATGAAAATCCTCTCAAACAATCTCTAAAACTATTTCTGGAATCTACCTGAAATCTAAACAGATGCCTACTTGCATGTCCACACACAATTACCCCAACTAAATCACCCTTCTTTAAACTGTTTCAGCCCAACTGCATCGCCCTGCTCTGCTTGCGCATCGGAAGAGTGATTAGGCTGATGAGCCGGTTAGGTGAAAGATGAGTGTGTGGTCCCTTGGTGCCTCACAAGGAGATACCGCAGCGTGCATTGTGCGCGCAAGCCGAGAAGACACCCCGTTAACATGTAAAGTGTATAGTCAAGAAGTGTCTTCTCATCAGGGACGAGACGTGTATCATGCCATGCATTGTATCAGCCATCGTGACTCAATAATTGTAATTCTCGCTCACAGAGCAATACGGCACTGATCGAGAAGTAACAACTCACTTCACTCGCTGTGTGCTCCTTGCTCGCCTTCCGGCCATTAGTTGCATTCTTGCATTACAGGCGAGCAGGGGTTACTGGATGCAGAGCAGCTTTCTTAATGCTCGAGGTTCAGGGGTGTGGGTGCAGGTTTGAACTATGTGTCCACTTATATTTGGGGTTACATAGATTCATAGTTGATACTGTCAATACAGTGTTAAAAAATAAAATAGGTTACTTTTGAATAGCAGCATTCTTGCAACTCAAAGTAGGGTTTACCGAATATGATTCAGCTTTCTTAGGTACTGGTTTGATCGAGTTTGCTCCATGTGTGTTGTCGGTATTTGAGTTGGTTGTTTATTGGTGTTCAATGAAAACTGATGAGGTGACGTACGGAATGTATCCATATCATGAACTATAAAATAATAAACAATTGAACATGCTTTACTAGAGGATGTACTCAATTGAACACTTATTCGTCTAGTTTCATTAAATAGCATCCATGTTGATTCCAGTTTAATTACATCATTAAAAGCCATATTGTACTGGTACCATACTGATCAAATGAGACTCCTTAATCTACAATCTTCATTCCTCTCATATTTTTGTGGAAAGATGATCTTTCCAGTAAAAACTAAAATTGATGGAAAAGTCAACTAAAATAGCTTGAGGATCATGCTTTAGTTGAAAGCATGTGCATTTTATGGGCAATGATTTATATCAATTTATCTGCTTGATTCCAAGGCTCAAGAAGTGGATGGTTAGTTGATAAGATTGATCAGGTACAAGTAAATTGATTGATTATCTTTAATAAAAAATAATAAATTACTATAATTATAACACAATACTGATTCTTGCCATTTTCTAGCATTCGGCTCTACTCCAAGAATATAGAGTATGGAATATTTCCCATTATAATAATTTAGAGAAAGAATAGTTTTGAACTATAACTCTTGTTTTTTATCTCGATCTCCATCTCTCATTCTATTAAACTTAATAATTTCATCAAATACATTCTACATGAACTTTCAAATAATTATCATTTAAAAAACTCCCATTCAAGCTTTGCTTCACTCCAGCTTTCAATAATTTAATTGAATGGTTTCTAAAACCCTATTGACAAGCAGTTTTGTTTAACATTAAGGCACACAATTAAGCAATGTGAGTCATTTTCTGAAAAAACATAAATTATTGCCAAAAGTTCACTTGTGATTACTTGTTGAGTTATAATCAATTTATAGTGAATTGACAACGGTCGTGATAATGCAATACTAGCCATTATAAGTTTTGGAAGCTATGATGTCATACAATTTATTTTCGACCTTCGTTGTAGACACTGAACATACATTTCTCAACTTTAGTAATCGGCTATAAGCCTGTAGAGTGGCATATGTTGTAAAATTTACGGTTCTAACTCTTTAACTATCTAGAAATACTTACTTGCTGAACTATTACTATTCAGCTATCACTAATAAATTATACATTTTTTTCTAATAAAAATATGAATCACAGTAGGCTACCCTTTTCAAAAGGGTGCTATGATTCATATTTTATTTAGAAAACATTGATAAGTAGCCCTAAGAAAACAAATACTGTACTCATATGTATAGTTGTGTCAAGAACAGAAGAGCCTTTGGCAATATACTGCTGCCAGTAGTCGAAATGAAAATTGTTCTAGTATAACCAAATTTAGGAAGGAATAATACAGGCTTAGACTATTTTTTCTGTCTCAGTTCATAATTATGTTATGATTTGTGCTATCATATGTCAATAATAAAATAGATAAATGAATAAAAAAATATTTTCATTCACGAAATCAATATGATTACGATTAGTATAAAAACGGTAGGTTGGCTCAAGTGATTTTACCCTGGAATTCTAAGTTCTGCGCATGCGTAGTTACACTCTCACTTCCCTCCATCATCTTGCAAGAGGCTCTTCTGTTCTTGGCACAACTATAATATGATTAACTATCTACTTTACAAAATACCAGCTCTTTATCAACAACTGTATTTCTACTCGACAGATACTATAACCGATTCTCAATATATCTCAATCGGTTTTTCTACACTTTTCAAATGGATAATTCATGGATATGTAATTGCAACATAATTATCCTTTCTCTATTTTTTGTCTATCTCTCAAATTATGTTAATCTATTCAAATTTGGTTATTTTTATGTTTCAATTGATAAAAGAAAAGGAATATAGTATTATACTTTTTTATTTATTGTGCAAACTTTCGACTTACAATCTAATAGCTAAACTCTCACACTGTACCATACCTACATACATCCTTCCCAATAAGTTTTTACTCTCATGTTCCACTGATGAAAAAAGAACCCAACAATAAATTCTAACAAAAATTGTGCTGTACAAACTCTCATCAAGCCCGACTCTGTTCTCAATCAATTATAGGCGCCATGATCAAGGCAAATTATACAAGGTTTATGTCCGCTTACCTTACGCTATTCATAATCATTCGTTGTTCGTTATTTATACGGCTCTTTTTCATGCTTCATTTAAAGCACCGCATGCCTGCCTCTCTAATATATGTATGAAATATTCGTGTGAGCTGCTGATGATGATATCCTACAAAGAAGAAACCTCGTGAATAATGAGTCATTCCCGGACAAGACTTCCGTCTAGTCTGGCGTTCGGTTTTTACGAGGTATACGATTTTTACAAGAAGAGACGCAGATACAATCTATTTTACATTGTGACGGCATGTCTTCTTAGCGTACGCGTTTTCCACAAGCCAACGTTCAATGTTAACCGGACGATTATGTAGTCGTTGCATTCGATCGTATATTATTATTAGCGTAGATTCAGTCTGTCCAAACGAAGAAGACATTCTGGCAAGATGGGAAAATGACTTCAGCTAGGTTAATTTTGGTTCAAAAATGATCAATTTTATCTCAAAATGTAGTTCACAATGTTTTCCACAATATGAAGCAAAATACATGATGTTTGAACCAATATTGACCAAGCTGTAGTGATTTTCCCAACTTCCCAGAATGTCTTCTTCGTTTGGACAGACTACCACCGCGGTCCCGACCATGATTCGAATATAAAGCTGAGCCCGTGTTCAAATGATTAGCAAAGACAATTTAATTGGTCGTACATGAGCAACTGAAAATCAATAATATATTTCATCTTGGTTCTTCTCCGGCATTATCCAACTTTCTTATGTTGCTATTATTCTGTAGGTTTCGGTTAGCGTGTGTTGATATATGGTACAATTTACGGCCATTTGTTAAGAACTTCGGCGCTCGCATTTAACTCGAGTCACGAGAGCTCGCCGGTATCGTTTTTGGAGATTTAAGATGGAAGAAGAGAAAGAAAGAAAGAAAGAGAGAGAGAGAGAGAGAGAGTGAGAGTGATGTGAATAAGATTTCCTTAAAAAGACCTATGAGATTCCTTTGGCTGGGATGTGGGTGAAGGCTTCTTTAGTAATACTTTTCTTGTATTCATGACATTTTTCCGGTATCATAAATATTGTATTATTATACTTGTATTTATAATTGTATTATTTTAATGTTTGTTGGTGATTAAAGAATGCGAGAAATAGGAAGAAATGGAGGAAAAAAGGAAGAGTAAAGAGGAAGGGAGAAAGATGTACAGGAAACAGAAGTAGAAGTAGTAGAGTGTTATGACCAGAAAGTTAGTGTTCTTATTTGAATATTTTATACGAATTTCTTTCTTTCAATATTAGGCAAAGCTAGAACTTTCAACTAATCGAGAAGAAAATTGAAAATCATGATTGAAAAGTCATGAAAATTACCCTTCATCATACAGAAAATACTTAGCATGAATTAATAATACTCTCTATTCAGTGCCGGACTGGCTAGGATACGGGCCGTCGGCTATACTTGCTCAAGGGTCCCCCAAAAACGTGGTTAGGGGGGGAGGAAGTTTTTTCACCATTTTCAACAGATGTGGAGCTCCAAATTCGTGACGTCACAGAAAGACGTTTTCAAAACTAGTAGTGTGATATACTATTGTCTCTGGCCACGCTCCCTGCAGTAGTTTTTGACATTCAACAGGTAGCCGACTCGAGAATACTTGTCTGCTATTGGTTGAGCAATAGGCTACGCCCTCAGAAAGCTTCATTCACTAGAAAATGGAGTGGGAAGCAGAAACGATTTTTGTCCCTGGCTACGTACGCCCCCTGCAGTAGTTTTCGACAGTCAGGTGGCCGACTCGAGAATACATGTCTGCTATTGGTTGAGCTAGTTCAGGAATGATGCTACCGACATTTTTTAATTTAGAGTGTTGAAGTTGTTGATGAGGCAAATTGAATCGTTAAATAAAGCAATAAAAAATCGAAAGAATATTAAATTTGTTTTTAAAAAGCTATGAAATCACTATGTAGCCATGTAAAAGGATATCAGTAATATAGTCTACTCACTTCAACTAGTTCAACTAGTTAATTCAATATTTACAGCCCAATAGGCAGATTTAGAATGAGATCTGGAGAATTTTTCGATCGCCGACTAGCCGACCTGGTCAGTCCGGCACTGTTTCTATTAAACAGTGACGTTTGAATATAATGTAAGTGAATTGAGCAAGTCTGTTATTCATTTGAAATTTCCATCAGTATGACTATCTTCAAGCTCATTTCATTTCGGACTATCATCAAAGTCTTATCAGATTCTCCTTCAGAATAATCAAATGGTCAACCATTACTTTCAACTGAGAACTCGTTCTTCACAGCTCCACTTGTGAAAATACAAATCAAGATTGGGCAGCCTTCCAAAATGGATGAAAAAATAGCAGATGAAGATGATCTGAGACATGGATGGGTCATTCCCACTATTTAGGGAACTGGATTGTTGTTATTCATGACAACTTAATTCCGTTTTAAAATGATTTAGTGAACCTAGAGAAAAATTGATCTTTGAAACTCGTCACTGAAAACGTCAAACTGATAATATTATAGAATTCGCCTCCATGATACTGAGATCGGTCTATCGGTTGAAAATAAAGATTTTCCCATTGCTTAAGTGACACGATATTTCGAACTCGATGTCGGGAATCGTGTTAGAATGCTGGCTTATCATTATCATCGGTTCTGGCCCAAGACTTGGCTGATAAATTATTATTGGTGGTTTTGCGCTTGCTCCTAGTGAGATCCAAGTGAAAGAGAGAGGCGAGATAGGAAGAGAGATAGAGAGTGAGGGACAGAGAGAGGAAGAGAGAGAAAGAGAGATTGTGAGAAAGAGAGAGAGAGAGAGAGAGAGAGTGGTGGGCGTCGGCCATAATTAATAGAAATTAGCGGTACGGAAAGATCATTGGCGATAGCAGAAGTGCGCCTTCAAATCGCTGGACGACTGTACCGCTTGACACTGTATCATTGGAGTACTGTGTTTTGTATCATCCATTGATACTGTATCATGGAAATTTCTTTGAATTAAGTTTAATGCCCGGTTTTTCCAAGCACACTCAAAGTTGAGGGACCCTCAAATTTTGATGAACAGCTGACATTTCTTATGATAAGTATAGGAAATGTAGTAAAGTGTAGTAAACTTGAGGATCCCTCAAATTTGAGTGTGCTTGGAAAAACCGGGCATTATTGTCTAATTTTTTATTATACAGAGTGTTTCAGGAGGAATGTGCAATACTTTTCAGGCTGATTCCTGAGACCAAGTAGACAAAAAAGTTCCATGGGACAAACCCTCAAAAACGCTTTGTTACCGAGATAACAATGGCGGAAAATAGAGATATTTCAAAAAAGATTCGATGTTTGCTAATTTGGAAAATGCATAACCTCACAATGTACCGACGAGTAGATGTTAACAAAATAACCGTATTACTTCTATTTTTTTTAATGTAAGATGTTAGCTGGTTATCTGAATTCAATGAAACCAGTTTGAAGTTTGTCAACTCTCAACGGTTATTGAGATAATTAGAAAGATATGCTAAACAACTCTATTTTTTCAACAGTAAGGGTTATAACTGGATAAGGTATCATAAATTTGTATTTTTTCATTATATATTATGATTCACCAGAGACAATGAATGAAGATATTAAGTTGAAATAGTACTAATTTTAGAGCTGTAATTTTCAGTCTTTGAGATCAAGTCAACACATCCTCACCTATTACCTCAATCGTGAAATACTCTTTTGCCCGGTTTTTCCAAGCACACTCAAATGTGAGGTACCCTCAAATTTTGATGAGCAGCTGACATTTTCTATGATAAGTAGCGTTTTGGCAAATTTTTGATCGCATATTTCTGAGATCTGGGTATAGATTTACGAACAATTTTATTCAACATTTTAATGGAAGTTTAGCTCAACTTCCATTAATAATCAACTTCTGTTATATCAATAATCATTGAAGTTTTGAAGTATAAACTTCCAACTGGTTGTATTGACAAGTAAATTATTGATTTTTCAATGGAAAATAATCATTATTTTTATGCCATCTTCAAGCCTTCGAAATAATTCTGAAATGATGAATTTGTACCATCTTCCGCCGTTGTTATCTTGATAACATAAAAATTATGGGCTTTATTAAATGTATTATTTGTGTATGATAAATAGTGAGAAATTCTATTCTATTATTGTAGAACTATAGCCTAATAAATATTGGTCTACACTTCCTAGATCTGAATCACCCATTATATGAATCGAACTCATATAATTATTGAATAAATGTATATTATTATTGAATAAATGATCATTTCAATGTTATGAACTATTGAGGTCATAATTAGTAATCAATATGAATAGGAAAGGAGAGTAATAAATACGTTGGAGAGTGAGAAAGAGAGCCAGAGAAATAGATAGGGGGCAGCACGAGTAAATGTAAGGAAGATTAAGAATGAAGGTCATTACCATATTTAAATACAAAATGCAATAATCTTTCAACACCTTAGAATTTCAGCTCAGTTCTTTAAGAAAAGAGTGCACATGAGTGAGAGAGAGAAAGAGAGAAAGACGATTTCTGCTCCTAATAAAGATCGTGATGACGTCGGGCTGTTGAAGTCGTGCAGTCAAGACCGAATTTCACATAAATTATTATTTTGTGTAAGTGTGTGTGTGTGTGTGTGCGTCTCACATGTGGTCGTGTGCCTTTGTTCGTCCTGGATCACGGACGGAGACGACGTGCAGGTCTCACACAAGATAAGAAAGAGGTAAAAGAGGAAGAAGGAGTTTTAAGGAGGAAGGAGGAGAAGAAGGAGAAGGATGAGGAGGAGGAGGAGGTGGAGGAGGAGGAGGAGGATGAGGAGGAGGAGTGGTGTGAGACAGCTATCCGTCAAAATAATCGCCAACCACGACCAGAAGGACAGACGGAAGCGCCTTAACTAAACAAACACCAACACCTCTTAACTGCATCTACATGCGCCGTCTTCGCGCATGCCAAAAAGACACGCTGTTACAATGCAATATACATGGAACCGGCGTTTCTTCTCAGTTTGCGCGAACCATACCTGTCATGGGAGACCATCCTCCTACAAACCTGCTGCTATCTTCTATCTTAATTCTTGTTCCTTCTCACTCAACTGCCTTTTACATCTCGTCTTCAATTTATTCTTCTTCGAATATTTCTTTCTCCTTTTTTATATTTCAGTGCATCATGTAAAGAATGGAAAGACTACATTAATGCTCTCTCTCGTGTTTCATCGCAGAAAATACAAAGATTACTATAGAAGTTTACTAATATTATAAGTTTTTTAAATGACAGTTATTATCACTGTGTTACTTCCTCTTGAAGTTGTTGGCACTGGCGGCTCGTACCCACGAAACAGGTGAAGTGCTCGTATCTTTTACTGTACAGCACTTCACCTGTTTCGTGGGCACGAGCCGCCACTGGTTATTGGAGCTTTTTGCTCCCCTTAATCTCAATGAAATCATTGTTTGTGCAATCTATAAGTCGTAGAATTATCTTCATCTTTGCAAATCTACTTCGTCCTTCTTCCCTATCCATTATTTCATTTTCCTCTCCAAAGTCCTCGACTTATCTACTTTTCTTCTATTTATCACTCCTTACTTTTCTTCCTCTACATAATTATCACCTCCCAATTCCTTCGCGATCCCTTATCTTTCCCAAATCCTGCACATAGCATCCTTTAATCTTCTAAGTAACCCTATTTCACCGTGGCCACTGATGCAAAACGGAAATTGAGAAAATTTCAATTGGGCTATTAGAATAATTGTTTTTCTATTTGATAAGAAACTTATTTTACCAACAACTTGAATCCACAAGAAATTATTTCCTCTGTATAAACTCATTCATAATAATGAATTGATCATTTGAAAAACCACAATCAATGTATGAAGCAAGCCAAGAAACGCCCCTCTTGAATTCAATTCTATTGTTGGCTGACAACCACCTTACACTCTGTCGACCAATCACAAGCCATTTTCCGATAAAAACTTCTCCCTAATATTTTTAAATAATATTGTTGTAGTTTTTCAAACTTTTTCTCTGGCATGAGGTCATGAGTATTAGATCATGAATAGTTTGAATTCTACTTCATTATATTCATCGTTTGAAAAATAGAATTAATGAGTATAATTAAGATGAGAGTGCGAAATCACATTTTTATCTCATTTCATACAGCAAAATCTGGTACGGAGCTTCGCTCTGAAGCTGTGGCCGAACTGTTGAATTACACATTAAATAATAAATATGTTATTGTGAAAAATAAATTCTTAATAAATAATTGATATGATCACCTCTCACAACTTTTTGACATGAACATGTGTTATGGACTTGAATGTAACTCCATTTACTCCAGCTGAATAGCGTTGGTCAGCTAACGATAACAGCCATTATACGCAGTACTTGGGATTAATCAAATCAAATCATTCATTTGCCATACAATAAATACATATTCAAAAAAATAAAAATAAATACATAATTTCATAATCAAAATGTATAAAATAATACCAAAAACATAATTATATACTTTTCATGTGTAATTTGGCATCACCAGCAAAAGGAATTAAACCTTGCCCGCTGGTGAGAGTTGCAATCAGTTAGTTATGCTTGAATAAATTTGTTACATTGGTTGTTTCCTGTATGATTGTTTTATACAATAATAGAAAAATATATTATAATAATCCACGTTCTAAAAATTAGATAATGCTTTCAATTGAAAAGAAATAGTTTTGTATAATCCAATTATTTAGTATTTTGTAATTGATTCTTGCTTCTAGATCAAGGCAGTGTAAGTGAGTCAAACAGTCTCGCTTCGCTCGCCTGCAAAACCTCTGTCATTGTCAGCTGAGCCTTTTTCTAGATCCGTGGTTCCACATACATACATACAATTACAAACATACATACAGAAATTACTCGCTAAATATAATAGGAAAAACTATTGAAGTCTAGTACTGGCCTAAGTAAAAGTAAAACTGAGTTTAAATTCTATAAATAAATTCTTCAAATACTAACTTGATAGGATCTTACCAGCCTGAATACATAAAATATTATATTAGTTATATTATATTATATTATATTATATTATATTATATTATATTATATTATATTATATTATATTATATTATATTATATTATATTATATTATATTATATTATATTATATTATATTATATTATATTATATTATTATATTGAATATTATATTAATTAGCACAAGATTGCCATTAGTAAATCAGCGTAATATTGTTTGTGTATGATACATCATCCATCTTTTTTTGCTAGCAGCCATTTTCTAAGACAGAACTCACGAAACACTGTCAACCAATAAGAAAAGAGGAAGCGGGGCATGAAGGCGTGTCCAAGTCAAATCTAAAACATCACCGTCAACTGCTGACATCTACTGGTTGAATTTGGAAACGTTTCTAACTGATGTTTTCGGCCATTTTGATAGTAGGCGGAGCTTGGAGGCGTGACCAATGGAAGTCGAAGCAAGTCACCCTATTGCTACTGCCATCTGCCGGCTGGATTTGGAACTATTTTGAATGTTATTTAAGAAAGTTGGGTAGAGCAGTGAAAATGGCTGAAATCTTCAATTTGAGTTTCCAATTTTTTGTTGAAACATCTTTATTTCCAGTGAAATGAAATATTTATTATGATACACAATATTTTTCTGTGAAAAATATATTATTCCATTCTTTATTTGCTTTCAAGCAAATACTGGAAATAAATTAATCAATAATTTAAATTTTGATATTTTAATGATAAAGTACGGTACAATGTGACAGTTTTGCTCAATGTAGCTATGTTTATTAATTAATTTAGGCTTTTGCTTATCACGTATCCAATACATAAAAATACGAAACAATACATTGGGATACATTAAAATAAGCAAGTCCCTATAATCCTTTTTGCCACACCACATGCAACATTGGGATTGCTTATGAGAAGAATTTGAACATGCAAGGCAGCTTGAATTATGTTTGGCTTTGAATATTTATATAAAACTGTATTATAATATGTTGGATTGCATTGGTCTGGTAATGGGGGGCGCCTGCCAAAATCTCGCACAGGGCGCCGGAAAACCACGTGAAGGCCCTGTAACTTCCGACTTGGCGTGGAAGGAGTAAAAGGAAGGAATACAATGATTTCAAGTCGGAAGTTGCAACAAATACAGTACCTTAGATGCCCATCTATACTGTTGTATTCAATGTAATTTCCGACTTGGTGTAACACCTGTCAAAGGGGAGGTATACAATATATTTCAGGTTGGAAGTTGCATTGAATAGAGTAGCCTAGACTGCTGACTAGGTCGTTAACAGAACTGCAACAGATAACTCAGCAGCAGCTCATCGATTGGCCCTTAATAGGCGAGCCACCATCGGCTGATATTCCCATGCGTTTGTCCGCTGGTCGAACAAAGAAGACATTCTGGCAAGATAGGAAAATTACTACAGCTCAGTCAATATTGGTTCAAAAACTTTAAATTTAGTCTTAAATTGTAAAGCAGAATGTTTCCTACAACTTGAGACCAAATTGAAAATTTCTGAACCAATATTGACCAAGCTGGAGTCGTTTTCCCATCTTGCCAGAATGTCTTCCTTGTTTAACAACCAAACACACGACGTGTATAGTTGAATTTTTCATTCCAAAAACGTGTTACAGCAGATAGGTGTAACACCTATTGTTACAGTGAGCATCATGCGCGCAAATTGAACAAGATAGCATTGTTTATGGTTGAAAGAGTTTGAAGCACACATTCGTGAGAAGCGGGGTTATTATAAAAATGCTTGGCTCAGATGGGAACACTCAGGCATGATCCGATATCGTGAGCAAATAAGGGCCCCAGCTCTCGTCGAACAAACAGTTCAAATCGGTGATGATCGTACCGAGTGCAATACTGGTTTTGAAAGTGTTTAGAGCTTTACGTAGATAAACGTAGAAATACGTAGATAAATGTTGAAATTCGATTAATCGTTTATAAACAAGATAGGCCTAGATTTTATGATATTGCGGATGATGCCCACATAAGCACTTTTGCTCGCGGGTAATGTATATTGGATGCGAAGATGATTGATGGGAAATCTATAAATATGAATTCTGAGACATAAATTACAAATATTAGTACAGCTTTTCATCATAGTAAAATTGAAATGTCTTCTTACAGGATGAAATTGTAGATTACCAAACGTTAACGGTCAGTTACAGAATGGCCAATTCAGGTCGGTTATAAATAGCGTATCCGTCGTAAGTGTGAAAGGGAAAGACCTCAAGGGTACTGAGGGACTAGATGAAGGGATGAGAAAAAGTAATAAGATGAAATAACTATTTATGTTATACTAAGGACCATTTTGAAGACCAAGGATTTATTCATTGGGGTGAAATCCGACTTCTTTAAGGGATGCTTTAGATTTAGATCGATGAAAATAGCGATTGATTCGAGTCTTCACTATACAATCATATGTCTCTAATCTCTTTTAATTCGTTTGTACTAAATTGCCATGTATTTCTCTCTACACTTGTATTATTAACGTTTCTAGATTGACTTTGTTGATTATATGAGAAAATTCATTCATAGATCAAAATTTATATCAAGGATCATAATTGTGATCCAGTACTAGATGACAAGCACCTTCTATTAGAATAGTATGGGCCTAATGGAGAGAATTGATTTGTATCACATGCTATTGATAAATTCAATAAATATAAATATGTTCGCTTTGCGTTCATCATATTCATATGCGTTATATTTTGAATATCTGTATAAAATACTGAAAATAATAGAACGAAATTGACCATACAATGTGCAAAGTACAGATGACCCAGTCCTTGACCGTAGAAATATTGTATCCATCAACTTTTTTCTTGAATAATTGAAAGTGTCAATGATTTATTATTCCGTACAGTGTATTTCCATAGAGAAAGGAATTTTGTATCAACTAGGTGTTCTATTTCGAATAGGACTAACTGAATGCTACTAAAAAAATATTCAAAATTATATCAGTATCCTATAGTGTGAGGAAATTTATCATGCATCAGTTAAAAGTTCAATACTATAATACTTCAATAATAGTTCAATTACAGTTCAATAATACTATACTTGTCTACAAAAATACGTACTAATTTCGAATTCTAAGATGGATGAACAACTTTAACCGGGAGACAATTCATCAAATAATAACGCGAGTCTACTGGGAAGCGATCGTATACACGTTATTTTTGACCTGTTAACAACTCAAATTATATACGTATACGGTAATATAAGGAGGAGCAAGTTTGAAACTTAGCTTCTCAAAAGTGCAAGTTGAATAATTGAAGGTTCGTTCTATGGGTCGGTACTTGTTGATTAATTCAGTGAGAACTGGAAAGTAGTATGTCCAGCAACTTATTATTATTCAATAGAAAGGCCTGGGCAAACACACGTTGGAAGCGGGAGAATGGATCAATTAATTCTTGCTGGGGGAAAGAGTGGAGAAAAGAAGAAGGAGTGAAGGAAGGGTGGAAAGAAGAAAGGGAAAAGTGTGTGTAGGAGTGAGAGAAAGCCGTAAACGTAGAGAGTGACTCAGAACAAATAATGACGTATTGAACATAAGAGAAAATGAGAAGAGAACTATGTGGAAAGAGAAATATGGGAGAATACTGAAAGAGATGAAAAAGGTGAAGTTGGTAAAAGGAAATGGATAAAAGGATCAGAGGCGATGATATTATACATTGATGATGATATTATATACATTGATATTATATTGATGATGAGAGAGAAAAAATAATATATATTAGAGATCTATACAGGGTGTTTCAGGAGGAATGTGCAATACTTTTCAGGCTTATTCCTTACACCAAGTAGACAAAAAAGTTCCATGGGATCAACCCCCAAAAACGCTTTGTTACCGAGGTAACAATGGCGGAAAATTGAGATTTTTCACAAAATATTTATTTTTCTAATTTTTTAGAGGCTTTACTGAGGTTCCAAAATAATCAATTCCTATGTAAAATCAGCTGAGGAATTCAATGAAACCAGTCTGAAATCTTTAACTTCAACGGTTATTGAGATAATTGAAAAAATATGCTTAAAAACGCCATTTTTCATTGAATTCCTCAGCTAATTTTACATAGGAATTGATTATTTTGGAACCTTAGTAAAGCTCTAAAATTAGAAAAATTAATATATTTTGAAAAATCTTAATTTTTTACCATTGCCCATTGTTATCTCGGTAACAGTTGGTCCCATAATGCATTCCTCCTAAAACACCCTGTATAGAGACTTAACAAGTGCATTTCTTTAGAAAATCTCATGATACGTTTAAGCATACTGTACACGGGGACAGTACTGTCGGCCAGTTGAATATCTGTAGCCAATCACAGCCTTTGTCTTGTCATTGAGTCAAACAACAACAGCTGTGATTTGCTACAGATATTCAACTGGCCGACAGTACTGTCCCCGTGTACAGCATGCTTTATAAATTTTATAGCAAGTACAGATAATAATTATTCTTCAAAAGGTAAGCATGCAATCAAGAAGTTTTCTTCTTATATCTATTTATGGACTCTGTATCAATTATGCGTATCATTACTTTGTATCAAAAATGTAGCGTCCGAACAGGGATTTATAGAATAAGATTTTCAAATCTGATTTTCCAGAAACTGGCAAAGAAAATGTTATACAAGAAATATCTAGAAACTTGCAAAGATAATGTTACACAAGAAAGGTACGTAGAATGAAGATCAGCTGATCAAGGATAACAACTGGAAATAACAATTTGGATAGAGTATCAAAAAAGTAAATAGAAGAGAAAGAAGAGAATAGCGAACATAAAAAGGAAGAAAAAGGCTCGATTGATAGAAGGGGAAGGTAAATGGATGGAATATGAAAGAAAGTATAAGATTGAGAGATATGAGGAGAATGAAGAAGAAGAAGAAGAAGAAGAAGAAGAAGAAGAAGAAGAAGAAGAAGAAGAAGAAGAAGAAGAAGAAGAAGAAGAAGAAGAAGAAGAAGAAGAAGAAGAAGAAGAAGAAGAAGAAGAAGAAGAAGAAGAAGAAGAAGAAGAAGAAGAAGAAGAAGTGAGCAGCAAGGGCTAGAAAGGAGTAGAATAATAAGAAGTAGGGAAGTTACACTTGAACTTTACGATTCTCTTGTTGTGTAAGCTAGCATACACTTTGTTAGCGCATCCAATAGAGTTGGAACTCCCCCATGAAATAATAAAGTGATGTTCAATATTAGATGGACCCGCGCTTACTTGGCGTTTGTACATGTCGACGAACCATGATAGATTATCAAGTTACATGTTGAGGTACTTGCTTCACCATGCATAATTTAAAAAAAAGTTGAGGAAAAAACAAGAAGAAGAAGTGGAAGGAAAGGAAATAAAAGGTCAAGAATACGATCAAAAATTAAAGCAGACGGAGACAAAGCGATTGAAAAGATGTAAGGAGTAAAGAGGGACAGAATGAGAAGAAGTAAGAGACGAGGAACAAGAATAGGAAGAAGAACAGAAGATTATGTTGAATAGGAGGGGAAAAATTGTAAGAACAAGATAATCATTTATTTTTATTACAACTTGATTTGCTAAGAGAGCAACGATATGAAGTGGGATAGGAAGGAAAAAGATAAGAGGAGGACACAAATAAGGAAATGAATAATAAGAAAAATATTAAAAAGCATGGAAGGAAAAAAGATAGGAAGGAAAAAGATAAGAGGAGGACACAAAGAAGGAAATGAATAATAAGAAAAATGAGAGCATGAGATATTTTAGGGAGCTAGATGTTGAAGGCAAAGGAAAAGGAAGAGAGGAAGAAGAAGGGGAGGAGGAGAAGTGGGGATCAAGGTAAGAATAAGCGAAAAAGGTGATGTAGTAAAAGGAAATACGCAAAACTGAGAAAAGCGGAAGAAGAAAAAAGAAGCATAAGAAGGAGAAAAAGAAGAAGTAGAAGAAGAAGTACCGGTAGTAGAAGAAGAAGAAGTAATAGTAGAAGAAGAAGAAGAAGAAGAAGAAGAAGAAGAAGAAGAAGAAGAAGAAGAAGAAGAAGAAGAAGAAGATGAAGATGAAGAAGAAGAAGATGAATAGGAGAATAACCATGAATAATACTAGACGCAAGAACAATTGAAGTATGATAGAGAAGAGTGAAGAAAGAAGAAGAAGAAGAGAGAAAGTGAAAAACTATTTGGGAATAACGATTAATGTGTAGTAAAAGAAGAAGGAAAATTGGAGAAATTGCTAAAACGCAGGCGAGGAGTTCGTGGAATGGACGAGAAAACGTTAGGAGAAAAATAAGCGAAAGGATATAATGAGAAAACAAAAAATAAAGGAAGAGAGAGCATAGTGAAAGAGAAGGTGGAAGAGAAAAAGAAGAAGAGGAGAAAAAGAAGAAGAGGAGGAGAAAAAGAAGAAGAATGAGAAGGAGGATGGGAAGGAGGAGGAGGAGAAGGAAGAGAAGGAAGAGAAGGAGGAGGAGGAGGAGGAGGAGGAGGAGGAGGAGGAGGAGGAGGAGGAGGAGGAGAGGAGAAGGAGAAGGAGGGAGAAGTAGGAGGAGGAGGAAGAAGAAAAAGAAAAAGAAGAAGAAGAAGGAGAAGCAGCAGAAGAAGATCAAGATTGTCAAAGATACTCAGAATAAAAATGAAGAAAACTGAGAAGAGGAAGAAGAATTCGGGCACAATGACACACGCACGCGTTGTCACGTCCGTTTTATTCGACTCGTTTGGGCAAATAATTACAACATGTGAGAAAATGAGAGGCGCGCACTTTAATGTGAGTTCACACACTGCGAGATGCGTTTTTCAATCTACCGGCCAACAGACTTTGAGACAAGACAAAACTACTTTCGTTTTTATGAGTCCAACTAATGTTACAGTCTGTACGAGCAAAGAAGACATTCTGGCGAGATGGGAAACTAACTTCAGCTCGGTCAATATTGGTTCAAAAATTATCAATTTGATCTCAAATTCTAGATCAGGATGTTTCCTACAATTTGAGACCAAATTTATAATTTTTGAACCAATATTGACCGAGCTGAAGTTAGTTTCCCATCTTGCTAGAATGTCTTCTTTGCTTGGACAGACTGTACCCCTGAAACACGTTCCCATGTCGGCGGCATTACTGGCTTTTGTTCTAGTAACTCATCAGCAGTATAACACTGTTATGTAACGCACATCACCAAATGATGACCGAGAAAAGGACAATAGAAGAGAAGAAGAAGAGAGAAAAAGAAGCAGAATGTGAAGAGTGACATTACAAAATGATAGGCAAGATAACGAAAAGAGAAGAAGAAGAAGATTAGATAAGATTAGATTAGATTAGATTACTTTATTCAAATAGATAACAAAATTCGGCTTAGATTCTACATTGCAATATAATATATAAGACAAAATTATCATATAAATTTCACAAAATAGAAACTTCTAGTAAAAATACAATAAAACGTTGAAGTAATGAATGCAAAATTTATACAAAATTTTAATTCGAGGTTCTGCAAAATGAATAAGGAGTGTAAGTTATCTAAGTGAAAAGGCGAAAAGGCGAAAGGCGAAGGAGGAGAAGAACAAGGAGAAGAAGAAGAAGAAGAAGAAGAAGAAGAAGAAGAAGAAGAAGAAGAAGAAGAAGAAGAAGAAGAAGAAGAAGAAGAAGAAGAAGAAGAAGAAGAAGAAGAAGAAGAAGAAGAAGAAGAAGAAGAAGAAGAAGGAGAAGGAGAAGAATAAGGAGATGGTTGAGAAAGATGAGGAGGAAAAGAAGAAGAAAGTCGAAAAAAAGGAGAAGAAAGAGGGGATGGGTGAGACAGAGGAAATAAGGAGAAATTAGAGGAGGAGGAGGAGAAGAAGGAGAAGGAGAAGCAGGATGCAAGAAGATTTGAGTAAGAGGAAGTGATGGGGTAGAGGAAGTAAGTTGGGGCAAAGAAACAGCATGAGAAAAGTGACATTAGTAAATGATGGGCAAGATAACGAAAGAGAAGAAGGAAAAAGATGAGATTCGATGAAGAGAGAGAGTGGGAGAGTAGGAGGAAGATAGAGCAAAGAAGGATCATTTGAAATGACACATTACTAAATTATGGGCAATATAGCATGAAGAGAACAAGGTAGACAAGAAAAATTATATTTAGAAGCGAGAGAGAGCAAAAAACAGCATGTAAAGAGAGTTATCACAAAAAGGATGTAGGGGGAAATGAGAGGAGAAAAAGATATGAAGTAGGTGACATGAAGATTTGATGAAAATTGTGGAAGAGAGAAGAGAAGTAGCATATAAAGAGTGATATCACCAAAGTGATAAGCGGAGAAAGAGGAGATAAGAAGAGAGTTTTGTAGAAAAAGACCAGAAGATTAGTGGAGATAGACAAAGAAGTAGCATGTGAGAAGTTTGGTCACAGGTAATGTGAAAACGGAAAGATGTCCATAGCTAATGCTCAACTGAGAAGATGAATGGTAATGTCTCATGGAAAAATTATATGGAAAATTAGTATATCATCTCCCTGGGATGATCAATATAGAGATAGTCAATGTTTTTCTAGAATAAGTTCGTTGGATGGCTGCTAGGATAGAGATCAGTAGAATTAATAGATCAGTTGAAATCTGTTAAATTCAATATTGCTTGTACATGAATATTGAAATATAGATGCTGAATCTTCTGAAAAAGTTGGATTACAACACTCATATGAGACATAGTGAACCGGTAGAAAGATAGTGGACATCTCTAGAAATTCAGTGTATTGATAAATGACAATAGTGACACTATTCATTGTATGTATTGTACAATTTTGTGAATAAAGAAATTATGAAATGAAATGAAATGATCAATAGGGAAGAGACAGCAAATAGGCTACAACAATACGATAACTAGAATGAAAAACCATTGATGGGAGGGATGGGAAATGTTACACGTTGATGTTTAAGTGAAACATTGTTGGATTTAAAAACTTGATAGTAACTTATTTGAAGAATCTAGATATTGATATTGATATTGTTGAACTCCATGATAAAATATAACACAGTTTGAGACCGGTTCAGAGTTAATATTATCAATAGAATTAATTGTATTATTGATAATTGTATTATTAATTGTATATAATTGTATTATTAATAGAATTATTGTCTAAAGTAGATTAGACGATTTCAAACAGTGTTTTATTTCAACTTGATAGACGTTAAGGGAGATATTGGATGAACACTGTCTGACAGAGGAAGAATCTAGAGAGAGCAGCTCTGTGAGAAAGTCGTATAAAGGGAGTAATGACGAGGTGAGTCACTGAGTCCAATGGCTGAAATACTAATTTGGGCTGCAGTTAAAAAATCACACACAGTACATCACATGTCCGTTCCTCTGTAATGATGGTGCCGGTGACAATAATAATTCTAGAACCCATCAAAATCCAACAACACCATTACAAGGCTGATGTTACCTTGAGAGAGAATAGAGAGAGACTGTAAAAATTTATTTCTATGCTTTTCTGAGGTAAAATTTATTTTTCATGTTATTGTTTCAGTAGAGTAATGTGTATTTCAATATGAAACGTATAGAAGTAACGTACATTAGAGTTATTTATTTATTTATTCATTTTACAGAAACAGGAAAACTTTTCGGTTAAAAACACAGACTATTGTCCAAAACGTCTTTATACCAAATTTTGATTAATAAGTTCAAAACTATATAGGTTATAAATGTATTGCCAACATAATTCTGTCTTGATGAATCCTAGCTGTTAATTGAGAATCATCACATGTAATAATTGATGAAATTAATTTTCAATGAGTTGAATAATTTGTTCAATAAATATATTGTTCAATAAATAACTGCTGAAGACCAATTAATCAAATTCTGAAACGCAATTGTATGTTTAATGATAAATTCTATGAAAAAAATAGTTATTTTTAATCACAAGTCAACTCTGAAACATCCCATTTGAAAATTGCATGGTTATACGTTACACCGAATATCCATTCCCGAAGCAAAAATTTAATAATTCAACTGATTTCAATAATTTTAAAAAAAGTGTAAACAAAAACCAAATAAGAACTCTCAAGCGATTATTACGAATCATAGCTACTTATTACAAACACTCATTCTCAAGTTAAACTCAAATATTTGAACGAACGATTGTAAAGAATAATTGTAAAAAGTCAAAATATGAGAAGTCAAATCTCAATCCATGACATACTCATCGTACAACCATTTCTTAATCCTGAAACGTTTTGGGTAAGGTAGACGAATAAATTCAACCTAAAAAAGATTTCGCCTGGAAGTGAGATGGGGTGTAATGTTGACAGAGCAGGCTGTTCAGGGACCGTTAAAAGGTGTTCCAGTCTCCCATATTCGAGACGCATGGATTATTCATTGGACGACCTTGAACATGAAGGGGTAGAACCGAGGGAGGGGATGTTGGGGGGGAAATACCCTGTGTAGTAAACCACAGCCACTTCACAAGCCATTCATACATGACTCACTCACTCTCTTTTCCCTTCCTTTCACTCTCTCTCAATTCCGCTTACATCAGCAAACACTGGGAAAATCGTGTCCCAGTATGTTAAACGTCTACCCCTGAAATTATTATAACCTTTTCGTTTTTTAGTTGAGTTTTTTTGTGAAGAAATGAAAAGGGCTTTCGGTCAGCGATGTGAGTAGGTTTTTCAAAACACTTTCTGTGTTTAATGATGATGTTATCTGCAAACAACGCAGAATGCATGGAAGTATGCCAATGAAAACTGGAACAGCAGAGAATCCCCCTCCTCTTCCCGCCCCTCACTCAACCAATGATGTTGACATTCCATCAGTAATACATTTCATGATAGACTTCGTCATACAGGTGTAGAATACATAATGAGGCATTCAAACGGCACTATTTGAGGTAATAAAATAGAACTCAAAAGAAAATAGTTTCAAGTCATATATTGCAACAAATGGTAATAATACAAGAGGATTTTTTTCAATGAATTAGAATCTTCTTTTTATATTACTCCAGTAAGCGTCTACCGCTAATTTCAGGGGTAGACGTTTAAGTGGCGACCATTATTATTATAATTATTAGCAGCACACATTCTAATCACACTGAAGTTCTCACTAAAAAGCTGTTACACCTCTGGTGTTATTTCCCTAATCTCTTGTGTTATCCACCCTTAGTATAGTGACATATAGAGACGTTTAAAAAGACGTCCACTTTTGAGATGTCTTTATAAAGCCTTGGCTTGCAAACTTGCACAAGCCAATGAACAAGCTTCTGTACCAAACCCAAAAATACATTCTCAATTTCTCACACTAAAACGTTATTCTGCCAGTTTATGCATTGATTCAAACTGGCTTTTTCTCAGGAGAACGGCAATAATAAGTGCGTTTTTATTTCAACTGTGACCCAAATTGAATACGCATAAGAGGTTTTCTCACCTTGGCACACTTGGTCAACGCTAAAACGTTCAAACATTTTATTAATGTTCAAACAAACATAACTTTCTATATTGGGTAAATGGAGATAAGGTAGTCTGTCAAAGCGAAGAAGACATTCTGGCAAGATGGGAAAATGACTCCAGTTCGGTCAATTCCAGTTCAAAAATGATCAATGTGGACTTAAATTGTAGATGAGAATGTTTCCTACAATTTGAAACCAAATATTTGATTTTTTAACGAATATTGACCGAGCTGGAGTCTTTTTCCCAGACTTGCCAGAATGTTTTCTCTGCTTGGACGGATTATAAAAGAGTATGAATGATGTTGGTAGTGATGATGAAGATGTTGATGATGATGATGTAAGTGATGTTAATGATGATGTTGATGACTCTGATGATGTGAATAGGCCAACGGTATTATTGACGATTTTAGTGTCGTTTCACTAGAAAAGTGATCAGTGGTCTCGGCCGCTGATTTCAATTAGTAACTTTCCAATCGCAAGTGAAGCACCTTTCGTTTGTTCTGTTTAATGATTGCAATTCCACTTCGTCATTTTAGAAGCTTCACTCACTATTTCCAACCGTTTTACAATCACTTCCAATGAGTGACTACTATATAGTTTGCACAAGCTGAGAAGACACGCCGTCGAAATGTTAAGTGTGTTGTGAAAGGGTGTCTTCTCAACTATACACATCACTGTGGAAATCGTTTAGCCAGAAAACTGTAAAACGGTTCGCTGTTTAGAGTTGTCTGACGTCATAGTCATGGACCGTTCAGGGTAGGGCTCTATAAAGATAGGTTTATACACAGCTTCCGCCATTCTGTGGTCGAATGATAGCGCCAAATTTGAATGTATAATGAAACATACGATGTATTGAATTATTTTGGGAGATCAATAACTGCCTGAACGGAATGACTGATGCTGCGTCTACTTTGCATTAACTCCTTGTTAAAAAGCCCTAACTATATATATTCTGTCCATGCAAAGAAGACCATCTGGCAAGATCTCTCAAGCTCGGTCAATTTGGTTCAAAAATAATTATCAATTATCATTTGATCTCAAATTGTAGGAAACAATTTGATCTACTATTAAGACCAAATATCGACTATTCTTGTCTTGAACAAATGTTGACCAAGCTGAAGTCATTTTCCCAACTTGCCAGAGGGTCTTCTTTGCTTGGTCAGAATATAGTATACCTGTCTCCAGAAAGTTAGGCGGATCCAAGCTGATGTAACTTACTAACAGCTAATGTAAAGAATCTATTGTATTTTTTTATTTCAAAAACATAATCTAGGCATAGCTAAATGACAACATCACGTATGCTAGTCAGGAAAACTCGAGTTTTCAACAACAACTAGTGACAGCTGGGGATAAGTACAGATTCTCATACTCTTTGCAGACAATATCAGCTGTTGGAGCACACAAGAAGTGTACAAAACCGCCTTTCTTATTGGTGTCAGCTCCATACCCCATACCATAGTCATACCCCATACATCATATTCCTTTGTTTTGTACAAAACTCTCCCAGTATGGTTTGATATGCCTCTACTTGATTGATTTGATTGATTGATCAAATTGTTAATCCTATTCACTCCATGTTTTTTCAGATCACATAATCACGTTGTTTATTCTATTCATTCAACGTTCTTCATCTCCTATTCAGCAAAATTGTGAAAACACAATGGAGTACTCAACCAAATACCCACCACCCCACACCGTAATTCAATTCAACAAGAGAATAAATTAAAGTACATTATGTGAACGAATCCTCACACCTCACACACATCTCAATTAACGTAAAAGGCGTTGAAAGGCGCAATCTGAAACGCAAACAGCGTGAACGAGTGCGTTATTTTCAGGTTAGAAAAGCGCCCACACACAATACTACTCGCAAAGAAGACATTCTGGCAAGACGGGAAAATGACTCCAGCTCGGTCAATATTCGTTGAAAAATTATGAATCTGGTCTCAAATAGTAGATTAGAATGTTTTCTACAGTTTGAGACCAAATTTCTAATTTTTTTATCGATATTGATCGAGCTGAAGTCATTTCCCCATCTTTTCTGAATGTCTTCTTTGCTTGGACAAATTATACTACTATACAATACTACTCCAAGGGCTCAATTAATTGAAGATGTCGATGATTAACGCCGCATTGTAATTGGGGATTAACATACAGATGATACACAGAGCGACCACTCATCTGACTAAATTGGTTAAGCGAATCAATTTGCGGTCGCCGTGAAACAATGATAGGGATCAGTGTTTAATTGGCTGTTTAGTGTGCTCTGATAAATCTGACGCCAGAAAAACTGGCGTTTGGGGAATGATTGTTTTCAGAGCTCAAATCTGTCAAAACAGTCGGCAAGCGGTCTGCGAGAGCTTATTACGTCGAGAGGAACCTTAGCTAAACAGATACGCTATTGTAGACCGGTTAAAGACTGTCCTGAGAGAGTTATCGTGAATTGAAGACGGTTTCCAACCGCCAGTCACGTTTGTGTCTACTATAATTGGCGGCAAACAGACGACGATGCGTGTGACTCCTGCAAGATTTGCATTGTTGAGATTGGGAGCGCGAAAAAGTGAGGTTAGGTTTGCGCCCACTTGTCGGGAACAATTAGGTTAGGTTCGGTTGTGATTTGGTTGGGAAACGGTTGCGGGAACAATATCAAGATGGTGGGTTGGTTGATGAAAATTGGCGGGAAAACAATGTCGGAAGAAATAAATGTAGGTTTGGACGATTAATTGGCGGGAAACCACCATTGAGGTTGAGTTCAACAAGAGTGTTTGGTGGATTGAAGTGGGTTAGGAAGATGATGGTAGAACTGATCGGGTAAACTTTTGTGCAGGATAGGAAATAACCCACTTCAAATGAGGTAATGGTATTAAGAAAGGAATAATTGGGTGGGATTTGGTGTAGGAAATAGATCAGAAGTACTCGGTTGCTGATAATTTGGTGGTTGGTTTAGCACAAGTAGATAGATAGATAGATAAATGTCTTTATTTTCCACTTTGTACATTACATAAAGTGTTGTGGGCGAAGTTGAGGCACAAGAGCGCCCTCTGCCACTTAACTCTATCAAGTATAAAGTATAATGGAGATGAAGAAACTCCGAATGGAAATAGAACACTTTTGGAAAAAATTTCAAAAAGTTTCCACTAAGATAATCACTAGTAAATTCAATTGTTATTCCATATTTCGTTACAACTTACCACCATCATTTACTATTTAATGAATCTAATTATCATAAACAATTATATGGGGAGCGTATTAAACAATTCAGGGGAGTATAGGAGAATGGAAAATGTGAAGAGTTTTAAAATTATGTTTTAAATAACATAGTCTATTGGAATTTGAAGCACTATTTGATAGTCTAGCTACGGTTTTTCAAGTTATTTCGAGATAACTCCTCAATAAAATCACTGTCAATTGGAACAAAAATATCAACAGATAAATATGATGATTGATAGTTGCCTAATAAGTTTGTTTATCAACTCCAGTGAAGCTTCATTAATTTTTCAAAATTTTTGTGCTTTATAAGCTCCATATCTTCCTCTTCTCTATCCAACCCTTTTGTGTCTGTTAAGGCGTTGAGAGTTAAACTCCAAATAAAAAACTTATTCATTTATCCATTCATTTCACAAAAAGCTAGTTACAGAAAAATTTATTTCATCTATCGCATGTTATCAATAATTTTCTCAAATAAGCATAGTACCTACAGATAATTAACTCATTTTCCAATTCTATTATTTCCATGTAGAGATGAATAGCTTCTGCTTGAATGGTTGTGGACTACTCTCACATTTCCAGCCAGTCAATAAAAAATTAGGATTATTTCTCTCCATCCACATCAACATTACAAATTGACTTGATATTGAGCTTATTTATAATTGAGAGAAGCCAATCTGCCTTCCATTATTATTAGTTCACCATTCGTAAACCTTGCTAGAAGGCTCTGGCGTAATATTGAGCGTACACAAGAGTGTTCAGTCGTATTTTTCCCTTCATAATTCACCACCGGAGCGTAAAACGCTTCGAAGCGCGCGACGTCACCCGCCATTTTATTTACAACTTCGTGAATTGGGCGCGCGCGTTCAATCATTGCGATTGACGCAATAACGATGATTGGCTATATCGCTTACTAGTCTGTCCAAGCAAAGAAGATATTCTGGCGAGATGGGAAAATTACTTCAGCTCGATCAATATTGATTCAAGAATCATAAACTTGATTTCAAATTATAGGAAACATTCTGATCTACAATTTGAGAGCAAATTTATAATTGTTGAACCAATATTGTTCGCGCTGGAGTCATTTTCCCATCTTGCCAGAATGTCTTCTTTGCTTGGACTGACTATAACAAACAGGCTAAATAATAGGATAAACAGTAATACGCTGCCTGTTTAATGGTACCACAATCTGTACTCTAATTGGTGTAACTTTCAAATTGGTTTCACGTTTAAAACATATAGGGAATACGATGCATTCCAAGACGGTAGTTATATTTCAAAGAGTAGGATAGCTTACGTACCCTTTACCAAAAAATTATCGTAGCTGGAATACGGTAAGCTAGCGCCGTAAATAAGTAGTTGCACGTACAAATTATTTATTAACTATGCGCATTAGCTTTCAATTTCAATTCGTGCAAATACCAAATAAACGCTTTGTCCACAATATTTCTCAACAATCTGTCGTTAAAGGCATGTGAGGGTTTATTACTTGCTTTTCATCTCTTTTTTTATATTCCCATTTGTATTTCAACTCTTTCTCTTTTTAAACTGATATTTATGACAGAGGTCTGTGGCCAAGAACTGTGAACTTTAACCATGGCCAAAAATCAACAGTAATGATATATTTTTTGTTTTTATGCTGGAGGCAAATGGTCAATTATTCGCCATGATGATATCAACTAGTTTCTTTATAACCTGTATTAATGTTCAAATTTGGGAATAAAGTAATGCAATAATTGAGTTGACCAATGAAGATAATAGTCATCATTCAAGTGATTTTGGTTAGGAAGATAAAGGCCTATTGCAGCGATTGAAATCGAAAGGAATAATGGACAGAATGATGTCCTATTCCTTAGAATAGTATTGGTAGCATCAATTAAAATAATTTTACAGGCTTTAAGCCTTTAACCACTTTAGTATAGTATTACTATACTATAGTATAGTATATTTATTTATTTATTTACTTAGTATATAGTTTATTTACTATAGTATAGTCTAGTATTTAGAATAGTATTGGTAGCATCAATTAAAATAATTTTACGGGCTTTAAGCCTTTAACCACTTTAATAGTGGTCTCTGAGTGAATCTTAACTTCTCTGAGTGAAGTTCTATCAACAATTCTTTATTATTTATTCTTTCTTTACAATTGCGACTTGGTTTCCAAGTATTTTAAGCAAAGGATGAATGAGTGATGATGAATGATGATGATGAAGGTTTAAGATGTAGGTTATATGTCTATCCACAAAGTCCACTTTCACTATACTCACAAATTTCAACTCTCAAGAATAAAAAACAATGATTTATCAATTTCAAATTTGGAAGGTTGGTAAATGATTCAAAACAGCATCAAAAATATCTAAAATGATTTGAAATTATCAATTCTCACTTAAAATTTCAAAGCCAAAAAGTAGTTAACAAACTTTAACAATCTATTCTATTAACAATAGTGGACTCGCCTTTTTGTTTGTTTTTCCTTCTGTATTTTTTCTAGTTTAATTAAATCTATGGATAAAATTTGATACGGTAATAATTCTTTCAATTCTTTCTAAAGTCCTAGATTTCAGTAGTACCGAAATTACTGGATAGAATCGTTCAAAATTGTGTGCTGGGAAAGGATTTGAAATTCAAGATTACGTTACGTATGGTTGCCTTGTTTATTTCGAAGAATTATAGTGCTTTTTGGCTTCGAATCCCCAAACGGCTTATTATTACATAGTCTTATAGAACTCAAGAGTCCAAAACTCTAAAAAAGTTATAAGCCTATTCCTGATCACCTTATATCTTTACATTACCACTTGGCTCTTCAAATCTTACTTGGCTTACATTAGAGTTGAACGCATGAAAATGGTGTAGTGTAACTTGATGCAACATTATTCAGCTGATTATAAATAAGCACTGGGCCATTTTAATGCGTTTTACTATAGCAAACTTCTCCATGCACTAACTACTTAGAATAAAGCTCGCCCTTTTCAATCACATAATCGCATTCATCAACTTAGCCATAAATGGCATTCAGAAAACATCGAACTTGAACGGACATTTGACATTTTCATTACTTGTTCCTGACAGATTACTACACAAATCCTCTCCTAGCTAGCCAATTCCGAATCCTTTGTTTCAAAATCGGACACGCTCCAATTCTTGTAGCAGCATTTGACCTGCCATCATCAGCATCAGCATCGTGATCGACATCGTGAAGATAGCATCGATCTTTTGTTTGTTACGAAATTACGCGGGAACATAACTTTTACATATTGTATTATAGTCTGTCCAAGCAAAAAAGACATTCTGGCAAGATGGGAAAATTACTCCAGTCTGGTCAATATTGTTTCAAAGATTATAAATTTGTTCTCAATTTGTAGAAAACATTCTGATCTAGAATTTGAGACCAAGTTCATAATTTTTGAACCGATATTGACCTAGCTGGAGTAATTTTCCCATCTTGCCTGAATGTCTTTTTTGCTTGGACAGACTATATATCGTGTGGTGCCTATTGTAACGTATGTGTGTGTAGTAGTTGAGTTTGATCTGGAATCGAACGTAGATTGACAGCAGGGTCGAACGGTAGAATATTATTGTTGAAGAGAGAGATGTAATGTTTATCACGATTTGTGGGAGATATCTGGGGGGGGTTGAAGGGGATTATATACCAAGCATGTACTGTACATCATTGTTGGGAAACAATAGCAAATGCCTGCTTGATCGGTGTGTCCTCCGCGCGGAAGGATTTGAACGATGATGTTATAGTTTGTCCAAGCCGAGAAGACATTCTGGCTGGTTAGAAAAATGACTGCATTACGGTCAATATTGGTTCAAAAATTGTAAATTTGTTCTTAAATTGTAGATGAAAATGTCTTCGACAATTTAAGACCAAATTCACAATTTTTGAACAAATATTGTTTGAGCTGGAGTCATTTAACTATCTATCAGGGATGTCTTCTTTGAGAGGACAGAGTATACCGCAAACTATTCTCACGACAAGCAGCTCTCGGCTTGAGATGATAGTCAGGTGGGGTGGAGTGGGAGTAGATAGTGGTGCATGGTAGAGGGGCGCTGCAACTCTAGCCATTCACAGTCAGTTGGCGGCTAGAACGCTTGCGCAGAACACGTTATCAATGCGCGCGAGCTGATTCACTCCAACTTTTCGTCAAAAATCGGAAACTTCGCAATTTTTGTAATAGATTTTCCCACTTTAAAAGTGTTATTTTGTGATCAAATCTATTCTTTGTGTTGGTTGACCTTCCAAAAAATCCTCAACAGTTTGGAACTTTTGAGGTTAGACTCACGCGTGGTGCGCAGAACTTTTTCGCAAGTTTTTGAGGTTATGTTTTGCCGAATTCGTCGATAAACAGTTCGAAAACTTTTTTAGGATGTGCTCTGGAGGAAATATGTTTTGTTTTACTTAAATTCCTGTTTGTTTCAACGTGTAAGAACTTATCCACGGAGATTCAGAGGACATCTCGACTACCTGTTGGCTCCTGCGGGTGCTTCTGTGCGTTTATTATAGTTCCAGGAACAGGAACGTGCTGCAATAGTGAAGGTAGGCACTGCAATCAATTTTTATTTTCTTGAATTCTTATAATTATTGGTTTATGAGGATTTATGTGAAAAGAACGTTTTAAAACTGATATTGATACTAAAAGTATCCATACTATGTTTTCATTCTATTGATTCTATTAGAATTATTTTAAATTATTGATGGTTTTTAACATATTTCGAAACTAAAACTATCGATAAACTATTTTGCATAAACTATCGATAACGTTTTTTAAATTAATAATAGAACTAATAATTATCTATTCGAGGGTTTTTCACCTTCATGTGTAATTAATTTGTCGAGTGGACGAGGACGATAAAAAGTCTCTTTTGTGAAGCTTCTGTTTCGGATTCACAACTCTATAGATTATTTCCAGCGTTAAATAATATAATCATGAAACGTATTCAGTAAAGTCGTAGGCTTACTGTAATCAAGATATCGAGAGCTTAAAATAAGAAATTTTATTGCAACCATTTGATAACTACTTCGATGGTTTTAGTTGGGATGCTGTATACTGTATTCCTAATTTTTTCAAGTTTGAAGTGCAATCAAATTCAGCTTGAAAAGTGACTTCTACGTAGTAAAATGATAACATTCTTTGAAATACTCGATACCGAATATATTTAGAGAAGATGAGAAATCGCAAAAGTTTGATTTGTATCTGGATATTGACTGTATCTAAAATAATAGATTCAAAAAAAGTGAGGACTATAAAGTTTTAAATCTTTTTCTTATGTTTGAAGTGAAGCCTATTATACGCAACTTACCTTATACGCGAATTATCTCTTTCTTATCTTATCTCAAACTGACAACAATAGTAATTTTCTAGTAATCTGTCAAAAGATTAAAGAAGATAATTAATCGTTGATTTCATGATATTAATCGTCAATAGGCCTATACAGAATTAAGTAGGTGCATATTTGTCTGAACTTGTTCGAGACAAATTTTATTCAATTTTTTAATCTGTTATTTAACAAATGCTTATTTTGACGCTGAATAAAGACAATTGTGTTTCTGATGTCCCGGTTTTCAATTCATACTGTCATAATAGGGACTTACTCATGATTTGATAAATTATAAGGCTATTAGTTTCTTGAAATTCTATAAAAAAAAGTTTCAAAAATTATGCGCGAATAGTCAAAATACAATTTAAAAACCAGTTGCAAATTTTATTGTAACCTTTTTTTGCCAATTCTTCTTATTCGACATTGCAAAAAGCTAACATAAATATAATAAAGCTAATGGAAATAATAAGGTGCGGTATTGGTATTCTGAGAATCAATTCAATTATAATAGTTTGCCGCTGTGTCTCCTCTTATTTCAAACAAGTTAGTATTACATTTTTATTTTATTTGATTATGATAGCAACTCGTTTTATATAATTAAATTCTAATTCCCTCCTTTATATTTTTCAATCTTTTCAAGTAGAAAAGGCATGTCGAATTAAGCTTTTGTAGGAATTTGATACTATCACTAATTTCTTGATTCTTCTTCTATACTTTACTATTAGCATAAATATTAAAGAAGAGTTTGCTAATCTTTGATGCCGATTTTAATAAAGATAAAAATCTTTTTTAGCTGAAAAGATAATACTGTAATATTGGAACATGAATAAAAAACAGGTTGATCTTATTATTTCACTGCATGTACTGATGATAATGTACTGATGTACTGAAGATTATAATTTAATCAAATTCATGAGAAGTAGTTCACAAGTAATCACTTGATTGAGTGATAAAAATTAGATTGAATTTGATGCCAGAATCGTGTTTTTATAAGAAAATTACTAAAATTGATTATGATTATCATTGTTGGAAAATGAGCTATCCTATCTCAATAGTATCAGTTAACTACTTTATATCAGATTATTCATAATTCTAAATCAAACATTCATCAAAATGCAAAATGTGATATCTCGATTAATATTTCATTAGTGACCAGTTATTGAAGTTTTTGATAAAACGGACATCACTGCTTGAATCAAAGAAGAATCATAGAAGGCGATGAGATCGCAATCAATGATAATAAATAATAACTCTTTCAATAAGAAACTGCGGTGATAATGTTGGTTAGAGGATATAACTTTCCCCAAAAAAGAAATTCAAAATAGAATATTGATCGTAGCAAAGTTGATTTCTAGCTAATGCGAATTATTTTGCAACTATGGTTTCTATGTGTTCATTATAAGCATGCTAAAAATTATCATCTCTCAAGAAAGTATGGAATCTATAAAATTTCCATCATTACTTTCTAAACTTCCGACTTTTAATTTCGATTTGGTTTCCTACTTCAAACAGATAAATACTCCCATGTTTTGAGAAAAAAATCTGAAAATATTATGTATTAGGCGGAGTATTACATCGCATCGAATCAAGAAATAAACTATTCTTATAACTTGGTACTAAGTACTTAGTACCTTAGTACTAAGTACTTAGTACATTAGTACACAAAGCCTAAATGCAGCTAGAATAAACTGAACTTAATCAATCTTATTTCATCGATTTATTAGAAACCACGTAAGTTATTAGATTTATCAAACTGTGAAAGATATTCGAAAAATTTATGAGTCATTAGTCAATATAAAATGATTTTATGTTAGACAGTTCCTGCTGAATCTCTCACTTTCATAGGCTATATGAAATTGAACGATCTCATTCAAGATGAAATTAGGATCTTCAACTGTTAAGTAAGTGAAACCAAGGCTTATCAAATAAAATGGCTAGATTCGAGTAAAACGAGAGTTGCAACTATACAGCCGTCACGCTTTCAAAAATCTACTTTCAATTAATAATTTACAAATTATAACCCAGATTGCTCGGAAGTATTAGAAGTAAGAATTTACATGGGGAAATAATTATATATGATGGCAAGGGAAATTAGTATGAATGAAATCAACGAATCTGAGATCAAAAAACAGTAGAACTATTCCAGTATAAAATCGTTGCAATGTTATAAATATTTACAATCTAGCATTCCAATAGAGCATCATTGAAGTTTTCTTTAAATTCAGTAGGTATTTGGTAGAAACACAGTTCAAATAAAATTCAAAATAAATTTATTCTCCAGAATCACAAATCAAAACATATATGACTTACATGACAAGAATAATTCTATTGTTACTGTATGTATCTTACTGCTATAGTGTTCCTCTTACAATAGAATATCCTAGCAATTAGAAAAATATCTTAGAACATTCATAGCCTGGAAAATAATCCGAAAGGTTTGAAACCTGCTTGGGCAGAAAAAGTATTCAAAGAAGAAAAACTAAAGAAAGGAATAAAATTAACAAAAATGACAAAGTTTTAAGAATAGTGTTGCCTCACACCAAAAATTATAGAAATAATTAATTCTCTAGTCTGTGTTTCTACTTACATAAAAAAATGGTTTTTCATGCAAATGGTGTTCAGCACTCTTATTTTCCTTGATTATACTTTTAACTTTGTAATCTCTACAACTGAATTCTTCCCATTCATAAGTTATAGAGAGTTTATATTAGTCAATCAGTCAATGTCTCTTTTGCCAAACCTGGTTTAAAGCAGATCAGGTCATTCTGATCGTAGGCCATTATATCTGACACATATAATAGTTTGATTTTGAATATTAATCTATCTCCTCGTAAAAACCTAATCGATTTTTTCTCATTCTTATAGCGGCTTATATCCGATTCAACTTCCATACAATAAACCAGCACTGGCGATTAATGCAATATTGAATTCACGAGTTACAACCTCCCGTGCAACAATTATTCTCCCGTCTATGCAGAGCAAACTGGTAGTCTGTCCGAGCAAAGAAGACATTCTGGTAAGATTAGAAAACGACTCCATCTCGGTCAAAATCAGTTCAAAAATTGAAAATTTGATCTTGAATTGAAGGAAACATTCTGATCTACAATTTGAGACCAAATTTGTAATTTTTGCACTAACATTGACCGAGCTGTAGTCATTTCCCCATCTTGCCAGAGTGTCTTCTCTGCTTGGACAGACTATACATATTTTGAAATAAACAGCATATTGTTTTGCAGTACACATGGAAGCTGTGTACCAGCTTGATTTCAAGTTACAAGTTACCCGATCATACATATAGAACACAAGCATAGTTAGTTATGTCTGGTCTGGTCGTTGGTTTGCTTTCAAATAACAGTTCCCTACTTAACAATATCGATCACAAATTAAAGTTCAAAGCCGAACGGATGGTAGGTTACAAGCGAACAACAGTATAGTTTGTCCAAGCGAAGAAGACATTCTGGCAAGATTGAAAAATAACTACATCTCGGTCAATATTGGTTCAAAAATTATAAATTTGATCTCAAAGTGTAGGGAACATTCTTCTCTACAATTTCAATCCACATTTATAATTTTTGATCTAATATTGACCGAGCTGTAGTCATTTTCCCATCTTGACAGAATGTCTTCTTTGCTTGGACAGACTATACAAACCTTTTTCATTTTATGCTCGTCGAAAGTTGTAACCATAGATACATAAATACTGTACATGTCGGATTTGTAACTACTACCACGTGCACTATACCTATATCGTAACCGGTTATTGTTGAACAATTCTTGTTATTCATGTGTGTAGTGTATGTGTTTATCGTTCTCATCATAACCAACAATGAATAAACAGAGAAAGAACGTTATGTACCACCCTTGCAGAGAACTTAATTCCGTTTGATTGTTGTAGTATTAAGTCTTTATCCTGTAGGACTTCATTATGGACTTCGCAAGTCTGCATCAAAAACAAGTTTTGCCTTATCGAGATAGGCGCACTTATCACTCTGTGTGCAATAAACAAGTAGGCGAAGAAGTCGGTAGTTTATTGCTGTATTTGTAGTAATTGTAGGCTTTGTGTGCGTGTTTTAATGCAAGGGGTGCTGATACACGATAGTTTCTTAGCTGTTTTTACTCACCTTTGCACAAGAACTACATACAGGTATACTCCGACCAAGCAAAGAAGAGCCTCTTGCAAGATGGAAAAATGACTCCAGCTTGGTCAATATTGGTTCACAAATTATCAATGTCGTCTTAATAGTAGATCAAATCGTTCCCTACAATTTGAGATCAAATTTATAATTTTTAAATCAATATTGACCAAGCTGGAGTCATTTTCCCATCATGCAAGAGGTTTTTCTTTGCTTGGTCAGACTTTTTATAGTCTTATTTTCACCATACACGCTAGATATGCGTTTTTTGCTACTCAATGCAGTATGCTGTGTATGAAATATGTTCTTTCTTCATTGATCACAGTAAATATTAGAATCCTTTTCATAATAAAGGCACATGGAACAGTAAGGATATAACAGGACTTATGAACAGAAACAGGAGACAACAAGATCACAGTAAGTTCAAATTGTGAATTCGAAAGCGTTCTTTCATTAAAAATGAGAAGAAATAATACTGTTTTGTACCTAGTCTCTAGAAAGATATAAATAGGCCTGATACTGTATTAGAAAAAAATGTTAGAACAATGAATAGAGAAACAAGAATAATCTACTAGTTGTTCAGTGACTTAATTATCTATTAAAATACCATATTATATTAATAAAATCATAATAATATAATGATTATTATAATATCATATAATATTATATTGGAATTACCTACATGATAACATATTATTTAGTGAGGTACAATAATAAGAGTAGTTCTCAAAAGCGAGAGGATTTTCAAAATCAAATCAGAAGAGTGCGTTTATTCCTCAATTATTACCTTCAATTAACGTTTAATTTACAAATTAACCTCTAACTTACCAATTCCAGTATATCCTGGGATCCACATTCCAAATTCGTATGAGAGTCAGAATTTTGGAAATATACTGATACTGACTGAATGGGAATAAATTGTAGAAAATTGACTACCAAAGAATGACTGGCTCCTTCTAGAAAGAAAATTACTCTTTTAAAGTAAGTAGATCGTGATCTGTTTTATCATTATAATATTTATTCTCTCAAACTATTATTCTTGAAATCCTTCAATAGTAGGTTAGAAGACACAAATAAATCTATATCTATGTAAGCGAAATTGCACTGACTGATTCATTCATCACCAGAACTAAAAATCCACTGGAGCGAATGCGTTCAAATTTGACAGGCATGTTCAGTTGGACGTTTAGACGCGCGCTAAGAAAGGATTTTAAAAACTTTTCAAGGATACGCCAAATATTTAAGTTTTTCTGTAGTTTTCCGGCGTTTTCTCAATTTTTTCGAGAACCAATCGGTAGAAAATGTTGATATTTGGTAGGTAGGTTCAGATAAGGTCTAGAAATGTTGTGTTAAAATATTTTTGAATTCCGTTCAAGATTACGCCAGTAAACAGGTTTTTCAAAATTGTAGATGTATTGCGGGTTGCATATCTTTCGCCTTGATACGACCAATCCTTACTGTAAATTCAATGGTTCAGTGAGATTATAGATAAACTAATTTGGATGATATTGAATCAAGTTTCAAACTATGTCCGATATAGTTCCCAAGGTTACGCTCAATATTAGCGTTTTACTATTTTTCGGAATTTTCAGAGTTTTTCTAAATTGGTAGAAAATGTAGAAATTTGGTGAACAGGTCCAGATTAGGTTTAGAAATGCTGTGTCCAATTAATTTTGAATCCCTTCTGAACGGAATTCGCAAGCGAACGAAGCGAGCCTGTTTTTCTCAGCTTACACTGACAGAGGTTATGCAGGCGAGCGAAGCGAGCCTGTTTAACTCACTGAAACTGCTGATACGTCGGGGGTCCAGAGGGCGAGCGAAGCGAGCCTGCCGGCTAGTAAAGTATATAGAACATAGCCGTCAGTTCTCCCCGAATTACATTTTACAATATTCACTTTTACAAGCAGCAAATCATTACCGTATTCTGCATGCAGTATTATTTGAATTCGCCCACACAACAATACAAAACCTTATTATAATAATAAAAGCAATAAATCAGACGTGGGAATATTTTTGAGTTGGTTCAAATTTCACAACAGTTGAGGATATCCTTGCAAAGTTGCAGCCATAACTGACCTTTTAACTTGTTGCTTGAGAAATGTTATCAGTGCTTGAGTTACTCTTACCTACACGGCTTCTTGCATTCTTATATTAGATTTTATTCTTCCTTCACCTAGTCATCTTGAATTTGTGTCTTCATCCTCATCTTCTTATTTGTATTCTTCTACGTCTTCCTCTTCATCCACTTCTTTTCGCTCCTTATCTTCTTTTCAACCCTTCTTCCTTTTCAATTCCTTATTTTCCCCTTATTCTTCGTCATTTTTTTTTCTTCCTGGTTCTTCTCTCCATCCTTTTTTCTTTTTTCAATATCTCACTCTTCTCATTAATCTTCTTCATCCTCTTTTCTTACTATTCTTTCTTCTTTCGCTTTATCTTCTCTTCTCCCCCTTATTCCTTTTCACCTTCTCACCTCTCTAATTATACTCCATCTTCTTCCTTCTCATATTTTTTCTTCCGCTTTTTCCACTTCTTCTTTTTTTCTTATTCTTCTTCATCTTCCTTTGCATCCTATTTTGTTTCTCTTCTATCTCTTCAAATTCTCACCCTCATTATTATTCTCATGCTTTTTCTACCCCTTCTTCTTACATGTTTTTTACTACTTCTCCTTATTCTTCTTCTTTTTCCTCCTCTTCTTCTCCTTTTCTTATCTTCTTCTTTCTCTTCTTCTACTTCTTCTACTTCTTCTCTTCTTCTTCTTCTTCTTCTTCTTCTTCTTCTTCTTCTTCTTCTTCTTCTTCTTCTTCTTCTTCTTCTTCTTCTTCTTCTTCTTCTTCTTCTTCTTCTTCTTCTTCTTCTTCTTCTTCTTCTTCTTCTTCTCTCCTTCCTCTTCATTCTCCTTCTTCTTCTCTCCTTCCTCTTCTCTTCTTCCTATTCATCCTCTTCTCCCCTTATTCCTTTCATCTAGCTCACCTCTCTCCTAATTCTTCTTCTTGTGTCACTTCATCTTTTCTCTTTTTCTGATTTTTTAATCTTCTTCCCCTCCCTCTTCATCTTATATTGTTTCACTTCTCCTTTTCTACATTCTCACGTTTTCCTTATTATTCTTATTTTTCTTATTCTCCTCTTCTTCTTCCTCCTCCTCCTCCTCCTCCTCCTCCTCCTCCTCCTCCTCCTCTCCTCCTCCTCCTCCTCCTCCTCCTCCTCCCTCCTCCTCCTCCTCCTCCTCCTCTCCTCCTCCATCTCTCTCCTTCTCCCTCCTCCTCTACTTTCTCCTTATTTCCTCTGTCTCACCCATCCCCTCTTTCTTCTCCTTTTCTTCGACTTTCTTCTTCCTTTCCTCCTCCTCTTTCTCAACCATCTCCTCATTCTTCTTCTTCCTCTTTTTCTCCTTATCCTCCTCCTCCGCCTCCTCCTTCTCATTCTCATACTTGCAGACTTCAGTTTCTCTCTCATCCTAACTTGCTCTTTCCTGTGTTTGATTCCATTCTGTGTCTATCTGTGTATGCTAGCAGCATAGTAGGTTTCATTCACATGCTCCACTCTAATATGCTGCTACAGCATAGAGACAAGCCACGACTTATGCTGCCCCGCAACTGAGTTGGTCGAATAATTTATGGAGGTTATTGGTTATTCATTATTTATGCCTCGTGTTTTTATTGTATATTATTCCACGCGTGATCAGAACAACTATTCAATTTGTATTTGGCCTGTGCTGCAATGCCATGGGATGTTTGGCGTGAATATGTAAATCGGGGGTCGGCTCTGTTCTGTCTGCATGAATTATTCTTACCGAATAACTACTATAGATATAATAAGGTACACCTTAAACCAAAAATTAAGGCGGTTCTCTAATAACTATTATCATTCCTATACTCTGTTAAAACAGTCAACGAGCGGTCCACAAAATCATATCAATACAAGAACAACCTTACAAAACTGTTACGCACTTACAGACCACTTTCAGACTGTTCTAACAGAGCTGAGCCTTAATTACAATCATTCTCCACCCGCCTTAACCTTTGGCACCAACTGTGATGTTGAAGGTACACTGCATTCACTGCCAGAAGCGTGTACAACTAGGGTATATACTGTATTTGAAGTAAGTTTCTAATTGGTGAAGCATGTATAATATGTATTGTGCTATGAATTCTAGGTTGTAAGTTACGTCGAGTAGTGTTTAGGCCTCTGCGTGCTCTATTGAATGAAACTCTGTACCGTATTGTTAACAGTGTATATATTGTATTATTGAGTAGCTCACCCATTTACTGCTATCTGGTTTTGTAAGATAGCTTTAAGATGTGAGAATTGGGTTTGAATATTTGGAAATCGGGTTTGAATTTCCAGTTTATAAATCGAATAGACATTATTGTGGAAATTGAGTTCACACTTTTCTGTTTAAACCACACTTCACACTTTCTGTATAATCACACTTCACACTTTCTGAATTCACACTTTTCTGTATAAAGAGAACAGGATGATTAGTGATGAAACCCAAATTGAAATGTATCAGAAATGACAAAAATTCAATATTTAACTCATCTCAAAATTAAATGAACTTCAGACCTTATAAAACCTTCTCTATGACAAAATGAGGAGTCTTATAATTGATCATTCTTATCTCAAATTCAATGATGAACAATATTGATATTATAATATAGCCTACAACAGTACATAACTACAGTAACTGATTTACCTGTAATTCAGAATTGTAATAAAGAATTTCCTGTGAATTGGGCTGCACTTGGGCTACGATATTTTTGTAATAAAATTCCGCTAAAATTCAAGTTAGAAGGGTCGATATTTTTTTAGTTCAAATAACGATTTCATAAACTGCAAGAAGTAACAAAAAATGATACTGTGACACTGTAAATTTTGATAATGATTTTGAGTAAAAAGATGTGGGTTATTGGAAGACGTTGATAACTATAGTCTGTCCAAGCAAAGAAGAGCCTCTGGCAAGATGAGAAAATGACTCCAGCTCGGTCAATATTGGTTCAAAAATTATTGATTTGGTTTCAATTGTAGAAAATATTCTGATCTACAATTTGAGACCAAATGAATAACTTTTGAACCAATAATGACCGAGCTGGAGTCATTTTCTCATCTTGCCAGAGGCTCTTCTTGCTTGGACAGACTATACCACATTGTCCTTATAATAACTCTGTAATATTGCTAAACCATAAGAAATTAATTTGTTAACACTATGAAGTATAATGATAGTTATCATGATAATAGCTAATAATCGTTGTAATTAATAAACAAATTATTATGATTAAATGATAATTGAATTCGATTTTTCAAGAAAAAAATCTATTGTAATTATGGTTCAATTTGATCGTAATTTATCACCAAACCAATATTGAATTCATAATAATAGTATGCTTATCCTAATCTGACATCGGTATTATTGAAAGTCTTCTCGTTAACATAATTACTTTCACTTGATTCTAGCCTAGGCCCGGTCTAAAAATACCGGTTTCCAATTGCATTGTAATTGTATCGGCCGTGATGATTGTTATCTCATATTTATTTGGATTTTCGGCTCAATTTCGATTTCATCAATAGGCCTACATAGTTTTGATACCATGATAACGTTTACTTGCAAATGTATGTGTTACAGTGATAGCATTGACTACCTATGATAGCTTTCATTCCGTATTACAATGATACTGTATTATAATATGCTGTATATAAATGATATAATATCGTATCGACTCTTCGTTTGAGCTACCGATGGATATCACTTGTTTAGAATTCAATATTACCTATTACTCAGGCTTATCAGTAGAATCAGTGAAACGAACAAGATAGCGAAGGTTATTCAAATATTGGATGGAATAATTTTAGTTGTTTCAATTAGGTTACAAGATGAATTACAGAAGATTAATAATTTTTTGGAGCATAGAATGGTATTTCAGTGTTTTGTGTGTCATTTTGTTCAAGAGGATTCTATATTTATTTGTTCTTCAGAATTCTATTTTCTTTGTTAATCTTTGAACTCTTTTAATCGTTCAGTCTTCAATTGATATGAAAAACATGGAATAATTCACGTAGAATCTCTGAAATCTCTAAAAATCGACCCTCATATCAGGAACAGATATTTAAGTTGGGTAGATATTCAACATCGACTAGACTTACATGTTGGAAAAAGTCTGTATTTCTCAAAATAATAGTTTATTCGCTCTGGAAGTGTGAATTGCATAAATTTACAATGTTGGTAGATGAAATAAAAATATCAATTTTAAAATAACCCTGAATTAAAAGTTTGATTTACAATGTTTCTCAACTAGTTGATGTTCAGTAATAAAATAATAATACACTAACTGCAACTATTGTATTTAGATACAACTCTAAATCTAGCCTTCCTTTTGGAGAATCTCTCAATAGCTTGATTCTGAACATCTTCAGCATTAAAAAGCATACAATTGAATCTAAGTTTGATTGTATTTTTTCTTGTTCCGAGATGAATTAAAGATAAGCCAATGAAATATAGAAATAAGGATGTAATTATCATGAAATTGTCAATAATACGAGGTGTATAATAATTCGCTTTATTATAACTGCCTCAAAATACTTGTCGTATCCAGCCCTCAGGTCGTATCAGTCCAATAGTAGTCTGTCAAGCGAAGGAGACATTCTGGCAAGATAGGAAAATGACTTCAGCTCGGTCAATATCGAGTCAAAAATTAAAATATTGGTCTCAAATTTTAGAAAACATTCTAATCTACAATTTGAAACCAAATATATAAATTTTGAAATAATATTCACCGAGCTGGAGTAATTTCCCCATCTTACCAGAATTCCTTCTTTGCTTGGACATACTATAGTAATGTCCTTGGAATATTTCTAAAAGTCAACATATTTCCTACGTATGCTCGTCCACTTGAAATTATTGTTATCCTCTATTATGAGGATGAATACAGAAGTCTGTGTCTGTGCAATACTTCCTTGATGGAACTGAATTCCGCTGTCTAAACATTGTATCGACGAAATTGATCTTTCAAATCTCGTAATATTATACAACTGAGTATCTCCTGGACTGTAGACCGAAACCGAAACATAATAGAATATTCGGTCACAAATGGAATTTGGTTCATTTCCATTTGTTTAATGGAAGAAATAGAACAAAGTTATTTCATTATTATTTAAGTAAGCTCTATACTTTTCTTAGCTTTCTAGTATTAAGCTACTAAAAACTTGACTTCGCACATCTTTGACTCAGGAGTGATGAGGTTTGCTTCTGGAGTCTGGACTCAGGAGTCTATTCACAATATAAAAGTTGAAACTCGAGCTTTAGTTAGACTATTAAAATGACGAAATTTAGTCTAAAATATTATACTGAAATTCATGGAAAATTTCGATTTGTAAAAGTGAACAATGGCGAAATCAATAAAAAGCTACTCAAAAATAAGCTATATTCATCAAAAGGAAAATAATCACATGGTAGTTGGATTCTCCACTCTTGTATCCTGCCATTCCTGGAGTGTATGGTGATATAAACTTCCACAGAGTAATCGGAAATGAAGAAGTTAATCCAAGATGGAATATGATAAAGAGATCAAATAAAATAACGGGAGGAAATATTCTGTCCAAGCAAAGAAGACATTCTGACAAGAAGAGAAAATGAATCCATCTCGGTCAATATTGGTTTGAAAATTATACATTTGGTCTCAAATTGTAGATTGGAATGTTCCCAACAATTTGAGACCAAATTTGTATTTTTTGAACCAATATTGATCGAGCTGGATTCATTTTCCCATCTTTCCAGAATGTCTTCTTTGCTTGGAAAGACTATACCTGAACTTATATTACCTAAACGAAGGCCTTTTCGTTGTTGGTTTGTTTTTTACATTATTAGAGCGGTTGGCATTCGCATCTCACTGTAGACTAGTGATTGAAGCGTCGTAAAAATAGGAGATTGCCGTTTTCAATTGTTCGTTTCCTGGAAGTGTATCTCCCATATCCTTGTCAATTATTATTTTCAAATTGCAAAGTGCAAGAAGAGTTGCTGGACGAATGGATTTGCTAGACCGTTAAACATTCGGATAGATAATAATTGCTAACTGTTCAGGAAGACCATAAAATTTAATTATCAGCCTCCTGTGATCGAACTGCATCTCCAGCCTCCAGCTTTCCCTCATCCTTCCTATCTTGCGATTTGATGGGCTTCTGCTGAATGTGTAACTTGAACAGTCTTTTTTTCATTTTTATAGATTAATGAAATGTTTTGAAAAGTAAGAAATCGAAAATAAAATAATCTATTGGTTCCTTATAAGTTACTTTAAATAGCTTCCTATCTTGCGATTAGATGCGCTTCTGCTGAATGAATGTGTAACTTGAACAGTTCTCTTTTTCATTTTTATAAATGATTGAAAAGTAAAAAATATTCGAAAATAAATAATCTATTAGAGCAAGTTGTCGAGATTATTTCAAAGAGTTAAAGATTCTTCCACTAGCAGGTATATATATTGGAGGTTCTTTGTTTTATTGATAAGAATAAAGATAGGTTTAATACAGGAGAATTGTTTCACTCATACAATACTAGATATAGACAAAACCTCAGAGGCGACATTCATCGAACTAGTATGTACGAGAGGGCTGAAGAGTGCAGGAATTCGGTTTATAACTCATTGCCAGCACATATTAAAGCTCTCACAGGTGAGAAATTTAGAATTAAGGTGAGAGAGGAGTTATTTACAGGTTTCTCCTTATTCCGTTCAAGAATTCTATTTGCATTATGAAATGCAAAGATTGACTTAGAATATAATTGACAAATCCGTATACCCCTTTCACATGTGCTAAAAATGGTTCTAATGATACCGAAACATGTCATTCCAAAACAAATGCTCTAAGGGTACTGTGATTTTTAGCTTTCACGTATAAATTTTAATTGTAAAGGAAATTTCCATATTCAAGGATACAATGAATTAATTTGGAAGAATAAATTGGGTTTGAATAAGGGACTACAACACTGGTTGCTTAGTGAATTGGTGATTGCAGGCAATATTGCATATTGTTAGAACTTTGTGGTAGTCTATTCAGCCAGTTGGAATAGATTTGGAACCCTTGAAACGTACAATAGTGTATGTACAAATGTATATTGTTTAATATAATGTATAAATGTACAAATGTATAATAGAATGTTGGAAAATCGACACTATTGTAACCACAGCTTGAATAAATTATCCTTCTATTTGATTTTCTGCAAGAAAATTTTTTGAAGAATTTCATAAATAGATCAATGAAAAGAAGGTTTCCCTTCAATTTTAAATCTGAATGGAGGTTTCCCTTCGATTCCAAATGTTGCATGTAGTAACGATAGTAGGAAACCGTCCCAGATAACCAATAAATCCAATATACTCGGCATAAGCTAACATTATGAACTTGCTGTTGGGGAGTATCCAATCTAATAAAATGATTTGAAAAATAGAAAAACTGTCAACTCAGCAAATACGTTGGAAACGCTCGCTCGATCTATTTACTCTTTTGATCTGAATTTGATTTCTCAGAAGCTTTCTCGCTGGAAAATAAAAAACTGCTTCTAGTAACAAGATAGTGTTACAAATCTACCGTAGCCTTTTTGTCTTTGTTCACGTAAAATAACTCATTTCTAAGACAGAATTCGATTCAAGTTTCAACCTTGATCATTTCATGATGTAAAATTGTGGAAATTTATTTAGAATAAATTTAATGTGTTAATAATTATTCACAAAATGTACTTTAACTAAATTCCTATTAGTAGATTCAATTTCAAGTTTTAACCATGATAATTCCATGATGCTATATTGTGAAAATTATCGGTATTTCAAATTAAATAATGTTAATTATTTACAAGTTGTCTAATAAAAGATAGAAAATATGTGTAGAAACTTTCAAGTTAAATGCTAACTTTATTGATACGCTTATTGAAGGTGAAATTCATTACCACTTTTAAGAACCAATCGATTTATTATGGAATGCAATTTGAATGAGTTGTAAGGCGGTTTTAAACCGGTTCTAGGTTACCCAGGCTACAACGTTGAATCAAGATAATCCAATAATTGTAATTGCGCTGTATTTTGTTCGCCTCTCGGCTAAAGTAGACGAAAAATCTAGTTTATTCAGCCAATTATTTTTAGAGGTGTGAAGTAATTCGTGTAACTTTATTAGGAGATATTATTGCAATAATCCTTCAATTTTAATATTCTGATGGAGTGAAATTATTATTCGCTATGGGCTGTGTTACCTGTCGGTTCTCTGTATAACGCATTCTCCATGTATTGTACAATATGTATCATATTTATGCATTGTATATGAAATATTAAACGGACTATTTCACGGTTATCTGTCAATCAACGCAATTTACGAAATACAACAGTGTCATATTATTACATGGTAAAATTTGTTATGATAAGCGTATGTGATTAGCCCCTAGCCTATATGCAGACATACATCTATTTAATAAGTGGAAAAGACCGTCAAGTTTTCAAATATGTAATATAATGCACTAATGTGTTTTTAGTAAAATATTTACAGACAAGCCATATCAACGATTCGTTTATAGATAAGGCAAAGATAAGAATGATGATAAAGAAGAATATTAGTTCCATTGAAATTGTCTTATATTGTCCGTTATCTATAACACCAAACTACTCGTATGAAGGGTTGAATTACATTTTTTTTCATTGGATCCGTGCTCTTGAATTGGATCTGAAGATAAGCTTTTATTAGCAATTTTTCAACAAAATTTGAGTGATAGAAACTGTTCTAACCACTACATTTTAATTACAGTTTACAGTAATTGAATAACCAGAATTGAAATTGATATTCTTATCAGTTTTCAACCATAATGCAACGATTAATTAATTTTCACCCTTTTTGGATAAATAATAATTTATTTTTCTATCAGATGACACAATCCCTATTATATATGGATATGAACTACTTATTTCAGTGACTCATAAAAATCCGTTATCAACGTTTTATAAATTTCACTTGTTGAGTTTACCAGAGATGTAGTTTTGAGTCTGTTCAAGCAAAGAAGACCCTCTGGCAAGATGGGAAAATGACTCAAGCTCGGTCAATTTCGGTTCAAAATTGTTAATTAGAATGCAAATTGTAGAAAACAATTTAATCTACTATTAAGATCTCATTTATAATTGTCCAACAAATATTGACCACGCTGGAGTCATTTTCCCCATCTTGCCAGAGGCTCTTCTTTGCTTGGACAGACTATACCAGAGATGGTGCTTTACCAATTTGTAGTTTAACCAATGATGTAGAAACCGGAACCATTATCTCTATTCTTAATCCATTTCATGGTTAGAGAATTTTATATCCATTTTTTTCATTCAAAATTGGTAATTGAATGGAATAAAGTTATAAATTTTAATTTTCTGATTTATTTCAATCAATTTGTCAGTACAGTACTTTCTTGTTATACATAGGTAGCTGGAAAATAATATCTGTATTTATTCGTAGGATACAAGTTAAACAGTCTTCGAGGATTGTATATACAGTAACTTCAATGTAACTTTACCTAAAACTATTACCTAAAAGTGGCATAGGCTTACTTTGAACAAAACTATGAATAGCAAACTATGAATTAAAGGAATCGGAATGAGACAATACTAAAACAAAAAACCAAAAGCAAAATCTTGTGTTAGGTATTCAATGAATAAAATAAAATTAACTCTTTTATACATTAAATAACTTATAAAGCTATTATCTGAGTTTGACTTTCTTTGAACAAAACGTTACAAAATTAATGAAATCGAAATAATGAGAAAATCCTGAAAACCAAATCAGTATCTACACGACTAGTCGGAGTTTGTGAATTTCAATTATTCTCTTTCATCCGGATACATTGAGCCTTGTGTGTTTTATCTGTTTTTAATCTTGTCTAAATCTGTAGTTTCAGTTGTAATAATAGTGGACTGCGCGGCGCATGCGCAATACTATGAGAAAGCCAGGTCGTATGGACAATACAAAACTGTGTCATCTCATCAAGTAGTGTATGTCTTCACTTTGCTCTTCTTGGTTTTCTTAGTTTACTTTATTTTCTCTTCTTTTTAGGCTTTTGCCGTACTTCATTATTATTACAGTGCGGTGCGGCGCTATCGTGGGAGAATCACCCGACACATCTGAACATGGGTTTCTATGCATTGTTTCCATTGTTGTAATGGACATTTGTGTGATTCTCAACACACATTCAAACTAAGAATTGAACACCATATTTGTGGTGGTTGTAGTTCACATGGCGATTATTATGATGATACGGGACGAGATCATCATCTTCATCTAGGCTAGCCTAGGATGCGTTTTAGTGCTTTTGGGCCGGGTATAGTCTGTCCAAGCAAAGAAGACATATTATGGCAAGATGGGAAAATGACTCCAGCTCGGTCTAAATTGGTTTAAAAATTACAAATTTGGTCTCAAATTGTAGGAAACATTATTCTCTACAATTCATAATTTTTGAACAAATATTGATTGAGCTGGAATCATTTTCCCATCTTGCAAGAATGTCTTTAGGCTATATTGCTAGATGAAAATTTTAGATGAAAAAACTAGACGAATGTCTATTATTGCTTGAACAGACTACGCCAGATTATTGCGTTGGAGAATACAGTTTTTCTAACGCATGTAGAGAAACAGGGTAATAATATTAAATAATCACTTATTTACTTGAGAATGAAAATTTTCAACTGATTCACTGTCAATATTCTTTAAACACTCTTGAATCTACCATAAACTTGAAAATTCACTATAAATTCAAAATTCAAACTAAACCATATTTAGAATAAATTCATTCTTCCGAATTATAGTACAAAAAAATCTTTTCTACTCCTATTAAATAGTCATTTTGACATCAGTTCGGGCTTCAATTGAAATCCTATGTTTATCTTGTTCATTTCTGGAACTTAAAAGTGGACTTTTATCGAAATTCAAAATTGTTTGTGATAAAATACTTTTGGAAGTGAGAAATTATAATTTTAAGTGAAAGTGGACATTGTGGATAGACATATAACCTACATCTTAAACCTTCATCATTCATTCATCCTTTACTTAAAATACTTGGAAACCTAGTTGCAATTGTAAAGAAAGAATAAAGAATTATAATGCAGCTCAATACTTGATGGAATTGAACATGTGTCTTAGGTATATTTTTAATGAATTAATCAAATTCGAAACTAATAAGCCTATGTTAAAAGTTTCACATAAATATTTTACTGTTGTACTTGTTCCCAAATATTATCCTATCATTAATAAGCGTGTGGAATAGAGATGAGGAATGATCTACAGTTTGGAATTATGATGCAGCTCAATACTTATGTATTATTATGAGCTTACTTATGTATTATTATACAAGATTATTATTATGTATAATATATTCATCATTTATTTACGAGATTGAACACAATACTCGTATTTTACAAGTATTTTATACTCTATTCCCGATGTAATGCACTAAATTCAATTTTCTTTCAACTTTTGTGAAAATCTTCCGCCAACGGAAACAAGAACAAAGGCAAAGATAATTCTAGCTATATAGTTATGTTACAATAGTAAGTAGCAGACAGGGTATCAAATTTCTGCCACCTCATGTGAATCTATTGTCAATTGTTTTGTATTAGGAATAGCTTGCACTTCTAGTTTGAACAAACACATAACAGTTCACAAGATGTTAAGTGGGCCTAAATTAATCATATATAAATATATACATATTATACGTACCTAAATTTTAACTTCCCGGTTCTATATTATGTAGTATACCACACCATTGGATGACACAGCAAACTATAAAACTTTGATTGGATATTTTAGCGGTGTTCAGCTTGTATGATTCAATATATGGGTATCATTTTTATAAATTTTGTCTACTGAACTAATTTCGTTTGAAGAGCAATTGTTACTGTATCAAATTACATGATATTTTCTATTCAATTTTGGAGTGAATTCACTTTTTATAAATCACCAATAACATTATTATTTTCAAACTATCTCAAATAACTCTTTGAGTAGTTGTGAATGTGATATTGTGGTAGTTATCCATAATAAATGAAAAGACAAGATGTTCACAAACCACTGATTTATAAGAAAATCGAGATACCGGTTTCGGTTGTTACACCACTATCAATCTCTGGTAAACTAAAACTTATTGTAGAGAGCAGCAGTATTTATACTATCGGTAAAGCACCGCTATTGGTAGACGCTTGAGCCAATGACCGTGAACGTCATAGACAAGCTCCTCCCCGATTAGCGGTTCATTCAAACATTACAAAATGGCGATTCAAACAGGATTCAATTGAAGACCAATAAATAGCTACAGTAACTTACGAAATAAATGGAACAATGTTACGGAAGGATGAGAAAAACAACGGAATAAACTAATACTGTAAAATCTGACTAACAAAGTACGATAAAATTAGATTTGTGGTGTTGTATTGATTGAAATGAATCTGGTCGTTCAAACTTGACTGTGAATTATCTTTTGTCATTGGCGGCTCGTGCCCACGAAACAGGTGAAGTGCTGTACAGTAAAAGATACGGGAACTTCACCTCTTTTGTGGGTACGAGCCGCCAGTGTCTTTTGTTACCCTAGTTATTTCTTAAATACCCTAGTTATTTCTTAAATACCCTAGTTATTCAATTATTTCTAGGATGTTGAGAATTCTGTCCTTATTATTAAAAATTAAAATGCAGAATCTCGATTTTCCAATAAATCAGTGGTTTGACAACATCTTGTCTTTTCATTTATTATCTCAAATAACTTATTTGATGTGACTCTTCCAATACATAGGCTTACTCAATTACTCATGATGGTAAAAATATCAGAATAATGATAGTAATAATGAGAATGAATAGTGAGAATGATAGTAATAATAGAATAAAACTCTTCATAACTATTCACTGCAACTCCTTGCAATCCACACAACAGTAGCAGAAAACTCTTCTGTCCATTGTTGAATTGATCACACTTTATTTCGTCTATTTATTTCTCACCTAATAAACGGTCTGTCTGCGGTCTAGATGCTCAGCTCAGCTCACACTGTAGGAAGCCACCCTACCAGAACACTATACATATATATTTATTGTATCAACATGTATACATGTTTATAGCTCTATGGTCACACCGCACCGCGACGATTAGTGCGCGTGTGAGAGTGTGGTATGGTCTGTTCAAGCAGAGGAGACATTCTGGCAAGATGGGAAAATTACTCCAGATCGGTCAATATTGGTTCAAACCCCATAAATTCGGTATCAAATTTTAGGATATATTTTTCTCTACAATTTTATATAAAATTTATAATCTTTGAACAAATATTTACCGATTTGGAGTCATTTTTCCATCTTGCCAGAATGTCTTCTCTTCTTGAACAAACCGTACATTGTGTGTGTTTGAATGTGAAAGAGCTTTGTAGCTATATAACGATATAAATATATATTTATAGTTCTATGTTTGTGACCAAAGAAACGGAAGGCCACTAGATGTTTTTTATTGCACTGTTGTAATAGTCTGTCCAAGCAAAGAAGGCATTCCTGCTAGATGGGAAAATGAGTCCAGCTCAGTCAATATTGGTTTAAAAATTACAAATTTAGTCTCAAATTGTAGGAAACTTTCTTCTCTACAATTTCAGTTCAAATTTTTAATTTTCGAACCAATATTGACCGATCTGGAGTCATTCTCCTATCTTGTCTTCTTTGCTTGGAGAGACTATATGTGAGAAGAAGGACTCACTGTGAAGAAAGGTAAGCTTCTGAAGAAGATATGCGCTTACACCTTGTAGAGCACACCAAGTCCTATTTGTATCGTGTGGGAGAGAGACATGAGAGATAGGAGAGAGATGTTAGAATATAGGAGGAGAAAGGGTAGTAGCTATGCATGAATGAAAAAGACATGGTCAGAAATCCGACAGTGTAGGTTAGAGTATAGTAGGTTACAGTGTAGGTAGAGTATATAGAATTTTATTCCTCCACGAAATCCATGGGAAGAATTGTCTCCGAGAGTGATACTCACATGATCTAACCTTCTATCATTTAATTCTATCATAATTCTGGAGAGAAATGATATAAGGTTATGATATTTGTTTGTGCGTGCGTAGAGGATTGATTGTTTATAATCTCCTTTGCCAAGTCTGAGGAGACCTATGACAACATCAGAAATTACCTTGTTACCAAATTACTTTTTTCAAATCAAATACAAATATTCATAATAATTAACAACATTAACGTGAAATAAAATATAATTTAATGTTTTTATAGAGGAGACATTGAAAACTGACGAGGAGAGTGACGAATACTCAGGCTTCATGGCAATGTACTTGAAATATATTTGGGAACCGACAGTATTTTTTCCCCTTGAGAGATTAGATTGGTGCAACTCAAATGTGTCGTGAATAATGTATTATCATATTCAAAACGAATTCATATTCGAATTTGATAATAATACAATGAAGGTCATTCTTTCAAAATTATACTATTTTATTCAAAAGGAATGACTATGTTTGGGACTGTCAACTTATATAATAGCAAAATTGATATAACAAAGTGAAGTTCAGCAAACAACCTCATAAATCATGTTTTTTATATTTGAATCTTTCTGTTCCCCTTATCTCAGGGCTACTTTTATCACTGTTTTCTTTTCAAATAATTATCAAAGTACCCTTTTTCAATTATCTTTTCAATGCATTACATATTTCGACAATTTATAGTCATTTTAAAAAATACTTGAAAAAAGGTATTACGATAATTATTTGAATCTTTCTTTTTAATTTGTGAAAAATTTATAAACATGGAAAATTGGAAAGTTTGAAGCATTGAGTCGCTGAAAGGGGACTTTTTAAAAAATAAACCAATTTGATTTGAAGGTAGAAGCAAATGTTCTATAGTCCATTCACGATGGCTTGAGACGAGATAAACAAAAGCTCTGCATGTGTGTGTCCGCGACTGGGGTGGCTTTGTTTTAGCCACGACATAAACAAGTCACAGCAATGCCAAAATCCCGAATTTTGTAGTAGGCAATTCAGAATAAGTATATTTAAGTAATCTTTTTTACAGATACACATTGGGAAATTTCTTGTTTCGGTTCTCTCTCGACTGCATAAACCTAAAATGAACAAACAACTATGATGAAAGTTTTTGTGTCAATGCTTTGGTTATAGTCCCGACAACAAAATTCGGGAATTCGGCATTGCTGTGACTTGTTTATGTCGTGGCTAAAACGCCACCCCAGTCGCGCACACACATGCAGAGCTTTTGTTTATCTCGTCTCAAGCCATCGTGAATGGACTATAGTGTAGACAGTATTGCTACGTGTTGATGATTTTGTAGTTGCCATAATATAGTAGCTGCTGATGGTGAAGCTTCTTCACTTATTCACACCAAGGTTCGCTATGAATGTCCACACGCCTCTGCAATGAGAAAAAGAAAATGAATAAGAAGAGGAAGAAGAAGAAGAAGAAGAAGAAGAAGAAGAAGAAGAAGAAGAAGAAGAAGAAGAAGAAGAAGAAGAAGAAGAAGAAGAAGAAGAAGAAGAAGAAGAAGAAGAAGAAGAAGAAGAAGAAGAAGAAGAAGGTGATGAAGAAGAAGCCCGTCGACCATCCAGGGACGGACAAAGACTACAGGATGTTGAATTTTCCATACACGTCATGCTGCTCTTCTGTGATAAATAATTTTATAATAGTTTACGATCGTAAATAGAAAATGCGCCGTCATTTAGGAGACGTGTATTATGTTTATAGATATACTCATGCATAGTGGTACATAGTGTGAGTATGATGTGTATAGATATAATATAACAGATATAGTATTAGTATGTATATAATGTGTGTACAACAGTTGTAGTTGTGGAGGGGGAAGTGTAGAAGATGTGAACCCATTCAAGCTTGCCCCGCGAACTATCCGTATTTATTCACTATTTCATGTAACTTTCGACTCGGCGTATCATGTATGAGATAGAGAGAACAGCGTATTCCGAGTTGAAAGTTGAAAGTTATATCAAATGGAGTGTGGTACCCAAGGCTGCCGCCGTTCTCCCGGTTCCTTACTTTTTTTTGTAATATTACAGTTTTTTGTAAGATGTACGTTTACAGTACACTACACTCACACTTGCCACTGTACTTCTCACCACATCCTAAGTAGTAACCACATGAATTTGGGCTGCTACCTGGTGGAAAATGGTGATGGTGAGGGAGGAGGAGAAGGAGTGGATAGGAGGAGGAGGAGGGGAGGAGGAGAAGAAGGAGGAGAAGAAGAAGAAGAAGAAGAAGAAGGAAGAAGAAGAAGAAGAAGAAGAAGAAGAAGAAGAAGAAGAAGAAGAAGAAGAAGAAGAAGAAAAGGAAGGTGAGTAAGAAGAAGAATAAGAAGACGTAGTGGACTGGTGAAAGGAAAATCAAGGAGTTGATTTGTAAATATTTGTTATTTGGATTTCAAACTGTCTTTTATTCCAATTTAAGAGGATGGTAGGGCAAAAAATAGATGGTATTTAAGTTGATGGAAACCAAGATGATTGAAGAAAATAAGATTTTGGAAAAATACAAGAATACAATTAAATGATGAGTATTCATTATTGAATAATCATTTAAAAAATGGTAGGAAAAACAATGGAAACTTGGAACACTAGGAACACAAAAATGACTGTAAGAAATTAGAATGGTGAAACAGGAAAATCATGTTGAGAAATGTTTTAAGAATGAAGGAAAATGAGAAATGATCGAATAAAGTATGGAATAATAATATCAATCAAATTGAATATTCTATTGTAAATCTGAATGAGGATGAATGCTCCTTTATCAACAAGTGTTGAAGTATCTCAAATTATTACACATACTTTTCAAACTCATAAATTTTCAAAAGTATGGAAGGAATTTGTTTAAAATTTGAAGTGTTCAATATAATGAGCGGACAGAAAATCTGAGAGGGCATCAATAAAAAAGGAATGATCCGTTTTAATGATTGAAGAAGAAGAAGAAGAAGAAGAAGAAGAAGAAGAAGAAGAAGAAGAAGAAGGAGAAGATGAGAGAAGCGCGGAAGATAGGTGAGAAATAATAGGAAGATATGTGATGTTGAGAAAGGTGAAGGGAACCGTGTGGGGAGATGTAGGAGAGAAGGAGGAAGGAGAAGAAGAAGAATACGAAAAAAGATGAAGGAGTTTGAGGTGAAGTTAAAGAAGTAAAAGTAGAACAGAACAAAGGCTCTAATAGCCACCGACATACACCTTCGTCGGTTTTTTTATTCAGTCGATGTTACATTCAGTAGTTTGTGACATGAGGTGTAACATCTGAATCGGTCTCACATCACACTCACTCTCTCACTCTCTCTCTCTCACACAACCGCAAGGACAATGTTCTCTCTCTGTCTATGTGATAGCGTCCTCTACTTCCTACTACACCAAGACACGTTCATCATGACATGGGCATCATTCGATTTTGTGAATGGATCAAACAGAAACTAAACTGTCTTTGCGATCACAGGGTATTGAATAGGAATTGGTTGTGTTCTCTTTGAACTATTAGAAAATCAAAGGAGTTGTTTGATCTTTTATTCTTATTTTGATCTATAGAGACTGTAAAATAAGTATATATGTATGATTCTATCTATGTACAGTTTCTATTTATATTCTGCTCTATCGTTTATTTCCTTAATAGTGAGTTTATTCAACTGCTGAGTTTAGGAAATAAAAACAAAATTATTTATTTTGTTATTCCTCTTATTTCTTTATTATATTTGTTTATTGATCTAGGAATAACTATTATTGTAACCTAGATATAGCAATAACAGCTTCCCAATTAAAGAGAAACTCAGTGTAACTCTAAAATATGATGTAATGTGGCAATGTTAAGGAGAGGTGTCACACTCAATTTGCCAGGGCCTACTTCAGTGTTCAGGATGTTCAGTATTTTAGATATGATAACTCAACAATCAACAATCGTATAATAACTCTTAACAGAAATCAACAATCAAATTAAAATTATTTATTTCCATCAATTAAATACGGAAATCACTTTATAATTCAATTCATAATTACAGAAAATACATATTTCCTCACATAGACTATTGGTCCATATGTGAGGAACAAAATCATGAAACTTATTGAAAGGAGCATCATAGTATTCTGGTTCTCGAAAAGCATTGTTAATTCTTTTAAAGTATCCATAATAATTTTATTTGTGGAAAGCGGCAAAGTTATAGCATTGACTATGGATAAAGCATTGACTTGTATTTTTATTTATTTATTGTTACATTTGCGACATTACATTACAATTTCATCTTTAAAAACACTTTTCACTTTAACAAATCCTGAATTTTTATATAAGTTCACTGTTAACAATACAATGTATACAGTGGGCAATACAATGGTTATTGTCCCTTCCTCAGTAAAACTTAGAATAAATCACGGTTCTACAAACCTTTAGGTGGAATTTCAATACTCTTTTATAGTTATCATGGACTTTTAGTTATCGAGAAATTTTCAAATGTGATAAGAGATGGCGGAGAAAAAAATAATCGTCGATTTTTCAAACTAGGAAATTTCTTTAACACCTGTTCCCCCGATTTATCCTTGCTCATTCAAGGATCTAACCGTGTATGAATATTTGATGCAGTCTGTGTTGAAGTAGATTTTCTGCAGAGTGAATGTTGATTTCAATTGCTATTCATATTCATCATTCATTCAAACAGAATGCGTGTGCATTACTGTAAGGAAGTCGTGTTGTGCGGGGGTGAGAGGTCTCTAGTTTGTCCAAGCAAAGTAGACACTCTGGCAAGATGAGAAAATTACTCCAGCTCGATAAATATTGTTTCAAAAATCATATACTTGGTCTCAAAATGTAGATAAAAATGTTTCCTACAATTTGAAACCAAATTTATATTTTTTAAACCAATATTGAACGAGCTGGAGTCATTTTCCCATCTTCTAAGAATGTCTTCTTTGCTTGGTCTGACTTCCTCACGAGGTCTCCCATACCGTGGTTGTCTCAGCCTTGCTCTTTGATTTCAAAACTCGCCAACTGGATTCGTTTGAAAAGAATATGATTTATATTCATGCGATGCACGCACACACACAGGCAGTCAGTAGTTGAAAAGTGGTCGCAAGTTATGATGTGATAATTGCTATTCTGATTGTAATTACAGAGGATTCGCATGATTAAAACATTATTTGTGAATCAATCGGAATGGGTTCCTCTATATAGACTGTATAATACAGACCATACAGTATCTATAGGTTCGTTACTCTGTAGCCAGTCGTTTAATTGGAATATAATGGTATAGTGGAGATAGTGGTATGACTCCATTGGAATAGTGGTATGACTTCATCCATATCTACAAATCTACATGCATATAAGGTTAGTTCATTCGCACTTATTGAAGAAACAAATTATCGTGGATTAAATTAATTGGCCTTGTGGAACTTGTTAAATACGAGGACGATCTCAATCTGGCAGTTTAGTTCATTTCCAACCAAATTTAGTGATTTGGTTAGCACAGTGTTATTAGTTTTTAAAAAGGTCAGAATAATAGTTTCATAATAAATAGTTACCGAAACCAGTTGAAATTCATTCATCCAGAATTAGTTTCTATTAGTTAACCAGATTCAACGGTTAATTCAAATTGGTTAACACTGTTATTTTGTAGTTTTTGAAGAGTTCAGGATGATAGTTTCGTAGTTATTACCGAATCCAGTAGGAATTTTCCAATAGGATCGAATGTAACATTTAGCCAATCAATAATTTCGGAAACAAGATTATTTTAAAATAAAATCGTTTGATTTAAACGTTTAGTTTTTCAATTGTAGATGAGCACTACATGAAATTCCAGACATCACTTCAACCTCTCTGCATCAATTAATAATGTTAGAATAATGACTATTAACAAACTTATCAGAAGTTATGACTATTTTTGTGAAAAATAGTGACTATTGTGACTATTTAGTGACTATTTATGACTATTGTGAGTGAATTTGTAGAACTTTAATTTTCTTCCAGTTTATTCATATATGAGAATCAAACTTTAAACTTAGAGCTATTTGAAATAATTGATGAATAAAATTACTGTAGGATAATACTTCTAAAGTTATTTAAAAAGGGCATTTGATTTTTCATTTTATTCATCAATTATTCATATATGGTAATTGAGAACTCAGCATACAACTTCATTCCTCCCTAAATTCTTGATGTTTCTGTATCTAACACAAGGTCACCAACATTTTATCACCAGTAATTCACTCTGTGTCATTGTTCAGTTGCACCCATTGCAATTTGCTTGCTCAGTCCAGTATCAATTACTACACCTAGTTGCCACATTCTCATGCTTCTGTTCTCCAGAATAGCTTTTTGCCAACCGTTCTTGTAATGTGCTGCTTTACAAGCAAAGAAGACATTCTGGCAAGATGGGAAACTGACTACAGCTCGGTCAATATTGGTTGAAAAATTATTAATTTGGTATCAAAGTGTAGGAAACATTCTAATTTACAATTTGAGACAAATTTCATGATTTTTGAACCAAAATTGACCGAACTAGATTCATTTTTCCATCTTGCCAGAATGCCTTCTTTGCTTGGACAGAATATACATTGTTCTTCTATCGGTCTGTATTGAGCTGCTTTGTGTCACTTGAGGGTTGAGCAAGAAAAGGGATCTTTCGGTGAGTTGTACGTTCAGTTACGGCGTATTGTATATAATATTATTGTACTTCTCAGTTCAGTTTTCAGTTCAGTTCTCAGCCCTGTTTCAGTTACACAACTGTTCACATATCTTTGCAAGATAATGAATTAGAGCGCGCTCCTTCAGGCTCTCACTACTACTACACTCCTCCACTTCTTATCTAGCCTCGGATCTGTACCAGCGTTTCTGCAACACCGACAATAACAATAAAGATACAACGGAAACCCATATCCTTGGCTCATGTGTCATTATGGATTGAATATTTATTCGATATTAGAATTACTGGCAATATCCGACTAGTATCGATAGCCTATGTTCGATATTAGAATTACTTGCAAAATCCGACTAGTATCGAAAGCCTATTGTTACCGCTTCCAACTTGATCTGGTTCTAAAAGGGATCTCATAGTATTATATTTATTAATTCTAGTACGCAAAAATAGGAATGAGAAACAGGCAATTGATCAAAACTTCTTGAATTTCTAAATTTAAGTGAATCAAATAATAGTTCAAAATTTCCAGGTCAAGTTAAAATTTCATAAAAGGTTTCTCTTCCAAGAAAGAATAGCCTTTTATTGTTTCCTTTATCTCAGAGCTACTTCTATCACTGTTTTTTTTTCTATTTTGAATAATTATCAAAGCACCTATTTAAAAATATTTTTTCAATGCATTTTGAAAGAAGAATAATTGAAAAAGGGTGCTTTGATTAATAAAAAACATTAAGAAAATTATTTTAAAAAAAGCATTAAATCATTTTAAAAAAACCAAGATTAATATTGTTTGTCTAATCGTGCAAAATTTCTGTTAGAAGTTCTAATAAATCTGCAGATTGTCTCCAAACAATTGTCATCTCTGCTGATTCTCATCTTACGGAACTCATCATACGCCTTGAACCCGTTAGAATTCGATAATATTCGACGAGTAGAAGAACGAACGGTAAAATAGAAGCAAAACACGGTACAGTACATGATAGAACAGGGGACACAGAAAAGTGGCTGTGACGTATTAGTAATAATGCAATGAACAGCTATAATTATCAGAAGTGGGAGCCGCTGCCGCTCCACGTTTGGCCCTGACGACGCAATGAAACAGGTGCGAAAGAGAGAGCGAATAAGAAAAAGAGAGGTGAAGACAAAGAGGAAAAAGGAGATAAGACAGGGGGTGATGATGTGGGGGAAGAAGAAAATTTGAAAGATTGGCTAAAATGACTTTATAGTAAGAGGTTAACTAGGAAGAAAAATATGAAGAGAAGAAGTACGATTTCAAGGGAGGGAAGTTAAAGGAAATATTGAGGAGGAAAGTGAGAGAATATAATAGAAAAATATATATAATTTCACGAAAATGACAAAAATAAAAATAAAAAGAAGAATGAGGATAGGAAGGAGAATTGAATTGTTGATGGAAATTTAAATCAAGAAAGGAAGTTGTAAAATATGGAAAATGAGAGTAGAAAATGAAATATTTCAAGAGGAATTTGAAAATTGATAAAGGAATAAAGTGGAAATGAGATTGAAAGGAAGCAAAATCAGTAGTTGAGAGAATGGGCAGTAGAAGGAAAAAGAAGAAAGATGCCGTTGAAGAATAGAATATTGTTTGGAAAAAAAGAAGAAAAGGGAATAAGAAGAAGTTGAAATATATGAAAAAGAAGAGTAGAAAATGCGGAAGAGACGTATTTGAAGAGGAAATTGAGAATTGAAAAAGGAATAAAGTGAAAATGAGATTGAATGGAAGCAAAATCAGTAGTTGAGAAAATGGGCAATATAAGAAAAAGAAGAAAGACAGTAAGACACCGTTAAAGAATAGAATATTGTTTGGAAAAAAGAAGAAGAAGAAGAAGAAGAAGAAGAAGAAGAAGAAGAAGAAGAAGGAGGAGGAAAATGACAATGAAGACCGAGTGAAATTAGGAAGACAGAAAACAATGAAGATGATTTTGCCCGCTATTGCACATTAGGAGGAAATGCACACGCGGTGAGTACCCCCACCCCACAATTACTCCCCCTCAACCCCCTATCACCCATTGACTCATGTTGTCCACGATCACGACACAGGTTATGTTAGTGGGATGGGGGGGGGGGTTCTTACTAGTGATGATTACACTGTACTGTATATAGCGGACAGGCAAAAGCTCCTGAACATTGAAGTCATGTAGGGCAAGATGAGTGATAGGTAAGGTGGGGGCGTGAGGGGGTACGATCCCACGCATTAGTGCGAAGAAAAAGAAGAAGAAGAAGAAGAAGAAGAAAAAGTGGTAGAAGAAAAGAGAGGTGTGGGAGACACTCATAGAGAATAAGTAACCGAAAGACAACTGAACCGCTCACTGCTGTACCGAATAGTATGTTCGAGCAAAGAAGTAGACATTCTGGCGAGGTGGGAAAATTACTCCAGCTCGATCAATATTGATTCAAAAATTATAAATTTTGTCTCAAATTGTAGGAAACATTCTGCTCTACAATTTAGAGACCAAATTTATAATTTTAAACCAATATTGACCGAACTAGAGTCAGTTTTCCATCTTGCCAGAATGTCTTCTCTGCTCGACCAGCCTATAGTTGTTCATTGCGTTTCGTGAGCTCAGTACACCATACATCATGGTCCCCCCCCTCAAAGACAAAAAGAGTACCCCTTCCCCCACTAAAAATACTAGTACACGACTTCTCTCACACAGACCTCTCTAAAATATGATATCACAATCAACAGTCGCATCTCCAGATGGATTCTCATATTAAGAAAACATAAAAACGAAAAAACACCTTAACCGTCTTTGTCTCGCGCCAGAGATAGTCGAGTTCAGATTAACTAAATACCCAAGTATATACAAGTATGGGTGAAGTTTATGGTTTACTATACGTTAGTTACTACATCAGATATCTATCTATCTTGTATATACAGGTATACCTAATGTGCGTTGTTTATATTTTGAGTACCACATCAAAAGTTGTACTTACAGGTATATACGTAGTAAGCTCGTGGATGACTGTATATTATGAATAGCATCAGGGATCTTAGTTGTATAAATAGCTATAGTTTAAGATTGTTTTTGCCTATATTTTGAATACTACATTGGAAGTTCCCGTTGTATATACAGGTATAGTTAGTTATTGGATGAGTGTAAAGCATCAGAAATCTCCGTTGTATAAATAGGTATAGTTTTATTGTATTTTTGGATATATCTAAGGTTCTACATCAGAGTCCCCGTTGTATATACAGGTATAGTTAGTTATTGGATGAGTGTAAAGCATCAGAAATCTCCGTTGTATAAATAGGTATAGTTTTAGAGTGTTTTGGATTTATCTAAGGTACTACATCAGAGTCCCCGTTGTATATACAGGTATGGTTAGTTCTTGGATGACTGTAAAGCATCAGAAATCTCCGTTGTATAAATAGGTATAGTTTTAGAGTGTTTTGGATATATCTAAGATACTACATCAGAGCCCCCGTTGTATATACAGGTATAGTTGTTGTTTGTTGGACGTAAGGTAGGTACTTCATCAGAAGTCTCGTGCTTTACCCTATCGATCGTAGTTGAAATGCTATTCTAAATTGTACACACAGATCTGGCGGTGAAATTTGATCACAATTACCGTGTAATATATGTCAAAAAACGGTCACGATCCGACGTACAAGTTACGAGCGGACCTCGTTGAGGATGTAATGTATATGGGCCCATTGCTTGCCACGTTATTCATTCTGAGCGCAGGCTGTAATTAAGGCGCGACTACCCTTTCGACCACCAAACTGATTTCAATCGGTGTCAACGGTCAACTTTCAACGACAGTTAAACTAACGACGGTTTATTGATGGTTTATTATGAGTTTCTAGATACCTTGAAACGTAACTGGGGTGACAAAAATCGTTTACTGCGAGTTTTGAGATATCTTGAATCGCGGGGTTGAAAGGGTTTCAAGACTCTTATGCTTCATCTTTGGTATTATTATCGATAGCAAGCTTAGTTTTTAACGATACAGAAGTGTACGTGTACATACGAAAATCAGTTCTCTAATCAAAATGAGTTTTACTCTTTGCTCTTCCAATAGCTATAATAGACCTTCTGTATACTGGAATAAATACTTTCTTCTGTGATGTGTTGTAGAATTTGTTGTGTTTGTAGAATTTTAGAATTTGATGTTTGTAGAATTTGATGTGTTTGTAGAATATGATGTGTTGTAGAATTTATCCACGATAAGGTGATTGATTGAATTCATAAATTTCGTCAATTCCACGAAAATTAGTTTCTATAAAATCATACTCGAGTCTCAATCTTCACTCATATAATTATTATTTTACACTTTCATACTTGTTATTTCATCTTAATTCTATCCAGGCGATTGATTCTATAACTATTTTCATAATTTTTGCAGGTTAAAGGAAGTGATGTTGAATATATATGGGTCTTTCAAGATTCAGTAAACATTCTGTACTATTTAAAAATTCAATCATAGAAAAGTCTAACAAATTCTGGTTTAAAGTTGGTCTGAACTGTGGACCTAGAGTTAAGTTTAGCTAGATATTAGTTTCTTTGAAACCATACTTCTTAAATCATAATCTTCACTTATGTATCATAACTCAAATCAATTTGCATTATTCCAATTCATACACAATCATAAACAGAAGTTTGAATACATTACACAATTCCAATTGAAAAAAAAACACAGTATACTGGAAATAGAATGAATAGGCTGGTAATAGTACTCTATATCTATTGTATGATGTTATATATATATATCTGCAAAAAATTAATGAATAGGAATAATAATACTACTACTTGCTGTAAGCATGCAAGTAGGAGAAACTCCACATTCATTCTATCCAAACTTAGTTTTAAAGTTAGGAGCGGCATCATAAAGTTTTGTAAAGATTAATTTGAATACACGTACTGTTATATATTTTTCAAGTATTCTGTTCAAAGTAAAACGTGAGCTTCTCTTTTTATATTATTCGAACTGATCTTGTAACATTTCAAATAGTTGTAGAATGTACAATATCAATTCTCATGAAAAAAACAGAAAAACAATAACATCTCTATAAGAACTTGGTGGTTGCAGAGGAAGGCTAAGCTCAATTTGAATACTGTATCTCTTAATATTCGTACAGTATTCCCTCACACACAAAGCTTTTCAAAATTCCTGATCTTGTAGCATTTCAAGGAGTTGTAATATGTGCAATATTAATACACAGAGGAAGGGAGTTTGTCTGGGGGTTTGTCTCAGAAATGTTGGAGACAAAAGACCGTCAGAGAGTCACCTTCACCGCTTCCTGTCCAGGGGATCCTTTGCAGGACAAACGATAAGGACTAAGGACCTTCTCGGTCTCATTATTCCCGGCTATCATTAATAAAACCGCTCCTCTACTAATAATGCCATACCAACCCTACTATAGTCTGTCCAAGCAAAGAAGACATTCTGGCAAGATGGGAAAATGTCTCCAGATCGGTCAATCTCATTTCAAAAATTACGAATTTGGTCTGAAATTGTAGAAAACATTCTGATAAACAATTTGAGACGAAATTTATGATTTTTGGACCAATATTGACCGAGCCGGAGTAATTTTCCCATCTTGCCAGAATGTCTTTTTTGCTTGGATAGACTATACCTCCCTCCCCTCATTCTTCATTCCTGACTCTGGTCCTGTTTACACAGGCTTGTAATAATCTCGTTTGTATTGACCTGTTTTCCTTTGCTGCAAACCGTTTCAAACTGCTTAATGACATAATTGAGTTTAAAATTTGAATAGGGAAAATATGATATTCTATTGGTATTCCTTAATACAGAAGTTTTTATTCGAATAATATTGAGAAATATGATATCATATTATGTATTAATATAGAAGATCTATAGATCTATTTCATCGTTTTAGAAACGTTTGAGAACCGAATTAATTTTGAAACGTGTAGAGGAACTAATAGTCTTATTATATCCATGAGAAAACATGCTATTCAACAAGTTAGTTTTTAGAACGTTAATTCACATTCAACGTCAATTCAAACTTGAAACATTTTTGAAATCAATGAAACTTCTTCATTCACATCCATGATATTCTACAAAGTTTTTATTGAAGCACCTTGATACATTTCACTAATTTCAAAAACTGGTAGAGTAATAAAACATTGAATTCACCATATTTTCTGTCTATCCTCGAATTTTATAGAATTATGATCAAATTGTAGAAAAAATTTTAAAAAAATACTCCAAATTCGTTGTAATTTTTAGAAAATATATTGCCTACTACATAAGAAATCACAGTCAGCTAGGTATATTTCGTCTTTTTAATATCTAGAGCTCCTCCACCGTATAGCTGAAATTATAAGTATTGCTTATTGTAGAGAAGTATATAAATTCGAAGTTTTGGGTTCCATTGTGTTTATGTTTGTTAGATAATTTACAGTTATTAAGATTTTCTGTTTGGATAATCAGCTTGTTCAATACTAAGTGGTGTCAATTGATATGAAAAACCTCTACAGGTCGTTTTGTGTACATAAAGCTTCATGACTGCAATTTCAAAAGCCTCATTTCAGGTTTACATTGGAAATTCTTTTCATTTTCTTTCAATTATTTTCCATCGGTGTCTCTTCACTTTGAAATTCAAAATGAAACTTCGTTCATTAAGAAAATAGATTTAGTAGCAAGGAATTTGATGTGAGAAATTAATCTATTTTTGCAGGTGTTAACATCTCTAAATTACAAGGTATACTCTAAGTAAGGAATGAATGAACTAATACTCTCAGAGGTGACCCATGTCGTAATGGCGGGAAAATAATGTCCATTGTTATGGAGGCAGATAAGCTTTACAACAAACACTTATCTTGACAGGTAATGTGAATATTGTTGAATTATGGAAGAGACCAGTTGATGTAATGTAATTCAGGCTGTATGTATATTTGTACGTTTTCAAATGATTCATCAGAGTTGATGTAACTAAATGCCTGTTTCAAGCTGCTTTGAAAATTTATATCAATGTTACTAGAATCGAATAGGTCACTTCTCGAACTTTCAAGTTGGATTTAGATACATGATAGTAAATAATTCATGAGTTTCTCTACTAAAATCGTGATGTTAATAGATTAGGGGAGAACATTTTTTTTGTAAACTCTTGAAATGAAGTTCCTCTTATAGGAATCGTCCTGATAGGAAATAATCCGAGGTTGGTTAAGAGGGTGTTTACTGTAATATATTGAGTAGATGAGAATCAAAATTACAGTACCTTTTTTATTATTTTTCATCTGAATACAATATGTTTTGCACACTTGAGAATGCCTGCCTATTAGGAAAGGGAAACATGTTGTGTTCAAATAAAAAAATCATAAAAGGTTACTGTGATTATGATTTTGATTTCATCTATGAAAATCACTGTATGTAATTCTTGAATTACTGTAATGATAATTCTTCCAATTCTCGAAACATGAAGCACTGGCGTTTCGTGTCCACGAAAATGGTGGAGTTCTGTACAGTAAAAGATACGGGCACTTCACCTGTTTCGTGGGTACGAGCCGTCAGTGACATGAAGACATTTCTTGTATTCAGGAACGTGTGACCGATTTAAATAATTGCTACTATCATTCGAAAAATCTAATAATTATCCACCAACTACCGTACGGTAATGTATTCCAAACAACCTGGTTTCACACTCTTTTCGGTGGAAAAATAGGAAGAAGACGCTACAACGAAAAAGATTAGAGAATTGATAGAGCGGCCGACACAGATATAGTGCACAGGTGTGGAGATAAAGTTGGCTGGAGTGGAAGAGTTGGTTGGCTTTGAAGCAGGGGGCGGAGATTTCAGAGAAGGGCATTTATTTTTCTGCCGAAAGCAGGGAAATTCGCGTGTTTAGTAGATGCAGAAGGCCTTGGGCGGGTGCGCGCGTGTGTGTGAGCTCGAGTGTGGATAAGCCTTTGTTGTTTATAGTTTTCTGATGCACCCTGCAATTTCCTTGTGATATATCTAGCCACCAAAAGCCATTCAAACACGGCTCCCACTTTACTCGGCCCATTAAATATTCACTCACGGTTTTCTGAATAAAAGATATAATTACCGGGATAAAACTTTCAAGCATGGAGCCCCCTTTTCAGACTTATGTGAAGAAGTTGGTTCACTCTCGACCAAAACTAACTAGACGATATTTTTTTCATCGTTATCTGTATATGTTTCTCTTTGCGCCGCGCTTTATTTCACCGGTAGCAAACAAAACGGCGGAGTTTTCATTACGAAAGTTATTTGATATACGCTGTATGCGGTGCCCGGCCTATTTCAATGAAGTTTTCTCTGCTCGTATTGTGCAAATAATAATTCAGCCCTCGTCGTCTCTGAGGAATGCGTTGCTACTGCGTACCCTTCAAAACACCAACGATCAAACTGTGTCACTAGTAATGCAGTAGTAATTTACTAGTAATGCAGCTGCCAGAGAAGGCTTCAATGAGCTTGTGATTGGAATCTATCGAAATGTAGGACCAGTACTACAAACCAGTCAATTTCAATAACTTTTCAATCTCTATCATTTTTGGTCTCAAATTTTGTACAGAAGATGTTCTTTCTTCAGGATAAAAGTTATTTAGAAACTCATGAAAAGTAAATGTCTGAGACGCTATTAGATTTTATAATATATTGTAATCTACATAATATATTTGCAAAATCTACCAAACATTTGATCAAAAATCAAATATGATTCAAATGATTGTACCAATCATTGCAAAAATCTACATTACCAAGTTCTGATTACTTGTCGTACGCACCTTAATTCATCAGTCACCATGATAATTTAGGTGAAAATGCGATCTGAAAACTTCTTAACAAACTGATATTATGTGATCTTGACCCAAATCTAGAAGAATTCTATCTATGTGGAGAATTAACTAAATTTTGATTTGAAAATTAATAGTAACTGACTAGAGTAATTTTGATAGTCATTAGATCGATTTTTTCTCTGAATTTCTATTCTCATCTTTTTACATAAGTTCATTGTTGTCTTGAAGATTTCCGCTATAGTAAATCATCCATCTCTTGTAGCTCATTTTTAATACCGTCATAACATTCCGTACAGAGCTAGGAACTCATGGTTAAGAAGGAGTCTCATGGTCTTATGGTAAAAAAGCTATTCATGGTCTCATGGTAAACAAGCTCTTCATGGTCCTACGAATCTCATGGTAAACAAGCTGTTCGTGGTCTCATGGATCTCATGGTAAACAAACTGTTCATGTATTTCATGGTGAACCAGCTGTACATGATTTATGATTTATGACGAGCTGAACATTTTTTCATGATTTACGTGTGCACTTGCTGCATTGTAACAAGGCAAAAAGTGAAAATGAAACGCACTTCAATGGACGAAATAATGTCTCGGACATTATTCCATCACAATGAACGCAAGGCAGCCCGCGTCACTCGTAAAGCTCGCCATAAAACATTGAACATGTGAAAAATTGCTCTCGATTTGAGAACTGTGTACAGTGACTAAGTACAATAGCCTCAAGGATAAGTATTGTTGGTCTTCTAGTACATGTGCAAGATACTTCGAAAGATAATCGCGCAAGCATACGTTAAGTATCCTTTATCACTTTGAACTTCCATTCATTGGTCTGTCCATGCAAAGAAGACATTCTCGCAAGATAGGAAAAAGACTCCACCTCGATTAATATTGGTTCAAAAATTATAAATTTGGTCTCAAATTATAGATCGGAATGTTTCTTACAATTTGAAACCAAATTTTTAATTGATCAAGCTGGAGTCATTTTCCCATCCAGCCAGAAGGTCTTCTTTGCTTGGACAGACTAAATACAACTATTTCATCTAGAGTTATCTAATCTATCTATTCCACCTGACCCATCATATTGTACAATAGCAGAGTTATGAATGTAGCCTATATCTCCTTGAATTCTCTCAACAATTGTATTAAAATTTTGAAGAAAATGATAGGATTAAGCAATCGTGAGGATTTTATAAGTATGGAGAAGATAATACAAGAAGACAAAAATTCATGTATTGAGGAAGAAATTGTGAATTTGATCTGCGGTAGGAGATTTCAATTCAATTCCTCTCTCGTGAGCTATTGTTGGACCAAACTTATCCATATTGTTTAATAAATTTCCATTAATGAAATAGCATTCCATATCTTCAACAATTCTCCAACACTAGTTGAGAATATGAGAACAGGACTCATATATGCCGGGTATTTCCAAGCACACTCAAACTTGAGGGGCACTCAAAATTTAATTTTGATGGTACAGCCAACAATGCTAAGTATAGCGAATTTAAATTGTTGAATTAATGGTTACTTGAGGGTCCCTCAAGTTTGAGTTTTCTTGGAAAAACCGGGCAATAGTCTTGAACTTGAAACGACAAAGTACATTATTATTTTTTATAAAAAATGAATTAGAGATTTTCATCTGTAATCAGTCTTACAACTTGCAAAAGAACTTTAGTCTCTTGTCCTCGACATTTTTCTCCAGGCGTTGATTGACTGACATACATCAAACATACACCCGTGTACAAATTACCAGAAGCTCCAGAAGAGAATGCATACCTGTTGTTAAGTTTTACTACGTTTCAAGTAGTTGCTGCACTGTTAGATGAGTCAGCATACAACACATTATTCCCGCACTTGAGTACGCTACACTAGATTTTATGTCTATGGTCTGTCCAAGCAGGAAGACATTCTAGCATGATGGGAAAATGACTCAAGCTCGGTTAATATTGGTTCAAAAATTATGAATTTGGTTTCAAATTGTAGATAACATTCTTCTCTACAATTTTAGTGCAAATTTATAATTTTTGAACAGAAATTGACCGAGCTGGAGTAATTTTCCCATCTTGACAGAATGTCTTCTCTGCTTGGAGAGACTATATTATCAGGCATATTATTTCCAGAGGCGGCCTTGACTTATAGCATTATTGTACCATTGAGGGAGATATGTATGCCAGAAGCAATATTCTCAATTCACTGTATAGTTGAAACCATAAAATCTTTACTATAAAAGTGTACTATGCGATAAATGCTGTTATACAACAGTCACTCACACAAATAAAATAAGCAGTGCGCTACAGTCGGTCCAAGCAAAGAAGACATTCTGGTAAGATGGGGAAATGATTCCAGCTCGGTCAATTTCGGTTTAATAATTACAAATTTGGTTTCAAATTGTAGGAAACATTCTAATCTACAATTTGAGACTAAATTGTCCATTTTTGAACCAATATTGACCGAGCCGGAGTAATTTTACCATCTCGCCAGAATGTCTTCTTTGCTTGGACAGACTATACATACACACACAAGCACCCACTCAATAGCGGAGCAAAGTCAAATCGTGACGGCTAATATTCAATAGAGACGTGTTGAAAGGTAACATAAGAGCGTGCATTGTGTGCCGTAGGCCTGCTGTAAATGAATGGAGTCCCACAAGGAGCTCCTTTGCCAGTGAATAGGTTGCTTACAGTACTCTGTGTGAAAGTTATAGTAGGCCAGAACAGTGTGACCAAGAGTTTCAATAAATAGAGCTTGTTGGTGATAGTTTTTCAATTAGCATAGTGATTCAAGGTAACCTGAATACTGAATATTCAAATTGGAATCCGAATTAATAGAATTTTGTTAATCAGTAAAATTCAATAAATGTTTTGTTGATGATGATTATGTTGAGATAACAATACTATCATGAGTGAAATTGATATGAATATTATAAGAGCTTCTCAAGATATGTTTTGAATTTGTTAGCGATGACTCGTCACTTTTTTTTAATGAATTTTAATGCAATCTAGCACTTGGCTAATGAACAGTTCAGTTCTATCCTAAATTAATACGGGATTTTCACACTAAAGAAGATCTTCAAAGTCAATCCTCCTTTGCAACTCTAACTGAGCAATGCTCTTAAATATTTTAAACACTAATCACACACTTTTAGTTTTACACATTCTGACTTCTGCAATCACACTATTCACATTACACAAGATCTGTAGGCTTCTTTTCAGTCTCCTCAATACTGTAGAATTGTCAACGAGGTCTAGAGCTTGAATATTCTGGTGGTTGTGTTTTGTGTAGTGACTCTTCATGATTTCTGGCGGCCTTCGCTATCATAACTTCCACTGTTTCTAACTGAAGGTCCCTGTGGAGATCTGAGTTTCTAACGAAGTATGGAGCATTGACAACGTTCCTCAATACTTTGTTCTGAAATTTCTGAATTATGTCGATGTTACTCTTTCTAGCACAGCCCCACAGCTGAATACCAACTCGTCACTTAAGAAACAATACCGCCTATCTGCGATTTTTTTGAAATCTTGGATTTTAACTGTTATGTAGGACTGAACATCAATTTCAGTTATACTCAGTTGAACTTATTGGTTACAACTTACAACAACAGAGAGGATCTTAGTTTTACTGAGAGTGATCTATTCTTCTATGGAATAGAAGGAATAAATAAGGAATAGTCACAAATAATTTGATAATTGAAGGGATTTAAGTTTCCAAGTCAACTCATACATATTGCCTGGAGGAACGTCACATTGCAAAGTGAATATTCTGGATCTTTCCATAATAGGATAAGTTTGGGAAATTTGCCTATTCCACTATATTTCTCCCTAATTGTTTCATGATTCGAATAAAAATAATTTGGAAATTATTTTCTGCTTATTATTTCATTTATCAATGAAAATAAGGTGGAATTGACAATGACTCATGTTTCTTTAATGTTTGTTTTCTCTTGAAATAGTCATCAGAAGAAATATCCCTCTCTCTTTAATATCTCAAATCGATGTTCAAAATATGTTTTGTCGATAACTTACTCACTTCTCGTGAATACAACCAGTCGAACATAACGCACAATGCTTTTTGCCCAGCTTGGAAACCGAATTTATGCTGATGCTGCTGATTATCGTGAAGTTTGACTTCTTGAGTTACCGATAAGAGTCATGATGATAAGCAGCAGTGTAAGCATCATGTCCGAGAGAGCCTCTTGTTCTGGGGCTTCCATGTGGTCAGAGAAAGTTCTACAAAGTTGCTCCCTCGATGATCTTGGTTTTAGGGGGGTTGAGGGAGTATTTGGGGGTGGGGGACATGACAGACCCTTTCCCCAACCCCCAAAACAGTGTTGCTTTCAACCGCAGCACACACATACACACGCATACATGAGTTGTGTTTCCCCCTCTTTACTATAGTGTATAGTCTATCCAAGCAAAGAAGACATTCTGGCAAGATGGGAAAATGTCTCCACCTCAGTCAATAATGATTCAAAAATTTTGTCTCAAATTGTAGGAAACATTCTGATTACAATTTTTAGTTCTATACTAAATTTATCATTTTTGAACCAATATTGAACGAGCTACACTTATTTCCCAATCTTGTCAGAGTGTCTTCTTTCCTGGAGAGACTAAAGAGAATGGCTGTTATGTCGTGAGTGAGATGCGCGATATCTCTCAGTTGCTCAACTCCCAAAGTCGAACCGATTCCGATGTAGGAGCGATATTCATATTGGTAATTTGATATATTTATGGTTTTTAAATGTTTATTCTGATCTGGTCCTGTTAGATAAGTTTCCACATGTGGAAAAGTTTTGGATTTATTCATTCATGTGGATAACAACAACCTTAACTAATTATTATCTGAATGTAATGGCGAAATTTAGACATGAAGATGCCCATTCTTGGGAAAGGATATTATAGGATAGATGTGAATGAGAACAATGACGTATCAAATCGATGAAAAATGAAAAGTATGTAGCCCAATTGAAAAAGGGTACTAAAGGCATGTAAAATACAAATATCAGATCTTGAATACATTAACGATGTTGTACAACAATAAAAAGACAATAGAATATAAATATTAGGTACAAAAAAGATTAAGGAATAACATTGTTTTCAAATGTATGAAATCGAAGATAAATGTATAATATTTCAAAATAAAGGATTGAGCTGTTTATTGATAAGCATTGGATCATAAAATGGGTTGCCTAGTATCAACGATTGAGTTATACTTCTCTTGAGTTATACAATGATGAAGCATATAATAAATAACATAAATCACAGTATCCTTGCAATATTTTCATTTAACCAAGACTAGTTTCATACTCATTAGACAATTTTAAAGTGAAACTTTGGTTAAATAAAAATATTGCAAGGGTACTTTGATTTATTTTATTCATTATACAATAGTAGCCCTATCATCAAAGTGATAAAATGATGAAGTAGTATGGTAGAAGCTTATGAATTTGTATCTCAAGGATTGATCAGTTGCCGGCATGTAGAACACAAATATTAGATAGCTATCTTGAATACATTCCATGATCAATCTGATATAGTGATAGACCTTATTGTCTCGTAAATATCCATTTATTCATTCAATTTGGCAATTGCTACGAGTTTGTTAACACTGAATATGTAAGATCAAAGGAAAAACATTTTCCGATAATTATTAATATCATCAAGAATAATAACTATTTTTCGGCCATGTTCAAATGATAGATAGGCCTGTACTTGTTGCAATTAGTGTGTATTAAAATAAACTGTGGAACTGGTTGCTCAATAGCCTAAATCCAAATCTAAACTAGTGGTAAACTAATAAACATATACACGCTTTAAATTTCAATCCACATATTTAACCTAGCCGCTGGCGATACTCAGTCAACCAGTTTAACCAGATATTGTCTGAGGATTTTGAAACACAGATACAGATTAACCAATAATATATTTCGATCTAAAAATAAGGAATTCCTTTTTCATTCAAAACAATATATTATTACTTGGAATAAGACTTAAGAGTTGTATAAGCAGTAGAGTCAGGTATTTAAGTATCAGTATTTAAAAGTAGGTCAGGATTCGGGAGCATATTAAAAAATATTTATTATATTAAATAAATATTATTTTTTATTATAAAATATTTTCCACGTTCTATTAACTTGATATACTATAATGTCTATAATTTCTACTGTATTCAGCGATTGAAATCGAACAGCCTGGTAGGTATTCAAGGAATTTGTATTAATATTTGATTGATTGTATTGAATGATATCCCTTTTCGCATTAAAAGATGGTTCAACTTAGCAACTGAATCAACTATACTGAAATGATTCTCGTCCATTGAATTTCGATGAGAAGTAAATAACTATACCCAATTCACGATCACTTGAGACGAAATGAACAAACTTTATGCGCGTGTGTGCGGGTGAAGGGAGGTATTACTTCATACGACGGTCGGCCGCAGTCGAACAGCTGTAGCCAATCACAGTTCTTGACTTTTCCTCAAGCTCAAACAAAAATAGCTAAAAGTTTCTTTATTTCGTCTCAAGTGATCGTGAATAGGGTATAGAGAAGAGTCTCAAAATCTCAATAATATTTTTCTCTATTGTACGATTAAACTCAAGTGATAAACGGATACTCTCTGGTTTTATATGTTTTGAGATTTACTGGCTCATAGATTTGGGAAATCGTATTTCAATTATAATATAATATCTTTATTATAACTGAACAAATCCCCAATCCACATTCATTCTATTCATTTATTCATACATCAATACATAATACCAATATACTGAGAATGGGGTTAGAAAACTTGACATAGCATGTCCTATTAAATTCTTCTCCCAAACTTTATTTGATAAAGTCTATCAATATTTTCCGAAATTAGGTTATGATATTTCTAAAATACTCGATTATAAAATTACTGACAAACAAAAATTGAATATGTTTTAATAGAATACTACTTTTACATGTAGATGATTTCCGATGCAAATAATAATAATAATAATATTAGTCTGGTTTTGAAGATATTCATATGATATTAAACACTCAAAGCACATAATTGAAATTAATATTGTAATTTATTTATGAAAATTAGCGCTCATCTCACAAATAGTTTCGCGTTTAATTCAACAAATCTTGATGGAATAATTGGTCTCATATACGTCACAATCTCTCACCCTATAATATCCATTCATGTGTAGAAGCAGACACTCGTCTCTTTCGAGAGCACTTGGCGAATCGTCTTTTGCCACTTTCAAATAATAATAAATCACTGTCAACGAACTGCTAAGGAAATGTGTATACTGTTTGGCTTGCGTAGGGTGGGCGGACTCATCCAATGTATAACAAGAGAATAATGTAAGCAAGGGATTTGGAAGAAGAATAAGGAGGTGAGTGGAGGAAGAAGGAGAGGAAGAGGAGAAAAAGAAGGGGAACAAGAAGAAGAAGAAGTAGTAGTAGTAGCAGTGGAAAAAAATCATAAATAGAAGAATAGAAAGAAGAAGAAGAAGAAGAAGAGGAGGAGGAGGAGGAGGAGAAGAAGAAGAAGAAGAAGAAGAAGAAGAAGAGAAAGAAGAAGAAGAAGAAGAAGAGGAAGGAGAAGAAGGAGAAAGAGGGAGAAAGAAGGGGGAGAAGAAGTAGGAAGAAGTAGAAGAAAAAAATAAGACGTATAAGATGATGAAGAAAAAAGGTGGGAAGTTGAGGATAAAATTGAGTAAAACAAGAAAGTGATGTAAACAAGGAATTTAGAAATAGAATAAAAGGAAGATGGAAGAAGGAGGAGAAGTAGAAGAAGAATAAGTGTGAAAGAGACGACATTACACACTTTGAAATCTCTTGTAATGCTAGCTACAGAATAAAAAGTATTAAGAAGAAGTGAAGGGGAAGGAGAAAAGTTGGAAGAACAAGAAAATTATGTAAGGAAGGGATGTAGAAAAGGAATGAAAAAAATGGAAAGGGAAGGATGAGAAGAGTAAGTGTGAAAGATGTAGTGTTATACATTCCGAAATCTATTGTAATTTTTGCAACAGAATAAGAAGAATTAAGAAAAGTAAGCAGTGAAAGGGTAGAAGAAAAGTGAGTAGATCAAGAAAGTGATGTAAGCAAGAGATGTAGAAGAAGAATAAGAAGGAAGAAGAGGGAAGAGAAGAATAATAGTATGTAAGAGGCGGAGATACACACTCTGGAATCTGTTGTAATGTTTGCAACAGAATATTTATTTATTTATTCATTCATTTTACAGACAATAATAACAATAATATAATAATACTTCAAAGTATTAAGAATATTAAGAAGTGAAGAGGAAGAATAAAAGTGAGAATAACAAGAAAGAAAGTTCTGAAAGAAAGAAAGCAAGGGATGTGGAAGAAGAATAAGAAGGAAGAGGAAGGAGGAGACGAATAAGCATGTAGGAGGCGGAGATACACACTCTGAAATCTGTTGTAATGTTTGCTTCGCTCTGACAAGAAGTGGGGTATTATCAAGCTCAAGAGGTACTCTCTTCACTCTATTCAGGTGGTGTTTGCTTACAATGTGAAATGTAGATAAGGGGATGAGAAGGTGGTTGAAGATTTTGTGAGAAAGATGGTGAATTAATGGTAAGTAGTAAGGAAAATGCGGTCAAGGAATGTTCAAATTGAGTGGAGAAAATTTGGAGGTTTGAAAAGGTAAAAGAGAATGGAAAAATATGCTTATGGCTTCTAATAGTGGAGAGACCATTACGGGTAGGTTCCACCTCGCCAATATGTAATAGTGAGGAGTGTATTTACTTGGCAAAATATGTGTCACAAATCCAAAAATAGTCCAAAGTAATCGTAAATCAACTTCACGATCACTAAGCAGTAATCCCTCACCGAGTGGCCAATACAGAAAATGGAGAAATATTATTGGAAAAAGAAGAGATTAGATTAGATTGGATTATCCACTTTATTCAAGTACAGCATTCATGATCCTAGATTCAGAAAATTAAACCTAGATTTGAAAATACAGTGTCAGGTGAGATGTAGTGATACTTTTACATGATTAAAGAGTAGAATATTGTCTAAATCACATAAAATATTCAGAATATAAATTTTCTGTGATATAGACAATATTGTGGTCTTTAATTAAACATAAATTTAACTACACGATTGGCTAAAATGAAAAATAAATATACAAGGATATGTAGTGAACTTACAGATATATAGGATTCAATATTCTTACTATTATAATATGATTGTGATTGTATTGCGGAGTTTGGACATAGATGTCCATTCTTGGAGAAGGATATGCAAGGATATCCCTCCCATTAACACTCAACCTTGAAGGGTTGAGATTCGGATTTGCATTCAATCACTTTATTCATGTAGATTACATAATACAATAATTCGAATCCTATGCTATAAGAATAAAAATTACACCAATTACATTATGGTTTGCATAAGTTGGCTAATTATAAACTATGAAAACTTGCAAAATGAGACAGATGTAGGATTCAATAAGCTAAATTCAATAAGCTGAGATGGAGATGAATGAAAATAGTGTAGGAAAAATGCAGAGTAACATTTTATATTATGGAAACAGGAGAAGAAATATGTGTTTGTGGCTTAGGTGAAGGGAGAAAATATAGTTAAGAATTTAGAGATGGAGAGAGAAGTGAGTATAGAGATCTGTTTGGATTTTTAGGATTAAATGTAAAATAGAATAAATTTTTGGCAATTAATGTGTGAAATGATGATTATGACGAGTGAGAAGAGACAAGAAATTTTTTGTGAATTTTATGAATTCAGAGTTATAAAAGAAACGTGTGTAAAACATGTACACTGAAAATGTTGAATAAAAAATTGAGAACGATGAAGGAAAGGAGAAGCAAAAAGTGCGATAAATAGTATAATAAAAGAGTAATATTTTCAAGAATAGGGAAATCAAGAGGGATTGGAGAAATAATCAAGATTATGTACGTATATACTGTATATTGGAGAAGTAGGTGAAGTAGGAAGATACATGGTGAAAGGACCACTTCAGCTCAGTCAGGGAGACAAGTGAGGAATTCCGAATAAAAGCGAGAAGAACAAGCACAACAAGAAGAAGAAGAAGAAGAAGAAGAAGAAGAAGAAGAAGAAGAAGAAGAAGAAGAAGAAGAAGAAGAAGAAGAAGAAGAAGAAGAAGAAGAAGAAGAAGAAGAAGAAGAAGAAGAAGAAGAAGAAGAAGAAGAAGAAGAAGAAGAAGAAGAAGAAGAAGAAGAGAAGAAAGAAGAAGAAGAAGAAGAAGAAAGAAAAAGAGGGAAGAAGAAGAAGAAGAAGAAGAAGAAGAAGAAGAAGAAGAAGAAGAAGAAGAAGAAGAAGAAGAAGAAAATGAAGAAGAAGAAGAAGAAGAAGAAGAAGAAGAAGAAGAAGAAGAAGAAGAAGAAGAAGAAGAAGAAGAAGAAGAAGAAGAAGAAGAAGAAGAACAAGAAGGAGGAAAAGCAAAGATGCGTGTAGGGAATGTGGGTTGTTGGGTTTGGGAAGAGGAAGGAAAGTAAAGAGTATTTTGTGCATCATTTCCTGCCACCCTTCTATTACACAGTGAGTAAGAGAGAGACAGCGATACGAGTATGCGAGAAAGTTAGAGTGAGACACCACTATAATCTGTCCAAGCGAAGAAGTCACTCTGGCAAGATGGGAGAATGACTCCAGCTCGGTCAATATTGGTTCAAAAACTATAAATTTGGTTTCAAATTTTAGATCAGAATGTTTCCTACAGTTTGAGACAAAATCAATAATTTTCGAACCAATATTAACCGAGCTGGAGTCATTTTCCCATCTTGCCAGAGTGTCTTCTTCGCTTGGACACACTACTTGTATTTTATTCAGGCGGCACATTTGTTCGCCGCATGTAATACACACTTAACTCCAGCAATCCCTTCTTTCTTCCTCCCCAGTGGCGGGGAGAATTTCCCTCGTTTGGCAAATAAAATTCAGAGATTCACTGATTTCCGCGCCGCGCCGCCTTCTTATTCCAATAAATATAATAATGTTGGGAATCGTCGTCTCTTGTCGCCGAGTGGGTACCATGCAGAAATGATTGATTCTCAATAAATAAATATTCGTACTCGGCGACGAAGTGGTCTTTTTTCTGAAGAGAAGTTTAGATGTCTATATTGTGAATTACTGGAGTTGCTGAGATAGCTGTGTCCTCATTTATTGATGTGTGAATATGTACATTGCTTCTGATATCTTTGTCACCATGATAAGTCTGGAACAATAATGTTCTTCACATTTGTACTTTCTTCATTTCTATTTTGTTTTGATCGATGTAAAACAATTTTGTTTTTACCGTCTTTGTATTGTCACTAGCATACGTACATAATTATTTTTAATGATTATTTTTTAATGATTAGGTTATAATCAGTGATAATAGGCTACAATAGAATTAAGATAATAGTTTCATTCTATTCTCACTGGTTATAATGTAAACTAGAGAGACTGTATACTGCACTTCAGATTACTGTATATCCTAGAGTTCACAGTCTCAGTGATCTTAAGTAGACATTTGTGTGCAATAATTAAATATCTTTAATTAAATATCTATAATTTAATATCTCCGTTTGTGGAAAATAAGGTTATCTGGCGAAGTGGAACAACCCTTGGGTCTCCCCACTATTAAAAGCCGTACGCTAAATAAAAATAAAATGCAATAATTAAAAATGTTATACTGAAATTCTTAGTTGAGACAAAATTTGGATACTTGTTTAGGCCTACTATGAATAATTTTAGCCGAAAAATTATAATAATATAACAATAACAATCATGCCTCCTAACACTTCAATAGAAATGCTATTTGACATCCGATTCACACTGTATTTTTTCAATGTGAAGTTGATATCTGTCGCGAATGAGTAGATTGGGAGTAGATTGAAGCTCTGTCCGAATTGAAAAAAGAATCTGATTGTCTAAGGACTCCGTGCTCTAAAGGGTAGAATTTAAACATCTTATAATAATTCGTTAATGATTTCTGATTCATCATTCAGAAATTTCTGACTCAAATTCAGAAATTCAAAGGGTAGAATTTAAACATCTTATAATAATTCGTTAATGATTTCTGATTTATCATTCATAATTTTCATGTACAATTCTCATCAAAACTTCCAATCAAAATTACCTATTTCCGAAAACAGTGGTTATCTTTGCCACAAGAACTACTGGCCACCTCGAATGCATGAATTGTTGAAATCGTATGCATGATTTCCCCAACAGATGTTCCTTGTCTAAGATATGCGCAGATTCCTCGCCAACCACCACAACCCGATTTCTTGGTGGCGAATATATCGAACCATTTCCCCCCATAACACAGCGTCGTCCGACGATCATTCTATTCTCGCGAGAAATCTACCGAGGGAGGAGGAAAACCCATTGGGGGTCGCGAGGGGGAACCAAGTAGAATTAATTTGAATGGTAACAATGGCCTGCTACACAATGGATGTTGGGAAATACCTATCGGGTGCTAAACTATATGTGTGACGTCACTAACAGAAGTAGGTATAGGCTGTCCAAGCGAAGAAGACATTCTGGCCAGATGGGGAAAACGGGTTCAGCTCGATCAATATTGGCTCAAAAATTGAAAATTTGATCTCAAATTGTAGGAAACATTCTGATTTACAGTTTGAGATCAAATTGATAATTGTTGAACTAATATTGACCAAGCTGGAGTCATTTTCCTATCTTTCCAGAATGTCTCCTTTGCTTGGATAGACTATAGGCAACGTCCACCGCCCTGCCGAGCGAGCCGCATATGTCATTAATAAGACAAAGACTAAGACATTGAGAGAGAGAGAGTATTTGAGAAAGAGTTTGTACATTTCAGGGTGGTACGTATGGAAGGAGGGGGGACCGCTGCCCAGAACTTGGGGGTCGGTCTCTCAACCCCCATGGTGATGAAGAAGAGGGTCTACCACGTGCTATTTCTTAGTCTTGAGCTGCTGATTCGCCACTACCCCCACCCTTAGTGGGCGCAGCACACAACGCACAGCTAAACCCTCATCCTTCTCAATCGATATTCATATAATGAGTGCGCGAGTGAGAGGGTAGAGCGCAAATGAGTGAGAAGTGATGGGGGGTGAGGAGGGGGACGCCTTTGCCAAGTCGTCGTTGCTTGGCCGCTAAGGAGAGAGTAAGATGATAATAAAGAAGAAAAGGAGGAGGAAGAAGAAGAAGAAGAAATAGGAGAAGATGAAGGAAAAGAAGAAGAAAGAGGAGAAGAAGATGAAGAAGGAGTAGAAGAAGAAGCTAAAAAGCAGTAGGCCTGCCTCGACGTATATTCTTACGTCGTCGTCTTGGTCTTCGTAACTAACCGCCTCACGCCTTACGTCTTCTCAGGGGGGGTACTCCACCACCCCCTTTAAAACCATACCCCCCCGGGAGCGGTAAACCTTACCACCTCCACCCCCTTAATGAACAGGTCGTAGTCCAGTATGCGTGTGTGTGTGTGAGAGTGAACTACCACCCTGTTTCGTACATGCACACATGTGTCTCTCCAAATATCTTGAGAAACTTACCATCTTGGGAAGTCGTTTTCGTCTTATTCGGTTCCCTCTCCACCCCCTAACATGTTTTGTGTGACTAATTGCGCCCTCGTTACTCTAATTAGTGCTAATTGAACACGTGATGTTGGGTGGTTTTGGGTTGGGGGTTGTTCGAAAGCGGTGTGTGGAGTATGGTAGGGGGTTAGTCGACTTGTTTTTGTAAATTACTTTTCTGTTAAAACTTTGTACGAGTGACCATCCATTTCGAGCTTATAACTATCAAATGTTCAATCCCTTATGGGAGTCAGAATTTATTATATTATTCATTATAAAGCTTTTGATCATGAACTCAATCCCTATTTCGTCTATAATTATTTATCCCTCACTATTCATTTCCCATTGAACCACTGGCGGCTCGTACCTATGAAACAGGTGAAGTGCCCGTATCCATTACTGTACAGCACTTCACCTTTTTCGTGGACACGAGCCGCCAGTGGTTCAATGGGAAATGAATAGTGAGGGATAAATAATTATAGACGAAATAGGGATTGAGTTCATGATCAAAAGCTTTATAATGAATAAAATATAATAAATTCTGATTACCATAAGGAAAACTAGAGTGGAAATTCGACTGAGTTGTTGTCAATATTATATAATCGTTTTATAATTAAATTTAACACACTGATGTTCCATTATAGCGATATTTTATTGCAAAATAAACGGTAGAATTGATAACAAAAGTGCGTTTTATTCCATTAAAGGGAAAATTTTGAAGCTTATTAATGTTGTATTTACGTCATTCACCTCACTTGAGGCTTCTCAACTCAACCAATAATTATAAACTTACAAAAAATAAAGTATAAAAACATCTATTGAAACCCAAGGTTCACCCAGACTTCACGTGATAAATAATTGTATACTGTACGGAACTATGAATCCTTCATAGAAGAACCTATCCAATAGACGGGCAACTCTATCACTGGCGGCTCGTTCCCACGAAACAGGTGCCCGTATGTTTTACTGTACAGCACTTCACCTAATTCGTGGGCATGAGCCACCAGTGAATCCTATATAAAAATACTGAAAGGGAGACTGTTGCCGGGTTTTTCCAAGCACACTCAAAGTTGAGGGACCCTCAAATTTTGACGAACAGCTGACATTTCCTATGATAAGTATAGGACATGTAGTAAAGTGTAGTAAACTTGAGGGTCCCTCAAATTTGAGTGTGCTTGGAAAAACCGGGCATCAGATTTGCATTTTTATCCATTAACATACATTGATAAAAGTCTTAGACAAAGAGGAAACGGAGAATCCTATTTAAAAGTAATCTCACCTGTATGATAGTATTTGATGTCATTTTTTTAAGTTATATCATACAGATTTCAACAATTATTACTAATTTTAATGAATGTTACTCAATAACACTGACAAAAGATGCGTGATTTCCTCAACATTTCATTTGTTCACTGTCACCATACAGTCGAACATAATGTTATTTCCATTATACTGTAGGAAAAGAGTTATGTTCACGAATAATATGCACTATTACTCATACTGTGAAACCATTTTCGGAGTTACAAGTCGTGCCCGAATATGATGTATCTACACGGAGCCCACCGAAATGAGAAGAATATGATAGGAAAAAAAGGACATGAACTAATCTCAGTAGGAGGAACTGATGGATCACGATCTTGACTATTATTTACCAAGTTCTCCTGACATGTTCATGATGTGGAAAATTCCATTCTCTTCCAAATTACCAGTTAATTTTGTCACGAACATCGAAATTCTGTGCGTTTTGGTTTTGGTGATGTCATTAGCCTTAACCAATTTGACAACTCTCTTATTGTCCTTTCATCTTGTGGCATATGCAATGCTTAATTCCTGTTGAAGATTTTCGCTTGTGATTTGATTTTTTTAATTTTAAAACTTTTCAACAGTTCTAGCTGGTTACTATTGTTGAAGAGAACAAAAAATTACTCTGATGGTAGCATTCATAGTGCATTATACGATGTAGATGAAATGAAGATGCTGGAGATCATTAGATGATAGGCCTATGCTCACTTCCATCCATTTCATTGTATATTTGAATACTACAGTTGATTCATTTATATCAACTTTAGTGACATCTTCATTTTCATTTCCATCTTTTCATCCACTATGAATGCACCCTTAGAAAATTGTTTCATTCAATAATTTATTGAACTATTTACATTTTTGGCTCACATATTCTTTATTTCTATCAAATAATGTTATTCAAATTCATGGATAATTTCAGACAAGTACAATGTGTGATTTAGAATTTTGTTAATGCTGATTTTAAATTAATGTAAAGCTTGTTCCAATTATGCGATATTTGAATGTTCAGGAACAATAAAACCAAACCAATGAATACCATCTTTAAAATTTGACTAACTTTCTATATCTTTTATTTTCGCAGGTAAGTTCCTGGTCATCATGAATTCCATTTTCAATCTCGGTCTTGTATCCTTGCTGGTACAGAAGACCAGAAGGTGAGAAACATTACATTTTACTGATGAAACATCTATTCATTTATTATTTATCAATCTATTAGTATAATGATGATGAGAAAAGGTGTAACTCTCGAATAAATAAAACTGCACATTTTTGCTCCAGTCACATTTGGTATCAAATGTAATAACGAACTTCCAATTCTAATAATTCTACCCCAAATAAACTTTTTTGAAGCCGACATTTTTCTAACGAACTTAGAAAGTTCAATTTATTCCCGCCAATCATTACTCATGGCATATATTATTCACAACAACAAATATTGATACAATAAATAAAAATAATATTGATAAAAAAATAAGCTTATTGTTAGTTCATTTTTTTCTCGCCAATCCAACGTTTCTGGAGGCAAACGTTATTCATAAAATTAAATTAATTGAAAAGACGGTTTCCCAATCAGCAGTTACCTGGAAAGGGACAATCACAACGCTGTGTCACGGTTCACTTCAAGCTGTATTTGTACCTTGTATATGTGTGTATGTGTACCCTGTATATGTGAGTATTTGTACGTGAGTTGTATGTGTGTGCTGATGAGTGACGAAAGTGCGAGACACGAATAAAGAATTCTGAGAGACGAGAAAAAGCGTGATGATTGTGGATGCGAGTGTGTCGGTCATGTGGCAAAAGACCTGGTGTCGGTGTCGTGATTTGAGGGATGGTGGGATGGGGGAGGGGGTTCGAGAAGTGAGCAGCAATTCCCACACGACACGACACAACACGACACTTTTGTCGTCACCAGTGTGTTATCCGAAATCACTCACCCACTAAAAGTCTATCCAAGCAAAGAAGAAATTCTGTTAAGATGTGAAAATGACACCAGCTCGATCAATATCGGTTCAACAATTATAAATTCAATCTTAAATTGTAGGATACATTTTGATCTACAATTTGAGACCAAATTGATAATTTTTGATCCAATATTGACCGAGCTGGAGTCATTTTACCATCTTGCCAGAATGTCTTCTTTTCTTGGACAGACAATAACTCTCTCATGCCGAACCGCTTCTCAATATAATGTTTGCAAACATCCTCTTCTAATGTTCCAATTAGGAATAAAAATATCAGCCGGCGAAAAAAACATCATCCACTGATGGTATTCGAGTTAAAAAGTGTGTTTCGGAAAAGTGAATTCTCCCCTCAACTTTGTTACTTTTGTTCATGACACCACACACACATACACACGTTTCGAGTTGGATGACGTTGAAAAAAGGTTCATCAATTTTTGAAGTTCACTGATTTTGGGGGTAGTGTGAGAGAGGGAGTAGCATTCATAAGAGTAGCAAGAGAGAGGGAGAGCGCGATATGAAATTCAGAACGTCGAGTTGTTATACAGAATCCGTCACTCCATTTCCGTAATTATACTCCTTGAAAGTTCTTTCTTCTCATCACCAGGTTCGATTCCACTCACGCTGACGTATTTTGTGCGCTGAAAAGTACACATGATGATGCTCCACTCGCTGTCTGATTTTGTACGTTTCGCTGCAATATTATTGAAAAGTTTTATTCGTGTTGAAAATTCTAATGTGGTGGCTGGCACGTGGAAAACCTGCTTTTCTTTCGTGTGGGAAGCGTTATGAACACTCAAATGTTCACTGTGATTTTTCACTGGTTTTATTCACTTTTCACTCATGCTACATCATTTTTATTCATCCTTGTTCGATTTGAATTCAATTTCCATTTTGATTTCTCACTAATTTATCTTATTTTGAACACACTCACATAAGTTGCGTAATCAAATCATATAGGATATAATGGATGTTGATGTATAGGAATCAAAATCACCGAATCCATTTATTATGTTTTATTTAAACACAATATGTTTCGCTCTCCTAAGAGGCATTATAAGTCACAAAAGATCGAATAGCGGTCGCGGTGGCTAAGGGTTACAAAAGCCCAACCCATTTAAAAAAAAAAGGCATTATCTCTAGTGTCAAGTGTCAACACTAAATTAATTTAGGAAGAGGAAACATTGGAAATATATAATAATGGTTATGAATAAAGTCATTTTTCAATCAATCTGTACTTTTGTCATTAAATATGGAAATGGGAACTTTTACATGAAATACTACATCTGAAAACTGGATAGATGAAATTTCACAATGTGCAGGCAAAATAATTTTGTCCAGTAACAATCTTGGCTACTATACCATATATAAAAATATTTATCAATATGATCAAACCAATAATTAATTGAAGCGGTCTTTAACTGACATTCTGTCTCTCGTCTGAATCACGATCTAAAATTTTATAATAACAAAAATCTATCAAATTCTATATAACAGGTAAGATAGATTCAGATATTCTATCAAAAAACTAGGCGATAGTTTGCTTCCTTCGTGAACTTTGTTCTATATTTTTGTTTCAATCGCACAATCACTTCTCAATTCTAATTTTACTCTTAAGCCTTTCCAATGGAGCTTTCTTTCACTTATTGGTTCATTAACCTTGAGGCCCATTAATATATTATTACAGACTAGTATGAAGAAGTTTATGGAGTGAAAAGATGAGATGAATGTTCATGGTAGTCCATATAATAAAGGTCCTTAATTAGATCATTAACAATCACTTTTCTCACTCTTTACGATCATACAGTAAATAAGTGTATTTTAATTAATTAAAATTTTTAATAACAGAATCCCTTTTTAGTAGTTTTTATTTGAACATAACATGTATCGTTTTCGTATCGAGGTATTCTCAAATCTGACTCTTATTATTCATCAACATACTATACATTGATAGTAGCCCTAGATGAGATCTAAACAATAAGAAATGTTTACAACATATGTGTAGTCTATGTATAATAGGTTCATGTAAAATAATATAATATTATATATAGCACGTAAGCTTATTTCAAGCTGTACATTAAGTGGATTTTGAATTGGAAGTTCCATTTGATCAAACCAGCCTAATTCAAATTTGTAACAGGCTGTAAGCAATCAAGCTGGAAGTTTTTAACTTGTAATAAGCTGGAATTTTCATTCTTAAGATCAACCTTGAATGTTCCAGCTACAGTCCAGCTTGTTTCAAGCTGAAATCAACCTTGATTCCAGCTTGAACTTTTAAGCTTGGATGATTAAACTTGATTCCAGCTTGAACTTTCAAGCTTTGTAAACAGCTTGAAACGTGGTAACTTCTTAACTTGAATCAAGCTGTATTACAGCTGTTGACTGTAAGTTCCAAGCTTGTATCCAGCTTGTTGAATGGAACATTCAAGCTGGAAACCAGCTGGACCCCAGCTTATTGTGCTATCAGGGATACAAGTATATTGTAAAATGTATAGACTATTTAAATTCTACTTTCACACTTATGACATTCAACTAAATTAAAACGTTAAACTAGTTTTTTCTTCATCTCTTTTACTTTTCTCTCTCTCTTTCTCTCACTCACCCTCCCTCTCTCTCTCTCTCTCTCTCTCTCTCTCTCTCTCTCTCTCTCTCTCTCTCTCTCCATTACTATCGACTGCTCCTCTCGTGAAGTGTCTCTATCCTCTAGTGTTATTATTACCAAGAGCTTAAACTAAGTCACAGTTGGAAGCATTTGCTGAGGCGATATGTTATACTGTACCACTATATACGTTCTGAAATGAGGTGTGAGCTCCCGCTGTTAGGTTATGTTATGCTAACATAACTTATTGTCTCGGCCCGCCAAGACAAATTGTCATAACAAGTCGTTTAGATTAAGTCATTGTTGAAACAGGATAATCTTTTTCAAAGCTCTTTTAGACAGTAGGCATATATGTGCATGCTCAACCCGCATATATCTATATTATTACACTGCATCGTGATAGTATTGTACAGGATAACACGGTACGGCACAGTGATATATCTTGATTAATTATTTAAGATTGATTGTTGCGATTGATGTCTGATGTGATACCTATTGAATGGAGACATCAGTAACGTATTATCACAAACGTATCGAGTACAAATTAATGCTTACTTATGCTTATTTACTTGTATTTATCGTGGTTTTATTAGAGTACATAAAACGCTTTATTACCTGTGAGAAAATGAAAAGTAATTGTTAATTGAATAACTGAAGTAATCTGATAACTAAGTCAATTATGAATTAAAAAAATTGAAAGTCTCTAGAGTTTTGAGTTGGTTGAATAAAAATTGTACTATCATTTAATCAAAATTGAGTGAGTTTGATTTAACTAATCAAATTTAAATTTCTTCATAATAAAAAATCAATCAGTTTTTTAAGTATTCTGGACAGTGAACAGTACTATTTTTTTCAAAGTGAAAATTGTAATGTAAACTTTCATTCACCATGTAAACATCATTCATTCACTCATCATCACCTTTGCTTGAAATACTTGCTATCAAGTAGCAATGGATTTTTGTACATTTTCTTTTTCTCTTGAATACCAGTGTCATGATGGCCTCTAGACATCGCCGGATTAATCATTATTATATTATTTTCTGATTAAATTCGTGTAGTGTTTAGCACTATAGCCTAATTATAATATTTTGTTGTTTTAGTTATAAGTTATTTCATTGCCAGAATAATTATATAGAATCTGTTAACCTGAGCAACTCACTGCCAACACACAAGATATTCTTATGTTGGCAGTGCCAGAAATGACTGACTGTATGATAAATTTATGATAATTTTGAATTATTCACATTTGATAAGCTCTATTATATGTTTTATTATCATTTGTTTTTGTATGCAATGTCTTTTTGGCAAATAAATTCAAATTCAAATTGTAACAATAAATAATAAAAAAAATATTAGAGATAACTGTCTCTTTCTGTGAATATCTGTTTTGTTTCCAATATCTAACTAACTATGAGTGTTGGACCAGATCTCTCCTCACCTTTGTCTCTAAGTGGAGAAAAAAGATCAGAGATAATTATTTATCGCCAAAACATGTAGTGTAAAATAAATAAATAATTTTTTTTAAAGGGTACTTAAATTTTAATTATTTGAAGTTTCATCATTTATTTATTAGATTACAATTCTATGAGATTTAAATATTATGACTACAAGGCCTGTATACAATTTCTGTAATAGCTTGATTGAAAGCTCAACAGATAAACTCTTTCAACAAACTTCTTTATATAGGCAACACTGCACCATCTGTCATGAATGGGATAAAGATCACGTTCAAATGTCATAAAAGCGAGATAAGTGGGCGGAAAGAAAAGTTGGAAAGAAGTTGTTGTATCTGATGTCTGCTCGATTTGACACAAACTTGTTATTCGAGAATCACTGTGGAAGTCCTTCCCCCAAAGGGAGTCGGCTTACCGAAACCGAGAGTTACATATACGAAGACGACGAATATATTCTATATGGAAATTGCTAAGGGTTGTTGGTGCGGGGGGTGAGGGGGTGTGATGCCACTTAAGTAGGGGTGAACGGGGTTGTGTGAAAGGCGGTTGGTGGTTTCACCAAACATTCGTTTCCCCCATATACATATATAGTCTGGTCGAGCAAAGAAGACATTTCGGCAAGATGGGAAAATGACTCAGCTTGATCAATATTGGTTCAAAAATTATAAATTTGGTCTTAAATTGTAGGAAACATTCTGTTCTACAAGTTGAGACCAAATTAATAATTATTGTACCAATATTGACCAAGCTGGAGTCATTTTTCCATCTTGCCAGAATGTCTTCTCAGCTTTGACAGACTCTACACGCTGACTTCCCTCCTCTCGAAGTTGAGTTGATAACATCCAAGCCGTTAACCCCTCTCCCCGCCCCCCATCCACCTTTATACACACATATAAAGCTGACATCACTTTCTGAGCTACTCTCAGCGAAGATAAATTCCGACGTACGAGCTACTATATACAAAGTAGGCCTGCTCCCTGTATTCAAACACTTACTCTAACCTAAGGTCTTTGTTGTTAGGGTAGGTCGAGTGTTGTGCTGTTGCTTCTCAAATATTTGGGTTCGGTTGTACGATTGGGAAATTTGTATTTCTTTTATCCTGCATTGACAATGATCAAATTGGTATCGAATAACGAGCCGACACACAATAAGCTTCGGTTGACGTGTGAGGATCTTTGAATCCATCCCTTTTGCCACAATACAATCGAATAACAATATTATAATCTTGTTGAGTACACCATTATCAAAAGGACTAGAAGACTAGAGAAAGCTCAAAGTAAACTTAAGGACTAGAGTGAACTAATAAAGGTGTTACAACCAAAACCAGTACAGTATCTCGATTTCTAATGGATATTTGTTTTTACAATATCTTGTCTTCTCATTCAAAAATATCATCATCACTTCGTCAGACAGTGACGAAGTCACTTAGTTACTAGTTTTTAGTTACTTGGAATTCATCACAGTTAATTACCAATAAACTAAATAGCTTATTATGCTCAAAATACTCTTTAAGTTGATCTCATAATCACAATATGAGGAAAATGAATTGTAGATATTATAGTTTGTATACTTCCCACAATGAAGATTGTTTGTTGGTGGTTTCCAATTGAATTTATTGAGTGAATGTGCTAGACCAACTAAAACCCCCGGACAATGTAAAATATTGATATGATTCTCGATCACCATTTCTTATCTTCCCTTTCTTGCTTGGAGAGCTCCAGAGTAACATGTTCAACTTCAACAGATATTAGGATTCATGATGTAATTTATTCTTTGTGATATACTCTGCATATTTTCTCATATTTTCCTATCATATCTACCATTTTACATGGATAATTATTTTATTTCTATAATTTTAGTATTTTTTTCTCTATACTGATTTTGATTCAAACTAATAATCTTACTAATCACAATCACATATAATCTGTGGAAATACTTGATAGATCTCGAAGGCAAGTAAAGTTGCACTGTTTGTCGAAGGTCTGATCCCTTCCTCCTCGCCACTTGCTTTCAGTGGTTTCCAATCCTGGCTGAAGTTGCTTTGGCTGGGGGATGTTTACTTGCAGTCAACTCCACATCAAACATATGCAAGATTCTCTCCTTTACGAAGTTTAGCCTTTTGACACAAGTCCTACTACATAGGCCCTCCGCTCCAAAGTCGACTAAACTTGGATATTAAGTTCCGAGTCATGTTGAATGATCGCGGATGGTGTTAGATTTGAGGAAATTAGTGTGATGATCACAGATTTGACGTGATTCCGTAATTGGGTTGAGAAATTACTAATCGTAATATATAATAATAATTATTATTGAATTATCATTCTCTGCAGTTTTAATAAATTGAAAACCGAAAAGATTGTATTTGAAATATAGAAATGAACGGTTTTTCAATTTTTGCATTGATAATGATAAAGTAAATTGATAGTTAGAATCGGTAGATCAACTATTCTACTAACATTCATCTGAATATTTGATTTTTCTCATCAATATCTAATAATTTGACACTTATAATAGGTTGAGGGATTATAACGTGGTTATGAAATTCATTTACAAATTAATCCAATGACTTGAGAATATGATTATGATGACTTCAAATTCAAGATTGAATACGGAATTTTTAATTTGAAAAACTTTTGCAAATTATTATCAATACCATTGAATTTGGTAGCCATACTTTCAATTATGAATCTCAAGCGACTTTTGAGATCAACTTTCAATTTCTCCTGCAGTTTGAAATCAATCATTCGGGATCGGTAGATTTAGTTAATGAACGTAATTTTTGAAATGAGTTTCTATTGAAATTCATCTGAATATTCAAATTTTCTCACTAATAACTTATAATTTGACACTTTTCCAAAAAAGTAAATATCTACTAACATTCTCCTGAATATTCGAATTTTCTCATCAATACCTAAAAATTTGACACTCGATCTTTCCAACGAAGCCCTCAAAAATTATTCAACTAAATCGAAATCCGTATATAGTGATTCACACCTTCTTCATTTTCGAAACCCTTGTAAATCAATATGAGCTTATTACTACTTTAGATTTTTATGAATTCACCCCTGGTAAGCAATTTGATACACTCCAACGATTAAAATGACGCTACAATTTAATAAGCAGTTAATTACAAGCAAGCAATAGATTCATATGTATTATTTATGTTCATCTCTGTGAATAAGGACCAGGTTCGAGAGAAAAAGTGAGGAGACGAACACTGATTTGAATTCAAATCAAATCGATGGATGAGAAACGCAGTCGTCAAATTCGCATATTTTCAACCGGCGAAAATTGAGTCAAGCCAAGTGCAATGAAATAAATAAGAGGCACATCGCTCGCTATAGTGTGTCCAAGCAAAGAAGACATTCTGGCAGGATGGGAAAATGACTACAAATCTGTCAATATTGATTCAAAAATTATAGATTTAGTCTCAAACTGTAAAGCAGAATGTTTTCTACAATTTGGGACCAAATTCATAATTTTTGAACCAATATTGACCGAGCTGGAGTCATTTTCCCATCTTGCCAGAATGTCTTCTTCACTTGGACAGACTATAACAGTAGATGAAGTTTATCATTTCCAGTAGTGGAGTTGTGGAGTATATTGATGAATGTAATTTTTCTCTCGTCATGTTCATAAAAAATGTGTGATGGAAAATGTGTTCTCCGTTTCGTTGATGGAACTGCTCGCTTAAAACTTCGACAGGGGCGTGTGCGTGCGTGTGTGAGTGAGTGAGTGGGGGGAAATATTGTGGGGTTGTTCAGTGGTGGGGGGAGAGCGGTTTCTTCTACGTTTGTTCCTTGAGAAGAAGAACTCGCCTCGCGAGGCAAAGCGACGGGGCAAAAAGAAGCCGTAGCCGGAAATTATAACGGAACCCGCAAATGCTGAATATTGATCGCTAAGTAGACTACGTTGTCATTTCCATTTTAATCACAGCATTAGCTGCTGCTCTCCCGCCATACTTCGTCATCCTTTTCGCACCATTCTTTCTCCTACGAAAATTTTCTTCGGTTTTAAGAAACCGTCGACGAATTAAATGTCTTGCGACGTTTCGCGGCTGAAGGCAGTGCACCCCCGAAAAAAAAACAAAAAACTTTTTTCTGAACGTCCACATCACAATAATGAATGACGCGCCTGCTAGGGGATGATGAATTTTTCTTGAGGGGTTGATTGGTGGGGGGAGAGGGAAGGGGGGGACACATTGATGTGTCGGACTCGACTGCTTTCAAGACGACAAGAAGTTGCAATTTATCGAAGATGGCAGTCTCCAGAGTGGTTGAAGTCTTTCTAAGCAAAGAAGACATTCTGGCAAGATGGGAAAATGACTTCAGCTCGGTCAATATTGGTTCAAAAATTATAAATTTAGTCACAAATTATAGAAAAAATTCTGTTCTACAACGTGAGACTAAATTAATAATCGTTGAACCAATACTGACCGAGCTGGAGTCATTTTCCCATCTCTCCAGAATGTCTTCTTTACTTGGACAGACTATAGGCACATCACATTCCTCCTCCCTCTTCTCAACAGTGTGGCTTCTTTCTATTTTTACGCTATGCAAATCGCTCGTGTCAACATTAAAAGAGCAATTGAATTAATGTGGAAGTGTGTACTGAGTGCCTTTACCAAAGTATGAGGAGCAGAGATTGAAAAAAAAGTAAATAAATATTTTCTTGTTAAGGTACTCCATATTGGTGTTGGCTGATCTAAATAATGATGTGATTTTCGTTGATACAGGTTCGAGAATGTTCTATCCTCTAGCCATACTATTTACATATTATGTGCTATCCACATAATATCGGTTTATCTTGTCTAAATAAATTGTATTCGAAGTTTGGAATTTTGTCTTTGAAAGTTTAAATTCAAATTAATTGATTCAACGATTCAACATTTACAAACCTTCAAAGTTTATTTGAAAGCTTGAAATCATTTTTCAAAAATATTTCTTCCATAGCGTTACAGTTTGTTGTTGCAAAGTGTATAATTTTTTCACTGGTTAAAACATGAACTTTCATTATTATCATGAATAACAAGGAATTCTGTTTTGCATTTTTATGCATTTGAAATAGTATTATAGAGAAGGCTATAAAAAAAAAATTCGTTCCGGCAGCTGGCGGTCGGAAAGAGTGCATTTCAAATGCAATTCTATGATGGCTCAAATCATATGACTTATAATGAGCTATTCAGGGTATGAATTCAAAGGTGCCGTTTTCGAAAAACACAATTTTCGGCATATTAATTGATTGGATTTTTTTCGTTGATGGCTCAAATTGACACACCAATCAAGTTATCGTGTTAACAAGATTGTTTACATCAGACTCGGAAACGTGTAAAAAATATATCGCATCATATATTTAGCGATTATTCAAGACCAATAGTGCATTTGTTTAAAATGAAATGCACTAAAAGGGTGATTCAAAATAATATTTTCACAATTATCTTTGAAAATTTACTGAAACTATGAAAAATATATTAAATTGAAATTCTAAAACTGAAACTAGAAGGACTATATTAAAGTTAATTTATTATTCCACTCATTTACTTCATCAACGATGTACTTTATCGTTTATTCTACTAAAGTTACCTATAGGCTACTTTACTCATTGGGAAATCCCAGTTCAAAATCAAACTGACTCAAGCATCAGATCATACTGCGTGTGAGTATTATCCGTTGAGACAGAGATAAATAACTGAACGTATAGAGAAAGAAAGAGAGAAAATTTATAGTTATTCAATAGAGAGAGATATTGAGATAGAGCTAGATTGTCTGTTGTACCAAGAAATAGAACTACAGTACTTGAGAATGAGAAACTGAAGAAAGATTGGGAAAGCAATACATGTTGAACATACATTGTAATCGTGGCTTGTTCTAGACTGTCCAAGCAAAGTAGACATTCTGGGAAGATGGGAAAATGACTTAAGCTCGGTCAATATCGTTTCAACAGTTATGAATTTGGTCTCAAATTTCGGAGCAGAATGTTTCCTACAATTTGACATCAAATTCATAATTTTCGAACCAATATTGAACGAGCTGGAATCATTTTCCCATCTTGCCAGAATGTCTTCTCTGCTTGGACAGACTATAGTAGGTAACACAGTCCCGCCCACACATTCGATACGATTCAAATAAACGAACAAGATTTGATTTGCTTTTCAAGAGTGACTAATCAGAATCGGAGACAATAAGTTACAAGCATTGTTAGCCCGGCTTGATTAATACAAGTTGAAATATTATAGAAACGCATACGTTGAAATATATACATGTTTGGTTGGTGTGTGTGTTTCACTGTTACATATACATATTTAAATATTGTGTAGATGTGTTTCTAGGGTTGGTACATGCATAGTTAGCAGTTAGACCGTTAGAGGTCGGGTGTCGCAAATCACGAGTGACCCGGGGCGTTTTTACAGTCCAGTCAGTTGGTTGTCGATGATTGATGCGACTACTTTCCAATCATAGCACGACACAGTTCTACTGGGCGCTCTACTGTTGTAGTGCACTATTGACTACTCTATAATAGGCTCACTCCTGAATGGTTTACCAACAATCTATAGTAGGTTTGTGGGGAGATTTGTACGAAGAATGTTATCATAAATATACCTTTGTATCATAACTATTTACTAGTATTATATAATAAGATCTTCTTGTATCAAGGGGCTAGCTATATTGAACATTTCAAATTCTAAAGAGTGAATTTCTCGAGAATTTTTTTGTCATAGCGACGAGTAAACTAGTGTTTTTATTATAGCTTAAAATTTTCAAGTTCAGTTTATATTCTCAAAGATATTGTGGTGTTGTGTATCCATCCTTTTTTCCACTTTAAAATTTAAAACTCAATAAAAATCACTTTTAAATGGAAATAAACTCACTTACATAGTAGTGTTACTAGTTTCGACCTGTTGTGGTGGTCATCTTCAGACTGAACAGTCCTGAAAATGTTCTGAAGTGTTACTAGTAGTGTTACTAGTTTCGACCTGTTGTGGTGGTCATCTTCAGACTGAACAGTCCTGAAAATGTTCTGAAGTGTTACTAGTAGTGTTACTAGTTTCGACCTGTTGTGGTGGTCATCTTCAGACTGAACAGTCCTGAAGATGTTCTGAAGAACTGTTCAGCCTGAACAGGTCGAAACTAGTAACACTACTATGTAAGTAAGTTTATTTCCATTTAAAAGTGATTTTTATTGAGTTTTAAAGATATTGTGTGAGATGAATTTGTTTAATTTTATTTAGTTAGTTTCTCATACGGTTACTCTGAATAAAACTTTTTAAATTGACTGATAAATTGGTGATGAACTAAATCGACTGATGGCCACTGTCAGAAACTATTTAGAGAAGCCATTCGACTACTCTTTCACAAATTACAAGTTTAGATTAAACCACACAGTACGAGTATCTGACCTTCCTTTTTCAAGTATATCTTACATTTATTTAATTTCAATAATAACTATCTTGCATTCAGATAAGGAAAAAAACTCTTAGCCACCACGCACTCGCATCCCTACCTTTCCTACAAGTTTTAAAAATAAAAAATCCATAAAGTTTATTTTTGTCTAGATCTATCAATATCTGTTAGATAGTACATTCCTCATATAGTCGTGAATTGTATTGAAAGTGTCTTACAGACTACAATTCAAGTGACGTTTTTTGTTTGTCAATGGCTCAACAGCCCATGAAGGGCCCAGGCCTACCAGCTGGTTCCAAGAGATGTAACTTCCTTAATAAAATATGTGGTTTTCCCGATCTGATGCGTGTTACACAAAGTTCAATACAAAAATCTATTCAAGCGTAATGAACGAACTTAGAACCCATACAGTCAATAGTCCAATAAGCTCATATGTCATACATTGCCGTGCTGTGTCAAACAGTATAGCCCACAGACTACTCAGCCACTGCGGCAGCAATTAGAACAACAACTAAACAGTGGAGGCGTGCCTCACTCCTCAATAACTCTTTGGTCGTTACCGATGTCATAGCACAGCATAGCACAAGCACAGTGAAGCTGTGCATAGCACGGCAGTGACACGATTTATATGCGCCTGGAACACATGCGAATCATAACTTATGAACTTACGAACTTATGATTGTCTCTCTCGCCCGCCCCTGGTCACTCACTCACTGAGCACGATTACAAACGCAAATAAATAAAATCTAGATACAAATTGTATACAGCATACAAATAAATATGTACAATACAGATACAATTTGTATCTACCCTGTCTATCCCGATGGCCAGTCGTGTCCATAGTTCTACTTTCACTATGATGCTTAAATCATGCCATCTGGAACAAAGGTACGGTCTGTCCAAGCAAAGAAGACATTCTGGCAGGATGGGGAAATCACTCTAACTCGGTCAATATTGTTTTAAAAGTTATAAATTTAGTCCCAAATTGTAGGAAACATAATTATCTACCATTTGAGACCAAATTTATAATTTTAAAACGATATTGACCGAGCTGGAGACATTTTCCCATCTTGCCAGAATGTCTTCTCTGCTTGGACAGACTATAAACAGATACCAACAGAATGGCGGTTGGCAAACGACTGATATCAATGTTCAACTCTGTTAGGACAATCTGAAAACGGTCTACAAAAGCATATTAAGTCTAGAGCAGTTACAGCTGAAGCCTTTTGCTTTCATAGACCGTTTCCAGACTATCCTGACAGAGTTGAGCATTTGATGAAATACATTCGCCAGCCGCCTGTTTTGTTGGCTTCTGCTGTAATCTCTCCGAGACCGGGCTGTCACAATGATAGAATTGGAAGATTGTGTTGTTGAGAGAATAAATAAGTTTGTTTTGGTTGATCGAATATTGGTTTTCAAAGTGAGGTAGATCAACTATTGCTACAATAGATGGTTGATAAATCACTCCACCTAGTGGTGGAGTAATGAATAAGGATTTTCTCATGTTTGTTAAAAGAAGTAGCCTATCTAAGAATTATAGTAGCCTAATCAAAAAGTGTTCAAAGAATTCGTTTAGACAGTTTTTCAAATAGAAGAGACTATAAATTATGGGGGGCTTGTATAATTTAAAATTGATCAGTTTTTATAAAAAAATCAACCATCCTGATTTAGAGATCTTAAGACAGCTTACATAATTGAAGGAGATTGAAAAATAATAATAATAATAATAATAAGAATAATAATAATAAGAATAATAATAATAATGGAGTTGATATTCAAATCAGAATTATGCATCATGTAGGCTAACGATGACTTTTGCAAATAATAATCTTCTATAGAAATTTCAGATTCCATGGAGAGAGCTCTGGTTAAAATCTAATCAAGGATCTAGTCATTCCTTCAATTATCACAATTCATTATTATTATAATTTCAAGTTCAATATGAGAATATATCCTTTTCATAGTATAATTAATAGCTTTTATTCATTACAGTGGAAGTGGAAGTGATCAGTATTTGATTTTTGTCATTCTGTAATTAGTGGATCAGTACACAAATTGTGATTGAATATCGTACAAGATATACGTGTATGACTCAATATTTTTCTATAAAATAATAAAGTTGATTAGATTACTTTGTAACTTATCAAATTACACTTCTTAAATTGTAACCAGACATGTCAACCTGAACTTTAAATGTTTCACACATTCATATAACTTAAATGAAAAATATGTTACGGTAGGAACTCCTACATGCTTCTCATCAGTTAAACGCGATGTTCAATTTGAATTGTTGGAAATAGTGGGTAGGGGTGGATATTGTGCGTGTATGGTATTAGCAAGTACCCTTGAGGGTCTTATCGAACGTGACCTATCTAGAGTGTCCAGCATTAAGAAGGGAATTAGTCGTATCATGCACACATTCTTTGTATCCTTTTCCATCCCTAAATCGACGTTAAACATCGTCTGGCCAAATAACGACACTAACAATGCCAGAATATCCATCGTGATTTTTTATTCATCTGCGATTTTCTATGAATAACCAATTTAAAAATAAGAATATTCATCAATTCATATAGTTTCATCATGATCAAAATAAGGTTGTTCGAGTATAATTCAATCTACTTCGTCCCTGCTCTCTATCTATCTCATCCTACTACCTCATCTTCACTAGGCTAAAACTAATGTAAATTGCAATTTTCTTGCAAATTTTCATTTGGAATAGCGTCGCCTGATCGATTAAACAGTATATTTTCTTAGCAGCTTCAATTTATCGCCTAACATGTTATTTCACACAGCGAGAGCACCATGTATCACATTAATGTTATCAAAAATCCCAATAACTCCATTACAGAATTTGATTTTTCAACTTATAGTCTGTCCAAGCAAGAAGACCCTCTGACTAGATGAGAAAATGACTCCAACTCGGTCAATATTTGTTCAAAAATTGTTGATTTGGTTTCAATCGTAGGAAACATTGATCTACAATTTGAGAACAAATCAGTATTCTTTCAACAAATATTGACCGAGCTGGAGTCATTTTCTCATCTTGTCAGAGGGTCTTCTTTGCTTGAACAGACTTCTATGATTTTCAATAATTTCATTATATTGTTCCATTTTTCTACTTATCAAGAACATTCAATAATTCCATGACAGCGTTGATTTCCCGATTAAACGTTAACCCACAATAATTTCATTACAGCATCAATATTTTTCCGACTAATCAGTCATACACAAAAATTTCACGGCAGTGTTAATTTCCTGACCTAACACGATCAATTACCCAGCATGCATCCATCAAACTAGCCGCTCGAATCAATTGGCTGCATCGTTCTGCTTTGCGAATTTCTGACCCCGACCTGAATAGATTGACTCACAAGAGCGCTCACTCTTACTCACGATAAATGAATAATGTTGCATTGTGATGTGTATTGATTTGTGTTTACAACTCTGACAACTCTGCTCATAAATAATGTTAGCGATTGTGTCATGCCCTGACATGATCCATCTTTTCATGAAGTTTCATCATAATCGACTGAATGACGATATCAATGTACGTCTCAATACTCCCACCATTTAAAAAACATCAATATACATCTCAATACTCCCACCATTCAAAAAACATCAATATACGTCTCAAAAAAACTCCCACCATTCAAAAAACATCGGTCCACACGTTCCTCTTGATTTGTCCCCTTCAAGCATGAAGGTCTTTCCGCGATTTTCATAATCGCCGTGAAGCATACTCAAAGGACATTATTTGCGCCAAGGCACCGGCGTCTAATTGATTGAAAACGTCGTATTTCGTGTGATTAATGAGCCAAATATTAAGGTTATCGCTTAGATATGCGCCTAACACCTACTGTCAAAAGTTCCGGTCGTTACGATTTGTTTTTTCAATAAAATAGGTTATAAGTTATTAGTCTTTACACTTTGCGAAATTTATTGATGTAATAAATAGTACTTGCGATACTTTAGAAAAGTAAGTGTTATGAGTGAACGGAAGAATTGATTGTGTCATTTAGAGTTTTAATTGTGATAAGTTACTTGAAAAAAGTGTTAAGTTTTGATTGTGTTCTTTAGAACTTCAAGTAGTAGGATAATCATTCAATTGTCAAATAAAAATATATCACAAGTAATCAGGATATTTGTTGATTAGGCTACTGTTGAACTGATTACTTGTGAAGGTGATATTGTGGTAGTTATTCATATCGAATGAAGGTACAAAAAATATTGTCGAACCACAAATTTATTAAAAATTGGGATTCCGGTTTCGGTTGTTATAACATTATCTGATGTAAACACAAGTTTGATAATAAGAAAACCAGAGATTGATAATGGTGTAACATGCGAAGCCGGTATCTCGATTTTCAATAGATCTGTTGTTTCACAACACATTATATTTTCATTTGATTAATTATTATAGGCCTATTCCTCACTATGAGCTTCCTGGAGCAATTCACCCATAGTTCGTGAGATATTGGAGTCAACTTTCATTTAGCAATGAACAATCGATAAGGGTGTAGGACAGAGCAAAAGGGAAGATTATTTAAAAATTATCTATTGCTCTTACCATTTATATATCCCATAATAAATCAGTTGAGTATCACTTTCTGTCGTGTCACCAAATATCAAATTTCCCTAATATATATACCAAATATCAATCACTCTCTTAATTTGGAATGCAGTAAATAATGAAGTGAATTTTGAAAACGCAGAATTATTCGAATATTTGATGACTTTAAATGGAGAAAAGACACAAACTTGAATTTTAAGTAGTAAGTTATTTTTATTATTTTGAGACATTATTCAGCATCCAATTTCAAATTTCAGTTTAATTCATCACGATTTATATATTTTGAATAAAAAACAAACCCAGTAGAGCTACCCATTTTTGTTGAGTTGGGATATATTATCCAACTTACAGTTCTCGTTCTCTTCAAGCTCTATGGGAGTGCTGTATCTTGAGAGCGGCGTTCTCATTTGAGAGACCAGTGGATGCTGAAAACACGCATATATTTAACGCAACTTCCAATGCAACACGCGCGCTGCCGTGCGTGCGTGCGAGCAATGTGGCAGCCGCGCCTCATATATAAGACGCTTGCTACTTCTTACATAAGTAAGAAATAGAGAGGAAGATTTTTAAAAAAGGGGTGGTGGGGGTAAAAATCCTTATTTTAAAAAGGGGTTGAAGTGGTGGAGAAGACGAAATGAATGTGAGGGTGAAACTGAGGAAGAAAAGTGGAAAATGAGGGTGAGTGAGAGGCAAAAGAAGAAGAAGAAAAAGTTGAAGCAGCGAGAAAGCTTTGAAAGACCTAGCGGAGAATTTTAATTTCACTTGAGATTCAAGAGAAAACATTTTAACAGAAAGTATAAGAAGGGTGCAGATGAGTGTGATGCTGCTGCTGCTGCCTTAAGAGAGAGATGGTGGAAATTAGAAATGTGACGTAACAGGCGGGGGGGTAAGGGGTTGTATGAAGGATGAAGAAATTCAGACCCTCGTGTTGCTACCAACCCCCTCACTGCCACCCCTAAAAAACGAGCGTCGTCGCGGCCCACAGCCAGAGATCCAAACTCTTCAACAACTACTTCTCTTGGTCCGTTTTTCTTCAGTTGAATTTTATCGTCTTCGTCTCTCTCTCTCTCTCTCTCTCATAATATCTCTCTCCTTCTCCATCGTCATCTTCTTATCGAAAGGCCACAAAAACAATGGGATTATTGCCTGATTCTGATAGCACTTCCACTCTGAGCAAACCAATACTTTCTCGTTGACCCCGAGCCGCCATTGCTGAAAATTAACACTCAAAATCGGAGAAAACAATGAGTATTGAATAACTAATTATATTCGGACACCGTTTATACCTGTTAAGAGCTGCTCATTTTCCTAATTATCAAGAGATTTTTGAAAGAAATTCTCACAAATCAATACGTTTCGATGAAGCGGATATTTTGTAGAAATGCTTTAGCGAGATTATAGTCAGTCCAAGCAAAGAAGACATTCTGGCAAGAGGGAAAAATGACTCAAGCTCGGTTAATATTGATTCAAACATCATAAATTTGGTCTCAAATTGTATAACAGAATGTTTTCTACAATTTGAGACCAAGTTCATAATTTTTTACCTAATATTGTTCGAGCTGGAGTCATTTTCCCTTCTTTCCAGAGTGTCTTCTTCGCTTGGACAGACTATACCCCCGTTAACAATGTACAGCTTGAAATATGAAGAGGTGATATTGTTTGTTATAAGGAGTACTAATACAGTAAGAGGATACTGCAATAAAGAGTTCACTTGGAGAGAATGAATTTGGCTTTCCTCGAATTCTATTGAGGAAGATACAAGGAGAACAATTTTCTGTTGAATTTCCTTCTATTAATACAAAGAACACGCTTCTATTTTCCTTGAGTGAAATTCAATAAGAAATTGTGATATAAACAGTCAAGTGGCGAGTGTTACAGTATTGATTTGCTTTTAATATTAATAATATATTTAAATACTTCAACTTATGATCCCTAGTAGGGAATACCTTGAATTTTTTATTCTATAAAATGAATATTCTCCACTCCTTTCCTATGTATTATCAACTGATGCTTAAATACATAATAAAGTATAATAATATACAGTATACTTAATTCATAACACAGTATACTTCAAAATCAACCACAGCCAAAAACCAAGGCGGCTAGCGAATCGCTGTTATGTTCAGCTCTGTCAGGACAGTCTTGAGCTGTCTTCGAGAGCGAACTAGTATAGCATGGGTCATTCTCTTCACGATGAACTCTCGCAGACAGCTCACCGACTGCTCTAACAGAGCTGAGGATTGATAACAGTCATTCATCAACCGCTATTTCTGGTATCTACATTGCTTCCCTAGATTATCAACCAATGTTTAAAAACATAATATAGGCATACTTTATCTTTCCTTCATCTCAGGGCTACTTTCATCCCTGTTTTTTATTTTAAATAATATCACAGTTCCCCTTTTCAGTTACCAGTTATTCAGTGCTTGGTAAAAAATAACTGAGAAAGGGTACTGTGATATTATTTAAAATAAAAAATCAATAATTATAATTTATGATATTTGTTCTCACATTTGTTGAACATTGTACAAGTTGTATTTTGCGATTAAAGTATTATTATCAAGTATATTCAGCAATAAATTTGATTACAAGTGAAAGGCAAAAATAAATTCACTAAAAATATACAGATCTGATATTCTGCATTGTTTCTCTAGCTTATCACAACCAACATTCCGGAACAATGCGAGTGGCAAAAATTATTTTTATAATAAAAACGGTCAACCCAAAGTCCCGGAATTGTCGTCCTTCACCGGAAGGAAGCTGAACGGCGATTCAACCGGCGTACTTGAATCAAGCACCGGACAAAGTAGCAGGTGAATAGCGGTAGAATTATTATTGTTGCCATAAAAGTGAATAACAATAATAATTTGCAAGCGGGACTTAGCGCAAAGCTCAAATGAAGTTGTCGTCGAGGGGTCTTTGCTGCTTCGGGACTATAGTCTGTCCAAGCAGAGAAGACCTTCTGGCAAGATGAGGAAATGACTCCAGCTCGAACAATATTGGTTCAAAAAATATTGATTTGGTCTCAAATCGTAGAAAACATCCTTATCTACAATTTAAGACCAAATCAATCATTTTTCAACCAATATTGATCGAGCTTGAGTCATTTTCTCATCTTGTCTGAGGGTCTTCTTTGTTTGGAAGACTATACAATGGACATGGGCCACTCTAATCCCTGGATTACGACGCTTGGACATTGTCTCTTCCTGTTTACTCTCCCTCCTCCACAATCTACGAATGGGAGAAGAGGAAGAGGAGATGGAGGAGGAGATGGAGGAGGAGGAGGAGTAGGATGTTGCCTCCTACCTGATGCTTGCAAATTAATTTCTCGCCTCGTTTTCTAAGCCGTGATCTTGTCGTTGTTGGTGGCTCACGTCTTGTCCTATGAAAATTAAGCTTGTCATCATATTAGCATGTCCAGCGGTAGTCTGATCGAGCAGAGAAGACATTCTGGCAAGATTAGAAAATGACTCCAGCTAGGGCAATATTGGTTCAATAATTATTAATTTGGTCTCAAATTGTAGAGCAGAATGTTTTCAACATTTTGAGACTTGATTGATAATTACTGAACCAATATTGATCGTGCTGGTGTCATTCTCCCATCTTGCCAGAATGTCTTCTTTGCTCGACCAGACTAGAATGACCAGCGGTACATTGCTCTGTGTAGAGTGCGGATATTTTGAAGGACAGTTTCATGCAGATAAGCTTCCAATCGGGCTAGTTCATAATCGTTTGAACCTTTTGAATTATGGATAAAGAATATATGTGATTGTGATAAAAAAATAATAACGACCTATTTCGTGACTATTGAGGTGACATTCCTAAGCGACGGCTCGAGCAGATTTCTGTAGCTCTAGCTGTGCGTATCGAGCCGTCACAGCTCTTATCTGCAAATCTATAATCTTCCTCTATTGTTCAACTTGATCGTCTATAGTTATATTATGATAATCCAATAAGTGCAACAGCACAAATCAATTAGAAGTATTTGATTTATCTCCAATTTATCAGTCCAGGGTTAACCCTTCTGCATTTTTTCTGTCTTGTAAAACACAATTCAATTCAAAACTTATGTAATGCAGCAATGAACGTCTTGATTTCAGTGGAGATGTGAATAATAGGAAGCAATCATTTAACTGCTGACTACTCTTCATTTAGATCAAACTATTTAGAGTCTGTATAATCAGTTATTATACTTACTTAATCAGTATAATTTCTTATACTGAGGTGAATTGGACATTTGTGGTGAATTGATTGGTGTGCGTCTCCATAATTTGTAATATTATATAATGTTAATTTGAAAAGTTGGGGGCTCCACCACTTCCCAAAACGGAAAGAAAAGTATTACAAATTATTGGAGATGCCTCGTTCAGATGGTAGAGCAAAGAATTTCAATATTAGCTAAAGGTTTATGAAAGATTTATGAAACAAAATGTACGAAGACTTTAATTAAGATACACACGAATTTTAATGTTTTAACAAATTGTAACTAAATAAAAAAATCAATTACTATTACTTATACTCTCACTTAATCAGATTATACAGTCTCTATGGATCAAACCAAGTGAATAAAAGTGAAACATCGAACAATAAACATCGATGTTTGGTTTTGAATCATCGATTTATTTGAAAATCGATGTTTCGATACCCATTTCTACTCTACACCCACCCACACTAATTTTCAGTCACAAATCAAGCGTGTAGTGATAGTTTTCGTCCTCGCGTGAAGCCGGTAACGTCTCCTCTAACGCCTCCCTCCCCCTACCGACACCCCTCTCCAGGTACCTGGATTGATATCAAGGCTAAACCGATTTCGTTCAGTAGCCGCCGCCGCCGAGAAATAGGTTACAGACGGCCGCGTACGTAAAACATTATTTGAAAGAAAAAAATACTGTCGATGAGCCGACGACAACATCGAAAAGAAACAGTAGCAGTAAAAAACGCGGCTGCCTATCGTTCATTCAGTGTTTCCAAGTACCTGAACGAAAAATAAGAAGGTGAAGAAGAAAAAGAATCGGAAGAGAAAAAAGAAGAGAGCCGATGAGATATAGTCTGCCCGAGCGAAGAAGACCCTCTGGCAAGATGAGAAAATGACTCCAGCTCGGTCAATATGGGTTCAAAAAATATTGATTTGGTCTCAAATTGTAGATAAGAATGTTTCCTACGATTGTGGCCAATTCAATAATTTTTGAACAAATATTGACCGAGCTGGAGTCATTTTCCCATCTTGCCAGAGGGTCTTCTCTGCTCGGGCAGACTATAGAAGTAGTTGCTGAAGAAGAAGATTGACCAGTGATCACTACCGAAACATTTTTCTCTCTCACTCTCACACACTGTCTCTCGTTTTCTCTTGCTTATCTCTCTCTCTCCCACTCTCTCATTGTCCGTATCAAAATTTATCCTTCTTCTCTTTTTGTATTTAATAGTTATTTTTTCTTTTATTTATCATTCACTGTTTTTCACTCCATCTACACTACTTCCCTCTTCAATAACGTTCGTTTTCACACTCTTCTGTCCAACAATTTTACCACCTTCTTCTTCCTCTTCTTCTTCTTTTTCTTCTTCTTCTTCTTCTTCTTCTTCCTCTTCCTCTTCCTCATCCTCTTCTTCTTCTTCTTCTTCTTCTTCTTCTTCTTCTTCTTCTTCTTCTTCTTCTTCTTCTTCTTCTTCTTCTTCTTCTTCTTCTTCCTCTTCTTCTTCTTCTTCTTCTTCTTTTTCTTCTCCTCTCCCTTCTTTGTAAATTACTCGTTCACTCTCTATTCGCGAATACCATCTCTATCATTCAGCCTTTCTACATCCGTTTTCCTTCCTCTGTCTTCTTTCTTTTATTTTTATTTCATTCAACCTTCGTCCCTCTCTCTCTCTCTCTCTCTCTCTCTCTCACTCTCTCTCTCTCTCCATTATTCTCATTCTATTCATCTTCTGCTTTGCTGAACGAATCGCGGCTGTCAGCGAGGTGAATGAAATTCTTCCAGTAGCAACATCTGAAAGAACACATCACTGGTGACGTAACGGTGACTCTGATTCTTATCCTTTTTGTTTTCGCTCTTATTCTACTCCTCCTTTTTTTATTCCTCCTTCATCTTCTCTTCATCCTTGTGCTTTTTCTCGTTTATCTCTTCTCTTCTCTTTCCCCCTCATTAAATCAATAATATTTGTCTGAACTTTTACTTTTTTTCTCTACTTCACCCCATGACGTATTCAGTATTTCAACTCAATAATTAAAATAATCTTAATTTCCATCAATTCAATAATATTCCTCTCCTGTTCCAATCTTTATGACCTTACGTAATGTTGCCATATCCATCTTTCTAGAATTGATTTTCTATTTCTCTCATAAACATATTATGTTAATTTTGCACATAAACATATTATGTTAATTTTTTATCATCTTCACCTCATTACTTCACTTCCTCTTACCAAAAAATCGTATTCTTTATTTACATAATATTCACGAATGTATGATTACATAAGAAGTATTTTCATAAAATGTCATAAATGCTTGAATTTATTTATCATCTCGTAAATGACCTTAAAGCATAGCTTCCTTTAATAGAAGGAAGCTATTGAAGGAAGCTATGCTTAAAGCCATACAACATCTACCTTCTTTCAATCTCGTTAATGTATCATCTGATTGTATCTATTCTATAATTGTATAGGTGGGCAAATTTATTGTATGAAAAATTCTATTGTACTGTTTACAAAGTTTGTGCAAGTGAAGATTCACTAATTTATTCAACAATCTCTAGATTTGCTCCTTTTTTCGGCACAAAATCATCTACTCATCAATATGAAAAAATGTTGACCCAATTATAAAATATACAAAACCACAGAATGCCGAAAGTACGGTAATTACATTTATTTGCCTTACTTAATCACAATGTTCTGTTGCAAAAAATGACCAAATCTGAATGAATTGGTAAAGTTTGTCCAAGCAAAGAAGACATTCTGACAAGATGTGAAAATGACTCTAGCTCGGTTGATAATGGTTCAAAAATTATATATTTGGTCTCAAATTGTAGATGAAAATGTTACCTACAATTTGTGACCAATTTTCAATTTTTGAAGCATTATCAACCGAGCTAGAGTCACTAACCCATCTTGCCAGAATGTCTTCTCTGCTTGGACAGACTATACCCGAAATTTGGTAGTAACTAGCAATTAGTGTCTCGTCCAGCTACTTTTGTCCACATTAAATTACTCTGTGCTTTTATTGATTATGGGTGTACTTTTTGACCTCTAGTGCACAACAGATAGGTCGCTAATGAACCCAACGTACTTTCTTCATCTATGAATAATCCATTACAATTGTATCACAGTCCAAAATGAACACTCGCCACACAATAATTATTGAGCAAGTCATAAATGACAACAGTTTATGTTCCCACTAGACCTGGAAGATTACCCCTATAAATTATACAGTAATGTTTTAGCTTAGTCGGTAATCGGTGTTTTGTTACAAGGCATTATGTGACTAATTTTGTCCTAGTCGATTGGAATGGTTGAACCCTACTTATTGATTTGAAGAAAATCCAAGAAAAATAGTGATAATGCAACTCAATATCTAAGTAAGTGATAAGTAGGTATAACCCTACTTATTGATTTGAGGAAAATCCAAGAAAAATAGTGATAATGCAACTCAATAACTAATGGAAACTGATTCTTATTTGTTAGATATTTCTTTCGTTATTTTCTCCTACATAAAATTGAATTTTTACTGTTGAATTCACTAATTTATTTCAATCAACTATATTGATATATATATTTCAATCATATATGTATTAATTGAAGCTCAATATCATTAGATACTACACTTTGATATATCTCCGTTCGGGGAAAATGAGGTTATCTGGCGAAGTGGAACAACCATAGGGTCTCCCCACTATTAAAAGCCATACGCTAAATAAATAAATAAATAAATATCATTAGAAAATCTTATAATGTAGGAGAGGGGCTCATCTTTTTTATAGGAATCAATGAAAATAGTCACATTTTAAATATTGAAGAAAGCTAGTACTTTACTCTGAGCATGACAGTACTAGCTCACTTGTTAACTGTCTCCATCTTTTGATTGAGTTCCTATACCCTGTTCACGATCACTTGAGACGAGATAAACAAAAGCTCTGCATGTGTGTGTGTGCGCGACTGGAGTGGCTCCGTTTTAGCCACTACATAAACAAGTCACAGTAATGCCGAATTCCCGAATTTTGTTGTAGGCAATTCAGAATAAGTATCTTTGAAGTAGAAATCTTTTTTATAGATACACATTGGGAAATTGCTTGTTTCGGTTGTCTCTCGACCGCATGGACCTAAGATGAACAAACAATTATAGTAAACGTTTTTGTGTCAATGCTTTCGTTACAGTCCCGACATCAAAATTCGGTATTTCGGCATTGCTGTGACTTGTTTATGTCGTGGCTAAAACGAAGCCACTCCAGTTGCACACAAACACATGCAGAGCTTTTGTTTATCTCGCCTCAAGCCATCGTGAATGGACTATAGTACTATTTACTATTTATGTAGTACACATGTGATAATTATTCCATTTCCTTTTATTGTATTTTTTCAGTTCATTATCGTAATTTATATAGTAATGTTTGTAGTGCAGTTTGTTATAATTATTAATTTGTAAAAAGCCCGAAGCATCTTCAATATTTCAATCTTCTTGAATATTTTTTCTAATAATATTTAAAAAATATTTGCTCTCTCCCTTGTTCCTTGTTTCCTTGTATCTCTCCCTTCGATTTCCTTATTTATCTTATCACTTATATCTCTCTCATCACTATCACCTAAATTTTTGATACGTTCCCTATTTCTCTTTTTCAAATTTCCGTTTCCTTCTTGTTATTTGAGTTCTTCTTTTTTTCAACCTTTTCTTTTGTTGAGCCGCCATTATCAAATGCATCTGGCACACACAAACAAATAGTCGATAATTTTCCACTAGACAACAGAGTTACCTAAAGAGAGCATGACCAATGTCAGTAATGTACCAAAGGCTATAGTTCGATGGCTTTTCTTTGCTTCCTTTGTAAGTTTTTGCCTATTCTAATCGAATGAACTGCAAAAAACTAAGTTCAAGTTTGTTGTGCTTCAACGGTTACTGTACCGGCTTCTTGTGGCCTATGATCAATATGGTGCTTTGTTGAATCGATCCAAGGATCACATTTGAAATTTGTGAGCATAGTGAAAGTGGACATTGTGAATAGACATATAACCTACATCTTAAAGCTTCATCATATCATTCATCATCACTCATTCATCCTTTGCTTAAAATACTTGGAAACCAAGTCGCAATTGTAAAGAAAGAATAAAGAAAGGAAGATTAACCATGCAAAATTATTATAAATAACTATGTAATATGGAAGTAATAACATATAATCTGATATCGCAGTTCATCAACTATTGGAATATTATGACCAATGTGGCAATATTTTCTTACAATGCACAATATCAAATATATTGTAAACCAATATTACAAATAATCCAATTGATAAAATTCATTGAAATAAGTGTATATTACCTTACTTCAGTACAAAATAGACATCAATAATCAATATATATGCAACATTTTGACTATATTATTGTCTGTGTTTTATCCAATGAAGAATGTATTTTGTCAAATAAATGAATATGAATAAATACTAGCTATGGTTTCGAGAATAGGGATCTATCAAATTAGAATTACCTCACGAAGAATGGTGTATAAGGTTGTAGAAGTCTCACATCTCTCCAAATCCATTCTCCTATACAATAGTTAAACATTCACATTCACTACAGTATAAACATAAAACACACAGCAATAAACGAAATTCCAGCGGACCTTCAAACCAAGGCTAATTTTGGGCGAACGAAAGTCTAGCTTATTATAGCCCTTCCAAGCAAAGAAGACATTCTGGCAAGATGGGGAAATGACTCCAGATTGGTCAATATTTGTTCATAAATTATAAATTTGGTTTCAGAATGTAGACCTGAATGTACCCTTCAATTTGAGACCAAATTCATAAATTTTGAACCAATATTGAGCGAGCTGGAGACATTTACCATCTTGCCAGAATGTCTTCTTCGCTTGGACAGACTATATAAGAGGAGCCAGCCATTCCATATACGTGGACATGATTTCGACAATTGGACTCATACGTGGTTCTGTCTAACTCCAAACATTTTCTGGCTCCACGATTATTATTATGTTATCATAGCGCGCGACGAGCTCTAACCGCAAAAATTAATCTCACTTGGGTTGAAGCAAGGCAACGGAGACTAGAGAAAGAATATTCGAGTTCATCCTAACCCAAATAGACGTATTTTTCGTTATTACAGAAGATTTCGACTGAGAAGTCTGTCCAAGCGAAGGAGACATTCTAGTAAGATGGAAAAATGACTTCACCTCGGTCAATATCTGTTCAAAAATGATAAATTTAGTCTCAAATTGTAGGAAACATTCTCATCTACAATTTGAGACCAAAGTTATATTTTTCGAACCAATATTGACCAAGCTGGAGGCATTTTCCCATCTTGCAAGAATGTCTTCTTTACTATAAATATACGTTGATGTTATGAGAAACATTATCCAATTGCAGATGAATGTTACTGTAATAAGTATGCTTGTTTTCCAAATAGGGATGTGGTGGTACCGTAGTTTATGAGTCAATCCCACTTGTGGACATGCAAAAACGGTACTTCAATATTATGAACTGTGAATAAAATTGTAATGCGTTTTTGGTTCCTCTAAAGTGTGTTTCTGAGAGTTATTCAATTTTTAAAAGGTTCCAGTTTACCAGATTTTCAGCAGTTAATGCACAATAAATGTGTATTGTTTCTATGTTTTTATCTCATAAATATATTGTATTCCCTTGAATAAATGAATTTTTATTGAGTATATTTTATTCCTTTGAATAAATGAATTTCCATTGAGTATATCGCATTTCCTTGATCAAATGAATTTACAAAGAACATAATGTATTTCCTTGAATAATTTAATTGCCTTTTTGCTTCATCTTATGTATGAAATGATGCTTTATGAATATTATTCTAGAAATTTCAGGTTTTCTACATGTCAAACGGCACTAATTTGTTTTTTCTCCTTCCAGGTATGTTGCTCTCTCACCACAGTCACTGAAGAGTAATAACATCGTCTTGAATCCACCTTAAAATGTGAATTACTGTTCGTTTTGGTTCTGGACCGCGTCCAACAAGTAGGTATTGTTTAAATTCTACATGAAAAACATCTCTGTGTATGCATTACATTGTTGGCACAGCTTACGATTCATTTTCTATGATTTGTTATTCACGCACAGGTTGAGCTGAGTGGATGGAATCATACATAAAGCACACGTTATACACTTCTATCAAGTCCTTCAATGACCATTAATGTTATGTTATGAGTAAAAAAGTACTAGGCCTACAATATTTTCATTAACGAATTATGAGTTAAAAATGAAATGCTTATCATGAGTCTATTATGAGTCTAGATTGCAATAGTAGAAGGAGAGAAAAAAATTAGCGAATTAGAATCAAGTTGCGCTCAAATTAGTAACAGAACATGTATATAAACAGTGTTATAGAACAATGTTCACAAATCTAAAAATTGGCATAACTACAATGTTTGAAAAATAAATTTGATTTTTCTGTACACGTAGCCTATTTTTCGCTCAGGAAGCGATATCGTTATGGTTTGTACATAGTTCCAAGAATAGCCTAGGAACAATGTTTATGAACATTCTTAGTTTTTAGTGTAAACTCAGGCTTTCTATATGAAAGAAACCCATGATCTTAGTATTCCTGAAACATTACAAGAAGTATTTATATTTGATGTGAAATGTTCAAAACGTATAAGAAATAGTTAGGAATAAAAAGGGATTGTAGCTTATTTCAATACTTGTGAACTACGAATGGAGTAGCTATTCCCAACACAAAAATCTCTATTTTATACAGAGAGAGAATATTGATGTACGAGTCTCATCTTACAAGTTTGAGAGTAAATTTATTTCATCATAGATCTGAATGAACTCTTCTCTCTGATTCATGATTACATGAATATGTTCTTACAAAAAGTTATAAGATAAAACTTGTTGTACATCAATTTATTCCCTGTATCAACTGAAGTGATATTCCCTGAGGGATAAGTATTCGATTCCAAGCTACTCCGTATTCTGGTAACCAAATCTGTTGTAGAAAATAAATCACCAACTACAGCTAAATTTGAAATAACGTGACGAATAATCTTTTCAACTCCGTATGAAAAAAGAGCAGATTCTCGTCTAAAGTTATCTCAATCGCAATACAGAGGAAGAAAGCCGAACGTTGATTACAAAAAAGACACACAGCAACTTGGAAATATGTAACTTTTTACATTGTTTGTTGTTAAGCAAAAGTCCAAAGAGTGCAACTTGTGCGCTGAGTACACCTCCAACTTTGAAAACTTGTCTGATATAGTCTGTCCAAACAAAGAAGAAATTCCGGTAAGATGGGAAAATGACTCCAGCTCGGACAATATTGGTTCGAATTTTATAAGTTTGGTCTGAAATTGTAGGAAACATTCTGATTTACAATTTGAAACAAAATTGATGTTTTTTGAACCAATTTTCACCGAGCTGGAGTCAGTTTTCCATCTTGCCAGAATGTCTTCTTCGCTTGGACAGACTATAGTTGTCGGCTCGAGGCTGGTTCGCGTTTTTTCTTCTGTGCTTCCATTTCAGAAACGTCTTCCTTCGCTGTTCCTTTATCACAATAATTTACATCACAAATAAACTTGCAATGACACTGAGATATCATCTTCAGCTGCTAGAAACTTCTTAATTCATAATTTGCCACAGACTGTATAGTATTGAACATACTGTACAATAAAGGTTATAAAGTTGCAGAGCTCTGAAGAGAACACATTGGGGAAGATATTTTTGTTCTAATTTAGATGAGTTTATAGAGTACTTCATAACCAATATCGAGAATTGACTAGGTTTTATAATACGGAAAGAATGGAGTAGAATGACTACTATTGGAAAAAAATTTAAATCACAGTAGGCCTACCCTGTAGTCCATTCACGATCACTTGAGACGAAATGAACAAACCTTTTACATGTCTGTGCTTGTAATGGGAGGTCTTCTTCTATGCTAAACAGCCAGCTGCAGTCAAGCAGCTGACTGTTGTCTGGAGCTGTGATTGGATACAGTCCGACTTGTCTTGTCTCAAGACTGTTGTCTTGAGCTGTGGTTGGCTACAGCTGTTTGCCTGTGGCCGAATGTTTCACATAGAAGAAGACCTTCTGTTACACGCATACACTCAAAAAGTTTGTTTATTCCGTCTCAAGTGATCGTGAATAGAGTATAGAACCTAGATTATTTGTTTAAGCACGGGTATTTTGAATGAAATTTACCATAATATCACCTTCACAACTACTCAAAAAGCACTAGTATTTTAAATATTTTTCAAAATAATTACCAGTAGCCCTTAACAACATATTAAGCATAGTATGACTCCTTTATTACAATCACATGGCGAAGTTTAGACAGTAAAGTCCTCTCTTCACAACCACATACTACGATATTGATCTAATATCATCATTACATCACTCTTTAATCACCTAAATCAATCCTCGTAGGATTATAATTTTTCTTGTGCAGGCTACATAGAAAACTTAATATCCTCAATAAGCTTCAACTGTTGATAGCAATGCTATGATAGCAATTAATTATTTTGATAACAAAACAGCTCATATCCAGATTTCTTATTAATTGATCCAATTTCTTCAACCATATTTATCAAATCGAAAAATTAATCAAGATGAAAATAAATTTTGAGCTGATTATCTCTCTTTTTCCAATTATTTTATAGTTTATTGTGGATAATTTAGGGCCGGTTTCTCCAAAAAAGTTAATCTGAATTTTGGATTAAACCATCAGCTGGCTCAATTGAAACACAAGTTAATAGAAGTGACCATACACTGACAGCTGATAGTTTAAACTAAAATTTCAGTTAAACGTATTTGGAGAAACCGGCCCTTAGTGAATGAATGCATTGATTAAATTCACTAAACTACAAAGCTAGCTTCTAATATGATTTGGTAAGTCGGCTACCAAGCTTTTTATCATATTAGGCTACCAAGTTTCTTATTATATCAATGCATTCATTATCATCAGTTACCTCTCAGGTAACAATAACTGACAAAATCCTAAGTTTCAACATGAGCTGATCGTTCAGACTCTTATCGGTATAGTCCTTCATCCCCCCTCCCCACCCCTCACCTACCGCATAATTTTATTAATTTTTATCTCTAGTTTCATATTCGATAACAACGGCTATACATTGAAATGAATGAGAAGCCTGTTATTTGAGTAGACAGCAGGTTATCTTCAACGTGTTTTGTCCAGTGTATGCAGGGTTTGTTGAACTATAATCTACATTACTGGACGGTTTCAGTTGGTGACTTGAAGTCAGAGAGAGTAGAACTGAATTATCATTCTATACTCTCTATAATTATTATATTTATATAATTACTTATATTTTTTATAATACTACTGAGGTATTATTTATACTCTCTGCTCAAAGAGGTCTAGAGAAGTTGGTTGTAGGAGTACCTGAAAAACATATTATAGAAGTTGATTGGAGTTTTCTTCAAATAGTGCTCTTTGAACTTTAGTGATACCTTGAAACCCTCTGACACAGCGATATAATCTCTAGGGTGAGTTTTTATAAATATTTTTCCACATGTGATTGATTGAGATTTATGTGATTAGTAATAAATATTAATAAATTAAATCTAAATCACAGTAGCCTAGTATTTTTCATTTAAAGGTTACTGTTATTTTAATTTTCATAAAATTAACATACATTGAAAGTAGTCCTAGAAGAAATAAATTGTTATAAGTAACAGTATTTTAATGAGATGAACGTTGAGTGGTCTAAATTGGAATTTACTTTTTGGAAATCTACTACCTATAGGTTCACATATGTAATATAATCTAAGATTGAATACAGTAAATATGGATCAACTTCTATGCTATGAACTGCATCTATGCTCTGAAAAAGTTCATTCAAGATTCTGGAAATGTCTAGAGGTGTTCCTGTAATTGGGGTCATAATTGAAAATCAAAATAATCTATATTCGAATAGTAAGAATCACATCCATTACAGATGGAAGAATTAGTAGATATTGCAGTTAACCAACTTATTATAACATCCATTACATCCTATTGTAATAGAATACTATTCATCTGCAACTGATAATTATTCCATAATGCAGTATATTGATATACCATAATATCCTACATGCTAATATCATAGCCTATCACATATTGATAATGATTGATTCATTGTCATCAATACTTCAATGGATAGAATAAACAGTCATCAACATCAACATCCCCCTCATTACACATGCACAATACTGAGAGGACATGTTGGCATGAACATCAGAATTTTTTTAAGAATGGAAGATGAAACGAAGTAGAAATCAATCAAGTTATAGAGACATAACATCGGATGCTCCCCTACTTTAAAGAAACGTCTTCAATATTGTTATGAATTACAACACTATTATTAATGATAATAATAGTTCTGTTCAGCTGAATATAACAAAACTTTCGGAGTTGGTCGATAGCTTTGGCTATTGATTGATATGAAAACAAAGAACAATGAAACAGTCAGTACATGTATGGCTACTAAATATTTTTACCTATATTCTTGAATAATTAATCGGTTAGATAGGCAATTTCTGAGCAAAATACTTTGATGACACGAAAATGTCACACCTTTTTGTCTCGAAATATATACAATTTAACGGGCAATCATCTCTATACAGCTATAATTTTCTGCTATAATGAAAGCCTAAATAGCGCGTTGAATACTGGCTTCTATCGTAACGGGTGATTATGTTTTATTAATTCAGGAAGCTCTGGTAGTAGAATTGGTGAGGTAAATTAGACCCTAGCGTATTCAAATGTTATAGCGCATGCATTATTCTCAATGGCTTTCATGGTGTGATATTCAATTCGTTTGCAGCTCACTTTTTTGTAGTTGACGATGAACTAGAAAAACTCGTCTGTGTGGTCGAAGTTAAAAGTTACAGCTGTATTTCTTTCATGTTGGGTCCTTATTACAACGAATTATCCCCGTTTAATACAGAACGGAAATTTTTTCTATGTAGTAAGCGATTGATGTAATAATATTCATAAAGTATTAAAGCAATTCAATGTTTAATTTTTTCCAATTGTTATAATAATTATTTTCTAGTTATTCAAGTAAATTTAATTCTTTATTAGCTCACGAACGGACTTAAAGTCTTGTGAGCTTTACATTCTCTTGTACATTATTTTCTATATTTTTACATTGAATATTGTCAATTTGATTATTTTTTGTAATATTGTACTAAGAATGAATAAATTATTATTATCATTACAACTTCCTCTTCCTTCCTTCTTTTACATTTACATATTCTTTCATTACCAAAAAAGACCAACAAAGATATTAAATTCCCGTAGCCTAGTCTAGTTTATTCTCACAACATATTCCAAGCGACCAGTATAGTAGACTTGAGCTTAATAAGCTCAACTTCAAACTAGCTCAATTTGAGAAAGTATTCTACCCCACAGTGAACACTGCTTGATATATTAATTTTCAAAAGGCTCATAAAAAGATAGATAAGTAGGACAATTGATCGTTTATTTATCGTTAAAAAATAATAAATTATCATAAAAATAATCGATAATAATAACAATTTATCGTTATTATAGACTTTGAAAGAAGAAAAATATTTCTTGATTTTCATCAGAGTGGAATTTTATTTCAAACTATACTTTCGAGTTTCTTTATAAGTTGATATTAAAACGAGCATTTTACAATAGTTTGAACCGCTTTGTTGACAATTCTGTAAAATTTCCAATCTAATGATCCTGAAAAGTGTGTGATACATCGCAGCTCAACTAATTTTTGTTGGTATCATGTTTTTCTCTTCATCAATTTCCATTATTTCCATAATTGCCTTCCATTAACTTACTGTTCATTTTCTTGATTCAGCCTGATGAAAAATATTAAAATATTATCCGAATATATTAAATATATACATTAAATATAAAATATTAAAATATATGAAAATATTATCCGATTGTCGATTTTCACGCATAGACAAACGGAGTCTGTTTTTTACAATATGAATTTAATTGTATAAAATACATACTGTCATTATCATACTCTTCCATTCATCATTATTGTAAGTAATTTTCATACTTTTCACACAATTGTCACACTTAACAACTCGTATCCATGACACAAGGCCACGCACCGTTCCCTCCGGAAATTGGTCATGGACCAGGGACTGTATAATAGTTGCACTTTTGCATTGAAACGATATTGCTTTTCTACAAGTCAGTGGCGGCTGTTTTGAACGGAAATATGCATGTTTTACGATTATTTCAAGAGCGTAGAAACTACAGAAGTCTTCTCCATATTTCTTATTCATCTTGTTTTTCTTTTCTTTTCTTCTCACCTTATTTTTTCTTTTTTCATCAACGCTTTATTCGTTTCCTTTGCTTTCCCGTACTTTTTGCTAGTTTGATTCAATCGTTGACCTCTGATTTTCTTGTTTTCTTCCCCTTCATATCACCAGTTCATTCACTCACAGCTTTAATTTTCTCTTATCCACTTATTTTCTGAATTTTACGAACTTTAATAGTCTCATCCTTTATCCCCTGCTCTTTCCAAAATTTTATTTCCTTCTCCTTCTCTTTGTTCTAATCCTTCTCCAACATTCCAATATTTTTTCTACTTTGTCTTTCTAATTTAAAACTTTATCTTCTCATAATTATTTTTTCTTCTATTGTTTAATATTCCCTCCCCATTCTATCATTTCCTACTTCTCCTTACTGTTTTACTTTCTCTTCCTCTTAGTCGACGTCTTTCTCTTTCTCGTTTTCCTACCATTTCCTTGTACTATCTCACCTACTTTTCTCTTCCAATCATTTTCTTCACTCAACTTTTCGTCTTATACTTCATGTCCTCTACTCCATCACTAATTTCTCCTTTACTCCTCATTTATCCCCTCCCACCTTCCGTTCTTCTTCTTCTTCTTCTTCTTCTTCTTCTTCTTCTTCTTCTTCTTCTTCTTCTTCTTCTTCTTCTTCTTCTTCTTCTTCTTCTTCTCCTTCTTCTTCTTCTTCTATTTTGAAGTTTTGTTCTCATCTTCTCCTCCTTCTCCTCCCCATCCCCCCTTAATCTCTCCTCACGTTTTTCTTGTCTCTTTTGAAGTCTTCTACTCCAACTCCTTCTTCATGTCCATCACTCTTCTTTCGTTCTCTTTCTTCATTTTTACCTTCTCCCTCATCTCGTTCTTCTCCTGCTTTCGAGGTATTTTTCATCTTCTTTACCTCGTCTTTCCTATCCTCTCCTAAATTTCACCGCAACTTCTCCCAAGTGAAGGTGTTGTTAGAGTTGGAACATCTCTGGAAAATGAAAATTTAGATGTATTTTTCATTTCTATTTCAAGAACTTATCTATGACTGAGTAAAGTCAATATGTCCTGGGGAGGGCATAGTCCATTTGTACTCTAGATTTAGATTATTCACTTCATTCAAGTAGAATACAGCATTTATGATCTTAAATCCTAGATAACGATAATTTAAAATAAAATAAATCAAACGATTGGATTGGATACAAAAATATGTAGAATGTACTTGTTAAATTACAAAAGTAGGTATAGGATAATAATATGATTGCGATGTATCTACATAAAATACCGGAGTTGGGACAAAGATAGTCAAATATTCGATAGCGATAATTTAAATAAAATTAATTTCACGATTTGATTGAATAAAAAATATGGAGAGTGAACTCGTTGAATTACCAAGGTGAGAATAATAGAATGATTGCGATTTATATATCTACATGAAATGCCAGATTTTGGACAAAGATTGTTGTGTTTGTAATAGAGGTGGGACGCCGGAAAAAGGAGAAATATTGAGAAGTCCTCCATTATATCTCTTCTAATAGCGTATCAATGACAGACAATGTGTCGCACGCACGACAAAGCTGCATCGCAACGGGTTGTCGCGCGTTGGCGTTTCGGTCGCTTGACGGTTTGGTCGTCGAATTATTTTTTACTGTCGCACAAATTGCGCTCACCGGAAGTGCGCCGCCGTTCAAAGATGCGCTCTCCCGGCAAGAAAGAACAGCTAGAGGTTAGGTTACACCTTGCACATTATTAACATCGGTACACGGTAGACTAGTCGTTGAGTCGTTCACCGGGTGAAATCAGGTGTTGACAGGCGTGGCAGCCCTTTCTCTTCGAAACTATTATTCTTCTGGGTCTTGTTTGACATTACTCGATAATAATAGCCTACTCTGAAAGCTAATTCTCATATAGTTTTGTCCAAGATACTTTTAAGTGTATGTTCTAAATGCACAATTCTATTACAATTGGCAATTTATATATTTTTCTATTCAATTATATATATTTATAGTTTATGTAAATCCAGTTTATCTATTCGTCTATTTGAAATCGAGAGGAAAAACTAAACGTAGCCTTTACTATAGAGGCTGTATGTTCATGATCATAGCCTACATCATTACACTGCATATAATAGTATATATAGTATACATAGTAATGTATATAATAGTATACATGAGTATAGCCTGTACTATTCCTCTCCCATTTTTTGTTCAATGAAGTCAATGTCTCCCTAAATATTATTGCACTGTCCAAACATAAATATTCTGATCCTCTCTTAGTTCAATCAGTTTTCACTTTAATTTTACCCAGACTGTACTGTAGAAAAATCTACTGAACCGAATGCGTTCAAATTTGATAGGCATGTTCAGTTAGGATTTTGGAATGATTTATTATGGAATGGATTTTCGAATCTTCCCAAGGTTAAGCCAGTATTACTGTTTTTCTTCTATTTTTGAAAAGTTAATTGGCAGAAAATGTTGAAATTTGATGAACAGTTCCATATTAGGTCTAGGAATGTTGGGTTTAAATTTTTTTAAATCCGTTTGAGATTACGCCAATAATCAGGAATTCTCAATGTTGTAGATGCATCGTGCGTCCTAGATGGATTATTAAATGGATTATAAGATTATACCATTCTTATAATTTCTATTGCGACATTTCAGGAGACTTTGCATGATGTATGCTCCGCAAACAGCTTTGAAGATAAATATTTGAAACAAATCTCGTACAGTGAAATTTTCCCGAGTGAAATTATCCTCTCATTGTTTTCCACTTCTTACGTTACTCATCTTTTTCTACTATTTCCACTCATCTTAGGATTTAATTAACCGCGTTGAAGAGTTTTTCTCGCACTTCTCCTTCTTCTTCTCTTCTTTTATTCAGCATCTCGTGGGAAATGCTTTGTGTGTTGGCGGGAAACGGTGGAAAAGAAAGATGGCGTACATTGATTGATTGTATGCAGTTTTCTCGACCTAATCTACAGGAAACATGGTCATGGACAAATAGTGCGTGACGTGGGAGGGGGGTATGAGTCCTAGTGAAAGAGAGGTGGCCCGTGACTTGGTCTTCTTCTCCATCTCCTTCTTCTTCTTCTTCTTCTTCTTCTTCTTCTTCTTCTTCTCCCTCTTTTTCTTCTTCTTCTTCTTCTTCTTCTTCTTCCTTCTTCTTCTTCTTCTCTTCTTCTTTTTCTTCTTCTTCTTCTCTTTCTTCTTTCTCTTCTCTTTCTTCTTCTTCTTCTTCTTCTTCTTCTTTTCTTCTTCTTCTTCTTCTTCTCTTTCTTCTTCTTTCTTCTTCTTCTCCTTTTCTTCTTTCTTCTTTTTTCTTCTTCTTCTTCTTTTTCTTCTTCTTCTTCTTCTTCTTCTCCTCTTTCTTCTTCTTCTTCTTCTTCTTCTTCTTCTTTTCTTCTTCTTCTTCTTCTTCTTCTTCTTCTTCTTCTTCTTCTTTCTTCTTCTTCTCCTCTTTTCTTCTTCTTCTTTCTTCTTCTTTCTTCTTCTTCTTCTTCTTCTTCTTCTTCTTCTTCTTCTTCTTCTTCTTCTCTTTCTTCTTCTTTCTTCTTCTTCTTCTTTTCTTCTTCTTCTCTTCTTCTTCTTCTTCTTTCTTCTTCTTCTTCTTCTTCTTCTTCTTCTTCTTCTTCTTCTTCTTCTTCTTCTTCTTCTTCTCCTCTCTTTTCTTCTTCTTCTTCTTTCTTCTTCTTCTTCTTCTTCTTCTTCTTCTTCTTCTTTCTTCTTCTTCTTCTTCTTCTTCTTCTTCTTCTTCTTCTTCTTTTTCTCCTCTTCTTTCCTCTTCTTCTTCTTCTCCCTCTTCTCCCTTTTTCTTCTTCTTCTTCTTCTTCTTCTTCTTCTTCTCCCTCTTTTCTTCTCTTCTTCTTCTTCTTCTTCTTCTTCTTCTCCTTCTCCCCCCTTATCGTTTTTCTTCTTCCAAGTTCTAATAGATGCGCTCTGACCATGAAGAAGGTGTAGTGAACTAGAATAGTTGACGATGCTAGAAAAACCACTATAATACAACTATAGCATTCACACTTGGCTACAGTGGCAAATAGTTGGCTATTATTCTTGGCTATAGTCGGCTATAGTTGGCTATATTCTTGCATCGGGAAAAGTCGGTAATTCACTGAACTGCTGTAATATGAACCGGTGTGGTATGCATACTTTATACATAAAGCATACTATATACATTATGGTAACCGGTCTTTGTGGAGTACCTAACGCAGGGTATTGATTGGTAGGGAAATTAATAAGAGGAAGAGGCTATAGAGAAGAGGAATTATACATATAGCAGAAGAATGGTACTATCACAAATTAAGTATATAGTGGATAGCCTATCATACATTTATTTACTCAACGAAGAATGAAAAATTTGGAGAATTATTCTACCTATATTCTCAAATTTTCAACTTTAAACCCTGTCATTTCAAAATATATTCTGCCCAAGCAGAGAAGACCCTCTGGCATGATGACAAGTTCACTCAAGCACGATCAATATTGGTTCAAAAAATATTGATTTGGTCTCAAATTGTAGATCAGAATGTTTCCTAACAAATCAATCATTTTTGAACCAATATTGACCAAACTGGAGTCATTTTTTCATCGTACCAGATTTTCTTCTTTGCTTGGACAGACTAAATTTCGAAATGACAGGTCTCGAAGTTGAAAATTTGAGAATAGGTATAATAATTCTCCAAATTCTTCATTCTTCGTTAGGTAAATAAATGTATGATATCCACTCTGGGCGGTCTGATATCCATTTGGGTGGCTCGTTGGAGGAGTGATAAAGCGCCGGTCTGATAACCAGGTGGACCCTGGTTCAAATCCCAAGCGGAGAACAATTTTTGACCACAGCACAATCACATAGACCACAAAGACCACAATCACATAGACCATAAATCACAAAGACCACCCCGTCTTTCGGAGTAGACGATAAGCCGTCGGTCCCGACTACCTAAAAAGTAGTCGTCATCTATCATCCATTTCATTACCCACGCACAAGCCTATGAGCTCATGTGGGCTTCACCTCATAAACAAATAAACAAATAAACTAAATACGTAATTTGTGATAGCACCATTCTTCTGCTATATGTATTATTTTCAGTTAAGGAAATCAAAATTAGTTAAGAATCAGTTAAGAATTTTCCCAATTAATCTCAATCGCCTGAAATTGGAAAGTAAAATGGTAATCTCTACCCAATTCATCCTAAATAGTTGTTGCATTAACTCCATTCAATCCTTAATAATTTTATATTTTATTATAAATGTCTAATCATCAAACAATCCAAATAAACCCGATTAATTGATGTGAAAAATTGACTTAACCCTCAAGAATTGTCGACTGAACATATCCGTATCATTGAGCCGTGAACGCGCACAGCTTGTGTGTGAATTGTACCGTTTCGCCGTGGCTTATTGTTCGGTGAGCGAGGCGTATAACGCGTGACCATAACCTTGTCGGACGGCGTCTCGCGGGCGTCGGACCGGCGTCGTCGTCGTCTTTCACGTCGATTAGATCAGTTTTTAATTCACCGAAGCCAAAACCAAACAATTACCTACGCGCGCGCATGCGCAAGGCTGCAGACCGAGTGGCTCCGTGCCGAATATATGTGCCGAGGTTATTTTTCACACAAAATAACACTCGTCAAATGTTCCATTTAGTCTGCTTGACCTTGTTCTGTACAATACTCTGTAATGCATGTGAGAGCATTAAGGAGTATTATATCGAACATGTGAGAAAACCAGAACATAACCTTCATTTTTGTGTTATTGTTGTTATAGAAAGATAGGCTTTACTTGCGGTCTTTATAGAAAGACCCGCAATACTTACTCTCTTGGAAAATTATTTGAATATTCTTAAATATTAAATACTCTTATTTAGAAAGTTTTAATGGATTTTCTCACTCTATTTGAATAATGTTATTGCATAAGATGAACTGTGGAATAGATGAAATATGAAGAACTTTGATGAGGTATATGAGATGATTATTATAACTATTAGAAAAATTATTATCTGTAGAGGGATAAAATATTGATCTGATAAATACACTTCCGTTATGTGGAAATATCTTCGTACTTCTTAAGTCTTTCAAATTCGAAAATTCTATGAATATTATAGCCTATTTATAAACTCAATAATCTATTTTTTAAATTATCCATTCATTGTTCCATTTAGACATCTCTAAACTTTTCAGAGAGCTGTTGAGGTATCAGGTACATTAAAAATAATAGTCAATAAATTGAATTGAAGATGTTAAGAAGTTTTAACATTGAAAAAACATTGTAACATTGTAAATATTTAAACAAAAACATTGTGACATTTGACATTGTAATTCGAAGGTTAATAACAATATTGGCAAGGCGATGATAGGTGTATGAAATACCACAGGAAAACGTACTCAGAGATTAAGAGAAAGAGGAAAGCGAGTTGAACTATGTGAAAATCAAGGTAGAGATTTTTTTTTTGAAATGAAATGAAATTTTATTTCTGCATTAGAACTGTAACAAAATTTTCAAAATTCTAAGTTATAAAATATCTAAATAAAGTTAGAGAAAAATACATTATACTAGTACATTATACATCATACTCTTAATATTAATAATAAATAAATTATAATTAATACACCGTGAGTATGATAGTCTATAGCTATAGTTCCATTATCTACAGAAATATACTTTCATGCATGTGATTCAATCACGTACTCATGAAGGAGTGATCAGAGAGACAGAAAGAAAAAACAAAAATAAAAAGAGTTTCCACGAGGAAAAACTAAAAAGACAAGAAAATTTTATTACGGTGACAGTGATGCAAGGTAAAAGTAAATTTTTCACTACCGGCAAAAGTAAGAACTTGTGCGCCTGTAGTGAGTCACCCATGAAAAGAGCTTAAACTACCGATGACAACATAGAGTAACACAAAATATATTTGATGCAAGACATATTAGGATTATGGAAACAAAACAGGATTTTTGTTCGAACTGTAGACTAAGACAAAAAAAATATAGATTTGAAGTTCAAAATGCACAAACAGAATGCTAATTAAGACTATAATATATGTTCGCTTTCACCCATTCCTCAATTTCTTTATTTAGTTTTTTTGAGATTGGAAAAGAAGAATGAGTATCAAATGGAGAAAAAAAAACAAACACATACAAAAGAGGAGGAGAAAAAATGTGTCTTGAAAGAAGGAGAAGCAGAAGTTGAGGCTTCAAGAAATGAACATGGACCAGGTAATAGGTAGAAGACCAATTTTAATATTTAAACTCTTGTAGACGTCGTCGGTAGCAACTGTGTTATTGCATCAGTCACTGATTGCTGCCTGCTCTGTACAGCAGGTCACACAGCAATTTGCTCACAAGAGCTGCTGGCTGCTTCAGGAATAATTGTGAACCAACCCTATCCCTTCGTCCCGCAGGCAGCGGCTTGTTAGATCAGATGACAAAACTGAGCAACACAAGAACGGCAGTGCGGCCTTAGAACAATATTATGAAATGTTGAGTTTCGTGGAAGATTGTTATGAATGTGTTAGTCTCTGCAACCTTGCAAAAAACGTGAAATGTAAAAAGGTTTTGGGAAATTGCTATGAATGTGTTAGTTCCCGCAACCGACATGGTTACAGGACTTATTAGGGCCAGCTGCATGTACATGTATTGCTATAAATCTCTTATTATCTCTTATCACTCATTAGGATCTTTGTTATATATTTATTCATTTTCATTTATTTATTCATCTATTGGCAAAACCACATTAGTAAGAAAGAACCTGCTTAGTCCTTGGTATTTCAAAACACAATTTTCATTCAAATATAGTCCATAATTTGAGGTTCCAAAGTCCAAATTTCTTTTTCAGCCGAAAGTTTCTCACTCGAAGAAATTATTTGAGAGTGATAATACTGTAATTGGAAAATTTTGAAGGGTTCATCCTAGAAACACAGAATAGATCCAAACTTTCATTAAAATACAAAAATTAATTGAAAAATTTAGAGCCGAAAATCATTACACACTAACACTTCCTGTAACTATATATTGATCAGATATTTGAATTTGGATCAGATAGTTATTTGTTATCAGATATTTGTTAAATCAGACTGATATTATTGAAAGATTAGCTTAACAGCTCATCCGCTAACAATCATCAAGCTAACAGCTTATAATGGTAAATTATAAAAACCAGAAATATTTAGCAATCATTGCTGAATGTGATTGGACAGTTCAACTTGAGACCAGTCAAGAAGTTGATAAATTTATTTACAATTCAAATGTCAAGTGTGAGCACAACCTTCAATTTTTAATAATTATCAATTCATCGAAATGGGAAGAAGAGGAGTTTTGGACTTTGTCTTTGTTTCAGTCTTGTAAACAAATGATAATTATAATCTCTCCACCAACAAGAAGATGACGACTGTGTTATATGTTCAGGAGGGAGGGTGGATCACTCTGATATGAAGGAGTTGAGATGTTTGTTGAAGCGACCATCTTGGAGTGAGCCAGCAGCATATTCATACACGTCAATTAGTCAGCAGGTTATTAATGCATTCAAATAACGATGCTTGAGACTTAGGACCACAGCGCTGCTCCTTCATCCCCATCTTAAGGCAAGTTGTATAGTCTGCCCAAGCGAAGAAGACATTCTGGTAAGATGGGAGAATGACTACAGCTCGGTCAATATTGGTTCACAAATTACAAATTTGTTCTTAAATTGTGGAAAACATTTTGTTCTAAAATTTGAGATCAAATTTATAACTTTTGAACCAATATTGACCGAGCTGGGGTCATTTTCCCGTCTTACCGGAATGTCTTCTTCGTTTGGCCAGACTATGGCTGGACTTCATCCCCTACAAACTGGCCGAATCCTCGCTTATTCTTCAAAGTAAGGGGTGGGGGTGGTAATTTACATGCAACCCCTTCTCCCGAACCGGCCCTCATACGCTACCGTCTCTCTCTACTGCTCTTCTGACATCTTCTCTCTCTTTCTTCATCTTAATCTTCATCGAAAACAGTACTCTCTTGTAGCTTCTTCGATTTTCCTCTCTTCCATTCTGTATCTACTGTACATCAGACGTCTACTTCCATTTTCTTAATCATCCAATTCCTTAAGTCCTAAATTTCTTCCGTGTCCTCCCTATTTGTACATGGTTTAAAATTTTTGCTGAGAATTCATTTTATTTTTTTATTTTCATATTATATTAGTAACAATGATAATTATTTGATTGTCTCAATGTGGAGACTAAGAACTCTTTCATTACTTACGTAAACTAAATACGAACTAAGACTATTAGTAAGTGTGGACTCAATATGAAAAAAGAATAGGTATGAAAAATAGCTCAACTCTCCTGTTGGCTATATTCTTGCTTTCAGCTGTTTCTCTTTCTTAATTCCAGTTCCCTATTTCCTCCTCTATTTTCTCTCTATTCTTCTTCCTTTTTCCTCTTCTCGTTCCTCTCCACTTTTACCTTCTCCAACACTCCCTCTTCCCTCCTCCTACTCCTACTCCTCCCCCACCTCCTGCTACTCCTCCTCCTCCTCCTCCTCCTCCCTCTCTCCCTCCTCCTCCTCCTCCTCCTCCTCCTCCTCCTCCTCCTCCTCCTCCTCCTCCTCCTCCTCCTCCTCCTTCTCCTTCTTCTTCATTTTCTCCTTCTTGTTGTCTTGTTGTTGTTTTTCTTCTTCTTCTTCTTCTTCTTCTTCTTCTTCTTCTTCTTCTTCTTCTTCTTCTTCTTCTTCTTCTTCTTCTTCTTCTTCTTCTTCTTCTTCTTCTTCTCACTTCACACTCCCCCTTCTTACCCTAATCACAGTCCATCATAGTCACCCCTCATATGTCATTCCTATCTTACACAACCCAACATTATCAAAGTACAGTACAGTCTGTCCGAACAAAGAAGACATTCTGGTAAGATGGGAAAATGACTCCAGGTGGGTCAATATTGATTCAATAATTATAAATTTGATCTCAAATCGTAGGAAACATCCTAATCTACAATATGAGAGTGAATTCATAATTTTTAAACCAATATTGATTGAGCTGGAGTCATTTTCCCATCTTGCCAGAATGTCTTCTTCGCTTGGACAGACTATAGAGTGAGTGGCTCACCGTCTTGTCCCCAGTTGCCTTACATTGGCCAATATCTTATCATAAACTTGGTGTCAAGTCATTTCTCAACTCGCACTCCCCTTAGACTAGTGGCTGTCCTATTACGCGTCATGATATGTCGCCAAAAGTTGTTGATTGTCGGTTAGGTAGTTGATGGACGTCTAATGTGACGTGGGTTACTGTAAATATTATTATGAATGGTATGTGGAGTGACTGTATCGTAAGATAGACGGTATTTTTGTTTGGTTTAGTGAATTTAAAATATTCATGAGAATGAGAAATCGTGAGTTCTCAAGATTTCAATTCTAACTTGATGTTACCTCGTTGTGAATTCGTTCATTAAAAAAAGAAATAAGGAGAGTACCGTTATCTTGGATGAATAATATATATTATTGCATTCGTAATTCTGTAAAGATGACCTCATTTGACTTAACTTCAACTTCAATTAATTAACATTCTTAAATTTTTGACCATTTATAAATTATATTATTAATTTTATTATTATAATATCAAATTACATTAGTTAATAATTTTATAAAATGCCAATACTGTTGAATATTATTGCTCCTTGACTAGTACCTAATATCATTTAATTATTTCAATAAGAAACAATCAATCATTTATTTATCAATTCAATCATTACAATGATAATTATAATAACAGATTATCATGATCTGAAATAGAAAATTGGATTAGCCTGTGCTATAATAGAAATATTTCAAATATGAGATATTTATCGTAATTTTAGATGAAGAAAGAGTTTGAAAGCTCTTGTTAACTCATCTTAATTTCAACTTCAATAATTCATTTTATTTATTCATCTGCCCAACTAGTGTGCAATTATTGTACTTCTGATTGAGATTATTCTATTTTATTTGAATCCATGATTTTGAAATAAAAATGGTAATTGAATAGTACATTCATGATTCATATAATGATTCTATTTAATTTGCTTTTGAATAATCTCCAATTTCAACACTTTGAGAAATATTCATTTTGTAAAGCAACGATTCCTATTATATCTCGTTCTGTTACACCCCAGGGCTGGCGGAACTGAGTTAAACGCCGTAATCCCATCAAAAGACCATACATTGTCGGTTTTGGTTGACAACACGAAAACTGTGTGGTCTGCGTGTAGTTTGTCGGGTAAATCTGGCGTGTTAAATACGTTTTAGACTGACAAAACACTGAGAAGAACTACCATGTTCATCCATGATGCTTGTCTCCTTTGTGTCATCATCATTATCATTATCATCACCTCTATCATCATCACCACTATCATCGTCAGACAACATGGCGCGTAAAAACGCTGTCACCACACGAAGAAGAATGATGATTTTACAATTAATTTTCTTGTAGGCACACAGGAAGACATGTTTGACTGTCTTGTTGGGTGGTGTGGGGGTTGAATGTTGAGGGGGGGGGGGTGGTAAATGATAAGGGGAAGTAGGTTCCGCTTAGATTATCTGTCAGCTAGCATCATCAGCTGATGCAATAAAGAAAGAAAGACGCATGCATTGTGTGGAAGTGATGTCTTGTCTTGGACTAAACTCCTTACAAAGGCTAAATGTGTCAGTTTTGTTGCTTCTGCGTTTTTCTTGCGTATATAATCTTGTCTCCTTTCCTCCAAACATTATACGTAGTAATGTTTCGTATTTTTCAAAATGTCTATCTATTCGTCAACTCATCATTATGTCTTTGTTCTCCTTCAAACATCAAAAATAATAAACATCTCCTATTAAAGGAGTTGGCTACTCTATAACATTAAAAAAATATATAATAGTTGTAAGATCGCATTACATTTCGGTCGCCAGACAGGCCTTATAGGAATGAGAAGAGATAAAAAATCATAAGAGATAAGATATATTCGTTTAGCTTTATTGAGTTTTTAATTATTTCAATTGGTATGAGATCAGAGATATACAAGATGATAATTGCAGCAATCTAGAACTGATAACATAAAATAAACTTATTTATGACAACTGAAACTGATTTGAATGAATTGATTTTGTTTTTATGCTATTATTCTAATAGTCTTCTTCTTTTTTCAGATAACTCTGGATCAATGCGTGGTTACTAAGGTAAGTAGGTGACCAGGATCTCAACTGCATGATTTTCTTTAATCCAATTCCTATAGATGAATATTTTATTGAAAATTTTTACCCCAACGCTGTGAGGCAGCAGTTAAAGAAGAGGAAGGTGTGAGGCAGGGAGAGATAAAGAAGAAGTAAAAGTGGAAAAATGATGGTAAAAGTAAACAACTTAGAGCTTTGGAATCACTCTAGAACGAGTTTTTCTTCTTTTGATTGGTTAAAGTAATTTTACAACTGTTGGACAGCTCTCGTGTGAAAAGCCGAATACAGTTAAAATCAAGTATAACTTGGTATAGCTGAATATAACTAAATATAGCTACATGTTAGCTAATTACCAGCCGAATATAAGTTGCTAGAGCTGTAGTGAGAGCTAGAACGCCAATTTGATTCGATCTTGCCGTTATTGCGTTAGAAGATCATTCCATTCGAACATTTTATTCATTCTAATATTCCTAAGGGTAACATCCACTGACATTTCGATCGTTCACAGTCCACTAATAATCAGCTAAAAATTTTCAAATATCATGTAAAATTCTTGTTCAAAACGCAGGTTTACAGCTGTTTTGGACTGCCGGTTTCCCCATCACTCACACTTTTCGACTGTCACAGTCCGAACTGACGGTGGATGTTAAACCTAAATAAGTTCAAATATGAGTTTAAGTGAATTCACATTCATCAGCGATGTATCAAAATTCTATGAAAATCTACATTCTGAACAGAAAATCTGCAATTTCAACATTACATGTCTCAACAAAATTACAAATAATTTAACTCTTCCGTTCTCTCCATCTGCAGTAGCATTCAAATATTATGCAATCCTCCGCAGCTGGGCTCTCCACCGAATTTTTCACATTATTAAACACAACTCATTACATACAACATCCGAATTCAAGTTTGTTTTTGCAACTTATTCGGACAAATAAATTCGGTTCTGGCTGGAATGACAGATAATGAAATGAAGAACATCAGAAAACTTGTATTGGCAAAAGCAGTGGTGGCAGCAGCTAATTTACAACCAGAACGAACTCGATGAATTTTAAACCAATATTTGTGTAATATTGGGTAGAGGCTGTCACCCCCCTTCCACTCCAGGGTAGTGACGAATTCTGACTGCAGCATTATTTGAATAATGATGTACGAGTACATTATATACAGCGAGGAGCGGCCAAGGCCTGGCTGGGATAGACGAATATTACAATTACAAATATAACAACTGTTCTGTTTTAAAATGCACGTTCCTCATATTTTTCCAAAGAGCAGTAATAATAATAATATGCAAAATTAGTACGAGTTATACATGCCAAATGTAAACAACGATCTTTCAACGATAATTATTTTGATGAGACTGAAGGGTAGGTCAACCCTCACCCCCACCCCTCCCCCCCCCACGCAACACGTTCTCTGCAGCTGCATTCGAATAAAATTGCGCAAAATCACATTTTAAATTATTATTATCAAATGAGAAAATTTCTATCGAATGCTAAAAGTATGCAAATTACAGTTGTAGCAATTCAGCTTTCCTCCTTCTGTGCAAACAAAATTATTTCAAATATAGTTATACAGTAAATATGAATGTCATTAGCATATGTGCATGTGCATTGGCTGCTTCTACGTTTTCAATTTTGACGAGCTGAATAAAATGCTGGACGCTCGTTATTAGTCAAAACAAGCGATCTCTCTCTTCTTCTAATCCTTCTCTTTCTCATCTCATTTCGTTTTCAACTCACACACACTCTTTCGTCTCTTTTTGTCGTCTCTTTTCCTGTCCTTTCACTCCAATCATTCTATCTCTACCATCTCTATAAAATTAAAAATTATCCATTAATACTATTCATCTTGTTTGAATTCCATGTATTTATCTTCAATCCAAATACAGTAGGCTAGTTGAAGAAAAATACAAAAATAAATTAAAAACTGAACTCTAAAACTTGGGGCTATTTGAAATAATTGAAAAACAAATGAAAATCAAACACCATTTTAAAGTTTAATAATTTGTGTTTTAATAATTTTAAAGTTTTTTAAAAGGGTGTTTGATTTTCATTTATTTATAAATAATAAATTACATTATTCTATTACTTCTATATGTTTTTACTATGTTCTTTCCAAGCCAAGAAGATATTCTGGCAAGATGGGAATACGATTCCAGCTCGGTCGATATGGAATGAAAAACTATAAATTTGGTCTCATATTGTAGAAAACATACTAATCTACAATTTGAGATCTAATTGATAATTTTTGAACCAATATTGACCGAAGTTGAGTCATTTTCCCATCTTGCCAGAGGGTCTTCTTTGCTTGGACAGACTTTATTATCACTAGTATTTTGACTGAGTGTTTGAGTGTTTAGTTTGGAGAACAGTTATCGATTATTCAAGTGATTAGTCATTTGATTGGATCATAATTCATTATCTTTCCATACTATTCGGAATTGAGATTTTTTCCGCATCAATTTTGACACAGGTAAATTCAAAAATTCAATTAACTGGTGGCTCGTGCCCACAAAACAGGTGGAGTGCCCGTATCTTCTACTGTACAGCACTTCACCTGTTTCTTGGGCACGAGTCACCAGTGATTCAATTCCGACTGATGATGAGTCTTCTGACCTGAGAAATCAATCGAATATCTTCAATTTTATTACAGTAAACAAGAAAGTCATACTATACGCAGTCCGATTTGAGAATTTAGATGAAAATTAGTCAACATTGGCTTTTCATTACGGCTTAAATAATGGCAATCCGTGTTGAAAATGTAGTTCCAGGAATGTTTGTAGTCAACAATGGCTTATTTATATCAAGTACAGTATTTGAAACTGAAATAATTATTCCTTCTTGAAGAGACATAAAGCATAGTTATGTTAATAATATTTCTCCTTCTCCTTTCATCCGTATCTTCTGTCTCCTTCATCAGTACTCTCTTCACCCCTCATTCGTTCATCCCCAACACACTGATATTATTTTCAAAATTGTAGTCCAGTCAAGATCACCAATGTGAATGAACCGCCACAAAACAAGCATTTTTACTCGTCGGACATTACTCGTTTCCCGGACAAATTAATTAAATAATTCGCTATTCGTTTTGAATATTCATTATTTTTAATGGATACCGGATTACACATTAGCCGCGGGCTGGAGGGTGGAATGGGGGGGGGAGCTTTCGAGGGCCAGTAATAAGTTGTAAAAACGGAAAAGTCAGTGCGTCAATGTGTAACTGACATCTGAAACAAGGGCTTGGTAATTAGTATTCTGTACTGATGTTTGCATTGCATAATTATTATTAGTTGAACGACATTAATTAAGTTGGAGGGCGAATGGGTGACCGCTCGCTCAATCCTTGATTGGTTTGTTCGAATTTTTGATAGACCGCATTTCAAAAATAATTATGGTTAAAGTTTACACAGAGTTAGACTGGTGTATTTTAAAAAAATCTGTGTATAAATGATTGAGCTATTCCATCTATTACCTCTGAGAGGGACTCTTCCTCTCAAAGTTATGGTCTGTCCAAGCAAAGAAGATCCTCTGGCATGATGGGAGAATGGCTCAAGCTCGGTCAATATTGGCTCAAAAAATATCAATTTAATCTACTATTAAGACCACATTTATAATTCTTTAACAAATATTGACCAAGCTGGAGTCATTTTCCCATCTTGCCAGAGGGTCTTCTTTGCTTGGACAGACTATACCAGTACGGCGTATCAATGCTTACAGTTGCAAATTAAGCCCTCTATATAGATATTAATTTAATCAATTTGAAGAAATCTGACATTTTTGTTGAACATCTGAGAGGTATCCTGATAGTAGTTATTTTAGAGATATTTTATAAGAAGTATTCATTGATATCTTGTAAAATATTATGGAATAATAATAATTCATGTCATCCCGAAGTGACAGTTATCAGAACGCTCACACCCCAGGCCATTGTTGTTCATTACACCAACCTTCTTGCAACGCCAGAGAAGTCCTCCTGTCTGTGCGGGTGGGTGCTGTCATGCACACCACAAGAAAAACCGAAACAATAAAAATGACGAAAGACAGTGGAAATAAACAAACGTGACAGAAGACGTTGTCTCTGTGTGAGTGTGTCCCTCAAGACAATATTGATCTTGAAGAAAACCCTCTAAAGAAGGAGGGAGGGAGAAGAAAGGTCTCGAGTGTATTATTTTAAAGAAGGAAAAAACGACGTTCGTCTCCTCGATCTTCATAATGACGACTTCTTTCATTATTACTGACTGGCAAGGGGTGATTTTTAAAAGTGTGGAGGGGGGAAACTTTCACTTGTGCAGAAAATTTGTTGGCGCATTTCCCTGTGTGGTGGAGGGGGTTGGGCAGTAGGTGGGGGGGGGGAGTTGTGAGAGGGGTATGTCCTCCCCTTCATTATACTTGGGGGTGTGCGTGTCTGCATTTAGTTGTGTGGTGGTTGCAACCAAGAAGACCAGCAAGGGTCGGTCGGAGGACTGAGTCCATGAGCGAAAAAGATGCGCGAACGACTCTCTGGACGGCCTCAGCTGGCTGGTAGCGTTCAGTCGGCGTCAGTCTTCAGTCGCGCCGGGACGACCGCAGTCTACCCTCGCGTCGTGCGCTCCACCTCCTCAATTTTGTTTACACTCCCACACGCGCAGGCGCCGCCTCGCGCGCAAAAAATCATCGTCGCCGCTTCTTTTGTCTAATCGGATTCATTAACGGTGGTCGTTCGTCTCAACAACGTTCGCTGACTGAGTTATGCGCTCGCCGCACAATTTTTAGCGCGCTGCGCCACGGTCTCTATACAAGGTATTTATGAATTTTGTACACTCTGTGTTGTTGCCAAATGTTGTTGTCCCACCCACATATGAGGTCGGTTGTGTTGTTCTACACGTGTAGCTCACGTGTTTCAAAAGTGCGCCGTTCTTTCGGTTTAGTCGGGGATGTTGAAGGGAGCTAGATACCGTACGTTTAGTTAGTTATGTTCACTTTGAGAGTTGGAACAATACAATAATCTAGTTCTTATTCTTCTAAATATTTAACTCGTGAGTGATCGAATTTGCCCCGTTACATAGTCCCGTATATTGAAGAGAGTTAGAAAAATAGGTATGTTTAGTCAGGTATGTTTTCTCAGGGATTTAGTTCAAACATATAGTTTTCCTTCTAAATAATATTCAAGACGGTACGTGAGTGATCAAAAGTATCCAGTCCCACTTGAAAACTATGAATTCTCAATAAACATGCGGAAAACAATTGAGTATAATAACAATTAAGTATAAACAACTGAGTTATTTTTATCGTGAAAATTTATCCGAAAATGCAGTTTCCTCTCTAATTATTTTCCCTAATATTCAATTCGTGGGTGATCAAATCTGTCCAGTTGTAGTTCTTACTTGAGAACTGTGATTTCTCGAGAAACATAAAAAACTATTGAGTGTACTAATATTTTTCTTGAGAAAGAGTGTCCTGAAATGGAGCTTTCTCTCTAATTTATTATTTTTGATGATCAAGAAAAACTTTTCCAAAAATGCAATTCTCTCTAATTATTATTCCTGAAAAGCGTTGAAAATTGAGTTTTCTCTAATAATTTTTCCTGATTGAGAAAAAACTTTCCGAAATTCGGTTTCCTCTCTAATCATTTTTCGTTAAAAGTGTTAAATAAATTGACAAGTTTTAATCGTAAAATTTCGTGAAACATGGAAAATTATTAAGTTCTCAAATTTCAATTGATGAAAGCTATTTTGATCTTCAATTGATAAAGTGAGATTTTGATTGTAAAGCATGATTTCGTTTCCATCAAGTAAAATATCCATTTTATGGACTGAAATTTTTCTATTTCCTTAGCAAAAAATCTCTTGAAATGGAGTAATGAATCATTAAATGGTTTCTGAATTATATTTGATTGTCTGGACTATATTTGTGAAATTTTGATTGTAAAGCATGATTTCGTTCCCATCAAGTGAAATGTCCATTTTATGGACCGAAATTTTTCTATTTCCTTAGCAGAAAATCACTTGATATGTAGTAGTGGATCATTAAATGGTTTCTCAACTATAGGCTTTACTTTTCTCAGATTTGATTCAAACCTAAAAACTATCTAGTATTTCATCAGGATCTCTCTGGTTTTCCGTGAGCTCTTCAAAATCAAGATCAATCATTGTGAAAGCTCTTATGAGAATTTGGAAAATTGTGTTGAAAAATTTGTGAAACAATTGCTTCCATTCCTTGAAGAATATTCAAATTCAAATATGAATGTAATGATAATTTAATTATAATGATAATGTAATTCTAATTTATTATATTATTCTTTTTTGAATGAATACGTTTCCGAACCAGGCCAGAACCATTCAAACATATCAATTGTGAAATCTGATGCATAATCTAAAATACTAGCTTTTTCTCGTGGTTATTCTGTCTTCATGAATAATGTGATAATATGATAATAATTAAATTACCGGTATTAACAATAAGGAACGTAAAATACTTGATTATTTCTCCAATTGCATTCATTTGAATGCTATTTAAAACTTCTAAGTTATTGCAGGTTTCAATTTCTCATCAGTAAAATCGATAATCTGAGAGATAGTTCTCAATAAGCTCTTATTTCATAATTCAGAATAACTCGCTTCTCAAATAACTCAATTAGTTCTAATGAGTGAAGTCCTATCTGATCTGATACCTTAAATTTTGTACTTCGATACCTGAAATTTTGCTTCTAGGCTATATGATCTCTTTAGAAGATCTTGAACAAAAGATAACGTAAAATATTATTTTTGGCGTAGGTCTAATGGATGGAATAAAATTGAATTACTCTTCCATTATCAGGGAATTATTCTAGAAACAACTTGGTTCATATCAGTTTCGTGAACCAAGTTTGTAATAAACTTGGAAACTGGCGTTACGAATTCACAAATCGCAATCAAATTTCACGAGCAGATATTGATAGAATGAATTATCATGTTACTTTTGTATCGAATATCGGCAAATTTATTTTGCCACGGTGTTTTTTTCTGTGTGTGAGATTAAGAAGTAGCATAATTACTTGATATTAATCAGGCCTAGTGTAAATGATAGCCGATTCTTAACCCGTTTCAAATATCTGTAGAATGTCGATGAAGAAATTGAAACAATCAAATCCTCTGCTAATTGTTCCAATATCAAAACCTTATATTAAAATGATATTTTGAAACTTGATCCATGATAAGTGATAATGAAATTATATTCTTCGTAACCCTATTTAGAGCTCGAACATGTTGAACGAATGTGCGTTACTAACCATTTGGTATTTGTAGATTCAAACTTAATAATATGATAACAATATCAAGAATTCAACTCATTTCCAGCTTTATCTAATAAATCAATATTTTCTTAATACTTTACGCTTTTCTAGATCGTGAAAGACATTTTCCAGCTTAGATGGATATTATTGTATTGTTTGATATTTAATTTATAAAATAATATGAGATATTATAGTTGTAAATTCGAATTCTGTATCATAGAACCCTTGTAAATATAAAATCGTTCTCCAATTCCATTCATTTATTCATTGATATTTTTACATTTCACGAATCATATATTCATAATCATAACCTGTAATATTTATTATCAATTTCTGATCCCAGTATGATTTTTTGCTTTAAAAATATCTCATTCACTGTGGATTGTTGTGAGTTCCCAACATTACACTCCACAATTAGTTAAAGGTATTAGAACAGAACATTTCAGAGGGTTCCATTCAAATTGGGAATAGCTATGTGTTTTCGTAATCGATTGAGAGAATGTTTATTCTTGCAGTGTGGAAAACATTCGTGGTTTATCCACTGTTAGATTGTTCTATTGATCTTTTTCGTCACATGTACATAGGGATAGGTTACCATTTATCAAGATTTAATCTTTATGATTTTGCGGAAATGACTGTGAAATTTACTAGAAGTTCATTTAAAAACGACAAATAATCAGTTTTTTCAATAGATATATTCTGCACGACGTAGGTCTACATCGAATCTTGTTGCATACTTACTAGCAAGTGATTGAATGTAAAGAATTGAAGAATCTAGAAGTGAATATTAATAATCCCCTTATAAATTCATTCTATTCTCTTCTTTCGTATCAAGATATTGAGCGATAATTACTCGTAATATCCTTCTTTGATGGTGACCGTTAGCCTTATAAATGAACTCAGCATGCTTTCCACCAAAATTTTCAAATCTAATGAGCAAAAATTGCCATTTTGAAGAAAATAGATGTATTAATTTCAAAAATTATTAGTAGAACAACTTTGATATCAAGTTGTAACCTTGTAATCATCTTGATATTTCAACATATCGTATAACCTCTTTGTTTTGTGGAAACACAGAAATATTCGCTTTACTTTTAATGCGATCGTTATTGAAGCATCATACATTCCAATCTACAGAATAAATTTGTTGTGAATCTTTACCTAACTTTAGTACCCGATACAAAAGTTGACCCTCATATCTGAAGTGAATTTGTGAAATTCAAATGCATGCATCAAATGTAATGTACGATCGTTATCAAAGCATCATGAATTCTAATCTACTCAATAAGTTTGACGTTGATCTGTACCTCATATAGACTTTTATTAGACAAGTCAAAACTCTTACTGAAGTGAATGTGTGGTATTCAAATGTATTTTGTTTCATTTCCCAATTTAAAAGTAGTACTATGGTCTGTCCAAGCAAAGGAGAGCCTCTGGAAAGATGGGAAAATGACTCTTGCTTGGTCAATATTTGTTCAAGAATTATAAATGTGGTCCTTATAGTAGATTAATTTTTTCCTACAATTTGAGATCAAATTGATAATTTTTGAACCAATATTGGCCGAGCTTGAGTAATTCTCCCATCTTGTCAGAGGGTCTTCTTTGCTTGGTATTAGAACCATTTCTAATTTCTCGATCAGCCCGATCTCAATCAAATTCTTATGAAATATCTTTAAATAGCTAACTTTACTTCAAATTTAGTGATCTACCGTAATTCGAACAAGTCACTGCAATTTAATTTCATGCATATCTCTCTCTATAAATCATCCGCAAATCCGCAAATCGTTTAACTCAACCGTAATTTAACACCGCTAATGAATTAAATTTCTCCCAATTAATGAATGTAACAAAACAATGTATAACTGTGTTTTAAGTGGGCTCATCACCTCGAATGTGTAGTAATTGTTTCCAACATATATGCGCAGCGCGATCAGATTAAAGTTAGCGAAACAAAGTTTGCCGGCAGGAAGTTGTAGAGAGCTGTATGTGTGTGTCAGTGTGAGTATGTGAATGGAGCAAGGGTGAATGAATGAATGTGTGAACCAGACTCCCACACGCACACGGCCACACACTTTATACGCATGTTGACGCGCCCCCATCAAAGGGTATCCCTTTATATGCCTCCGTTCGTCTGCAAAGAAGACATTCTGGGAAAATGAGAAACTGACTCCAGCTCGGTCAAAATTGGTTCAAACATTATAAATTTGGTTTTAAATTCTAGGAAACATTCTGTTCTACAATTTAATACCAAATTGATAATTTATGAACCAATATTGATCGAGTTGGAGTGATTTTCCCATCTTGCCAGAATATCTTCTTTGCTTGGACAGACTATATGCCTCCGTTCTACCTCCAACAACGTACACCAAATGTGTTTAACCTTGAAGACATTTGCAAATAATAACAAACCGTAAAGTGAATAAGTTTTGCTTTGCAAATCGCTGTGGTTTCGGTGATTTCTCTGTAGGGTAAGGGTTTCTCACCGATAAAATCCCCACAAATTTAATGTCGTTTTGGGATTTACTATCTGTGAAAGTGGGTGATCATTCTCCTTCTGAATGGATCACGTATTTGAATAGATTTCAATATAAGACTTTAATTGATTAAATTTATTCCCAAATCAGTTCTCAAATCTTTAGGATAACATAAGATAGCTTGAAATAAATCATTACAATAATTACAATGTGGATTATAAAAGCTTCCACTGTTTGCAATAGTACAAAAAATAAAGACAATGAATTTAGTTACTTCATTAATGAGTTTCTGAATCTTAAAATCATGGGCCACGCTTATCTTCTAACTGAGAAATTTATCCGTAACACCATTGTTTCAATTTACTGAGTTGTCAGCTTTTTCTTTATTGTTGTTCTCAATAATGAATGTGTCATGAATCTTCTCTTCTTGTGGCTTTCCCTAAAAAAAATTATATTCAAAACTAATCAGTTTCCTGAAAATCTCCTTAATTCAGACTAAATTAGTCTGTCCTCTAAATGATTGATATATGTATATTGTTTCAGCAAAAATTATAATGATCAAAATAGAAGTTGAGTTTGAAGTGGAATTTGAAATAAAATGAAAAATTGTTTTTTCCGGGGAAAGAGTGGAAGCTTTCAATGTAGGTTTTGTCTAGATGCTCTCCTGACATTATCAAACTGCAGTCATATTATAATAATTTTGGCAAATAAATTAGTAGTAAATGACTAATTGAAAACTTCTTCTTTTTCAACTGACTTATGGGTTGTATTGTTAAAGCATTACTTCAATCTCACTTGAAACCCAAATTGAAATTGGGAATGTGAAAAGCTACATCAATGTGTCTCGAATTTCGAATTTACAACTTGAAACATTGAAGTGGGCTGAACCGTGTACACACCACTTTGAGGTTATTACTCACCATGTTAATAGCAGACATTTCATAGATATATCGATCAGTAAAAACATATTTAAAATGGATGCTTTTCACCTCCGTTCAACATCGTTGCATGCTAAGCCTATTTCCGATTGTTCTATAATTTACACACTCACTACACACCGGATATACCGTACATTTTTCTACGACTGCACAGTGTGCCAATAAAATAAAAGCGCCCACTTTACGCCTTTGATAGCCTCATGAAAAATATTGTAACGGAAAAAACGCCATGCAACAATTGCGTGTTTAGGACGACGCTGAAAGTATTTAAAAAGACACGAGCCGGATTGTGTGACTCAGTCGTCGTTTTAAATATTTCCTAGAGTTTTCTAGTTGAATGTGAAGTTTTGTGGGTGGTGGATGTGAACGGCCAGGCAAAGCAAAGAAGACATTCTGGTGAAATGGGAAAATGACTCCAGCTCAGTCAATATTGGTTCAAAAATTAAAAATTTTGTCTCAAATAGTAGAAAACATTTCGCTCTACAATTTGAGAACGTATTTTCAATTTTTGTATCAATATTGACCTTGCTGGAGTAATTTTCCCATCTTGCCAGAATGTCTTCTTTGCTTGGACAGACTATATGAAAACGAAGGCCACATATTATTAAGACAGGATGACAGTGGCTTGCTTTTTTGCTGCTTATTTTCTGGTTATTTTAAATGTAGCGCAATGCAGGATACCACACCAATAGCTAGCTGGCGCATTGCACTCCTTTTTTAATATTACCACTAAAAATGAAAGGTGTTCCTATTGGCCCTCGTGTTGCTCGATTCCAGTCAGGTTGGCCAACTTTTTCAACGTACGAACTTTTTTGTGTCACCTGGTCGGGTCGGGGTTGTTTGATTGGCTGACATGTTTGTTGGTTCGTTTTTAGGAATGGATTTAGGTGGGTTTGTATTGTGAAGACCCAAGGTTGTCATGAAGCTTCAATTCAATCATGTATCCAATTTAAATCTATGATTAATCATTACTATAATAAAATTGTTAGAATTGATGGTAATATTATAAAATCTCTCCATTAAGAAAACTTAGTTTTCGTGAAATTTCACTAATTTATTACTACAATAAATCATTATTAGAATTGAAAATCGTTTATCATTCTGCTCTCCTTCTCTTATTCCTTCATTGAATTTTCTAACGAGATTACTTCCAGTAGACTTAATTGATGAATTGATTCAATTTATTACTAGACTCATTGATAAATGATTGACATTTTTTTTCAATTCTTTTCTTATCTCCTTCTAGATGTCTTCTATACTCAAACATGATGACTTTCTGGCCATATTTTTGATTCACAAATGAATGTGAAATAATCTTATTTTGAATTGAAGGTACTTTGGAACTGGAACGAGTTTTGTATATTATGTTGAGCATAAATCTTTGAATTTTTTGTGAATTTGATTCTACCTTATAGGCATTCTTTGTACGTCCACGAATATGATGTAATTTACAAGACAACTACAGAAATTTTTATATCAATATCTCAAATCATCTATAGATACATTTTTTAATATCAACTGTATTTCGGAGGAGACGATATCATCATCATCATCATCCATCTCATTACAAAAACATAAGCCTATGAGCTTATGTGAGTTTCAGTGACTCTCAGGAAACAAACTAGAAATCTTTTCTCAACTAATTCTGAGAGCATCAACTGTTTTATTTTGGCGTAGTTTTTCTCAGTGATTGAAACAATTCAAAAAAATGCAGCGTTTTATTCAATTTTTTCTAAAACACGTGTGGTAATAATGCACTGCCAAGTAGGCATTTTTATTGCTTCGATTGTGTTATGGATATGAGGTCATCATTGAAGTATTGTCACCATGTCATATCTAATTTCAGCTTTGAGAACTGTTATTACAAACATCAAAGGTTAGCATATTCCACTGACCATAATTTACTCACTCGTACATTATGTGTGTCATTGTTTGATGTAATTCAACTAATTGCCTTATAAAGTAGCGTTCAACAATAAATTTCAGCGTAATTCGGCTCATATTATGACGGAAAAGTAATAATTATTATTTTTCCACACTTTTCCAGTAGATTTTCCTGAAAGAAAACTAATAGGAATTTTCCTTTTTTCGTCTTTCGGAAGCTTGAATGCTTCTTGTCATATTTCTTAATCACATCTCTAATTACCAAGGAAGATTCCTTGTGAAACTCTACCTAACAGTAGTGGGGAGAATTAGTCTCTATCCATCTCTATCTAGAAGTAGTAGTATTCATCAATCACTCACACACAAGCCTGAAACTCATGTGAGCATCACCCTCACAAAATTAACTTTAATCCTCTTTCTTGCAATCGAACTCTTGTTTATTGGTTGAAAAAATTGTAAATATGCGTATGTCTTTTTATGATGGGGAGACCATTACGGTAGGTTCCACCTCGACAATGTGTACTTGGTCAAATACTGGTCATCCCTTCCAAGAGCAGTCCACAGTGTTCATTATATGACAGTGACTTATCTTTTTTATTTGGCTTAGAACTGGTGCATGCTAGTTGCGTAGACATTGATGAATAGCAACGCAAAACAAAATCAGCTGACTACTGACTAGTGTATGTTGCTCTGTATGCAACTCTGATGCCGGGTTTTTCCAAGCTTACTCAAAGTTGAGGGACCCTCAAATTTGATGAACAGCTGACATTTTCTATGATAAGTATAGGGAATGTAGTAAAGTGTAGTAAACTTGATATGAGGGTCCCTCAAATGTGCTTGGAAAAACCGGGCATCAGTTTCTATTGCATCTATAGAGCCGGCTTTTATATTGGTGTATTGCTTCAATATAGAACCTCATGTTTTGAAATTGATCCCTGTAATTATTACTGGCGGCTCGTGCCCTCGAAACAGGTGAAGTGCTATACAGTATAAGATAGGAGCACGTCGCCTGTTTCGTGGGCACGAGCCGCCAGTGCTATAATAACATAATATGTAGATGATGATCTTGAATATTCAACTTACTCTTATGCTATTATAGGGACAAATTTCAAATATGAGGCTTTATACATAATACAATACACCAATGAGAAAGCAGGCTTAGAAACTCAGTGTTACACAGGCTGAAGACTCAGGCTTAGAAAACAGTCCGTGCGAGTTTTCTTGTAATGGAAATTTTCCCTTATTATCAGACATTGAAGTATAGGTTGGTGTTTCAAATTATTCACAAATGTTTTACGGTAATAGCTCACTACTTTGTCTTGTGCTTTGTAGGCAGTAACCGGTGAGCTGTTCTTCTACATGACGTCATTGAACGGCATCCTTTATAACGAACCCTGATATAGCGATCGAATAACAAGTGTGCGAAGAAAACTTGAAAACTAGTGATTGCAAAAATAAAATAGTTCCTTGACTCAATGAAATGTTTGACACATAAAGAGATCCGTGGACTCAATGAATTATTTGTTGACTTATCGATCGAAAGCATAGAGATCTGTGATAGAGATATATCGTAGAGATCTACAGATATACTGGGCATGAGCCGAGGATGTCAAGTGCTGTGTCGCGAGCTGCTCTCAGAGGCCCCAGGAGACGCTCACAGCAACATCGACTGTCGCACGCGCACTCACAGAAGAAACGCATCGGACTCAGACAGGACCGGCGAATGATGGAGGACAAGTACAACACCACTATGAATAAGGTGAGATTACTGAACACTAGATTACTGTGAACGTGATTGTGTATACGGAGTATTGCATTGGACTCCTGAGAGATAGAATAAAAATACTGGATTTCTGAGAGATAGACTATAGAAATATTGAACTTGAAATATTACAATTTGAACTTAGTACTGATTATGAATTTAAAATAGAAATCTTGAATCCGAAATCGAAAATCAAGGATTTCGACTGGAAGTGAGCTCAAAGAGAAAATCAAATGAAATTAGCTATATTGTCATAACTTACTGTCTGAGCATGCGTAGTAGAAACACGTGAAGTATGTAGAAAGTTATTGTGCATGAGTATGAGTTTGTGAGTAGTTGTACTGCATTGTACAGTTCAACACCACTATTATGAATAAATGAGAAATATACTGAGTATTGCATTGGACTCCTGAGAGTCCTACTGTAGAAATATACTGTAGAAATGTACTGAGAAATATACGGAGTATTGCATTGGACTCCTGAGAGTCCTACTGTAGTACAAGTATCATTAGTACAAGTGAATCATTTTTTGTACTAGGACTAGTGACAAAGAAATGATTCCCAGGAACAAAAGACAAATTTTATGACATAACCAAAACGGTTGGATTGTTCTCTAAAATTATTTTGATCTGGAAACTAACAGCCTGGGAATCAAATTTCTATAATAAAACGTTTAGTTGTACAGTTCAACTTGAAAGTTGTATTCCTTCAACTTATTTTCATAGTTCAACATAGTGTGCAAATACTTCCATAAAATTAAATTCCAAATACATTTTCAAACATCCCCGTTTACACTCGTAACGTTTGTATCCGCAGGGACTATAAAAATGATTTAGCATCCATACTGCGTGTAAACGAGTAGTCCCAGCCTAAAGCTTAAATGCTGAGGTTGAAAGTTTGGAATCAAAGGCTAGGTTAGAGGAGAGTGAGTATCAAAGTTCGGGGTAGTTTTTTCATGGGAGCCAGCGCCAGGCGTGTGGACTTCTATACACGTAATGTGCTATTACTCGCCCGAGCAAAACTTTTAGTTTCTAATAAATAGGTTCACATGCAGTACACTACACTAATTCACGTTCACGTCACTATACAGAGTTCAGGTTTAGCGGCTATAAATCATCGACGTGAATTTATTATTATCTGCTTGTAATAAAGCAGAGCATGCAAGATTGGACAGTGGAAGGGATTGTAGAAATAGGAGAGCTGAAATGTAGAAAAAATACAAAAATCTCTGGGAATACTGACGAGTTATTCCATAATTTATTGCAAAAGAAACGATTTTATGATTCTATTATGAAGATGAACAAATATTACCAATAACATTGGTCATTGAAAAAATAACTATTAAAATCTGCTAATATGTTGAGTTAAAACTAGTGAAAAAATTGTCCAGTTATTTTGGAGTATTATATGGAAGAATACTGTTTTCAACTTATATTTATTACTAGACAAATAACAGTTATCGCTTATCGACTATACTAAGAAATATTATTTTTCTTAATTTAATTTTTACATGTCTATTTAATTTAAAATTAAAGCTCACGAACAGACGAAAAGTCTTGTGAGCTTCTTATTCTATTGTACAATGATTTTCTTGTATTGTGCCTTTGTAAAGATAATCGATATAAATTGTACAAAGAATAAATAAATTTGAATTTGAATTTGAATTTTGACTGTTATTGGCAATCCATTGAAAGTAACTTTCAATGTTTTGCTACGTTCGGGCTTACATTGAATACTGATTTTATAAGAAGTAGTGCTTAAAGAGATAGATTTTTCAGAGAATGGTCTCCAAAATATGAAAAAGGATCACTAAAATTTTAAAACGGTGCATTTTTCTACCAATTTTATAGCTCCTTTAAAACAATTTGACTTAATTCTATCTTGTCATACTATTCATCTCATTACTAAAATGTAATCGAAACATTAATATCAATTATGAAATATTACTTTGAAGAATGTTTATAACCATCATGGAATCGCGGGTTTGAACAGTCCGTTATCAACAGTAAACCGACAGTAATTCCTTCCGTACCCGAAGTTGACCTTTACTGTAATTACTGGTGCAATCTGCCCCCTAGGGAATAGTTTTGTGGGGGAACAATATAATTTATTGTCCACCGCGACGAATAAAATTCGGATTATTATTGGCGTTCCACTGTGGAGGCATTATTAAGAACAACTGAGCCGCGATAAAGCATTCGAGTTGAATTTCAAAGTTGAAAAGTGCCAGTTGAGAAGTGACTCAGATAAAGTTTTCTCTGGTGGGTCCTATCACGAAAAGTCGAATGTCGAGATCGCCGCCGGGTATTCGAAATAATATGTGGGGCTCACCCATTGAAGTTGTGGCTTCTACTCGTGGTGGATGGGCATGGGCATTGTTTTTATCTGCTTGCTTCTTGTTCTTCCGCATTAATCATTATTCCCTGCAATTGTTACTTTACTTTGCTTCAGAGTGCACTCGTTTGAATAAATACTCAAGTCCCACGAGAGTAATATATTGTGTTGGCGGAGAGCTTATTCTACTCAAAGAGAAGACAAGAATGGAAATACAGTAGTTCATTTTTTTATTCAGTCTTACTTATCAAGATATATTACAATCAATGCTAGGCAATTAAACAATGAAGCTGAGCAATCTGTGATAAGATTACAAACTTGTTCAATGTTGGTATAAAATTGTTTGTTGAGGTAAATTGCTCTCTCTCCTCATCAAGCCTTATAAATTGCAACATGAAAGTGTGTCATAAATTTTGTTAGACTCTGCTTTTTACTCCTTTTTAAAGTATGATCGCTGTATGTTCCTTTATATTTTATCGAAAATTAATTTTTTGAACTTGAATTGTTTTATAAAAATCTAATCAACAAATCTATGTTGAAACGCACAATAAATAATCGATCCTCTTTCTGACTGAAGATTTATCAGTCGTTTCTATAATTGACTCTATTGTCATATATATGTATTGACTTACGTATTCACTATCACCAATTTTAATCAGCAATGAAACACAAATTTCGAACACTATTCTATTTTTGAATTTGAGAAAGATTATGAAATTATCTTGAGTATCAATTTATTGAATTTATTTATATCTGTTGAAAGAAGATTGAACCTCGCACACACAGCTGAGAGGAATGAAAATAGTGTTGAAGCAATTCCCTCCTTGAGATGGGTAGTGACCCACTCTCCGGATACTGAATAGATTAGGAAGCTATTGGGGGTGCAGAAAAGGGAGTTGAAATACTCAATCAGCCTCAAAGAGGCTTGGATACGAAGTTTGAACACAATATTACGAGTATTTGCAATGCATTTTCGAAGTTCGTTTCAGCATATTTCATAGATTTCATAGATCAGCAATTGAATAGAACAAACGTGAATCCGATCTTCCACTAAAAAATGTATATACTGTATAAAAGCATGTAATAATTCAGATTTGGACTGCTCAGAGAATTCTAATGACATACTATTTTTATTGATCAGGATTGCTTAAGCAAGGAACAGATCGAACTTGAGAAGCTTATAATAACATTATGTCTTCGCTTGTGATCTTCGCTTTGTCTCTACACGTTACAGTTCTCTCAATTGCTGATTAAATTGACTATCATCAAAATTTGTATTGGAGTGTCGTTGAAGCCACATTTACTCCGGAGTTAATAATAAAATTGTTAATAACTTTTGTGATTAACTTATTATTATATAAACTTATATATTATACAACTTTTTACATAAAAGTTATTAAAAATTGTGTTATTAACTCAAGTATAAACCATGGCCATGCGCGATTGCCATGTCTATAAACCATGGCCATGCGCGATTGCCATGTCCATTGCGATTGTCCATGTCCAAACCATGGCTATAAAAGCGATTGCCATGTCCTGTTCAAACTAAATGATGGCTATTAAATTTGCCTATTTATTGTATCGGCTTTTCAATTTGCTTTTTTTTCTCTCGGCTATTCAATTTAACTATTGTGATGGGTCAATCGTACTTTCATAATTATTGATCTCATATTTCTCACATTGTCCTAGTAGCTTGTAGTGAATATTGTAATCACCATTGTTCTGCATTGAGCATATAATTTTCGAATCCAAGTGAAGACTAGAGAGCAAAGTGAATTACCAAGTACTTTAGAGTAGAATTCAAGATAATTAGTTACTCTGTTGTGGAATTTTGGATCTCAAATCATGTTTATTAATACGTGTACAGTATTTGGTGCATTCAGTACACATAATATAATACATATAATACAAAATGTGAATTTTTAACATATCTAGTGTATGATAGTCTACTATTTCATCCAAGTGTTATTCATCTTGACCGCTGGTTTCCATTCTTATTATTTCTGAATACAAATTCTCCTAGTTGAAACATTTTTGGAAGTTGAACTCATTGCACTTTACAGTCTTTAGGCACGCTACACCTCTGTAATACTACTAGTCCCAACAGAAGACAGGAAATCTAATATGTAAAATAATATCAATTATGAATCTAATTTTTCCATCAACGAATCTCCAGCACGCCATGTTCATTGGATCTTACTAGAGGTTCGCATGTTTATTGTAAGAGAACTGAAGTATATTCTGGTAAAAATTAATATCAGGAATGACGAAATTAGGGTTTGGTAGTATAGTTCACTTGAAATTTTTCTTCGAAAATTTCTCAATTTCCCTTGCTCATTCGAAATATTAGATATTCATCAGATTTATTTTTAGGAATGATTTTCTCCCTTGTGTGGAAGAGTACAAATAATCAACACCATGATTGTTTCATATTTCAATCAATTTTTCAAAATATTGATTATAGATAGTTGTTTATTTTTTGGTAGAAGGATATGGTTTATGGATAACACAATAATAAAATCGCTATCATATTTCTCATAATCATAAATCATACGATACTAGAAATATTGAAAAAAGCGTTCAATTCATTACTGGGGAATGTGTGTGCTCTAGCAATGACTTCATTACGATGAGTATAAAGTTATCAGAACCAAGAATTAAAACCTTAATCTTAATTCACCTTTCATATCATTCAACAATTTATCAGCTATTTGTTATCTATTGCATTATTTCAAATTCACAGGTCGGAATATCAGGCTACCTCATACCATAATTATTGAACTATCTAGTCTAATAAAACATATGTTTTTGACTTTTCCAAAGACAATATTGACTTTCCCAAATCTTCAAAACTAATGGGCTCTTTACTCATTCCATGTATACAGTATATTATAATCCAAATTGTTCGAACTCTCGTTCTTTAGATAGGCCTAATGTGGCTACAGGAAGGCAGTCAGACAGACGAGTGATAGATCACAGACAGACTGCATATGAGTTATAACATGAGTATACTCTTCCTTGATAATGTCATAATTATATTGTTAAATAATTCCCCCTCCCCATTGGATTCTTTTCACCAGAACAAGCCTATTCATAAAATACTTGAGCATTCTGAGAATATTTATTCTGCAATATTCACCTGTCTATAATTTTATTCACGTTTCGAAGTTCATAGTTCTATTAGTTACTGTGGAGCATCAAATATAAATCTACTTTTCTTCCTCCACTTACGGTAGAATCCTTCATATCTTCTCGATCTTGAACTATTCCGCACCTTTATATCATTCATCAGCTATTCTGTATTTCATCCATGTATTGATGTATAATTTTATCCACTATTTGGAGTTCATAGTTCTATCTTCTATTAGTAAGGTGGAAGCATCAACGATAAACTTACTTTTATATCTTTACTTCAAGGTAGAAGAATCCTTCATATCTTTTCAATCGTGAACTAGAACTATATTACTGCGGCATCTCAATACTCCTAGCAAACAAACAATTGCCAGCGCCAATATTTGACAAGCTTAATTTGCTCGCTTGATCCACACCATCGAAAAACGAAGAAAAATTATTATTATTATTTAGCTGTCGCAAATATGATCTCGCATCCAGAAGGGGGGACGTGAGTCGCGGTTCCCTGTGAGGGGGTACACGGGGGGCACCGATGGGGGGTCAGGGGGGCGGGGGGCGTTGGCAGCTCGACCATTGGCGTACACCTGTATCAAAAAGGGGCGGGGCCCCCGATGCTCTCTCATACCAGCATTAACGTCTCCCGCTATGTTCTCAGACATGCTCACTGTATTCTCCCACGCTCTCACTTTCTCTCTCTATCTCTCTTTCTCACACACACTCTTATCTCTCTGTCACTCTCTTTCGGCTACAACCTACGACGTCCAGAGAGTCGTCTATTTCATTTTCTATCTGACGACGACGAAGACGACGACTTACTTCCATAACCTAATTCGAAACGAATCGTAGAGCTTCATTATACTACAAAGATTTCCCCTCTCTGTCATCGGTTTGTTTCTTCCAAGATTAATTTCTTGTCGGAAAGAGATGAGATGATATTATGTTTTGTGGGGAATCGCCCTTCCTGGACCTTGTAGGGCGGGGAGAAGTAACTAGAAGGGTTAGAACGGGAAGAATTGGGAACTAGGCGGGAGAACTGTGTGCGAATGCTGGAATCGATAGCAGCTAGTTGATGGATTGAAGGAATTGGATGGATGCGATATTGAGATGGATGATGGGAGCTATCAATGGGGTGGCCTAGATTCGTGTGATAGCTACATTTGTATTGGAAGAGACGGTGTCAGCTTCAGGCTCTCATGAAATATCGATGAGATGGAAGGAATCTATTTATTACAATTTTCTAGTATTCGTATTGAACATTGTTACATTGAACAGCGTAATATAGGATTTCATTTGGAATATAATTAAATCACACGTTTCACAGATCTTACGTGCCAAAATGGACGATGTCAATTTGAGGATTTGCAATAAAATTAATCTTCATTTGGATGTTGCTACATTTAGGAATTGATCTACGTCTGGGAATAAGTTTTGACACGTTCTGGGAGTTTGTATACTAGTACCAAACCGGCGTGGCTTGTGCCCACGAAACAGGTGAAGTGCTGTACAGTAGAAGATACGCGCACTTCACCTGTTTTGTGGAACGATACAGTGACTACGATACAGTCCAAATACTATGATACAGTCTTGGGTGTGAAAAGTTTCATGCATAATTTAACAATAATAGCTATAGCTCTAACAACTATAGCTAATAGCTATAGCAACTAATAAGTTGATTATCATAACAGTCTAAGTAGGATGAAGACAAAAGAAGTTAAATAAACGACGGTATGTTGATTTTTATAATAGCGTACACTTACAGATAGCTTGATACTGGTGGTCTTTAGCTTGATACTGGTCTGATACTGATAACTACACTGGTGGTCGTAGATAAAATAGTGTATGCAACGGTTGTATTAGGCCTTTATAGCATTCGTGAGATATTTAGAGCACTCGCTTTGCTCGTGGCTCTAACTTACATCTCACCTCATGCTATAAAGGCTCCCATTATACAACCGTTGCATAAACTACTATCAAGAAATTAGAGAAATTGTGAGAAAATTTTTGAAATTATTGTGAGAAATTGTATAGTATTAGACTAATTCTAAACTTTCTGGTTCCTATTTCTCAGTCAAGGAAAAATTTCTATAGAAATTCCAAGCAGTAATAACAGATTTAGAGAAATTGTCTAGTACTATATTTATTCTATACTCTCTTATTGAATCCCCACCCCCTTGCCAAGAAGAAACCTTCTACAGAAATCAGGAAGAAACACCGCGTGGTGAGCTTTCCACTTTTCACATTTTTTCGGGGAACTCACATGCACCAACCCCTACCCACCACACAGGCTGTTAAGTCAATAATTATTATCACTATAACTGGTTGGTATGAGAATGAAAAACGAGTAGATCGATGCGAGCATGTATGCTTCACTTTCAGGTGAAACCAGACACGCACGCTAGCACCCTCTCACACACGCACGCACAACCCCCAGTCACACAATCTAGACTCATACATCAATACTTGGCCCAAGTGAGTGTGTGTGTTCGTATGACATGACATGTGTGTGTCACGTGAGCTAAGTTTATAGCCACTTATATAACCTACCAACCATCGATGACTTGTGTTGTTGGGAGCAGTCAGATAGCCGGGAGTTTTTTGTAAGGTTGGTTGATATTTATTTTCGTTTTTACTTAGGTTTAGAATGAGTTATTAGGTTTGTACTGGGGTTAGGAAGTGCCTTGATATAAATCACAATTCACATGCACTATGTATGAGTGCTTACAATTGAAGTTTGAAATTGGTGTTCTGTAGTTAGATCTAACCACAAAATTCATTCATAGAAGTCTAAGTCTATTTTCCAACTTGTTTCCGAACTGTCCCATTTCTCCTGTACACTGCCGTCTTATTTCAATATTATTGTTTTTCAAAAAAAGCAATGTGCAATATACTACCATACCATCACAGTAGCAGATACTTCGTGTAGCCTATAGCTGCGGTATAAAATACTTATAAATTGTTAGTTAGGATCATTTATAGATAGGATGATTAAGATTTGATCGTGTAATTGTAGTCTAGGTAATCTACCAAGAGTGTTTCCAAAATTATCTTTCTTGTGTTTATCTATCAAGTGTTCTCAAGTTTACTTAAAGTATACTTGTATATATAGTACAAAGTATACTTGATGCATGCGAAACTTTCTATTGACTGAGGATAAGTTTTATAAAATCAGCTTGATCGAAGGTCATTTTTAATTATGCGATCTGTTTTCCAATGACTCGTTGCATTTATCATCATCATTCTTATTTACAAAAAACCAATTATGATGAGAAAGCAGTTTATGATGGGAACAAAACAACTCTTGTATAGTCTTGTTGAGTGTTAAACATTCTGCTCTACAATTTGAGACCAATTTATAATTTTCGAACCAATATTGACCGAGCTGGAGTCATTTTCCAATCTTGCCAGAATGTCTTCATTGCTCGACCAGGCTGTATTACTTGTAAGTGAAATAGATTGAAAAAATTAAAGAGGTGATAAGAGAAGAGAAGAAAGTAAATTTTCCAAGAAGATTATTTCGTGAGAGAAAACAATGAATTCTGGTTGACCTACGAAGTGGATTATTCAATCACTGATTCTATTTTCAAGAGTTTAGTTATTGTATCTGAAAATATCCGATAAAGCTTCGTTTTCCAGCACCTGCCTGTTAGCAAATTGAACAAGTTTGTCCAATTAATCGGTCATAGATGACAATGCAACTTGGACAACTGAGCTCAGTCAGTCAGAAAGTCGAGAGTTGTGAAATGACGACAACGACTGTGGAAATAAAAGCAACGTTATGAATATAAACGAGGAGAGAGAGAGAGACCGTGTGAGTGAGTGGAGGGTTGCACACATCCATTTCTCTCCATCGTTTTTTGTCTTCCTCGTATTTCTTGATTTTTCTTTCTCTTTTTCCGTGTTTCACATTTCTCTCTTTCACTTGGAAAGTTTCTTTTTTCTCCTTCTCCTCCCACTTCTCCTTCTACATCCTGTTACTCCACCTCTTCATCTTCATCTTTTTTTCTTCTCCTTCTTCTTCTTCTTCTTCTTCTTCTTCTTCTTCTTCTTCTTCTTCTTCTTCTTCTTCTTCTTCTCCCTTCTTTTTCTTCTTTTCCTTCTCCTCCTCCTCTTCCCCCTCTTTACGCAAGTACCATATTGTTTGGATAATAATTGTTCTATGATTTTTGCATTCACATGTAACCTCTCTCATTGAATAGATTATAGAATAACCCGTAAAAATTGTAGTGTAAATTATCGAAATTAGTGTGTAACTTGTAAAAGTAATAGAATTATTGGATTTAATAATAACTCTTGTAATCTAGAAACTAAGCATAAATATTTTGTTGCTATCTGAATGAATAAAGAAATCTAATGTAATCTAAAATCTAATACTATGAATGGAGTTTGGACCACTTAACAGATTACTCATTTCCAGATTATGATGGTTGAAAATAAATGAACTTGACTTATTGAAGAAAGCTTAATAAGCCAATGATTCGTTCACCAATGTAAAGATGAGATCCAACATATCAATTAAAACTATTGATTTAGTGTATTCAAATCATTCTTCTAGAGGATCAGAGAGAATGCTCGTGTTTGTGAAAGAAATATTTTTTTAGAAGTGAATCTGTGAGAAAATTGGGGAGAAAATGCTATAATTCATAGTGAGACGATTTTCACATCTGAAGAGTAAAATCGGAAGAGAATGCGAATGCCAAGTAAATCTGTGGAAATGGGGGAGGAAAGATCAGTAAGGTGATGAAAGATTTTCAAATCTGGTAAGTTGAACCAGAAAAAATACTAGAATTGATATTGAGATGGAAAAGATTTTCAAATCTTCTTAGTGAAAATATTCAGAAGTGAGTTGCAGTTCACGACATGACATTCATCAGTCGTATGTTGATGATGCATTGAAATGCGGCCGGGTTTTGTGACGTCACCACTGTGAGGCCTCTTCACACTGTACTTGGCCCACGAAAAATCAATGTAATTAAAACATGGCTCACAGCCCCACCGGCAACGACGACCTCCCTATCGTGAATAGCATGTGCTGCCGCTGTCGAAATAGAAAGGATGCTCCCCACCCCCTCTCATCCTTACAGACAGGACGCTCGCTCACTCACTCGCTTTTTTCTTTGGCGCGCCCGGGGCGGAAAAACAAGAAGGACCCACTTATACCCCGAAAAACTTTCTCTTTCTAACAAAGTTCAACGATCTCTCACACACTCGCATAATCTCTCCTAACAAAGAAGACACTCTGGCGAGATGCTAGAATGATTCCAGCTCGGTCAATATTGTTTCAAAAATGATCAATTCAGACTCAAATTGTAGAAAACATTCTGCTCTTTAATATGAAACAAAATTTATAATTTTTGAACCAATATTGATCGAGCCGGAGTCATTTTCGCATCTTGCCAGAATGTCTTCTTTGCTTGGACACACTCGTATAATCCAAGCTTTTCGTATTTTCCTTGTCAGCAGCAACCCTCCTGAAGAATTATATAGTTCCACCCTTGTTCAAACAGATAATCAACGTAAGAAGATATGGAGAGTATGATGTGGTTTTGAAATATGATAGGTCTTTTCTATTCTATCAGTCATTGTATGTGGAAATGATGTAGCATGGGGAATACGATGTGTTGCTATTAAATATTTTTTATTTGATATTGGAGTGCCTTGCAGGGTTAATGTGACACTTGATTCAATCAGTATGACAGTAGTTTTTGCAAATAGAAAACGGAATAATTTGAGTTCGGTAGTCAAGGTTTGGTTTTATGTATTGTGTTATGTACGCATAAGATCATTTCTCAGTTCCTTATTAAATATCCAGATTTGAAATCGTGCAATATCATTAAAGAATAGCCCGTAGAGTAGTAGAGGTAAGAGATTAGAATCTTGAAAAGCTCTGTTCTTCATTACTAAATGTTCGATTTTTCGAATCAGATTTAAGCCTCGTTACAATTACTATAGTCTGTCCCAGCAGAGAAGAGACTCTGGCAAGATGGGAAAATGACTTCAGCTTGGTCAATAATGGTTTATGAATTATCAATTTGATCTTAAATTGTAGAGCAGAATGATCTCTACAATTTTAGATCAAATTGATAATTTTTGAACCAATTTTGACCGAGCTTGAGTCATTCTCCCATCTTACCAGAGGGTCTTCTTTGCTTGGACAGACTATACGATAGTCTCAGGGGCACATGTTTCTAGAGTGCAATAGAAACACGGAGTTGTAGCCTATAGAGCAACGCATACTGGTCAGCTGATTTTTGATTTGCGTTGCTCCATAAAATCATGTGTTTCTATTGCATCTAGTGCCAGACATGTTCCAGCGACTTGTAGTAATTAAAACCTACCTTTAGTCACAGAGTCACTGTGATTGACTCATTAATTCAGCATGAAGTCAAAGAAGGCACTGGCGGCTCGTACCCATGAAACAGGTGAAGTTCCCGTATCTTTTACAGTATAGCGCTTCACCTGTTTCGTGGGCACAAGCCGCCAGTGAAAGAAGGTCGAAGATTGGAAGACAAATTTCAATACTAATACACCACTAATGTACCACTTTGAGACAAAAATACCATCCCATATAACATATACCAGTTTACTGTAGGCATAATTTCGTTGATAATATCTATGAAAATACAGTATAATAAATTAATAAAACTTTTATGAATTTATGAAAATAAACAGGCACAGATTAGATGTTATGTGGATATCTTATCAAATACAAACGATTCCATGATGAATCAAACTGATGTATAATTTATTTTTTATCAACATAAAATGAGTCATGACTATTCTTGTCCACAATAAAATTCCGGATAGATTCCATGTATATAGTCTGACCAAGCAAAGAAGACACTCTGGCAAGATGAGAAAATGACTCCAGCTCAGTTAATATTGGTTCAAACATTATAAATTTGGTCTCAAATTGTAGATCAGAATGTTTCCCACGTTTGAGACCAAATCAATTATTTTTGATCCAATATTGACCGAGCTGGAGTCATTTTCCCATCTTGCCAGAGGTCTTCTTTGGTTGGCCAGACTATGAAAACATTACGTTGCCCAAAACAGTACAAGGTATTCGTACAGAGGTGATCTCATGTGAGTTATAATGCTTCTGTCGTAACAATTTGAACGTCAGCACAGTGGCCCCTGTATAAATACCCTGGCAAAACATGGATTTATATTGAGAGGTTAGCCTTCACAGGGAGCGGTCATAAAAATACATGTGGTAATAAACTCACTTACACACTGCAGCCTAAAAACGGTTTGTTAACTCCTCTTTCTCACGAGCGTCGACCTTTCTAAACGCGCTCGTGTGTGTGTCTGCATGTGTGTGAGAGAGATGGAGTAAGGTGAGCAGGTATGAGACAAAACCAAATCCGAAAACATGGGAAAATAACTACCTACCTGAACCTGGACCACCTGTTTCTTCATGGACAAGAGTTCGTCTCAGACTGATATTAAGATTACGATAATAATGAAATTTTGGTAGTAGGCTAACTATTTTAGTGAAATTCATGAAAAATTGAGAAAGTTGATATTTTTAATTGTCTATTATGAAACATTTAAACAAACAACAATAATGCTATTCTTTTATCAAGTCTTTGATAGTCTTATATAGGTTTTACACGGTAATTTTTCTGTTATCATATAAATAAAGATGAAAACACGAAAACATTTAGAAATACCTGGACTGGATATTTGGTATTGATATGAGAAATGTTCTGCACACTCATAAAAGGATGAAATATTTCCATGATATGGACTAGTAATCATTCATGTTGTGAAATTTGTTGATTACTAATATCAGGAACAATGTTTCTACATCACATATATAATATAATGTAGGTTACAAGCTCCGAATACTGTAATATCATAGCTGTTTCACAAATCTAATAATTTATAAAAGCAATTATCACTGACCTAATACTGCAGTATCCAATGAATTGGGTGTTTTAATAAACTTCATAATATATCCTCATATTTCCATCAGTATAAATAACCTAAATCTCAAGTCTACTTCATTATTTTTGTTAACCTAATTCATTTCATTCAGTCTCAATCCCTGTTCATAAAAACCACTATTTAGCCCATTTTACAAAATTCTCCTTCTTTCGATGATAACTTCTAGCAGAGACAATGTACACATTGATAGTAGATTGTACATTTTACATTTAGAGTAGATAATATCTTTGCTAGTAGGAATAAGATTAATCGAGTTATGTTTCACGTAAATGACTTCATTCGAGCACTTTAAATGATTTCAAGTTTTCATATGAATACTATCATTTTGGAGTTCATATTACCTCTTCATATTGTATTGGAGTATCATAATCCACTGGCGGCTCTTACCCACGAAACAGGTGAAGTGCCTGTATCTTTTACTGTATAGCACTTCACCTATTTCGTGGGCACGAGCCACCAGTGTCATAATCATATCATTTGGAGTTCATATTATTCTTCTTCATATTCATATTGGAGTTATGACATTTATGAGATTTTCTCCAACAAAAAGGTTGATGTTGAGCATTGAGCAATCCATCAACTCCAATATGAATATGAAGAAGAATAATATGAACTCCAAATGATATGATTATGACACTGGTGGCTAATCATATCATTAAGAATAATAATCATATCATTTTGAACTTCATATACATATTGGAGTTGATGGATTCCTCAACATCAACCCTTTTGTTGGAGAAAATAGTGCTCAAGAAGAAGAAGAAGATTAAAAAGAACAAGCTCTGACGTAGTAATAAGCGACTCACATTTGTAGAATGAGCACTGAGAAGACTGAGCACCGGTACTTTGGAATCATTATTATTATTTAATGTTGAGACAGTGGGTATGTACTTGGTCGTGCTTTGCTGAGCTCACTCAGTGCGTGCGTACAACTATGATAGGGGGTGGGGGAAAAAGAAAGGGCGAAGCAAGAGAGGCTCAGACAGAATGAATCGTCATGTGAAAAAGAAGAAGAAATTAAGAAGATGAAGAAGCATACATACAGTAGGAACAATCGATAATAGCTAGCTGTGCATTCATTATAGTCCGTCCAAACAAAGAAGACATTCTGGCAAGATGGGAAAATTACTACATCTCTTTCAATATTAGTTCAAAAATTATAAAATTTGTCTTAAATTGTAGACCAAAATGTTTCCTACAATTTGTAACCAAATTTACAATTTTTGAAACCATATTGATTAAGATGTAGTAATTTTCTCATCTTGCCAGAATGTCTTCTTTGCTTGGACAGACTATACCCCGAATGAACAACTGAACTAACCCTTCAACTACTTCACTGTTCATCACCCTCTTTTCTTTCTCTTTCTCACTTGTTTCTTACGTATTTTCTTTTCTTGTTTCTCTCGTTTTAAGGCACGCCCGCCAGAGGCCGTCTCTTATGAATATTGCACGCTCATATGCTACTTGAGAACTTTATCGACCCAACTTCTTGTTGTCTCGTCTTTAGCATGTCTATCAGTTATAATTACCAAAGTGATCTGCGATTGCTGGTTTGATTCACTCGAATTCAGTATTTCAGTAATCATTTTTGGGATTTTTCGTTCTTATCATTAAATTGCTTGATCTTCATAATGTTTAATAAGATGTTAATTTTCCCTCTATTCTTTTGTTACTATACTAATTCCATGATTTGAACTGTAAAAGGATTGAATCTCTAAAAATAACATTCTTCCAATTCATAGTCATAAGAATAATAATAATATTCGTGTAACCTGGCTGGCTCAGGTCTGGTGTCAGAGCTTTTAGGTCGCTCCTGATCAATTTCATAATAAATTCATAGTCATAATCATTTATTTAATAGATTAAAAACAAAGGTGAGTACAACAGGCATAATACCCATAACCGTTTCTCAACCACTTTATAATTGGAGCCCGAATCAAGATTATTTTTGTCATATCGTAGTACTTGCAATCAATCAACTTCTACTTAAAAAAAGAATTAATATTAAATTTTGAAATAAGATTATTACATTATTTGTAGATTATATTCTTTTGAATTTACTTGTCTACTATGAATACATTTTTCTCCTTCTTCATTATGAATTATTATTTATACCTTCCTACCCTCCTACTTTATATAATATACACCTTGAATTTTAATTTACTACTTAATCATTATTTTGTATTCAGAATAAACACATACATTCTTAAACTTCTACAAAACTTTATTTTCTGGTACAATAAATCACAAAAACATGCAAATACACGTGACAAAGTGTATGACATGAAATTTTCATGTGCTAAGACCACGTCAAGTGCCATAATATTTCCATACACATTTCCATCTAATGGAGCCTAATCTATGTGCTCATTGTCTCACCCTTAGAAAACAGCGGGAAATCCTCACACTTTCTGTCTCTCTCTTTCCTTCTCTTAATCTCTCTCTCCCCTCTCTCTTTCTCGTTCTCTGTTGGGAAAAATCGTCTTGGAAGAAATCCCCCGAGGGTGGCAAGTTTGAGAGAGAGGCCGATTTGAATGCTAAGTACCCGGGCTTCATCCCAGAGAGTGGGATTTGATTTTTAAATCCGTGCAATAAGGTGAAAACAAGATTAAGACAAGCCTTCTCGGAAACATGTTGAAAGCTTCATGGAGAATTTGAATATTTCAACGTGTCGTGAAAACGTTATTACACGTCATACACGATAGCATGAAATTTTTATCGTTCTTGTTTCTTGAACGTCATCAGAGAATCAGGATTGAACTTGATACTGTAATTATTAAGAACATAAAAGACTTCAGGCTATTCATAATTATGTTGTTTGGAAAAACGATATTAGAGGAAAAAGCCTGTTTTTTCTCCCAAATCAATTTCAATTTATATTTCAATTTGATTATGCATATGTTTCAATGAATAGTTTAAATAGTAGTAAATTTCATTGCTCTGCTACGTTTTCATTGTTACGTGTATTAAGATTTTTATTGCACCTATACTTATTCATTTTTTTGGAAGCACCATTAAAAGTGAATCAGTTGTTGTTTGTGGCACCACAACACCTCATCATTCATTTTCAATTTTAATTTTCCATTTGTTCAATGATTAAATAATTTCATGTTTTAACCCATAAAAGAACGAGCTGTGTTTCAAGATAGCTATGGAATAGATTAATTTAATACTTTTCTATTACTTAATCAACGCCCATTAATTTAATGATTCCAGTTCATAACTTATCCTAAATATTTGGTTAGAACATTGAACAATTAACTTCAGTTTCCATCAAAGTCTTCAAGTTCCACCTTCCACTGTTGATTCACTGCAATGAGCTTCAACGTAGATGGCTGAGTGGTAGAGTGGACATTACTGTCCAAACTTCGTCACGTTATTAAAGTAAGAAGTCAATCTACTCTATCATCTCAATTTAACAGATGAAACAATCCCGAAAACACGTCATTTCTCGAAGTCTCGACTCTCGACTCTTGGTATCGAATCTCAACTCGAGTTCTATACACTCCACACGAATATCCTTGATATTACATTGTAATAATCCGTGATTAGAGACATTGTGTTCGGGCGAAAACCCATTTCCCAATGTAGAAACAATGAGGAAATTCAACCATCTCTCATAAGTCACTCGCACATAAAGTGTCACTCTCACACACACTCACTAGATGTGTTCTCATTACTCTTGTTGTTAGTGTGTGTGTGGGTTATGATATGTTTCACTGTCTCACTCACTCTTATTATAGACAAGTTATTAAAAATACATCATTCGTCTGCTGCAGGCTGGTTTTGTCATCTAATATTAATAATGATAGCCTGAGTTTGAGGCTTACGGCTATTAGAGGAAACTGTCCGCAAAATAATAATGGCTTAATGCATGCTACTACCTTGCATGGATCATAAGGAAGATATAAGAATACGTACCGTATACAGTCTGTCCAAGCGAAGAAGACATTCTGGCTAGATGGAAAAACGGATCCAGCTCGGTCAATATTGGTTCAAAAATTATTAATTTGTTCTCAAGTTGTAGGAAACATTCTGATCTACAATTTGAGACCAAATTTATAATTTGTGAACAAATATTGACCGAGCTGGAGTCATTTTCCCATCTTGCTAGAATGTCTTCTCTGCTTGGACAGACTATACCGTATATGCTTAATGTGTTCGTTCTCTATTGTCTTGTGATTTTTTCTTCATATTTCTACGCCTTTTTCTGTAGCTAATATACAACAATGTATCACCAACATTTCATTCAACACGCGTTTGGGTTATTATGATGTGACGTTCGTATTTCAAGCTAATGTTCATTCCTGACTCTTTTATATTCTCTCTTGATTGCGTATGCTCTTTATTCTTTCTTGCTTGAGGGGATTTCTTTCATTTTCGAAATGTTGTGTTATGGTAAATGGTGATCATGTATCCATTGTTGGATTCATCATTAGTGAAAATGTAACAGGCTTCATTATTCATAGTCTTGATTTCAAATGAACTGAGCATGTATCTCATGTAAACATGTCTGAATAACTAACTCATATTTGCTTCACTGGCGGCTCGTGCCCACGAAACAGGTGAAGTGTTGTACAGTAAAAGATACGGGCACTTCACCTGTTTCGTTGGGACGAGCCGCCAGTGATTTGCTTTGTTATTTCTTGAATGTGATGAATATTTTAAAATTGTGCAGTGTATTATTCACGAGGGTTTAAGTAATTATCATTCCATAGAATCTTCCTGAAATATTTCTTCTTCTTATAGTTTAGAACTTTCAGAATGAATACAATATAGTCTGGCCAAGCAAAGAAGAGCCTCTGGCAAGATGGGAAAATTACTCCAGCTCGGTCAATATTGGCTCAAAAATTATTGATTTGGTCTCAAATTGTAGATCAGAATGTTTCCTACAATTGAGACCAAATCAATAATTTTTGAACCAATATTGACCGAGCTGGAGTGATTTTCCCATCTTGCCAGAGGCTCTTCTTTGCTTGGTCGGACTTTTATACAAACAATTAAAACTAAGCATGACAGTTTCAAGTATCTGAGTATTAAGCATACAGAGTTTCAAGTATCTGTAGGAAAGAGCCAGTTACTCTTCATAAACAGTACCACCAGCACTATCTATCGGGAAAGAAGTAAACATCCAATTTGGTACCGCCTTCGGTGCTCGGCTCACATTGGCCAGCTTTTACTAGTATTAAAAGTGGGAGGGGAGGTCTCGTCCAATCACAGAGCTCAATCGTAGTCATGGCTGGTTTCGCCATTTCGTTTCCAAAGGCAACCATTTTCTTGATCAACTTTTCAAGTGTATCACAATTTCTTGATGGAGTATGACGAAAATATTTTTGTTGGAGACGTTATTAATTTCCTCAAATTCACTTGTTATTGAGAATCACTAATGAAACAAGTTACAGTATTGGGAAAAGATTTCAATCCACTTTATGAAATGAAATAAAAATATTCTTTATTAGGCGCTGTTTAGTACTGCTTATCGAGTTGGTAATACGGAAATAGTTTCGAATTGTTGCAAATCATTGATGACAGATTGTGCTTATGATCTACAAATAATTTGTCATCTTCTGCTTTCAAAAGCTCCTAAACCCAAATGAATTCTTGGCTTTTTGAAATGAGAATTCTAGCAAATGGAAAGAAATTTGAGTAGAAAGATACAATTAGATGAAATCAAAGAAGATGGAATAGAGGAAAGAGAAGAGGAAATTAGAGTAGTGGAAGAAGTCGTAAAGTGGAGAAGAATATAATTATTCAAAAAAGGTAAGAGAGAAGGAAAGTAATGTTTTACAGGAGAGACTAGAGAGTAGCAATATTGTTGAAGAGATAATGTTGAAAAGTAAGAGTGAAAGATTATGTGGAAGAATGAGAGTGAAAGAGGAAGAGGAACAAAGAAAGAAGGGAAATGAGGAACAAGGAAAGAGTGAAAAAGAAAGAGAGAGTGAGAGAGAAAAAGGGAGTGAGTAAGAGTGAGAGACAAGCGAATATAGTCAGGTTGAACGGTCGCATGTTGCATGTGTTATTGGTATCATGTTTGTATGTCGAGCATTATGTCAGTATGACTTGACAAAATCATTGTATGAGAGCATCGATACAATAATTTGCCTTGTCATGACGTTTAGCCGGCGTCTCTACCATGTAGTACATAGTATATAATTATATAGTACCTAGTATATATAGGCCCTGAGGCAGTTTTCTTCCTTCTAGCTGCCGAATTCAGGCCAAACACTAATTTTACTATCAGGTCGCTGTCTTCGTTTTTCCGCACAAAATAATTTATCGCATATCGTATATGGCCGATTTAGTCGTGAATTTACATGTTGTTCGATGTATATCAATAAACAAGACATGTAAGAAACAAGCTATCAAAAATAGCCTGGAACAAATAAGCCAAGGAACATTAAGTGCTGTTTTCATAAGGTACTTTACTGAAAATGTGTATTACTTTTGCTACTAGGCTAAATGTAGCATTCCTAAGCGACGGCTCGAGCTGCGCAGTCTACAGCATTGCAGATAGTAGAAACAAAGATATTAGAGCTATTATTATTTTCAGTTATAAGTCTAGAGGTGCAGATCCTTGCAGCTAGAGCCGGTGCTCAGGAATGCTTCCTTAAAGGACAAGTGGAAGCATACTCGTATGATAAAATATATATCCATGTTATTTGTTTTAATAGCCTAGGAACAATATATTTTACAATATTGCTGTTTGCTCCATGAAGTGGTTACAGGGATTTTAATAGTCTATTTACAAGGAATCACAAAATTCATTGCATACAGTATGTGTAGTCGGTTGAGCCAGGATCTCGCCCGCGTTCAATGTAGCATATAGTATTTGATTCATATTTTATCAATCTGCCAAAGATCTTATTCTTGATGTTGAAACTCATTTGGCTGAAAGACTATCAGTTTCCATGATCTAGGTCTAGGATGAGAATATTAGCATGTAGCTTTGTAATTAATTTATAGTGAAAGAGGGTGATTAAATTATACCCTATTCACGATCACTTGGGATGAAATGAACAAATTTTTTGCGCGTGTGTGCGGGTAAAGGGAGGTATTACTTCATACGATGGTCGGCCGCAGTCGAACAGCCGTAGTCAATCACAGTTCTTGGCTTTTCCTCAAGCTCAAACAAAAATAGCTACCAGTGCATGCAAAAAGTTTCTTTATTTCGTCTCAAGTGAATGTGAATAGGGTATAGAAGATGAAACAATCAGGAATTAAGATAAGTTGGTAAAATGAATTTAATAGATAATGGCCACAGTTCATGTTCCAAACAGACGTTCCATCCCTTCTCTTGAATAAAAATAGAGCAAGAATCAAGACACTAAACCAAAATCAACCCTAGAAAATTCGTTCGATTGAGGCCATCCATTCACTACTCAATTATCGTTTCAATAGAAATCGCTTTCAACCGCTCCAAAACATTCTCCGCAACCATATATGATGGTAGACCATGAATTTTTAAGCGATTTTCTTTGTTTTCTCTCGTTTTTAAACTCTGCATTGAAGCTTCTCATCATCTGGGCACAATACGTCAAGTACCCTGAAAACTTTGTGGCAGGGGGGCGTAGTGAGGGGTCAAGAGAGATGGGTAGAGGGAACGAGAGAAAGAGTAAGAGAGTGTGAGAGAAAGAGAGAGATTTAGAGAGAGAGGGAGTGATTCTGAAAGAGAGGTCAAGAAAGGGTTTGAGGGGACCTGTTTTCGTGAGGCCCGCGTTTTTTAAAACTAGAATAAAACACTCGTCTTATGGGGGTTGTGGGGGTGTAATAGAGCCCCCGCTGGAGTTGGTCTGTTGGTGGGGGTGGGGCAACAGAGTGCATATTCAAGAACTCTCTTTTTGTCTTCATTTCATGAATATTACTCTTTCATTGCTAACAACTACTCTGCTGCTTTTTAAACCCCTCTCGAAATCTCTCTCTCTCTTGCTTTCTATCTCTCTCAAACTCTCTAGCCTCTTCCAGCTCTCCATCTCTATCACACTCTCTTGTTACCAACTCACTGCATTCTACTGCAAAATGGCAGTCGTAGTCTGTCCAAGCAGAGAAAACATTCTGGCAAGATGGGAAAATGACTCCAGATCAATCAACATTGATTCGAAAATGATAACTTTAGCCTCAAATTATAGAAAATATTCTGATCTACAATATGAGACTAAATTTATCATTTTTGAACTCATATTGACCGACCTGGAGTCATTTTTCCATCTTTCCGAATGTCTTCTTTGCTTGGACAGACTATCGCGTGTCCGTTTCAATTCCCTCTTAAATTAAAACTCTGCTTCACTTTAGTTGGTGGCGCTTCTTCTGGGATTCCACTTCCATGTGCCACCACTGTCCATGCATCAAATATTATTTCAGTCTAGTAATTTTCGGCAATTATTCGTCATAAAATGTGGAGAACGTTTCTTGAATAGCTCACAATACTAGGATTCAAATGTTGAGATTAGATAGAGGTTTAATTGAAGGACCTGTATTTTACTATCATGTATACTGCAGTGAAATAGTACAGATATAAGATAAGCGAAGTGGCGTAAAAAGACATGTATTGAAACGTCACAAGACTTCTATTACAAGCCTTCGAACCTACAAACTTCTATTGCAAGTAGAACAGTACTAACATAAGACAAGCGAAGTGGCGTTAAAAGACTTGTATTAAAAGGTCTGGTTACAAGACTTCTATTACAAGGTTCTTGAACAATATAAATTGAAGCCGTGTATTCAGAAGTAATACAGTAGTAATTGAAAAAAATATTTGTCTCATTGTATGAGAATTTGTTACAATAATGTGGAGTTGATCGGTAATATTTCATAGTGAGAAGTAAAATTAGGAGAAATCATCTCAACATATTTTATACTAAAATCTTAAATACAATAAATAAGAGCATAGCTAATGTGAACTAGCATTCAGGTATCGCGGTATTACCTGTCTTACCAATATTTTATTTCAATATTGATTTATTCAATTCATTCATATTCCTATTGTAGGGAAGGATAATGAAATTTGTGAATAGTAAATTGTTTTATTATCTATTATATACTATCTATAATAGTAAATTGTTTCATGTTTTATTATAAATTGTTTATTAGATTTATAATAAACATCTTGGAGGTACGATGCCTATATCATTTACAATTAACCAGAACCTTTCCAAACTTATGAATCGAACTTCTACAATGATTTTTGAATATCGCATTAAATAGTATTGTTCGTATATTTCTGTACAGAATTGATCAATGGAATTCTTCCATTAGGATAATAAATAAATTCTTCAAGTACTAAAATGATAAAATTTTACTAATTTGAATCAATGAATCAACTATATTAGTTCAAGATAGTGAATGGTGAATCAGCACTATGCTGTGTGAATGATACGCCATCCACCATTTTCTCGCTAGCAGCCATTTTCTAAGGCTGAACTCACGAAACACTGTCAACCAATCAGAAAAGAGCAGGCGGGGCATGAAGGCGTGTCTGAAAGTCAAATCTGAAACATAACCCGACTACTGCTGCCATCTTCTGGTCGGATTTGGAAACTTTTCAAACCGATGCCGTCGGCCAATCAGAACGTAGGCGGAGCTTGGAGCTTGGAGGCGTGTCCAATTGAATGGAAGTCACCCTATCGCTACTGCCACCTACTGGCTGAATTCGGAGCTATTTCGATTGGTTTTGTCAAAAGATTTGGGGAGGACAGTGAGAATAAATATAATCTTGAACTTTCTTGTGATTAATTTTAGTCTTCGATCTTTTGTTAAAACATGTATATTTTTAGTGAAATTGAGGATTTATGATGATTTCCAATATTCTTCCATGAATAATCCATATTTTCCTTTTTATGTGCAATGAGTCTTTGAAGCAGACAAATAAATTAATTCATCTAGTTTGTGCTACGGATGCAATGATGTCTTAAATTCAATATTGAGGCCTAGAAATACAATCCTGCTATTGTGATTGAACATTGATATTATTTTGAAATAATATCGAAAATAAAACACACTGATATTGACACTGTATATTCTGGTACCGAACCTTGTTCATCTGGTATTTTTGTTTCTTTATGGAACGATTCTACAAAAGCGATAACGACTCAGTCGAATTCACTGGCGACTCGTAACCACGAAACAGATGAAGTGCCCGTATCTTTTACTGTACTGCACCTGTTTCGTGGTAACGAGCCGCCAGTGGTCGAATAAAAATAAATATTATATTGAAAATTGAAGTGCATTAACCGGCCACACAAAATAAACCTGATGAATCTGTACCTTATTGTACAGAAGTAGTAGAACGCTGCATTGTATCCACTATTATAGATGAGTTGGATATCTCTATTAAATTCCACCTGTGTTGTTGCTAAACGTATTAGAAGTGAATTCAAGCATGTGCTAATGTTTACTTGATCCTTTCGCGGGTGGTTGGGTTAGTTGGAGAGAGTGAGAGAGAAAGAGATTTCGTGAGAGGAGATGAGTGAGAATGGAATAATATTTAGGGTGTACGGTGGTTATGGGTGAGATGTGATGTAGTGTATATAGAGATAGTGTATGAAGGGAGGATATTATACGTATATAGTCATGCATTATTGCAATGGTTTCACCGGAGTATATATAGAGATAGTGTATAAAGGAAGGATATTATACATATATATAATCACGCATTATTGTGATGGTTTCACGGGAGTATATATAGAGATAAAGGGAGAGTATATTATATGTATATAGAGTCACGGGTAGTAAAGAGGGGGTGTTGAGAAGAGCTTAGGGGAGGAATGTCACAGGATACAACACCGTGTATGTGTGGGGTAGGATGGTGAAGTATATCACATTATTATCGGCTTTCCCTTAGCACAATTGTGTACCCCCCTGAAGAAGGATCCCGCACCAACCGCGAATAGACTTCAAGTAGGTGCCACTGTATTCCGCTGACAGCTCTCTCAAATTTCCCATCTCTGTCTTCCCCATCACCAACACATCGGTCTCTCTCTTTCGATCCCAAAACAATCAATCACACGGAACAGATCAACGGCTTTCCTCCGCAGTAGCTGAGTTCCCATCCCTTGTCAAGAGACGTGTTTACTGGAATAAAGTGATCGTTTTGTCACATTAATGTCTTCGGCCTGTCGACCCATCTTGTGATTTTGACATTAATCAAATAATTAGACATGTGGGTGGGTGGAGGCATCGTGAAATTACCTAAATCAGGACAAATTTTTATCTCTTCATTTGTCTTTATCCTACTAGAACTGTTGATTATGATTATAATGTAATACGTTATTAACTTCCACTTTAACAACAGTACTCACGATACCGTTGCTCCTTGGTGGCGTTTCGGGGTACTGAGTCACATCTTCAACATACAAGAAACATTTAGATTTTAAATTTTTATTTCAATATTCAGTAGGGTACATATTTTAAGTTTGTCGTGTTTGAATATTATTCGTCTTATTAGGGCCTATTGAAAAAATTTGAATTAAAATAATTATTTCTTTGATTGCTTATAATTATGAACGTTGTTGATTGGAGATTTAGCTTCACAGATATTTGGGCAACTGAGACTGACTATACCAGTTGCATAAAAATGAGATTGACATTTCAAGTGCCGTGGAATGATGGATTCTATCCACCTATAATCACTGCATTAATCTGTTGTGGATATGATCACGAAATTTTACAGTGAATTCAATTGTGTTCTAGTGTATTCATTTGACCGTTAAAATCGTTTGATCCTTGTACTCTACTAATTAAACTGAATGTTTCACTTATAGTAGCATGAAATATTACGAATCTTATTGAATGAATCCTAAACATTTAGTTCTGGTTTGAATGCTTCAATCTATATGAAATAAACTATTATACAGAGTGTTTCAGGATGAATGTGCAATACTTCTCAGGCTGATTCCTCACACCAAGTAGACAAAAAAGTTCCATGGGACCAATCCCCAAAAACGCTTTGTTACCGAGATAACAATGGCGGAAAATTGAGATTTTTCAAAATTTATTAATTTTTCTAATTTTTAGAGGTTTAGTGAGGTTCTAAAATGATCAATTCCTATGTAAAATTATCTGAGGAATTCAATGAAACAAGTTCCAAGTTTGTAACTTCAACGGTTATTGAGATGGTTGGAAAAATATGCTAAAAACGCCATTTTTCAACAATAAGGGTTATAACTGATAAGGAATCATAAAATTGTATTTTTTATTGATGGAAGTTGGAGAGAGTCAGATTCTAAAGAAAAAGTTAAATAGCGGCAATTGTGTAAATCTTACCCAAATCTCGGAAATGGCAATCGAAAATCACAAAATTGACAAAAGTGATGAATTTGTGTTTAGTAGTGATTTTGCGATTTTTGATCGCCATTACTGAGATTTGGGTAAGATTTACACAATCGCCGCCATCTAAGTTTATCTTCAGAATGCAACTCGCTTCAACTTCCATTAATAAAAATGTAATTTTATGATTCCTTATCCAGTTATAACCCTTATTGTTGAAAAATGGCGTTTTTAAGCATATTTTTTCAATTATCTCAATAACCGTTGAAGTTACAGACTTCAGACTGGTTCCATTAAATTCCTCAGCTAAGTTTACATAGGAATTGATTATTTTAGAACCCCAGTAAAGCCTCTAAAAAATTAGAAAAATAAATATTTTTTGAAAAATCTCAATTTTCCGCCATTGTTATCTCGGTAACAAAGCGTTTTTGGGGGTTGGTCCCATGGAACTTTTTTGTCTACTTGGTGTAAGGAATCAGCCTGAGAAGTATTGCAAATTCCTCCTGAAACACTCTGTATAAAAGGTTATAAAATTTAGATTATCTAGATGATATTGAATCAATTTCCAATCAAATTCATTTTTCATCATAGTCACTCTTATTATAGGCTAATCCAATCTTACCCTTATCTACATTAAATACCGTGAATATGTTCAGCCCAAGTTCAGCCATAAGTTGATCAATCTTATTCCCAAATCAAGCAACTATTCATCAAGGAAATGTTTACATTTACAGCAAGGGGTCAATCAGAGGTGATATAGTATTGCTAATTTAATGGGCTGACTAGCACTATATAGCAGATATGCTATATCGTAGATATGGCAGATTGGCCTCACACTCTAGGCTGGCCCTCTATTCGCCCTTTTAATGCCATCAACGGCTGTCGACTTCTTATCAGATATCGATTGATAAGAACGAAAGTCCAGCACGACAACAGCAACACGCTAAGCTTCGCCTGCTGTCCGAGCTTACCTTGGAATAAGTAATCTTGCGATTATTTGAGGTAAGCCGGGTAGAGATTGAGATATGTGCTGCGATTAACACTCCATTAATTAATCATATCGACGATAATGTGGTAACTTGATCCGTTCAATAAAAGAAACAGATTGAGGAAAAAATGATAAATGAGTAAGCAGGGTAGGGATAATTCTGTGTACTATGATCTTTGATTGACACTTCATTAATCAATCATATTGACGATATTGGATTTACCGTATTCGTTTCTCAATAGAATCCCTTATCTATCCAACTCTAATAATAATAATCTATTTTATCCAATATCTTAATCTCTCAGAATAGAATTTTTTCGATTCATCATCAATATTCATTCTCAATGTGAGGAGTAAAAGCTTTATGAGCCTGTGAGTTCATACATACCTGTAGTTCGAATACTTTCAAGATGGTACATGTATCAAATAGATCAATCGAATTGGATTTCTGAATTATATCAAAACCAACTGTTGATAATGATGACTGTGATATACAGGCACTTAAGTTGCCAATTGTATCTATACAGAGAATAAAGGAAATTAAAAGAATTTGAACGATCAAGTGACAGATTTTAAGAGGAGAAGAGTTGTGAATTATGTTCGGTCTTGATTTCAAATCCATCAATGACTACTACAATAGCTTCCTAAGTTTTAATAAGGTAACTATGCTACTACCCGATTGAAACTTGAAATTAAAAGATGATCGGTAAAACTTTTGAATCTGTAATTAGAACGTTACAAGTTTTTTTCGCATTCAATCATTCTATATTTTATCATTTATTCATTCTATATTGGGATTGATGAATTGGATTGATTGATTCAAATTAATGTTTCATATTTGAATGAGATTCAATAATTATGAAATACCATGAGTCTCTTTGAGTAGTTGTGAAGTTGATATTGTGGTAGTTATCCATAATAAATGAAAAGACAAGATGTTGTCAAACCACTGATTTATTAGAAAATCGAGATACCGGTTTCGGTTGTTACACCATTATCAATCTCTGGTGAACTGAGACTCTGTTTACCAGAGATTGATAATGGTGTAACAACCGAAACCGGTATCTCGATTTTCTAATAAATCAGAGGTTTGACAACATCTTGTCTTTTCATTTAAATACCATGAACATTAAATTTATCTAATTATACGATTTTTCTATTGCGCCTCAACTGTCTCTCTCCCCCCCCTCCTAATGAAAAGTTTGTGTTTTACAAAACGCATATTTGACAATACTGTATAGTAGCTGATGTGTTTCCATGTAATGACACAAACGAAAATAACACTTATATTGATGAGTCATCATGTACTGGATTCCCAAATTATGTTTGAGCTGTTTGAGTTTACAATGTCATTAAGTAATCACATTATGAGTAACAAAAATAAAAATTGGATCATTCCTATTCGTGTGCATAATGTGATAGTTGCAGTTTTACATGGGCATTCCCAGTTGCGGTCGTGAATTACAGTGTGATAGTTCTTGAAAGTTAGAACAATTTATTACCTCCTTTATTTTTATTATAAAATGGTTTTTTCGCAAGTTGCAATTGTTATTATAGGTATATATTTTTTCATAAGTGATTAGATTTGAATTTAGTGATTGGTGATAATGGATAGTTTTTCTATGGGAGGAACAATCATGGTAGGTATTGAAACATTTCATCAATTATCATTATCAATCATGGTAACAATTGAAATACGGTATTTAGTTTACTGTCTAAACTCTATTACTATCTCTATCAGTTTACTCTCTTACTATTTAGTCCAATCCATTGTTAGCTACAGCCAACTTGATTTTATTATTATTCAATAAAGCTTGTCCTATGACTATTAATGACAGCTAATTCTCCTTATCAATAAAAGCATACAATCTACAATATTCTATTAGAATTAGATCTCTTATAAAAATGATTTATAATTAAATTTGTCCATAAATCAGGGTTTGTTATGAAAAAACTGACTGTTCGTTTTTTATTTCTATGACATATTTCTGTTTTAATAGTACCCTTTCAACCGAGTCATATTCATTGTTATGTTATTCTATTTCTTCCCAAATATTGACTCTGTACACATTATTTCAATTCTATAGCCTAAAATTTATTATACAGTATTTTGGCAGATAATAAAGCTTGCAGTAATAAAGTGGGTTCGCGTTGCCGAAAAAACTTCTCGAAAGTTCTCAATTCATGACATAATTTATTGCGAATAATTATAATAATTAATTCATGCTCATACAGTAATTTATCATAAATCTCTTTCAACAATTCACAATAACTCATATAAGAGAATAAATCATCATCATGGAATTTGAAAGAAACTCAGGGGGATGATTCCTTGCGCAGAAGGAAAGATCTTTCGGTAATATTACGAACTTTGTAAACCTGCGAATAAGAAGTGTCGTATCGAATAAGTTCAGCTTGAATATGACAACATCTGGTGCTGAAGAGAAATAAAGATACATCGAGAAAGGGTGAAATGTAGGAAGAGAAGTGAAGGTGAGGTGGAAGAAGAGAGGTAGACTTATCGCAATAATTCATTGAAATTAAACAGTGTCTCATGCACATATGCTTCTTCTTCTGGATTAGAGTGGATTGTTGGCATAATTTATTATTCCCAGTCAAAATGTTGACCGTCTTCAGGCTTCAGAGATTTGAACTCGGTAAATTGAACTTCATTATGCAAAGAACGATACGAAAAATTAACTGATTCTGAATGGTTTATCAAACTTACTTAGTTTACAGTAGGAAGATGAAAGGGCATCGGGCTTATTCTTGGTCTTTTCTCAAATTAATTAATATGAATGATCGTGTGCATTAACATGCTGTGTGCTATAAATGTCATCATGTTTCATTATATGTCCACGTATCAGTTGGAACTTATAGGGTATCGTTCTTTTTCTTTATTCTTTCTTTACAATTGCGACTTGGTTTCCAAGTATTTTAAGCATTATATAATTATGCTCATCGTATTAGTCGGAACTTATATCGTTGTCTAATAATAATTATATATTTTTTCAATTTCATTCATTCTTCGTCTTTTCTCATTAATGTATAATTATGTGATCAAATTAATTAATTTGCGAATGATGTTGCATTGACAAGAAATGTTTGGGGAAAATGACTCCAGCTCGGTCAATAATGGTTCAAAGATTATGAAGTTGGTCTGAAATTGTTAATTGGAGTGTTTTCTACAATTTGAGACAAAATTTATTATTTTCGAACAAATATTGACCGAGCCGGAGTCATTTTCCCATCTTGCAAGAATGTCTTCTTTGCTAGACTATACTTGCTATACGTATACAGTGCATTTAATTTATGCATGGTTATTATTGAATATCATGTTGTGTGCTACTATCATGTTTAATGTAATGTTTATCGTATTAACTTATATCGTTGTCTAACATGATATTTTTGCTTTGTCAGCAGGTAGATGAGATGGCATCAGGTGGCAGTACGTCGCCGCACTACTCGCTGCGCTGGAACAACCACCAGTCGCATCTGCTGACCGCCTTCGACTCCCTCCTGCAGAACGAGACCCTCGTCGACGTCACCCTCGTCTGCGAGGAAACCAGCTTCAAGGCGCACAAAGTCGTCCTCTCTGCTTGCAGGTCCGTGCTAAGAATATTCCGAAATTTCTTTATATTGTTCTAATTATTATTATATGATTATATCTGAATTATCAACAAAATAATATAGTCTATGCAAGCAACAAAGACCCTCCGGCAAGATTAGAAAATGACTCCAGCTTGGGTATATTATTTTGATATTGTGGTAGTTATCCATAATAAATGAAAATACAAGATGTCAAATTCAATGGTTTGACAACATCTTGTCTTTTTATTAGGTCAATATTCATTCCAAAATCATTGATCTGTTCTCAAATTGTAGAAAACATTCTGATCTACAATTTGATACAAAATCAATAATTTTTGAACCAATATTGACCGAGTGAAGATAAAATAGGAGACAGCCGGTCAGCGTAGCTTCCTCTACTTGTCTCCATTATTTTAATACTCTTCCAAGTGATGTTAGATTATACTCGCCCAAATAACTTTGAATTAGCCCTGTTTCAAAGTTCTTTATTCAACTTTGAATTACATTTGAAAAAGTATCTTTTCAACTCTTATGGCTGGAATAGCGCATACTTGAAAATTTCTTCAATGAACTACAATAATATAATTATTATCCTAATAATTTCCAGTTGAATATTTTTTATTTTGTATCTTATCTTATTATATCACGTTATACTGGGCAATATTAGGTCATAAATATCTTCATTGTGATATTATCAAACGTGTGAATGGTTGTTGAGTCTAACACATAATTGTATGTACATTATAATTTATCTTTTGTTTAATTGCTGATTCATCTTTTTAATTGAAAGAATTAAATTTGAGTTGTTAATGCTTATACTAATGACAATAAGTAGGGTAGAAGTACGGCTGCTTTTTCCGCAACCTTGAGCTTGATCTTTTGGGGAAGTAGTAGTTCCTTATGTTAATTGGTACAGTATATTGTTATTTTATTTCTAAATTGTATACTATTGCAATGTTTTTAAGGATTAAATAAATTTGCAATATTTGCAATATCCAGTGAATTTTCAGTTATGGGAACCCTACCAACCCTTATTCATTTTTTGAATCTTATCATGAGTGGCATTTTTTATTTTACGTCTACACTACTTTAAAGTAATCTTCCATCAAAAATAATAATTAAAAATACTTCCATCAAAATTGTTTGTCACTGAACAGATGTACACCAGTTTTATTACTATAAAATCAAGTTTTATACAATCAAGAACAATAATAAAGTTTTCCGTCTTCTTTCAATTTATTGTTTGAAAAGCAGACTCAGTGTTATAATGTTTCCATTGTTTTACACACCAGTACACACACACTTTCAAGGTGCACGAGCCTTGTTATTATAACAAGGACTTACGCATGACTGTTACAAATCGATTCTACAACTTGGGTGTCGCTGATCAATTTTCGAACTCATCCAACTGAATAAATCTGTGTAGAATTATATATTCGAGTGAAATATTTTCACTCGATTGCTTGTCTAAATAAGCCATGACAAAATGCAATGTTCCTAGTGCATAATCACTTTGTTATTCAAGGTTATTGTCCATTTTATTTTGGTAATTTTTGATAGGCGTATTAAAGAATGTGATCTTCTAGGAACCAAAGTAAATCATTCAAAAATGACGTTGTAATTGAATTAATGGTTGAAAATTTTGTGTTTTCCATAATAATACATCTTACATAATACCATAATGAAGGAAACTTGAAATATATCCAGACATATTATGATATTCCTCAAACTTCATGTAATATGAAGTATATAATGAAGTACATAACATGTAACATAATGTACATATTTACTATGTTAGATGATGATGATGATAATATATTTTAGAAGTTGCTTTATGTTTTTTCCACAAGCGATTGTTTTTCAATAACGAATGTACAATGATACAAAATTTGATGCATTTCAATAATTGCTGATGGATCATAAAATTTCAAAAGGTTCTGTGATATCAAAGACAATGTAGATTGTCTAATATCAAACAGTAGATTTTCTCTGGTTATATACGGCTGTAGGCCTACATGAAATATATCTTCTTCATTTTTCTGTATGAATGAATAAATCATCCAGCCTGCTATTTTGCTTCTATATAATTATATGGATTGAATTTTGGAATTAATCAAGCAAGAATTAAAATTTAATAATAAAATCGCCTTTCAAGTTTCTAAAATTATAGTCTGTCCAAGCAAAGAAGACCCTCTGGCAAGATGAGAGAATGACTCCAGCTCGGTCAATAGTGGTTCAAAACTTATTGATTCTGATCTACAATTTGAGACCAAATTAAAATTTTCTGAACCAATATTGACCGAGCTGGAGTAATTTTCTCATCTTGCCAGAGGGTCTTCTCTGCTTGGACAGACTATACTCATCATTATCATTGGCTAACAACTTTGTACAGTACTTGAAAGATGATTCCTAGCCCTTCCATCTCTTTATTCTTTCTTTACAATTGCGACTTGGTTTCCAAGTATTTTAAGCAAAGGATGAATGAGTGATGATGAATGATGATGATGAAGGTTTAAGATGTAGGTTATATGTCTATCTACAATCTCCACTTTCACTTAATATTACTAAATAATATCCACTTTTAAGTTCCCACTTTACACGAACTAGGCCCTTCAACACACAGGAAAATCCTGGAACATACCGTCAGTGCAAAACCGAACCTACTCAATTCTTAAGAAATCTGGGTTTGACAATATCTTATCTCTCCATTCAATACTCAATTTATTACTTCAAATTCTCAAGATAATTTGATTATCTTTTTTCTACTTATTCTCTTTTTTCATTGATACAATCTTTATTCAACTATCTTCATTTTATCGTCTATAACTATCAATCGTGTGTTTTGTAGCCGAAATAATATTCTGTATTCCTTTTTGCAGTCCCTATTTCCAAAGGATATTCTCGGAAACCCCATGCAAGCACCCTGTAATCGTGTTGAAGGATCTGAGAGGCTGGGAAGTACAGGCAATAGTCGATTTCATGTATAGAGGAGAAATAAGCGTAGGACAGGAGCAGCTATCATCACTTATCAAGGCGGCCGAGTCGCTACAGGTATGTAAAATCATTCAATACTTTGACATATCAACATACTTAGATATATCATTCATACTTTTACATATCAATACTTTGAGGAATCACCTGCCACTGTACCTATCGATAATATTTTATTAAACTCAGATCTTGAAAATTATAAGAAATATTTGATTATTTACTATGTCAAAAATAATATCCTGCCAATACAATCCACTTATATTGTGGGACTCTATTGAACTAATAAGAGTCTACATCCAATGTATGTTTGGACTGTGACAGTCAAAAACTGTAAGTGGATGAAAAAATCGACAGTCCAAATTAGCTGTAAACCATCTTACTGTCAGTCTGAACTGATAGTGGATGTGGACCCTAAGTTAATTTCATTCAGCTGTTATCTGATAAGATTGTTGGTCTATATTGCCATATCATCACTTTCCATAAATAACCCCATCCTCCAAATGCCCGTTAAACTCTACTATACTGCTAAACAGTCACCTGTACAGAGAGAATAGAATATAAGAATACTAGCCGGCAGGCTCGCTTCGCTCGCCTTCTCCGCCTAGCCAGGGGGCTCCGCCCCCTGGACCCCCCACAGTATAAGCAGTGTGAGTCAAACAGGCTCGCTTCGCTCGCCTGCATAACCTCTGTCGGTGTAAGCTGAGACCATCAGGCTCGCTTCGCTCGCCTGCAAATTCCGTTCAGAAGGAATTCTAAATTTATTGAACACAGCATTTCTAGACCTAATAATCTGGACCTGTTTACCAAATTTCAACATTTTCTACCAATTGGTTCTCAAAAATCTGAAAAAAAACTCCGAAAAATAGTTGAACGTTTATATTAAGCGTAACCTTGGGAAGTATATCGGACATAGTTTGAAACTTGATTCAATATCTTCTAAATTAGTTCATCTATAATCTCGCTGAACCATTGATTTTACAGAAAGGATTGGTCGTATCAAGGCGGTAGATGTGCAACCCGCAATACATTTACAATTTTGAAAAAGTGATTACTGGCGTACTCTTGAACGGATTTCAAAAATATTTTAACACAACATTTCCAGACCTTATCTGAACCTTCCCACCAAATATCAACATTTTCTACAGATTGGTTCTCGAAAAAATAAGAAAACGCTGAAAAACTATAGAAAAACTCAAATATTTGGCGTATTCTTGAAAAGTTTCTAAAATCCGTTCTTAGCTCGCGTCTAAACGTCCAACTGAACATGCCTGCCAAATTTGAACGCATTCGGTTCAGTGGATTTATAGTTCTGGTGATGAATGAATGAATCAGTGCCATTTCGCTTTTATATAATTATAGAGATTCTATTCTCTCTGCACCTGTACCAGAATAATAACGTACCTACATTACTTACTTGTTTTTGTACCCAGAGAACGCTAAGAGTATCTGATTTCCTTCATATGAAGCAATAGGTGCACATGAATAAGCAGCAATTCATAAAATGTTATTGCCGCGTTCCCTTGACCATTGCAGAAGGTCATCTCAACCACGTTCTACACAAAATTTCAATCGCAATCTCACAATTACTACACATGTTCTATACCTATGCAAAGAAGACATTCTGGCAAGATGGGAAAATTACTCCAGCTCGATCAATATTGGTTCAAAAATTATAAATTTGGTTTCAAATTGTAAAGCAGAATGTTTTCTACAATTTGAGACTGAATTTATAATTTTTGAATCAATATTGACCGAGTTGGAGTTATTTTCTCATCTTGCCAGAATGTCTTCTTTGCTTGGACACACTATACGTGTGTATGTGCCACAGTGTATGTACGGTACCGTATCGGATGAAGAACCAGGCATCAATAGATTTAATGAGCATAATTTTTACTCAGAAATATCTACCTGCTTGTTTCGTCTGTCCTTGCTGGCTGCAGGGTAATAATAATAATTGACATCACACTTATTGTACGGTACAGGTATTGTATAGTCTGTCCAAGCAGAGAAGACATTCTGGCAAGATGCGAATATGACTCCAGCTCGGTCAATATTCGTTCAAAAATTATCAATCTAGTCTAAAATTGTAGAAAACATTCTTCTCTACAATTTGAAACCACATTTATAATTTTTGAACCAATATTGACCGAGCTAGAGCCATTTTCCCAACTTGACAGAATGTCTTCTTTGCTTGGACAGACTATACACACCGGGTGAAAGATCAACCTGTTTTCACACCAGCCGATGTATACAGAAAACTGTGCGAGCTTTTATAGTCTTTTGTTATACTGGAAGAATGTTGTTATTCAATTTTGAGACCTTGATCTGGATTTTAGAATAATTGTTTTTGGGAGCAATCATTCTTTAGAACATTGAAGTACGGCGTACGGAATGTATACTAATCTTTGATAATTGTAGCATAATATTTACAATAAGTATACAAGGAGATAGGATAAGGATTAGGATACATAATATCCATACAAGGAGAGAATCACATGCTAAATTTAGCGGTCATTTTGATAAATTCTCGAAAGTTTTTCATGAAGCTCAAGTTTGTTATAGGAATACTAATGTAATTCTTCATAACTCATTCAATCTACTAACATTTTTAGTCCATTATGCCAATACTTATGAGATTATTATCAAATACCATTGACTTTTCTTTTTAATATTCTATCCTGCAACCACTGAATTTTAATTCACTGCTGCAATATCCAATCCTCCCTATATTCAACAATATTATCAGCCCCTTTTTTCTTGGACGAATATCACTGAAATTGGCAAGCTTTCATGATCCATATTTTATAAACCAATGTATGAGTTTTTGAAAACCAATTCTTCCCTATCATTAAAAATTCTATGATTTTCTCAGGTGCGAGGCTTAGCGCACACCGAACGCATTCCGATGTGTCCGTCGGAAAAGGAAAACCAGAATCCGGCGCCCTGTTTTTCGCCGTTCTCCCAGCAGCCGTCGTCCGGGGGCGCTCCGGGGGGACCGCAGGGGAGCACATCAGTGTCGCCGCACTTTGACGGGGCTCCGCCCCCGCTCAGGCTGCCCCAGCTGCCGCACATGCCTCACATCTCGTTCACCGATGTCGACCGTCACTGTAACTCACCGCTGCCCAGGAGGAAACAGGTGAGAAGAATATTAAGAAAAAAACAAAAACTATGTAGAAACCAAAAATATTAAACTCATTCAAAAATAAAATGAAAATCAAATACCCTTTTAAAAACTTTAAAATTATTAAAACACAGACATGTTTCGGGACATTCAGCCCATTATCAATGTGTCTAAATAATAATGTGGATTATTATTTTGTCCACATTGATAATGGGCTAAATGTCCCAAACATGTCTGTGTTTCAATAATTTTAAAGTTTTTAAAAGGGTATTTGATTTTAATTTTATTTCTCAATTATTTTAAATAACTTAATTTTAATTAAGTTTCAAAGTTCAATATTAAACTCAATACAAAAATTATTATGAAAACCAAAAACATAAACGAGAGAAGACAGTAGGGTTCTACAGAGGGTTCCAGAAAGAATGAGTCATACTTTCATGCTGATTCCTTACACTAAGAAGAGAAAAAAGTTCTATTGGACCAACCCCCTGAAATGCTTTCTTAACGAGATAACAATGGTAGAAAATTAATATTTTTCTAAATACAGTATTTCAAATTTTCCAATATTTTAAAAGCATTCAGGTTCTAAAATTAACAATTCTTTTGTAAAATTAGCTGAGAAATTCAATGAAACCAGTGAGAGTTTGTAACTTCAACCGTTATTGAGATAATAAAAATACAAATATTTCCAGCAATAAAGGATTATAACTGGATATGAAATATTTAATTTTGTATTTTTGATTGATGGGAGTTGTGGAGAACCAAATTCTCAAGAAAAATCTAAATGAAGGTGATGGTGAAAAACTTAGAAATATCAGAAATCGCGATAAAAAATCTCAGAATCGGAGCAAAACAATGATTTTTCACTTGTATCATATCTTGACTATTATTTGTCTTCTCTTGATCGCGATTACTGATATTTGAGTAAGTTTTACACAATCCCCGTCATTTAACTTTAACTTATTTGGAAAAATTCCAAGGGGCTCTTTGAATTTTTTTGGAGATTTGGGTAAGTTTTACACAAATAACCTGCATTCAACTGACTTATTCGAAAATAATACCATGAGACTCTCGATTCTGGATTTTTTTGAAAAATGTTAAATTTCGATCTTTGTTTTAGGCACGACCAAGGAGACGATCGGGAGACACTTCATGCGGCGCCCAGGACCTGTCCAAGTGTCCGCCCACCTCGCCAATGGACACCGAAATGGCCGAAAACCTATCGATGAAAAAGACACCTCAGAACAACAGCAGCACCCACAACAACAACAACAACAGCACAAGCAACAATAACAACAACAGCAACAACCATACGCTACCTCCCAACAGGCCTAGTTCAACGCCCACGCCTCCGTCGCATCTAAATGTGAGTGAAATTATTGAATAATTATATTTATAAAATAAGAATATATGGGTGAAATTGTTATTGGCAGGCTCAAATCTTGGCTCTGTTTGTTGCGTCTGTTCATTAGAAATCATTAGCTTAATAGGAATAGCTGGGTGCCAAGTGTGTCCACCTATCAAGAGGATACATAAGATAAAACGATGTCATTGTTGGGATTATCCATTCTTTTTGGAACTTCAGTACTATATATAACGACTCAAAAACCGTATGTGGGCTGCATAGCAAGCAGGAGTATATTCAATTATATAAAATAATGCATAGCTGAAATGAACCAAGGGAATTGGAATTATACTTATAGGCACAAGACGTTTCAAGTTTTTCATGTATTCTGGAGACGAAAGTGAACCGTGGATTTACGCACAGAAAAATACTACCACACATGGTTTTTATTTTAAATAATAATCACAGTACCCTTTTTCAATCATTTTTTATCAGTGCATTACATGTTTCGACTATTTATAGTCATTTTCAAATGCAAATGAAAATGACTATAAATAGTCGAAACATGTAATGCACTAAAAAATTATATATAAAGGGTGCTGTGATTATTATTTAAAATAAAAAAAACAGTTATAAAAGTAGCCCTGAGATGAAAGAAATACCACATATGGTTATGGAAAGCATGTCTCTCCTATATCAATAATACATCCAGGGCTTTTTCTCTGAAAACGAGGCTTCTAAACTCTTCATGTTAGCCAATAGAAAAATTGAAATCACAGTATATTTTTAGTAGTTTTCATATTTGAACACATTTTTCATTTTTTAAATTGACATTAGCCTTGCACGAAAAGGAAACATAATATAAATAATATTCAAAAGCAGTGAAGTGAGTGAAGAGTACCAGAACTGAGAAAAGTCCTGAATATATCAGATATTAATAGTAAATATTCACTTGTTGACACCCATTTATGACAGATATCAGCAGGTAAAAAAATTTGTACCTCTCTCCTAGTCTCTGTAAGAAGGTTGGAGTATTTCATTTGTAAATTATAATACTTGTATTTGTGTAAAAATAATACTTTTAAAGTTTATAAAGGGTATTAGATTTATTTAATTTCATCTATCAATTATGCTTTACAACTATGTTTTCATGGTGAGAGATTCATTTCAGATATGAATCTTCAATTTTTCAACATTCTACGAGTATTTTGCATCCCCGATTTACACCAATTACAATATAATATTTATATAATATAATATTTATTCCGTTTCCGACAGCCAATGAAATTGGAGAGCGACGATTCGGACGCGGGCGATTCGGTGAGTCAGCAGAATCATCCGGTGGAGTTAACAACGGCAAGTGGAGGCGGCGGCGGCAGCAACGCGTTGACACTTGCCGCAGTAGCCGCCGCAAGCCGCGAGCACGAGCTGCGTGAGCGAGAGCGGGAGAGGGAGAGAGAGCGTGAGCGTGAGAGGGACCGCGAGCGAGCCAACGACTATACCACCAACAGTTCTGAGCCGTTCAGTCTACCCCCGCCGCATCATATCACTGGTTTGCAGGTAGATTAATTCAAAATTCTAGTCTTTGTATTTCTATATTTATATATACTTACTAATGCATAAAAATATTTATTCTTAAAATAACACATCAACATTTTTCTCTATACAGCACTGTACAATGGAGCTTGAACATAATTAATCTATGTATAGAAAGTGCATTCTATGACTCATACATTCATCATTCATACATGTATAAATCATACATTCTGTATGATGAAGGGATGAAGAGAAGAAAAATTAATCCCTACAGAGGTTTAACCTGAGCGCAGGGATAAGTCGCTATGAATTCTTATGTAGTCTTAATTACAAGAAAAATAATATATTCGTTCAGCTGTGTGTGCATGGTTTAATTTAATTACAAAAAGATTTAAAACGTGATACAAGTATTAAATAAAACTATCTAATTTGTGAGGTCTTTGAATATCAAACTCTGTATTTCAATAATATCACAATTTCTTTCAATATTATATTGGTAACATTTGGTATAGACTGGTCGAGAAAAAAACATTCTGTTAATATGGAAAAATATCTAATAATTTAGATGTTCTAATAAACTTTATTGTTTCCAGGATCCTCTAGAAAATTCGTTTCCCCATCTGGCATCAATTTCAGCGCTCTCATTAACACCGCCACACAGTAAGTAATAATTTTATTTAAAAGTAAATAAGTAATATAGGTAGGCCTACTGTACTTCTTGTAAAAATTTTTGTAAATAGATGGAAAATACAAATACGGTATTAGCCTTTGTATTGGGCATCCCACTTAACTTATATGTAAAGCACCAGCATGCTTATGTTGAAATGAGAATAGTCTTCAGTCTTTATTGATTCAAATTTAAAACGGTAATATTTAGACGAGAGGTAATGGAATCCAAATAAGCTTTTCCAGTTTCTGAAGAAATTTAAATTTTTGGCTTGGGAGACTTTTCAGCAACTCTTCAGTTGCTACTATAGGGTATTTTAATCTACTAGTAATATGAAAAAATAGATAAATATTTGAATGCAGTGGAAGTTTTAGTGTTCTGTTTCAAATAGAATTGCTCAAATTTGGCCAATAGTTTGCTTGGATTTACTTGCAGCATTCAAATATTAACATGTTCAAATTCATGGCCTGATTATAAGTGGAATTTTGTTTGGAATTCTGAAATTATTATGAATTATCAAATTGAAGACATATAGAGTAAGAGTAAGAAATAATTAACAATGAGAGTAAGAAATTTGAACATAGAATATTAGTGAAAAGGTTTCTCCACAATCATTGAGGAATCATGAAGCTTATTAGGACAATTAAAATTGTTCAACTGTGAATAATTTGCTAGTTGATGTTAATTGATGCTAACTTATTTATCAATGGAAATCAAATTAACCTATAGAATGCGAAACTGGTAGTTTTTGATAATGGGAATATCACAATAAACTTGAGCAAGAAATAATAAAAAAGTGAATCACTCTTTACTCAGTGAAGTGAATGTACTATGTGGAAGATGGGTGATGAAAAATTGAAAGGGAACTGTATTTAAAGTAATAAAATAATGTTTCTTTATTATAAAATCAGCTTGTAGAATTGTTTGGGATTGGGTGCTTTTTTCATGCTCTTTATTTCACTTATTTTTTGGCTCAAAAATTTGTCGTTTCATCTCACTTATCATAACCGGCGCACAAGCCAAGAGCACATGTGAGCTTTACCTTCAGAAAAAGGAGTGCGAATCATCCAAGAAATTTGGGATTCAAATCACAATGTCAACCAACATTCATTTTCATTATTGTTGTTATTAATGTGTCATCACTATAACACTGTGAATAAGGACATACGAATACTCCGCTGTAAATTTACTATTGCTTCGCATTTCTCTTATTGTAATAATTATATTCAGGGGTTCAAAAATCCTCTCTATTTCTGCTTGTGTCATTGGTGCTTTTCAAAATTTAATTCGAACTTATGTTTACAGTGTTCTCTTTGGACTCACATCTGGGTAAGTTAGCACAAAATCACTGAAAATATCTAATCGAACTAACCAAAACCTAATAAATGTTAAAAAAATATAATCATTAATATCTTTGAATTTCAACATAAAATTTAAAATTGTGGTTACTAATTTAATATTGTACAGATAAACTACCGGTACTGGTTATTTTATCATTCTCTTCACCACAACAACCTATTCAATCATATTCATATGACCGTATTATCGTACTCACTTTATTTGGAATCGTAATGGTATTTTTGGCATGAGATTACTCACTCTGTGTAATCTTTTCTCATTAATTTGGTGAGGGTATTTTTGGCATGGGTTGGTATTGTTCATGCTGGCTATTGTCAGTTACTTTTTTAATCTCTTGTTTTCATTTCTCAAGTTAAATGAATATTCCATATAAATTAATTGTTCCTTTTTCCTCCAGGATTGTTCCCGGGTATGGAGAGCTGTAGGAATTCTCTTCTAAATGACATACCCGAAGTACGAAATGAGAATCATCATATATCTGTGAAGAAGAAACGTAAGTTGTACTCGTTTTCTAATATTTTTCATTCATGACACCTCTAACTCACATATTTTTAAAGATCATGCTCCACTCCTCACACTATTCAGTCTGATTGTTTTCCGTTATTATATTTTCCTCATATTATCACACCTTCCTCCACCACAATCATCATCATCATCAATTAAATCAATCAAAAATTTTATTCACACAATTTATTTCCATTAAATGTTAGAATAAGGATTCATGAACGAAAAATAATATCTTACAGATACAGTAGTACTAGACTAAATGTTTACCCATTTTATTATATTATAATAATTAGAGGAATATGCCCAAATTTTGAAAAATATTCTTTTGCTAACTTACTTCACCTCAGTCTTGGTTATGACAGATTTTCTACAGCCTTATTATCATGAATTTACTTGAATAATTTATTATCTACTTATCTTCAAATTATTCATAAAAGAATAATTAGTCAGCCTCTACTCTGTCTCTCCATATCTCTACTTCAATTTTCATCATCTTCTCAGAGCATCATCCAACACCAAATTGTTATTTTCTCCTCTTCCTTAGATTGGTTGTGGCAGGTCTTTTAAAACCTTATTAATTTACCAGGAATATGTATACTCCAGCAGTTGTTATACTGCAATATCTAATAATTCTTCCAAACATCTATTTACTTTTATGTATTGTGTATTGGTCACTCGGTGAGGGTGGTTGCATAGCGATCATGAAGTTGAATCACGAACGCTGTGGACTGCTCTTGGATTGTTGACCACGTTGGATAAGTTACACTTGAATACACTTTGGCAAGGTGTTATCTACCTGAAAAGCTGAGGCCGCACGGACGGTGGGTGGTAAAGGCTGGATGGTGGTTTCAGCCGCCACTTTGAAATTTTTATATATGGACAATATATACTCCAAGAAAACAGTATGACATTCATATGATGTATATCACTATAATGGAAATTGTATGTTCTATAGATATGCTATCCATCCTCCATCCAGCGGCAGTACGGCCTCAGCTTTAGGTCTCCCTACCAATAGAAGCCATAAGAATAATTTTCTATTAACTTGAATCTCTTATCTGATTATTTTCTTCAAATCATTTAAAATGAATAATTTTTATATTCCAGGCGGTGGCAAGTACGACGTGGGCCCTCCAACAGTCGGGCGCCCCAAGGGCCAGCACAGCGCGCCCCGCGGCGGGCCGCCCCGCTCCTGGACCAACGCCGAACTCACCGAGGCCCTTCAACACGTCTGGAACAAGAAGATGACCACGTCTCAGGCCTCGCGCATATTCGGCATACCCTACAACAGTCTCCTGATGTATGTGCGTGGCAAGTATGGAAAGTCGCTGAAACTCGAACAGCTGAAGAAGGAATGCTTCGGTGACCTAGGGGGACCGCTCGATCTGCTGGGGCTGGGACCGCTGGCGTCGAACAACAATAACCCGTCAAAACCGCATAAAGGTAGATAATAATAGAATTAATATGCTGGACAACACATACAGATAAGTTTATTAGTGTATCACTTGGAATATAACACTTGGACCTATATACAGTAGCCCAGCGGTGGTTCAACTGGTGGTCCGTGAAATATAATTTAAAAAATATATTAATTGATACACATCTCAGAATAGATGAGAGAAAATTTTCAGTTGAAGAATAATTCTTAGCTCTTCAAATTTATTATCAAGTTGGTGCTGCTCCAAAAGTGAGTAATTACTGTAAGTTACTGCTAAACAATTGCTATATTGGCACACTAAAGCACACAGGCTGTATTGAACTAATGATATCAATTAATATAAAACTACCTAATTTGAAACTGATAAAGTAAAGATATTAAGTATGTATAATACGTTACTTTTGAGTAGAAAAATTTTCAAAATGCAACATATTACATTAAGATTGATTCCTCAACGGTAACGTTATAGTAATAATAATTCATTATTAATTATTCAATAACATATTCAAAGGAGTATATTAGTGAATAGAAACATTACTTGTATAAATCTTTTGAATTGATAGTTTCACTTTTCAAACTTAGACTATTCATAATGCAATATTAATATTATATTAAAAATAATATAATGGAATAAGTCAATTAAGAAATGATTTATGAATACCAAATTTAAGTGAACCGCCTAACATCAGCAATATTGTTTTAAAATGATTTTCAAATTTTCTCATAATTATAGTTTATTAACAACAAAATATGCAATTATCTAACTCTATTCTCTATGAAAAGGTGGCCACCCCGAGCCGGACCTGATGCTGGGTCCACCCGGCTTCAACCCCGCCCAGTACCCTCCGACCTCCTTCTACCCAGACTTCGGCGCCCCCTTCCCGGTGCCTGTCGGCATGGTGCACCTTCTGCCGCAGTCCGAAAAGAATCGCGAACAATCGGGACCAATCGACTACGCCAAGGACGAGCTGAACAGCCAGCCTGACTACGGTAGCAACAAAGATGGCAGCAGTCCGATGGCGTTGGACTTTGCGGGAAAGATGACTCTGGAATTCATCACACCTCACTGAAAGAGGAGGAGGATGATGAGAGTGCAGCCACCCCCGCCGCCCCCGCCGATCCGGCGCACCACAACGGACAGGACTGACAGACGGCTTACATGGCAGCCGACTGTTGATGGCCAATACCCGCCCTAGCCGGCTTTCCCAAATTCTAAGTGAAATGTGCAGCAAAAACTATATTACACACAACAAAACAAAACAGCTAGCATGAACAAAGATTGTCTAGTGACATTGTATAGATAATAATCTATTGTTACTTGATTATGTACATATAACTTTGTAACAAGATGTTTGTTACTTAATTGTGTACATAACTGTAACACGGATGGTTGTTACTTAATTATGTACATACTGTAACATGGATTGATTGTTACTTGATTGTGTACATAACTGTAACATGGATGGTTGTTACTTAATTATGTACATACTGTAACATGGATTGATTGTTAGGATTGATTGTTACTTAATTGTGTACATAAATGTAACACAGATTGAGTGTAATCTCTTGTTATTCAATTATGTACATAGGAATGTAACACAAACTGGCTGGTACTTAATTGTGTACATACCTGTAACACAAATGGTACATTGTTTTACGGCACTTAATTGTGTACATAACCGTAACACGGATCGATAATTATAGAAGGGTGCGCGCTGTATTTTATATAGCAATTTTGGATCAAATATCGAAATAGAACCTAATAAATGTCTAATCGCAACATTGCACTCTGTTGGGGCACACACATTTTATCAATAACATTTTTGTACTAATACAGTTTGTTGTTGACTATGTATCTGGATGTATATTGCTCTTATATAAAGATATACTTCACGTACTGCCAGTTATTACAGATTCCATATTATATTTACAGATATTGAAAATACACTATTTTTATAACGGTTATTATAGTACAGGTTTTAACAATGTTTTTTGTAGCCAGCAGAGTTCAATGTTGCACTATATCTGATGTTGTGTTTACAAACAATTTATAAGAATGGTTGATAAGTGTTTATTTTATAAGTGTTTGGTGAAACACTCTACTTGGATTGATTAGCTACCAGATTACTCAAGTAATTATTAGTCCGGTTGAAAATGATAATTTTAATTTGATATAAGACTGCTCTCAAGATTGTAATAGGTTTCACTTTTTTACCGATCAGTGAATCTCTTACACAATTCCTATTATGTTGATATTATGACTTTGTTTATTCTATATAAAAACACAATATATACTGGAATAATTGTTATCATATAATGATAACTATACTGAACTTCTCAACTCCTTGCCCTAAGGCTATATCAAACTTTTAAATTGCAGTCTATATCTAATGGAAATTATCATTTTTGAAGCATTGTTAATTTTTACAATTAGATTTTCATTAATTGATTATCTATAGGGTATTCAATTGAAACTTGCAAAAATCATTCAATAATTTTGTATATTTTCTCTTCTTTTAGTGAATGGACTCATTTTGAACTTAAAATTTTTATATTTCATATTTTCTTGATACTTTTGTAGCATTTCAATTAGGTATATCTTCAAGTTCCTATCTTTTCCACTCATACTTGGCTCGATAAATATTGTGTGCTACACCTCTTATTATAATATTTATCTAATTTTACTATTTGCCTATGATCATTTTGTATCATATTTTTTAATCTAATTTGAAGAATATTCCTCTTGTAAGTTACCTCTTGGGAAACTTTCCTATAGAAATGAACAGAATAGTAATTTATCATCTTATTGATATATCAATATCACATTTATTAACAATATATTTTTAATTTCTTGAACCCTTATTTCTATAGCCTAATCTGATAAGACCATGATAATTCAATAATAGTACTCATCTATTTTGCTTTCCATCACAATATTCAAAAATTTTTGACTGCAGAGTCGTGTAAAAATTTTTCAAGTGAATGCTGAAACTATTATTTGAATGATTGCAATCAATTGAATACCTTATAATAAGCTCACAGAAGACTGACTTAGCATGCCAATGTTCCAATAATACTATACAAGTGATTTCAATTATGGTTTTTTCTCACAGTTTTTCGAAAGGAATCAGTTACTTACTGTCTGTTGTATTCATAACTACAGTTCCTCTTAAACAGATATTTATACCAAATAAATTGTAAGTTTTAAGTTTCGATGGTTATACGATTTTACATACAGAATCATTGTAAGTGTTAGGAGTAATATTTTAGGTATTGATTCAGTATTTCGCAGTATTGTCCATTTTACATGCCGTGAATAATATTGTAATAGCTAATACATTGATATATGATGGCTGGACTTGATGGCATTACCTGTACAATTCGAACAATTTCGTGGTAGTAATTTTTATTCAGACTGTATGATTGGTGCTGTTGGTAGGACTGGAAGCATAGAAATGGACAACAACAGAAACCACCCGAAAAGTTTGTGCAAACTCTGATTGATTGTGATTTTAATTAAAAATGTCTGTATAAAATTTGTTTATACATTATTAGCTAATAATTGGTCCGTTTTTATAGCGGATATGTAAAATTCAAGTGTAGATAGACTTCTATTATTGTGATTATTATGGAAAATCGATATAGCATATATATTATATATAAACAGATATACACAGATGTAAGAACAATATCTACGATTATATTATGAAAAGAGTTAAGATCCGTGATATTAATTGTAACTGTTAAACATGTTTATTTTTCATGTTCAAGCATCACTGTTATTTATTAGTTTGAACAACAGTACAGATGAAGATATTATTTAATCATTTTTCATGCTTATTATAAATAGTTATTATTGGAAATATCGTTCACTCTAAGTGTGCTAAATAGTAGGCTATTTTGTTTTGCTTGAATCCTATTACAATGTTCGACATTCCTTTCTGTTACCATTTTATAAAAGAAATCAATGTCAAAGTATGAAATTCAAGTATTATATTCTTGAGATAAGTAATTTGCACCAATTAAGATGTAATTATTATAAAAATATTAGGAATTACACAAAAGTGTTATAGTTTTAGTTGGTAGATGAACTTTTGTAGCCAAAAAATGTCTGTACCGTACCGTACTTTTCTTCTTGTTATTGTACTATACCTCCTTGAAAAATTGCATACCTTTAGAGTTTCATTAATTTTGATGCCTAATGTATTTAATTTGTCTGTTTTAACATGTTCATCTATTTTATTCTTTCCAATCGTCAAAAACTTATTTAATCAATTTTCAAGTTTGAAGTACTCCAAAAAATTATAAAACACTTGAGCAATTCAATTTTTTTCAGAGAACTGAACCAATCATATTTTTATTTTTAAAATCTATTTCCATAAAAGATTTTGCCCTTATTCTCTACTGTCAGTCAGTATTTATCTATTTTTTTCAATTTTCAAATCATTCTATCGAGATAAGAAAATACACACAATTTATTTACATTAGGCTGACAAAATACTTAAATAAAATTGTAAAAATTAAAATTGCTGAGTTCGAAATTTCAGTGTACTCCAAACGATAAAATAACAATCAGCTGCAAGTTTTATTATTGTAGGCATTCTTAGACTATACGACAAAATATTTGATAGCACTCATACATACTAATACGTGAATACCATTATAATGTTAATTGAGTGTTGGATGAAATAATCAAGTTTATAATAATAGTAATCATTTATATTTTTTAATTAATTACATGACGCATCTTTATGCACAACCACATAACACTTGCAGGGTATTTAACCCCTTCTCAACGGGGGTGGCCTTCAACAATAGATACAGGTAATTAGATTAAGTTACATAATCTTGACTCATTTCATACACAATTTTATCGAAAAATACACAAGTACTTTGGTATTTGAGTATTTGTTACAACTGGAAATTCATTTTTTTCAATCGCTATTGAGTTGATGTATCAAGAGAAACGATCAATCAAACATTATTAACATTAAAATGGATTCTTTCTACCCATAGCGTAATGATTATTAATGTATGATAGTAAACAAAAATACAACCAATATCTCCCTTGATTCATGGAAAATTTCTAGTATTCAGAAAATGTTTGAACGTGAGGATGCAATCAATTGGTATTCTCTATATTCTTCTAGCATCTGATAAAATAAGACAAAATGTATTGTGTGAATGGGTTACCTTCTATTTTAAAGTTCAAATACAGAGAAAAATTCGTGTCCTTCTTACCATGAATATGATGAGTAGCTAAATTCAATGAAGTAGTTCTAGAATTTTTTCAAGCACAACTAGGAAGACAAACTTGGAAGATGGGATGAATTTGTTTTGAGCGTCAAATTGTTAATGAAGTTTTTGTGTTTGGGTTTATGCTGCCAGTGTTATTCTCTTTTCTTGAATGTAAGTTACTGGTTGATACAAAACTTTTCTGTAAATTTTTTTTGCAAGTATTGTTTGATAGTAGAGCACACATGCCCATGAATCGAGTATTTTATCAAATTTATATCGTGCAATATCTAGTGTATAAGAAGTAATTTCGTTTTTAATTGATCAAGTTTATTATTTATTTTATTTTGTCAATAAATTGATATTTTTGTTAGGAGGAATGATCCTTTATAGTATTTCACTGTAATTAGTTATACATTTTTAAACTTATATTAATTATGTACTTATAATTCATCTCTAGAATCGATAATTTAATTTAAATCCAATAATTATTTCAATATTTTATGCATATACACGTCTGATTTGCAATCCAAACACACCTTTATTTGTATGTGTGTGTTTTTCTTAGTTAAAATACTCATCCATGACTAGGAAAGTGAGAGATTTCATTTGAATTGAGTTTTTTGTTACATACAAGGCTGTGTGTAGTTTAATAGATATTGACAGAGATATTATTCATTTATGATAATTATTCCTTTTGTTTACCCACCAATGCCTTCTGAAGAAGGATCTTTTTATTTTTTAAGAAGTTTTACGCATTTATTTTTATTTTATAAGGAATATTGTACGAATAGAGCACTTTTATGGAAAACTGAATAAATTTTTCAGTTGTTTTATGAATTGGAAATTACCGGTTTCTGATCTATTATGGAAGAGCAGGATTCAAAATTAATCCAAATTGTATGTGAAAAGTTTCTATAGAATTCTAAGAACTTCTCAGATTATTTCATCGGTAGAAACAATTCTCCTTCTAAGATAGAATGTTTCTGGGTAATAATTTACCATATAGTTTTTCTTATTCAAATGTAATAATTATTGAATGTTCAATTCAATCTAACCAATAAAACAGAAGTCATTGATCAATCTTGGATAATAAACATCATCACAAATATACATCATCAAAATAAATTCATGATATTTCAATTTAATTATAAAAATATATAAAAAATTGCCAATAAATGAGATTTTGTATTCTATAAAAGATGATCCAAAAAATTCATGTAAAATATGCTTTGTGATTATATTCCAATAGTATAATTACTATAATAATGAACATTTAAGTTCCTTGCGTTGTGATCTGAGGCTATTCAAGCAACAAAATTGTCGTACAATAAAATCCTTATTATTTTCAGTTCCTTCAACACTCTTTTTCATTTTTCTTGAAGTGTTTGATTTGTTTTTCTAGAAGAAAGCGTTTAGTTGTTTAATAAATTCTTATAAGAGTAAATTATTTTGTACATAGTACTTTATTTTGTGGTTATTGGTTCCTGTTTTCATTTAATTATACTTTCTAAATGATTATTTTGTTGTTTTATTCTGCGTCCTTTTTTCTTCATTTTTCTACAACTAAATTAAGATAAAAAATCTTTTATTCATCCAATGTTGTCAAGATATTCCATTCATATCTTATATTAAATTTGTTTTGGTCTACTATTATGTGACAGGAAATATGACATCTTGTTTGTTTTATTTGAATTTGATAGCTGATTAAGTTGAAAAACAACAATACCTCATCAGAGTTTCTAAATACACTACCTATTTCTGGCATAAGTTGCTAGATTTCACTACACATAGAACCAACTGGTAGTGAATAGTTTCAGAAATGTTTTATCAATCTCACTCTTGTTGGTACTTGATCTACATGGCTTACTGATCATAGAGTGTAATGCGTTTCAATGTATTTTGTAAATAAGTTCAATCACTGCCTATATTTTGATTAACAATAGCTTTACGTTGATCTAGTACTCATATCAATGGAGTACCATACCGTGTATACTGTAAGGATCTACCATGAATTATAAATTATTTTGGATTGACAGATCCTCATATCCAAACAGTTAATACAATCATTACGATTTCTCTATTGAATTTGATGATCAAAGAATAACTAAACCGCTGCAGTATTCCAATTAGCATAGCCTACTAGGTTCCTGAGTTTGGTTTCAGAGTTTTTGTAAAATGTCTCCCATTATCTTAACAAAACTAGTTATCTCTGTCAAAATAGATAAATTTTCACAAGATTTTAAATAGTGGACGAATACATTATATGAAATTATGTAATTTTTTGATATGAGGCTGACTGGAATAACTTTATTCTATTACCTTAGTACGACCTGTGTTGGTTCAGAGCCTTTCTCATTTTTCGGTGGATAATTTATTTACATTTATCTTGTAGATACATTTTGTCTCTTGTCTTATTGGAACTCTTCTTGAAGATTCCCCACCTATGAACTATTTGCATTCAATTCTCATAGTTTATTCACTCATGGTATATCCTTACACGCAAAGTTTTACCTCATAATTTTCCTTTTTGGGATAGTGATAATGTTAAGACTGCAAACATTTTATGAAATATGGTGCGATAGAGATGCATGTGACTCATGCAATGAACTGCTGCTACTATGCTACTAATAGCCTACTGTTCCTCTTTCAGTTGATCCTATTTACTAACTGATAAAATATTATTACTTACTATACTATATCAATGTATGACCCGCTGTCCAGGTAAGTACTTACCTGAATACCATCTGTTATTTCTACTACTTCTTACAAATGTATTGTTTCAATTTCAGATTTTTAAACAGATTTTTGTATGTACTAGATGTATTTGTATAACTCGCATACCTATAGTAGTATTGATTCCTATTGGTTCTATAGATAAATTTAAATAGATTTTTCCGTAATTTTCTTATCTATAAAGGTAATCTATGAATGAATGATACAATGGTGAGCCCATACAGGTGATACAATGGTGAGCCTGTACAATCATCCCTACAAAGACTGTGAACATACAGACCCGTATATACACACAGTATCTGTAATCAAAACTTGAGCCGTTTTAAAGGGAATTATTATTAGAGCCATTAAAAACACTCGTTTTTAAATTATATCTCAGTTCAATTGTCTCCTCGATACTGTTTTTATATGAACGTATTATGTTTGATCGAGTGAAGAATTGAAAGCAGATACATGCAAACCTTGCTCATGGTTGTGAAGGAAAAACAATATTATTCTGCTCCAAATTTTCAAGAAAATAAGGATATTATCCCTACTACATTACTGGAAATCATTAATAAACCACAGCATTCTAGGGAATCTCTTAGATATCCTATACTGTATATCCAAGACTAGTGCTTACAATCTCTTGAGATAGCAATACAAAACTTTAATAATTCTTATCGAGAATTGGAGATTTTCTAATGAATTTTCAAACAAGTCGAATCATTCAATCATTTGAGATAGAACATACTCAAAAATTAATCGATCAGTAGATCTTGAATTATATTGGCTCGCAATTATTTCTTAGTATTGAAAATCGATCATTCATAAGTTCTTTTATTTTAAATTGAATTTTGAATTTGTAAATTATTTGAAAATAGCCAAAATTTAAGATACATTTATAAACACATAAACTTATACCTCATACTTGGAATTTGTGTAGAAGTAAATTCCATGTTCAAAATTCTCTTCTGTAGATAATCTAAATAAATTATTAGAAATAATCCATTAAAAATTTAGAACTTAATTCTATGATGCAAAATTCAACTTACGATTTCTCAGGAAGTTGATTAACTTGACTATTTTGAAATTTCTGTTACAAATAATGAATCTGAATCCATAAATGATAATCAAGTCATTTTTCTTCTTGTTTTAGTATTGAACCAATGTAATATATTATAATTTTAATTGTTATCTATAATGTTAGACGTGTGGAAGCTGTGGAAATGTGTGAATGACATATTATTGCATTCAAGTCTCAACTTATTAATTAATTTATTTTTCAATTGAAATGTTCTGTTATTCTTGTAAATGGAGAATGTTACTGTTTCGGAAAAATAAGCTCTCAGTATACTCAACTAATAGTTGTAATCTGATTATTTAAGATTATATGTACTTCAACAGGGTAGCTATAAAATGACAATTGATTTTAAAGTCAAAAATTGTAAATACTCTATGTATAGAAATTAAATACATATATAATATATACTAAGGGTGTAATATGCTAATCATATTGATTTTAATTGAAAAATTGAAATCATCAGTACCCTGTATCTTCATGGTATCTGATAGCTGTGTTGGTAATATAACGGTGTAATACCCAAAATTGTATGTGAAACTGATTGTATAGTGAATTAAAAGTTAGAACAAAGTTTGCAGGACTTATTTATGTAGAGATGACCACTGTCAAATAAAATAAAATTGAGAAAATTTTCCTTTTCAACTTATTCTTTCTAAATTCAATCAACCCATCCATTTAAGATATTCCTCTTGAATTCATGCTTTTCCAACTCCCATAGAATCATTGTATGTTGTTCTGATAATGAAAGGAAAATGCACTAATCTGGTATGCTTTAGCATAGAGAAAGCGTAGATGTATTCGTCAACTATTCCTTCTCTATTATAATATTGCTACAGTCACACATCTTTCCTTGCACATTTAGGGCTTATCCATATGAAAATTTTATATAACTGGTGCCAAAATTATTTTAGAAGTTTATGGTGCTCGTAGTAACATTTTTAGTCTATAGAATTCCTGAGATAAGTTCCATCCTTGAAAAAGTTCATTCCATGTCTTCAATAATGATTATCTGACTTCAGGTAGGGTTCCCAGTTCCAAAAATTTACAAATTGATTTTATAAGCGATGTGAAAATACGGTATCTTGGTCTAGTTGTGTGACAATCATATACATTCTTATAGAGTTATGATGACTATTTCTTATCACCCTTACTATACTGTTTCATTTAAAGAGAGAGAATAAATCTCTATAAGAATCAAGAATGTGTATGATTGTCACACAACTAGAATAAGATACCGTATTTTCACATGGCTTATAAATTCAATTTGTAAATTTTTGGAACTGGGAACCCTACCTGAAGTCAGATAATCATTATTGAAGACAAGGAATAAACTTTTTCTCAGGAATTCCATAGACTAAAAATGTTACTACGAGCACCATCAACTTCTAAAATAATTTTGGCACCAGTTATATAAATTATATAGTATTTTAAAACGTCTTTTAAAAGAGTCTTTAAAACTTAGTTTAATTTTGAACCATTTGATCATTCAATTACTGAGTTATATGATAGTTTCTTACAATTCCACGTGTGACTAAAGACTTCCTGTTACTAAGTTACAAAGAGCGAAATCAATTCAAATTAATCGCGGTCTTTTAGAAAACTCGTTGCCAACACACTAACCAAGATAACATACAGTACTTTGCTTTATTGCTATAATTTGATAAAATACAATGAGATGGTATAGATAGATCTCAAAAATATTTCTAAGTTTTTTTTCAGGAATAACTATTAAATTTTTTTATCAGTCCGTTGACTCTACATGATTAGATTTTTTAGAGGTTGGTACGGTTGGAGTTTGTGTTTGAGCTGAGACAGCTGACTGCGCATGGTCAGACATGAGACAGCTGACAGCGATCAGTCTGAAAATTGGTTGGTCGTTGTTCATTTTCCACACGAGTACAGTTTTTATCCATAAGTTTCCAGATTGTAGGATGTAGTGGTTATCTTCCAAATAATATTTACATTCTAAATCATTTCAGTGTTACCTTCACATTAAACTAGTAAGTGATTTGATAAACGTAATTGTGATTAATATAAACAGTAACAGATGTAGCATGTAGGCTAGGCCAATGTTATTGTCCAAGCTCAACCTCATCATAATATTTATGTAGGCCTAGCCTATAAAATAGATTATTGTTGAATATCATTCATAATATGTAGGCATAACATTAACTAGGAAGTATGATAACTGCCAACTCCTGGATTAAAATATAAATAAGCCAAGAATTCATAAATATTCTGAATCAACTGAAAATCCCTCTCTTACTGTCTTGGTCTTGGCAGATAAGCCTTTGGTAGATAGTAATTCGAAATTAAATCGTTGAGTGTGTAATCTACATAATCGGATATTAATTTACTATTTTATTCCTCAAATTTTAACACCAGTCATTTTATAGATGCACGTTGGGACTCGTCATCATGAGTCCCATGATTATGACTCATCTCTACCCTTCAATAAGTACCTAGAGTAGCCTGATACATGATATGCAGGTTGAAATTCAATGTTTTATTATCACCAATTCAACTCAAATTTTAATATTATTGCGTTAAAATTGGATAGACCTGTAGATGTAGGCATAATACAGTAATTGAATGTGATGCTCCAAGTTTTCCAGAATACTTGGATAACTAAGACCTTTTTCAACCGTCAACAACTTGATATTTAGTATCCAAATTCTGTTATATTGTTCTTAATGTTTTGTCAATATTCTCATATTTTTCTTTGTTTTTTCCTAGAACGCCAATATGGGATTAGATGATGAGTTGACGAACTCAAGTTCTTCCACAATGGTTGGCAATCTGAGTTCTCCAAACGAATCCGAAGATACTGGAATACTTTCTGAAGCTAGTGACGATGGTCTTGACCTAAATTCATCATCCTCTAAAGGTAGCCAATATAACTCTTATTGACTATTCAATTAATCGATGTTAATATGGGTACTATAAAACCAAATATTTGAACATTTGGAGTTGTTTCCATGAAGGTGTTTCATTAATTGTTGACACGAAATTTGATTGAGCTGAGAATTTTATAGATTCATTATTGGTTTCCAGAAGATTTCCAAGCATCTTTAGCTGAATTCGAAAAAAATCTACCAAGTACGGTGGAAATCTTGACGGTTCCAACCGGTGCTAAAGTATATCTGGTGGGAACGGCCCATTTCAGCCCTGAAAGCCAGGATGACGTGTCTGTGGTGAGTCCAGTATACTTATATCGATAGGTAATAAGATAAAGAGAATGTGAAAGGTTGGGAAGAACAGGAAAGGTTGTAGAAAACGTCAGATTTATTGTGGAAACAATGTAAAGTAAAAGGAAAAGGATTTCCCACAATATTTCTTCAGTTTAATAATTTTTAATCAAGTCACAGTCACACCCACAATCACATTAAATTTCAAAATGGGACTTGCCATTCTCTCTGTTGAAGCAATTTTTATTGAATTTGTAATTGTGTGATGGATCTCACAATAGTATAGTCTGTCCAAGGAAAGAAGACATTCTGGCAAGATGGGAAAATGACTGCAGGTCGATCAATATTGGTTCAAAAATTATAGATCTGGTTTCAAATTGTAGGAGAGTAATTCTAATCCTTAATTTGAGAGAAAATTCATATTTTTTTAATTAATATTGACTTCTGTAATTTTCCCATCTTGCCAGAATGTCTTCTTCAATTGGACAAGAGTCCCGATAGACTATGATCGATAGACTACGATAGACTTGCCAAACCTTAAATGGATATCTTCTTTTGCAATTTGAATGAAAATGGAAGATATTTTGGTCTCAAATGTCAATACTGTGACTAGTAGCGCTATTTTTACAAATTAGAACACAACTATTAATTATTATTCCTGTCAGATGTAAATTTCAAGAGAAATCAATCATAAGTGCTTTCGTCATCTCTAACATTTCTTCTCATCCCAGCGATTCATTAACTCCAAATTCCAAATTCCTATAGGTAGTGAGTTTGAACATAACCTTTTCTAATATTTTCATCCAAATTAGGAGCGAAGACGATTTGGACACTCATGTCTGTGTTTCCACCTATCAGTATAATTGTGATGTATCTAATAAATAAATAAATTAATTAATTTATGACTTTTTTCGCCCTTTGGCGAAGCAAGGTTTACCAGCTAATTCTTGAAATTGAAAGAAATATCTTCAATTTTAATCTGCATTGTGAAATAAAATCTCTTCAATTTTAAGTTATTTTCATGTATTTTTTTAGATTTGGAATCTAATACAAAGTTACGCATTTCACAGGTGATACGGGCAGTTCGGCCGCATATAGTGATGCTGGAACTTTGTCAACATAGAATGAGCATATTGCAGATGGATGAAGAAACCATTAAACGAGAGGCTGAGGATATTTCATTCGGTAATACATCTATTTTGAATAATATATCATAATAACTACCTATAATCGTTGAAGGCTTAGTAGCATAAATGGAATGTGGACAATGATGAAAATAGCAAAATTAACATCATAGTCTGGTCGAACAAGGAAGACATTCTGGCAAGATGGAAAAATTTCTTCAGATTGGTAAATTTTGGTTCAAAAATTATAAATTTGGTCTCAAATTGTAGAAAACATTCTGAAAAATCTACGATTTTTTTTTAACCAATATTTACCAATCTTGCCTTTTTATTTATTTTTATGTATTTATTAACAAGATTGAATTACAGTAGGATTGAAACACAGACAATGTCCAAAACGTCTCTTTTTCCCAATTTTGGTTAAAATATTCAAAATAGAGGTTATGTCCACACTTAAAACTTAAATTATACACAAATTTCATTTTCTGCAGGTAAAAAAACTATGAAACCGTAATTTAGAATTTGGAAGGTTGTTAAATAAATAAAAATAACTAAAACACGGATAATATTATTTAAAATATTAATTTTCACTTCAACTTTTGAAACCTGGAATAGATAGACTTTCATGAAAGTTGATAGATCTTGATAGAATGTCATCTTTGCTCGACCATACTATTTCAAGATTATCATAACTTTGGTTGATTCCTGATTTGCGCAACAGAAATCGTAAAATTTTCAGGACTCTATCGAAATCGCCAATTATAGATAAATATAAAATAGTATTTAATAAAATAAAGTTAATATTCTCATGAATATTTTACGTATTTTTTGTCAAATTAACTCCTAAGCTCGTAAAATCCAATGGCCACACTGTAATTCAGTACAGTCTTTGTAGTTGATAGAGCTGGAGTCAAAAATGTAGGCGGCTGGCGAATGACTTATAAATGATCAGCTCTTTCAGGACAGTCGGCAACCTCCTTAATTTTTGGCGCCAGCTATAATAAAAAAAAAAATTCAACTCATTTTTTTGCCAGCTATAATATCGTTGTATGAACCCTACCACTAATGACAATAATCCGTCTCAACTCCATCTCCTTTGCATATAGAGTAACAATAATTTATTTATTTAATAAGGTTTAATAAAAGCTTGTTTTCACAACTTTTACAGAGAAAATAAAATGCATGATCAAGGACCATGGTGTGTTTCAAGGACTGATGAACATTCTCATTTTAAATTTAACTGCTCAGCTAACTAAAGATTTGGGCGTAGCGCCTGGCGGTGAGTTCAGGAGAGCACTAGCGGAGGTAATTGATAATTTCATTTTGCACTAATTAATTTTAATTTTTCAATCTCTTCTTGTATGTGATACTTGATAAATTCATTTATAGTATAACTTCATCTTCAATATAATGTTGAATGAAAAGATGACTACGACAATATGTTATCCTTGTGTTTCTCCTCGACTATAAATTCTTATGAAAGTGATGCGGAAAAAGATAACCTAGTTTCAAACTTATTATTCATCAAAATTTGGTATAAAGACGTTTTGGACGTTAGTCTGTGTTTTTAGCCAATAAGGTTATCATTTTCTGTAAATGGATAAATGAATAATTATAATTTGGATTAGTCTTCAGTCTTGTCTCAATTGATAGTTAAATTTCTCTCAATACTATTTTATTTGACGTGTGTTCATCCATCGTGTTCTCAATTTTCTACAATAATATAATAAAATGGTTTTTGTTATAAACTTATAATTTTATATTTATTATCACTATTATAGTCTGTCCGAGTCTGAGCAAAGAAGACATTCTTGCAAGATGTGAAAATGAGTCCAGCTCGGTCAATACTGATTCAAAAACTATAAATTTGGTCTCAAATCTTAGAAAAAATTCGTCTCTACAATTTGAGACCAAACTTGAAGTTTTTGAACCAATATTGACTAAGCTAGAGTCATTTTTTCAGAATACCTTCTCTGCTCGAACAGACTCTAATAATGTTCTGTTGCAACGTAATAAATGATAGCCTAGAAATAGAATGTTTATTTCAATTCAGTGACTTGCTTTGCAGTTCTTATCCTTCTTTTTTTGTAGGTCAAGAAACTCAAAACGTGTGTGATACACTTCGGCGATAGGCCGATCAATATAACACTGAAACGAGCACTATCTGTTCTCAGTTGGTGGCAGAGTATAAGACTATTCTGCATTCTTATGTTTACTAAACAAACAATCAGGTAAGTGATGAAACAATGCAAATTAATTGTGTAAACTGAATTTGGAGTGCTGCTTTGTTATTATCAGAAATGTTTGTACAACAGATTGTGTGTAGATATTCAGTGATCTGTTTGATTAAATTGTTGAAAGATATCTTTCGAAATAGGTAAAGTCAGCCTTGACGCTTGACAGCCTTGCTGTCATGCATAGTTTCAAGCTTCAAGCTGATGATTTGTTCAGAATAATTCTGTAATTAAGGCAATTAGTTCTGAGAATAGACCTCTTTTGAAATAATGTAGCTGTAATCTGTGAAGCTAATTTGATGAAAAATATTATCCTGTGATACACCATACACTATATTTTAATTTTACTAATATATTATTTAAAATTTTTGTAGGCGTGGTTTATCGTAAAATTAGGCTAGTTCTTCAAATCTTTATACTGCAGCCTATCATGCTATTTTCACAGTACTATGTAAATCAGGTCCTTTGTATAGTCTGTCCAAGCAAAGAAGACCCTCTGGCAAGATGGGAAAATGACTCAAGCTCGGTCAATTTAGGTTCAAAAATTATCAATTTGATCTCAAATTGTAGGAAATGTTTGTTCTACTATTAAGACCACATTTATGGTTGTTGAACAAATATTGACCAAGCTTGAGTAATTTTCCCATCTTGCCAGAGGGTCTTCTTTGCTTGGACATACTATACTCGTGTGCTTCACATCACTTATGTAATGTATCAAGTGCAAAAATAAAGAAATTCATCTATCTATCAACGCCAAGCGCCGCTCGGTTTTTAAATTATCGCTGTTTTCAATCCTAGTCTTATAGTTCATGATGTGAACTACCACATGAGTAGGTACCACATGTGTCACCCCATGAGTAGTTGATGAGTAGTTCAGTGATTTTTTGGCTTAAAATTTTTCAAATTTGTGCAATTTTTTTCCAATTTTCAGTATTGTTTTCTTTGGCGCAAAATTAATTCAATTCCGGCCATCAACATTCCAAATTGGTTTGGTTGTTTTTCCACCTCATAAATCACCCATCACCTTCCATTACCCACGCACAAGTAAAATTGAATACTTATGTGGGCATCATCCGAAAAAAATCAAAATTTCAGTGTTATTCCTGGATTGAAAATTATGTGTTGACTCAGTGCTGTTATATCATAACCTCATTTTGGAGAATATTGAATTCATGATAAAATTTTTGGGAGAGGAATATCACAGGCTATGCCTATTTTTCGTCCCAATTCAAGTAGTTATATCGATGTATGAATAAAGAATAAAGAACCTCCCGCATTTCCCAAAAACTTCTTAGGATTGATAGATCCACTGACAGTTCGATTGTTCTCAGCTGATCGTTCGACGATTTATGAATTTCCACTGACAGTTCGATCGTTCGCAGTCCACTGACTCAGCTGACAAATTCCAAATATCATTGTCGGCTGACAGCTGTTTTGGACTGACGGTTTCCTCATCCACTTTCAGTTTTTTGACTGTCACATTCTGAACTGATAGTGGATGAGGACCCTTATTAATTCAGTTTGAATTATTCAAAGAAGCTTGTCAAAATAGCTGTTCAGAAGAGCTCTTTTTTGACTGTCACTGTCAGAACCGTCTGTAAAAGTAGACCCTAAGACAATCAGGGACTGAGAATTTCTATAAAAGGCGTTGAAGTAAGCTTTCCTAAATCTCTTAATATAATAATATAATTGTGTTTCTGTAGATAGACCCCTTTGATCGCGATTTGTGGAATTCGGGTAAGATTTACACAATCTCCGTCATTCATTTTCTTCATGATTTGATTCTTCATTCCATCCGTGTAAAATAGAATTTATATTTCCATATCTAGTTAAAACCAGTTGAAAAATGGTGTTTTCAGCATATAATTATCTCAATAATCGTTCAAACTGCAAACTTCTAACTGGTTCATTATAATGAATTGCCGGCCCGGTTGGCGCAGTGGGCTGGGGCGTCACAACGTTCAGTCCGCTAGCACTGCCTGGTCAGGGTTCGAGACCCTGTTTTTCACCTCATCAATCACCTTCGCACTCATTATCCATTACCCACGCACAAGCTAAAATGCTTATGAGGGCATTAATTAATAGAACTTTCACAATACAAATAAATCCTCTCTCATTAAATCAGCATCATCCACAATATAAATAAAAAAATGTATTTTAAGCATGTTTTCCCTATTATCTCAATAATTGTTCAAAATGCAAACTGGCATTATAATGAATGAATTAATGTTTCTTGCAGAAAGGAGGAGGTTGAAAACTGTAAACAACGAGATCTGCTTGAGTCAATGCTGGCTGAGATGGCTGGAGAGTTTCCCGATTTTAACAGGGTGTTTGTACAGGAGCGCGACATCCTGCTGACCAACTCTCTGCAGTGGGCCGCCAACACCGCTCCCGACCATTTGTTCAAGAGAGGTCCCGAGGACAGTGAGATTTACGGTAATTATTGATTTAAGCTTTCACTCCCATCATAGTTATACAGGGTGGCTGGAAAGTTTGGAAACGGCTTGATATTTCATGTACGATTGTAATTTGATGGTCGGTCACATAGGAGATTGTACTATAATAGAAAGTTTTGAAATTAAAAATTTGACCCGCCACCGCCATCTTGGTTCCGCCATATTGAATCCAACTCCATCTTTTAAGATTGGGAAGGTAGTCATATTGTCCAATACTTATTTTCTCTTAGGGCTACTGTATTCGTTGAAACTTCAAATAATTAAAATCAAAGTACCCCTTTTTAAATAATTTTTTAAAAATAATATTTAAAAGAAAGGGTACTTTGATTGTAATTATTTAAAGTTGTAGTCATATTGTATATGATTTCGATACAGCTTTTTAAAAAAATTGGATAGCCTACCAAAAACCGCACATCGATACATCAAACTGATTTACATTTCTTAATAATATATTGTCATCAAATCGACATTTTTGAAAATTATGGCAAATCCAAGAGTGAATTTTGAAGAGTCACTGATGTGACCATGTTATGCATAACTTCAAGTCAAAATGAATGACATCGCCCATCAATAAGTTGAACAGTTTTGGAGCTATTAACGGATTTTTAGTGAGTAACTTTGATTAAATATTGAAGTGACGTCTAAATTGTTTTACATAACGATTTGCAGTCTTCGGCAGTCATTTTCTCTTGAAAATCTACATCGAAATCATGATTAATATAACCACCTTTCCATTTAAAAGAATAAAGTTGGATTCAATGAAATTTTGAGCCGTTTCCAAATTTTTCACCCATCCTTTATGCATCGAATATATGATTCAAATCGACTTGATACAGTGCATGCATTTGATTTAATGGTAAGGTCGGTCCACATGCATTCAAATTCAAATAATCTTTATTCCTTCTTTACAACATAAAGGCACTCTATGAAAAAGCAAGTGAATTGTTTGCTTTTTTCGGATTACTACTATCATATGATTGCAGGTTTGACGTCTAGTGGGATCGGACTCCCCAAGAGATACATGAGGTTCGATAATAAACATTACTATTGAATTGGCTGCACCGACCCATCTACTTGGCTTGTGCATACGAGACAATAATAATTATAGTGTAAACATTTTGGTTCTTGAATAAAATGAAACAAGAAATCATTATTTGAGCGGTGTGTCTCTACTTTAATTTTCTTGGAAGAATACACACAAGATGATATAGGTGACGCCATTAAATTAGACGGTTTCGTCTGTTCCTTGTGCGCTCCAACAGCTGATGTTGTCAATTAGAGTTATCATTTAATTATGCATTAAATTAAACATTTAACTATATAACTCGGTGATGTTTTTGTCAAAAGAGACCAAATATGCTTTACATTAGCTGTTACTGTTAGTAGTTTAAATCAAGTACAAGAGACAGATATAACCGCCTCACTTCTTAGCGTCTGAATGTTGATTTTCAGTAATTTCAAAATGGAAATTGATTAAAAAATTTGACATGATATTATTGATTGTAGTTTGGCCCACAGTACCTCGTTATATTACTGCGAAAAAGTGTCTTCGATTTCATAGACCAAGAAAAAGGTATTTGAAGCGAGTTGCAATTAACAAAGGTATGGCGGACAGTACGAGTATATTGCTTATTTAATCCTGTTTTACTTGGAATGGTTCACAAGTTATAATATCAAACTAACAAAAGGTGATCTTTCTTTCCCATGGAGCTCAAGACAAGAGTCTTGAGACAAGACAAGTTGGACTGTAGCCAATCACAGCTCAAAATGAGAACTGTTATTGACTACAGCTTTTCGACCGTTTCGCATGGAAGAAGACCTACCATTACACGCAAAAATGTTGTTTATTTAGTCTCAAGTGATCGTGAATAGGGCTTAGATTATGCTTTTGAAATCAAAAGAGACAGTAGATGCTTTATATGAGCTGTACGTAGGTTACATGAAACCACCCAACTTTTGATGACAGACAGCTTTTTGGTCACGATCACTTGAGACGAAATGAACCAACATTTTGCGTATGTGTGCGTGTAATGCTGTAGTCAATCACAGCTCAAGTAATAGTGATGAGTGACAGACTTAACTTGAGCTGTGATTGGCTACAGCTGTTCGACTGCGGCCGAACGTCGGACCTTTTCGCATAGAAGAAGACCTACCATTACACGCACACACAAGCAAAAAGTTTGTTTATTCCATCCTGAGTGATCGTGAATAGTGTATAGACTCATGTAATAAGAGCCAAGTATCTTATTCAACTCAACTATTTCCTAGTAATCGTGTGTAGTTGATTACTAAAACTAGCAGAACTTTTTAAGTGAGTTGCGGTGAATTTTTTGAGTGAAAATTAACTTCTAACTGAAGAATTTTCTAAAATTTCTAACTGAATCTTTTCAAATAATTGTGTGCGTAGTAGTTGCAAGCCATTAAAACGTTTTGATTCATGTAGAACTGTCAATTTAATTGCTTTTTATCTAATTTGAAATTTGTGACTGTGACTTAATTCTCTTCAATTATTTATCAATATAATTATATCTATTGAATTATTTCTCTTATTGAAGTATAGTTTGTCGAGAAAAGAAGACTTTCCTTCAAAATGGCAGCATTCCAATGCTGCCAGCAGTCGAAATGAAAATAATCTCACTCTTACCATCTGTCTCTCATTACATTTCACCATCGGTATGGTATGTTAATGCAATGTTTTTACACTGTATTTTCAGATCTAATGCGTAGTTACTCTCTTGCTTCTTGCTTGCGTAGTTACACTCTTGGAATTTCTCATGTTCTCGCCAAGACTCTACCAAATAAATGTGATTATGTTATTGAATTCTCAGTTATCCAGTTTTGTGCGCTTCTCCGTTATTTATTATTTCTTCCTTTGATTGTGATTGATTGATAATTTCAATACAATCATGTTTCACGAATTTGAAATAAAATAATGTTATTCTTGCTTTGTTACAGATGAAGCACCGAGAGTAGTTGGCATTGTTGGTATTGGACATATGTCAGGAATCAGTAAAAACTGGTTGAAAGTCACGCCCGAGATGATTCCTCCGCTTATGAGGTAATTTATCATGTTCAGTCTAATTATAAATTTACAATTACTACTAGTCACGGCCACATGTCGTGCACAAGATGCAATAAAAACACGTAGTTTTATGGAGTTACACAAATGCAATGTAAATAAATAAATAAATGAAAAATCAACTGACCAGTGTGCGCTTCTTCATACAACTTCGAGCTTCTATTGCATCTTGGGCACATGTGCCCTTGTGACTTTTTTAGTAGCCTAATGGAAACAAGGCTTTAGAATAATATTCTACTTTTTCATTGCATATCTGGGGTAATATTGTTAAGAAGCTATGAAATACTTGTTGACACTTCCTAGATCAATTGTGAAGAAAAACACAAATAAACAAACATAAATTTACAGTCCACTATTAGTTTATTCTACTCAAACACTGTATATTCATGTTCTCTTAATGAACAGATATTATTGTACCTAACTTTCCAGATATCAATTGCATGGCATTTCGATCATCTAGCTATAGTTATCATTGTTATCGTCAGTATCATCCAACGGTTAATCGACATCACCTTGAATTAGCTTTCTTTTAAAAATATATTTATTTTACCTTTATTACTTATAAAACCGCTTATAATTATTTGCTGTTGAATTTTCATAATTGAATGGATGCATCAAATGGATGTAATGCAAATGTTAACAATAAATTAAAATTTGAATTTGAAATAAAAATTTGAGTGTTGATTTGCAGGATTCCTCCACCGTCGCGATCCAGTAAAGTGATAAAAGCTGTTTTCAAGCTGTCATGCGCTGGCCTTGTTGTCTACGGATGCTATAAGCTGATCCCTGTGCCGGAGCGAGTGTCAACCATGTTCAAATCAATTAATATTCCAGAATGGCCTTTTGCATTCAAGGTAATTACTCTTCTTCCACTTATAAATGTCTGAATTCTTTCTACAAAAATACAACGGTTAAAAATAATGATGAACACTATTTTATAGCTGAAGCGAAAAATTTAGGGGGTTTCGTCTGTCTCTTGTACGTTATGTAACCTTCTAACAGCTAATGTTATTATTATTAGCTTAAGGATTTATTTGGTGGAGAGACCTAATGGTGACAGCTAATGTAAATCATCTATTGTCTCTTTTGATTCCAAAAAATACATCTAGGCTTGGCTAAATGACAACTCTAATTGATAAAAATTAGATTTGCCTCAGAGCTATGCCTAGAAATCAAAAGACTATAGATGCTTTAGATCAGCTGTTAGTAGGTTACATCACGTACAAGAGACAGACGAAACCGCCCAAAGTTTTGGCGTGAGCTATATAAGCATATGAATTAAACTTTAAACTTAGGGCTATTTAAAATAATTGATAAATAAATTGAAAAATAAAATATCCTTTTAAAAAAAACTTTAGAAGTATTATTCTACAGACATGTTTCGGGACTCAGCCCATTATCAATGTGAATTAAATAAAATAATATGAATTATTATTTCAATATAATTATAACTCTCAAATGATATTCTGCTTTTGTAAAGATCGATTTCAAATAATTTAGTTTTATTGTTCACATAGTTTCATTCAATAATTGAGTCAACTATTCTTAGTGAAATTTATTTCCGCTTTTAATCAGCTCACTTGTTTTGAATTCCTGTTATAAAACGCGAATTTCGGACACATATTTAATGATTAATTTATTATTTAGTACATACATTATGTTTGATAATGTATTTTAACCTTTATGCTGGATTTAAAACTATTGTAACAAAGGTCATATCGAGTAAGGTGAGAGGGGGAAGAGCCAATTGTTGACTTATATCTTAAACATTGAAAGAACGAAATTTATATCTCCACGAGTTTCATTCTTGTATATTATATTGTATTTATTGCAACAAAATTTTGTAAACTCAATAAACAGGATGATAGGATGAGTCCAACTAGTTTTCTTTCTGGAATGTAGGCTACATCAAAACATGCTAGAACAAAATGAAAATTTTTAGAACAAAACTAGATGCAATATTTAGAAACAAATCTAAATCGTGGCAGACTATTTTAGATAGTTATCAATTAGTATACTGTTTTGAAGAATAATGACAAGTTGAACAACAATTTTACTATGGAAAACTTTCTCCAGTAAACAGTTTTTTTTAACATATAGGTTGAGAAAAATACTACCTATTGATATTCATAGGTATAGGTTATCTCAGGATTTAGTTTGAGAAACATACTATTGGTATTTATAGATTTTAATACATTTTCAACTTTCAGTATGTTTCAGTTATCATATCTTTACTCTTCATCAACTTTTTATTCTTTTGATTATCAGGTATAAATTTTTCTAACTCATTTCAGAGTGGTTTTGCTCTACCAAAGTTTACTACCTTTCTGCGTGATTCTGTGCTTAATACCTCGTAGATCATTAATTTGTTGTAGGAGATTCTTAACCCCAAGGTGTATAGAATAGTAGAGGTGGGGCAGAGTGAAACAGCTGGCTGGGAAAGCTATGATACTGACGTCACGGAGTTCCTCAAGTCAAAAATTTAGCATTGATTTCCCTATCCTTGACGAAAAATCGTACGCTTTTTCCAATTTACGAAATAAATTTCTTATATGAGCTTGTAGAGGATTTCAAGACCTACATTTTGAGTGATTTACATCTATATTTTACTCAAATTTAACATGAGAAAAAGTCCGTTAACGTGTCTCGGAAATGCTCTGCAGCTGGGCTAATTCAATTATGAGTAGCAATGGTATTATAAGATACATTTATAATATCATTGCATTGGATAGCATTGCTATCCATAATTGTATTAGCCCAGCTGCAGAGTATTCCCGAGACACGTTAACAGACATTTTCTGATGTTAAATTTGAGTAAAATATATATTTGAATCACTCGAAATGTAGGTCTTGAAATTCTCTACAAGCTCATACAAGAAATTTATCTATTAAACAATTCTGTATTTTGTAAATTGGAAAAAATCGTACGATTTTTCGTCAAGGATAGGGAAATCAATGATAAATTTTTGACTAGAGGAACTCCGTGACGTCAGTATTATAGCCAGCTGCTTCACTCTGCCCTACCTCTACCATTCTATACACCTTGGCCCTAGCTTATAAAGATTTACAGCTTGTTTTTCTGATGAAAAACAAGTGATTGGGATTGTAGATTCACCAATAAAACTCTCGATTTACAATGTACCAAATTTTGGAAAGAATCAGCTGTTGAATCAACGATCAGCCAAAACTCACTAGAAGACCCTAGCATTCGAATCCAAAATGGCCGTGATGGTTCGAGTGGAATAGGAAATCCCATTTAAATTAGTGTAGACGACAAATTCACGAAATCTGCTGTTCAAAACTTGAACCATCGCGGCCATTTTTTATTACAAGGCTAGGGTCTTCTGACTTGGTTTCTTAATACGATTTTCTTTGTAGGTTATGATATTATTTTAGTGACAAAAATTATTCCTATTCAAATCTCACTATAAAAATAATGATGGATATTCATTATTAAATATATTAAAATATATATTAAATATAATATATCAAAATCATCAAATTAGGAGCAAATTTTTGGTTTTGAAGGAATAGCATTGGACTATTCCGAGATTGTATTTACTTGAGGTAAATTGGTTTCATGTTATTTTTTTAATCAGCTGATACTGTAGAATTTTCTTTTTATTGGAAACGTTTATGAGCTAGAAACGCCCATAAAATCCACGAATTATGAGTAATGTGGATTGTAAAATGTTTATAAGCCAGGGTCAAGTCTTAACCCAATACTATTAAGCCGCGTATCGACAGTCCGAGGCATGTGCCACGAATGCCTCGCGGTACAGTCTGTTGACGCAAAAAAAGTATGAACTCATGGCTGAGACATATGTGTGATCTGCAATTTTTGTAAGGCCGTTATTACACGATAATAGTTCTATGAGCATATCTGATCATATGGAAAGAGATGAAAATACCAAATCATATTTTCATCTTTTTCCATAAGATCAGGTATGATCATAATCATAGAACTATTATCGTGTAATACCGGCCTAACCAAAAATGCGAGCACGCGAACAAATTGACTAGCGCCATCAAGCGGGAGACAAAGCAACTAAGCTCTGACAATTGATAATTTGGACTTTGGAGGTTAGTTTGTGCTCAATTAGTAGATAAAAATTTAAGGCAATGTTTATGCCTTAACATTGACCTATTACAACCTTCTGCACCCAAATAGAAATCTCAATCACAAAATGCATAGGAATGGGGTACAATTTTGAGGTGAGTTTGTAGAATTGTTCGTTGTGCGTTGCGAGGCAACAGGCACTGCTCGCTGCGAATTGTGTGCCGCGTTTGCCTGGCTGCTAGCAAACCCGGTATCGACAGTCCGAGGCATGTGTGGCACATGCCTTGGACTGTCGATACGCGGCTTTACTCCAGTCTCCAGCTCGGTCAATATTGGTTCAAAAATTATTGATTTGGTCTTGAATTGAAGATCGAAATGTTAATTGAGACCAGATCAATAATGTTTGAACCAATATTGATCAAGCTGGAGACTGGAGTAGATAGTAGACTAGTAGTAGTAGCAAGACTCTTCTTTGCGTGAACAGTCTGTACCTTGAGGCATTCGCGGCACATGCCTCGGACTGTCGATACGCGGCTTTACAGCCTCTATAGAAATTGGTTAGAATTGAATAACTCTATCACCACTAATATAAATTTGAGGTCCTGATTTAAATCCTGACAAGCTATGAAATGTGAGATCGTATTTTTAGATTTTGAATGAACATTTCGAAATCACTGATCAATTTTTCATAGACGCTTTTATTATTTTATTTTTTCTAATGGAGATTTTGTCTGTTTGGTTGTACCAGTGTTCAACTAATTATTTTGAATGATTTGATCCCATTTCATTAGCATTGCACTGATTCTTAATCAATATCTATGTTACTTGGTGAAACTCTACAAAAGTATCATTCCTAAATACGTAGAGTAGTATTAGTTGAAATGTTTTCATTGATTCTAATGCCGATTCTATAATTAGTCTAACGCTCTTTTCATATTCAAACCTAATTAATCACAATTCACAGCTATTATGAGTTCGTTATGATATTGTACTACGTTTGGCCCTAGTAGTTATCTTTTTTACGGCCCATATTAGCAATAACATAAAGTGACCTTATTGATCTGTTCATATACTTAAATTTATAAAAACTATTCTATTCTGGATATTCCCTTGCAGATATTATCCTTAATAGAAAATGGATTAATGAAGCTATACTTTTGAGAGAAGGAATGAATGAATGAATGAGAAGGATGAGTGAATGAATTGATGCGAAGTTATACTTTTGCTTATGCAGAACCCATTTAGAAAAATTCACTTTTCTAGATAACAAGTCACACGACTTATTGAAAAATTACCCTCATCTTTCAACATAAATAAATAAATAAATAAACATCATTTCATTATGGTGGTTACATTTTTCCCACCCTTGTCCTAAGGAGCGCTTTATATAGTTTTCTAGAGAATTTCTTCACTGTTACAAATCTACATTTCTGTAGAATTTCTATAATGTATACAAAATCTGAAGTTGAAGTTTGAAGCAAATAAAAAGTTTATTCGATCTGCGGCTATAATTTATTGACAAGAATAAAATAAAAAAAGAGATTAATGATAAATGTTCCTTTTGTTTCAGACTACTATCCGAAGCTTGAAGTTGCACTGAACGACCGACGACAACGAATCGCAGAAACTTAGAACACCAATAACTCAATTGCAACACCCAACCGTTTTCCTAGTAATTCTTTTAAAGAGATCTGTTTGAACTTTTATAATGGCGAATTTATTTTTGGACGAGTATGAACATTGTGATACTAGGATAGTGTACACTTCCCAGAATATTCCGGGTCCGGGCGCAGATCTGGACAGTTTCAATTGTCAGATGGCGTTGAAGTGCGAGTGTCGGGGTAACTGTAGTCGGGGAAATGTGGTAGACCTAGTTTGTGCGTGTGGTGTCAATTACAATAGTAGTGGTAGGTTGTTGGATGAGAAGTTTTCAAAGTTTTCCGCGGGTGTTATAGAGTGTGGCTCGCAATGTGACTGTGTTGATGATGCCGGGTGCGGTAATAGACTTGTGCAACGTGGACCGGTGTCTGGGTTGCAAGTGGTTTCTTTCGGCGATAAGGGACTTGGTTTGATAAGCAAAAAAGATTTGAAGCGAGGTGATTTTATTTGCGAGTACGCCGGTGAGGTGATTGGTAAAAATGAGGCTAAACTACGCGCCGCCAATGCTGGAGACGCTATGAACTATATTTTTGTACTAGAGGAACATAATGGGGATAACGTTGTGGAAACGTTTGTTGATCCCACCAGCATTGGGAATATCGGTCGCTACATCAACCATTCGTGCAATCCGAACGCGGCAATCATTCCCGTTCGCTACGATTCGCTCGAGCCGCATTTGGCCGTGTTCGCGCTCGCTGATATTCCGAGTGGCAGTGAAATAACGTACAGTTATTCAGGTGGCACTGGACAGTCAAGCCATGGCTCCACGCCATGTTTGTGCGGTGAGGATAATTGTAACAAGTTTATTCCATTTAGTCCTAATCTTTTTTAAAGTGAAAAATTGTTGTCTAATTTTAAATCTGTCTATTGTTTGTTGTTTACAAATATTTATTATTCTATTATTGATAGAAAAATGACTTATTGTCTAGTGATTGAAAGTTGACGATTCTATTATTGCTCAGTATTGTTCAATTATTGAGATGTTACGTATTTGGATAAATCTATCGTATGGGGTACTTGTAAAATCAAACTAACAATTATTTGTAAATTTTAAATTATAAATAAAATTATTTCATTGAAATTTGTGAAGTTTTTTCAAACGTATCTCATATACATTACCTAGCTCAGTTTTTAAATTGTGGTTAATAAATTAATCATATCAATTAATTATATGCTCAGCTCTTGTCAGAACTATCTACGAAAGCTAATAGTTGAGAGAATTGCAGCCATTCCCAATACGATAATTTATTCAGTAATTTTTTACCAAATTGAAAATAGTAGGCCTAGTATATAATATACTTGTAATATTTGCAGAGATAAGTAATATTACAACAGAGTACTCAATGCGTAAATATTGTTTTAATCTGTCCAAGCAAAGAAGACCCTCTGGCAAGATGATGAAATGACTCCAGCTCGGTCAATATTGGTTCAAAAATTATTTATTTAGTCTCAATCGTAGGAAATATTATGATCTACAATTTGAGACCAAATCAATATTTTTCGAACCAATATTGACCGAGTTGGAGTCATTTTCGGCGGTTGGCCAATGACTGTGTTATCAATTCTCAGCTCTGTCAGGACAGTCTGTAGCTGTCTTCGAGAGCGAATTAGTATAGCTGAGGACGTTCTCGTTCCAATGTACTCTGGCAGACAGCTCGCCGACTGTCCTGACAGAGCTAAGAGTTTATAACAGTCATGGCGTTAGCTAGAGTCTGTCCAAGCAAAGAAGACCCTCTTCCTGGATAATGACACAAGCTCGGTCCATTTGGGTTCAAAAATTATCAATTCGATCTCAAATTGTAGAAAGAAGTGATCTACTGCTAAGACCACATTTATAATTCTTTAACAAATATTGACCAAACTTGAGTCATTTCCCCATCTTGCCAGAGGGTCTTCTTTGCTTGGACAGGCTATATCTACCTCGCCTGACTTTCATATTACCAGAGACAATGTAAAGTACGTAGTCTAAGATATTAATAATTTATTAGGTTTGAAGGGAAAATCCAGCAACAGATCTTCATTGTTGAAATATTTTATTAGCATTCAACAAAGTTATCCAGCTTCATTGCATGGAAAGTATGAGTAGATGTAGCAAATCTCATTGCTTTCAGTCTTCAAATGATAGGTTTTTCAGTTAAGTGAGAACCTTGCAACGTTCATGTACAACACAATTAACATTGAAACATCAGCGTCATCACATCCATTCATTATCGTATTGGCACTGTAACAAAATAAACATAATTGCTATAAATGCAAAATAATTTAATGAAAAAATACTTCACCAAATGAAAAATAACAGTACCCTAATCATTTCGCGAGGGAAAAGTGTATCATAAAGTGGTCATAGGCACACAGACTATTTTCCCAGACCTTTAATCTATAAATTTTACAGATCCAGTGAATAAGTTATTTATCGTTTTAATTACAAGCAAAAGTTCAAGTCAAGTAATTTCCTCTGTTATGCTTTAGCCTTATCAAAACAAGATATGTACCATATAGTACGAGAAAATCGAAAAATTCTATTGCATTGAATCTATATCGTAACTTGAGATATCATTTTAAAACCATGGCTTCCTTCAATAGAAGGTCCTAGTCTAGTTAAATGGCAATACTACACCGCGGGTGCAATCTACCCATAAATTTTAATGATAACATTGAGTACTATTAAAAATCATGTATGTTCGCCTTACTTTCTCTCTCTTTTAATCATAATTTAACTCTCATAGAATATGAATATGAAACTTTTCTTATAGAATTTCTTTTGTGTGTTATTCACTGGGTTATGATAGAAATTGGCAGAAAAGGTTGAAAATAGTCAATTATGTCTATAGATATAGTCTGTCCAAGCAGAGAAGACCGTCTAGCAAGATGAGAAAATGACTCCAGCTCGGTCAATATTGGTCAAATTGGTCAGCTTGGTCAAATAATTGTTAGTTTTATTTAAAATATTGATCTAGTCTCAAATTGTAGATCAGAATGTTCCATACGATTGAGACCAAATCAATCATTTTTGGACCAATATTGACCGAGCTGGAGTCATTTTCTCATCTTGCCAGAGGGTCTTCTTTGCTTGAACAGAGTATAGCTATGATTCGTAGCAAGTCAAATGTGAGAACGCACACGAGAAACGCATCCGTTGAACGAGCTGAATTAAAACATTAGTTCAATGCTTTCGAATTTAACTATTTTCATACACTTCATAATTCACAATTGACCTTACTAAAGGTAGCTATAGTTTTACTCTTGTAGTAGCCGATAAAATACAATTGAAATTAGGTACCGTGCGAAAAAACTGTTCACCAGTTGGAAATGATAATTGCTCAGGAACCGATGATGACTGCTCCTCCACTGGGTCTTATAAATTCGGGCTGCACCTCCTCCCATACTTTTTCAAGAATGTTGCCATACTTCCTCTCAATGCACACATCCGGCTTTGAAGGTAACGCCACATAATATCCTGTAATTAATTACAAAAAAGGTAGATTATATCACCAAAAATAGTGAAAAACAATTACTGTAGTTCTAACTCAAATCGCTACTTTTTAGGGCTACCAAAGATAGGTTTCCATCACTACAAAACACGGGCACAAGATGCAATAGAAACAAGGAGTTGCAATGAGTAATGCACACTGGTCAGCTGATTTTTAATTTGCGTTGCTCCATATAATCACGTGCTTCTACTGTATCTTGTGCCCAAGTTTTGTAGTAATGAAAATCCAACTTAATAATGTATAAATGAAAATTAGACATCGCAGCACCCTTATATTATTCATTTCAACATCACATGTTTTCGCTATTGACAAAACTGGTTCACCATTGTAGACCGCCTATGACTGTCCTGACAGAGATAATAATTATTCATAACAGTGATTTAAAAAATACTTCCTCCTATTGAGAGACCAGCCTACTGCAAAAGCGTGCTGTAATACTGTTTCGCTGTGCTCAATGCTTCAAATCGTTTGATATTATTTATTCAACCAGTTAAGTGTAGTATATGGTAGAGACATTCTGAGCCGCAACAACTTCCATGATAAGTAAACATCAGTAATGACTGAAGGTCTCTCACTTTTTTACGCTCTTCCCATTAGGAACAGGCAAGTGGTCACCCAGGGAGGAACAGATGCGCGTATCGTGTAACTTATAGTCTGTCCAAGCAAAGAAGACATTCGGGTAAGATAAGAAAATGACTCCAGCTCTGCCAATATTGGTTCAAAAAATTGGTAATTTGATTTCAAATTGTAGAAAACATTCTGATCTACAATTTGAGATCAACTTTATAATAATTGAACCAATATTAACCGATCTGGAGTCATTTTCCCATCTTGCCAGAATGTCTTCTTTGCTTATTGGGTTATATACTATATAGACTATTATACCTACTGATTAGTGCGAATGAAGGCAGCTATACTATATTCAATCTAGTTAATGGTATGTATCTTCTTGATCAAGGCGACTCTCTCAAGTTACCAACTGAACAGTGTGAATCTCACCTGGAAACCAGGTCGGCGGCTCAGAGCCGCGTATCTGCATTTGTGTGAAGTGAGCTGGAATCGAACCAGGCAGCTTGATGTTGAAGCGCTGCTCGTCCTCATCCATCTCCTCCTCCTCAGCGCCCTCTTCGGCGTACTCGGGAAACAGCAGCGACATCATGTTCACGTGTGTCGTGCCGGTCACCAGCTCAACTATGTCGTTGGCGGGCATTGTGTCGGTCGCTGGAAACAATAATAGGAGCATTATCATCAATCCCATAAAAAACTGTATAGTTAGAAGCATATAATGGAGTTGAATATCGTCAAGGGAAAAAGGAGAAGAATTTTATATAAATTTTTTGAAAAGATTTATTGACCGGGTAGTATACATAAGATTTTCATAAGTGAGCTGAATGAATAACCCATAAAAATGTGTGAGATGGCGACGAAACGTCAGCTCATTCAAAAATCGCATGTACCCGGCCAATGATTCTTTTCAAATCAATCATAAATATTAATTAATTTATAAATCATAAATTAATTATAATCTATCTTTCTACTTTAAATTTTCAAGTTCAGCACGATTAGGCTCATCTTTTTATTTTTGTTATAAATTAATTTCTCTTCATTATTCAGGTTTTTAATTCTTTATACCTTGAAGAGACTTTCTGGTCACATCGCTCAGTTTCTTTGATTTTTTATTAAGTTAATTATAGTCTGGCCAAGCAAAGAAGAGCCTCTGGCAAGATGGGAAAATGACTCAGCTTGGTCAATATTTGTTCAGGGATTTTAAATGTGGTCTCAATAGTGGATCAAATTGTTTCCTACAATTTGAGATCAAATTGATAATTTTTGAACCAATATTGACTGAGCTTTAGTTATTTTGCCATCTTGCCAGAGGCTCTTTGCTTGGACAGACTATAGTTGAAATCTTTAAATAATTATTATATTTCTATGAATATGAAATCAATAATCGATATAATTATTATATTTTGCTTTCTAAATAGCTTTTCCAGTTCATTTTCTCAAACAACTTTTTCAATAACATTTTCTTTCAATTATTTAATCTATATTCTTATTTCATTCATCTTCAATTCACATTTCACTCTCATCTATTCTCCATTTATATATACAGTATATATTTTCACACTACCTTTCTCAGTTTGTGCTATTTTTAAGCTATTAAGTTTATTTAATTTTCTAATTATGTTTACATTTTGTTTTGCATGGTATTACTTTTTTTATCTAAGTTGAAATTTTTTAAATTGTGTTAAGAAGGCAATATTTGGGTTTTTACCTGTTTGCCTCCACATAATATTATTACATTGGTGAATAAATAAATATCACATTAATAATGATACATTCAAATGTATCTTATTAATCAATATAAGAACAATTAAGCACTTGATTTATAAACTTCCTAAACAAAAACATAATCTAAAATTCATTGCAATAACTACGACCAATTAAGTATTTCTCTATTTTTGTGACAAGTTAAAGTCTGGACAGTACAACTCGAGAGTTTTGTGTACTCTACCATTTGATAGCAATTGATCCATTTCATTCAAAATAAGCCTGATAATTTGTGTAGAGGTAGCTGATGGTTTCAACTGAAATTTAGTTCAACTTTAGTTAAAAAATTTCACCTAAAATTTCAGTTCAAACTATCAACTGCCAAAGCCATGGTCACAACATTTATCTTCATGCGTTACAAATGAGCTAAATTGAGTAAAATTGCTATTTCTTCCAAGAATGACCTCTTTTCCTCTCAACCTATCAGTTCTAGTCTACCTTTTATTTTTCGCTATTTTTACTCTGCTCTTTAAAGTTAATGCATACCTTTTGGCTCGTCGACAAGGTTCATTGAAGGCATCACTTGTAATATCCTAGGATGATCAAGCATAGCCGGATCTTCCAAGCCAGGAAATTCAGCTGCTGTGAGCATCATAGGTGGTGCTAGAGGTACCACAATGTCCTGTTTGAACAAAAAATTTGATAAATGCAAGCTTCAAAAAATTTTACAGAGCAAATAAGTGAGATTTACACAGCATGCTCAATCTTGGCCAGAGAGTTCTGGCGAAAATAATACGTAGGCTATGAAAACGTGTAGAGAATTAAATTTCCAACCCTTCAACTTTATTTAAAGTTATCATTTATGGCTATCGTTCTACTTACGTTTCTATGGAATGCAACTACTATTTTGACTCTGCGTAATCCGCGTCCCTATAGAGTAGCTTAGAAACTCTGGAGAACGAAATGTTTGGGTCTGTTGCTTTCTTCACGTAACTGCACACGGCAATAGGTAGGCCTACACTAGGAACCCTACTATTGGAAAGAGTCCTTGCAAAGAGCAAGAATGCACTGTGTATCGTCAAGGATTCCGGCCCCCACATGATGTGGTTTTCCATACTTGACTGTCTCAAATATGGTATTTCCATGCGAACATGATGGCATCAATAGGCATTGTTTTTTAATAGAGACTAACAGTTTTATATATTTTTTAAAACCATTCGACCTCTCTGCCGCACCCGCTGTATTATCATAAATGATGACTAGTATTTGAAAACTGAACTTTAAAACTTAGGGCTGTTTAAAATAATTGAAAAATAAATAAAAATCAAACACCCTTTTGAAAAACTTTATGAAATTATTGAAACACAGACATGTGTTGGCACATTAAGCCATTATCAATGTGGATAATGCATTATAATGGAAAAATCCACATTGATAATGGCCTAATGTGCCGAAACATGTCTGTGTTTTAATAATTTTATAAAGTTTTTTAAAAGGGTGTTTGATTTTTATTTATTTTTCAACGATGACTAGTATTATCATTGTTTCATTTATATTAATTACGACATTTTTAATTGTATTGAACGCTATAAGCCAATTTTTAAATTCATTATTAAAATTTGATTATGTTCATGTATAAATTTAAAATCCAATACGGTACAGTTCCGTGAAAATAAATAATGTTTAGACTTACATCGATGCCCTTGGGCGCAGCATCAGTCACGTGACCAATGTTGAGCATAGGCTGGCTGGGCGCGTCGGGGTAGAGAAAGTCGTAGGCGGCTTGCGGTGCCGACTTGATCTTCATGCCCAGCTCTTCGGAATAGACCATGGCTGCAGCTATGTCCGGTGTTATCGTATCGAGGTCGTCAATCTGTAAACAGCCAAAATCAACCAATTCAAAATAAATTTCTCATATTTTTCAAGTTTGGAAACAAGAAATTTGTGATAAATAATGATATATTGAATGGAAACATAATTAAGTTATTTATTTGAAATATTTATCTAAACTCAAAATAAATTTCTCATATTCTTTCAAGTTTGAAAAAAAGAAATTAGTAATACATACTGATACTGAATGCAAACATAATCATTAGAAATATTTATCAAAATTGGGAATAAGAGATGATTATTTTGCACTCAATGTGTGTGTTTTCACACTCAAGATAATTGTTCTTCATTCAATGAAATAATAAATACCATATATGAAAATTTCACTGATTTTTTTATAAAATTTATTAATTATTATTCAAATTAATCAATTTCTATGAAAATTGATCAGTATTTGGTATTAAACATATGTATTATTATATGTATTACCTGTATTAAAACATTCATTTAACATAAATAATAATAATATTTGAAAAAGCTCCATTAGAAAATTAAATCGTTGCCTAGGGTAGACATCCACTGACAGCTCGATTGTTTACAGCTGTTATTGTTGAATAATTGGACTGCCAATCTACAATTAGAGCACTGTTTTAGACTGCCGCTTTCCCTATCCACTTACAGTTTTTTACTGTGACAGTCCAAAGGCCAAACTGAAGGTGGATGTAGACCCTAAGTTGGTAGAAAACGATTGTTGTGCTCTTCTCAGTTCAAGAAAATATGAAAAATACATAAATAAATATAGCCTGATAACACAAATAAAAAGTCTTGCACATGTTTATCAAGACAGAGGGCTTGTTAAAAAACAGCTGATCCTGTAAAACAAGAAGCAGTCTGACTCTCCCTACCAGATATGGAAAGATAAGTATTTATATAGTAGGTCTTTTTGCAATGCAGTATTGCATTGAGTGAATTAATTCACTCAAGTAGAGAGATTCTAAATTTCACATGCTCCTGGACTGCGAAAAATTAGTATTTCATATTACAGTATTACGCTACTTGATCTACGAGCACGTTTATTTTGATAATATTTGAACATTCAGAATTGTAGAATAATTACCTAACCTAAAGTAACAATGTAGCGATAATAAGTCAATATTGTTCATCATTAATAAATAAATATTAAAAGCAACTTCATTATCAGCCCAAGTCCACGTTCTACTCACATTTTTCATCATCTCCCCAAAGTAGCGTTTTCTGATGTTTGCCACATGTAATTTGTACAACTTCAAATCTTCATTCAGTGTTCTCTTCGGCACTGCATCTGGACCGCCAAACATTGGATGATCCTTGTAATTCTCCTGGTCATCCTCATCAACTTCCCCCACCTCGCATCTCAGCTGAATTAAAAAAATTATAATTATTATTATAAATTCACGGAAACTTTATGCAAAAAAAATTTATTCATCTAGTAGAATATATTTCAATGAAACTATAAATAAATGTATTTTTTGTACTTTTTCTTGAGTACAACAGTATCTTGATGGCCACTAAACAACACAAAAATAATCTTTATTATATATTATTGTCTGATTGAACCAGTATATTGTTTTAGTATGATAATAATTATCTTTTACTTTATTCATTGTTAAATTTGAGTTGCATTTTATTTCATTGCTTGAATAATAAAATGGTTCACTGCCAACACACAAGATTTCTTGCCAAAAATAATGATTCTATGATAATTTATGCATGGTAATACTGTACTATATTGAGTCTATGGCGTTCAAAGGAGCTTGATCTCACCAGGTTGTCCCCAATTGGTATATAGTTGTTACCAATAGTATGATAGTATACTAATTCTATATAGGTACTTCATTATAATTATGTTTTTATTATAATTTATATTTGTATTTTTGGCGATAGAAATTCAATTTAAAAATTAAAAAATATATATATGTATGAGTCAATATGTGTTGGACAAAACTGAATATTAGAATATTTTATTATTGAACCCCTTTTTTACGATAAAATTCAGTACAGAACTTGAACATGATTGGTAGACTAAATGAAATATAGCTCAGATACAATGGGGAGAAAAGTCCCTGTAGAGATGAGCGAAGGGGAAAATGTGAGCCTTCGGCCTGTTAAAGATCTAGAAGTCATGTAATAAATCTAAGCCTTAAGACGAGGCAGAAACGCCCTAGAAAAGCAATAGTTATAGAATTCCCTAGGCTCTACCTAGGGGAAAAATAATGTATAACTGCCTTCTTCCTGTAATATTGGACATTCTAAATTTTTATGAAACGGCCTACATTTGATGAAAATTTGGATTTAAATGGAAGTAGATATTTACAATAGTGAGAAATAATTCAAGTTAGTTAAATATTATAGTTACCATATGTTGAATAGTTTCAAAAATATTTATTTGGAAATAAGCATACCGGTATCTAGCGCCACAAAAAATATTGCAAAAATTCATCATCTGTTCTTTTATTATTGGTTGAAGACAATATTGAAGAAGTTTCGTTTTCAAAAAGCCTAATGTTATTACTGTTTAATAATTTGGTGGAGGTAGGTAGTAGGCTAATAGAATTCATCACCCATAACTCAAGCATCTTCCATATAGAACTTAGAAAGTTACATGAAATTTTGCAGAATTTACATTCAATTCTAGATGTTTTCAGTGAACGATTTTATACCTTTATAGATATTCAGACCAATTGAAAACTTAGATATTATTATAAACTTAGAATATAATGGAGGAATACCTCCAGATCTACCTATTCGAATAGAATTCAATAGAATGATAATAAGTTCATGGTTCAATTTATACAATGAAGAAATCATATAGACAAGAATAATGTTTACAAAGATGATAAAATCAAATGATTGGCTTGAAAGGTTTTGTATCTTTATTGAATAAACTTATCAATAATTTATTGAGTTATAGGTGATGTATTCAAATTATTACTATATATAGTCTGTCCAAGCAAAGAAGACATTATGGCAAGATTGGAAAATATTGGTTGAATCCAGCTCAGTCAATATTAGTTCAAAAATAATGAATTCGATCTCAAATTGTAGGAAACATCATGATCTACAATTTGAGACCAAATCTTTAATTTTTGAACCAATATTGACCGAGCTGCAGTTATTTTCCTTTCTTGTCAGAATGTCTTCTTTACTTGGACTGACTGATTTTACAGTTCGATACATATAACTTACTGTAGGCCTACGGTACCGAATATTGTGTAACTTGTATTTTTATATATTTGTATTTGTATATAACTGTACCGGTATTGCGTATCTTTTCGCGTGTATCATCTTGGAGTAATTTGAAAGGTGTAGCCTACACACAGCTCTAGAATAATTGCTTACCTCTGGATCTGGTTGATATTGTCCAGTCGGCTGGTCCTGATCATTGTTAACATCCCAAGGAGATGCTTCTGGAGCATTGAAAGCACTGAATTCTGCATATGCATCATTATTTGCGTTGCCTTCTAGGTACATTGCGTTGCTATCCCACATCGCGTTGTTATCCTGATAATTCGCGTTGCTTTCTTGGTACTGTGCGTTGGTATTTTGATACGTTGCGTTGCTTTCTTCACACATTGCAGATGCGTCTCCCTTAACTTTTTTGCAGTAATCTACAATGTCTGCTAGATCATCGCTTCGACACTGTTCTGCTGATTCGGACTTCTTCTTGCACTTTTTTGCCGGTTTGCACTGAAAATTAAAAATTCCAATTTGAAAAAAAACATATAAACTACGGTGAACATAAAAACTACTAATAAAATTTTCAATTAGAAAAAAAGAAACATACAAGAACTATATCATAGACTTTGAAAAATGAGATTGATATACGACCTCTAATACGTAGCCGACGGTACCTGTTACTTATTTTCAATTTTTGTCCAATTTCACTCATATGGTGCGACCATATACTGTAGTTGGTTTAAAGATGAGGGTGAAGAGTAAGATAGTTATTATATGTGAATATGGTGAGTTCCCCGTCCCCGTATGGTGAGTTCAATAAATTATATTGTTTAGAACAAATATTATTTTTAATTCTGATGTTGGAGACAAATAACTAAAATAATTATCAATATTGCATATCGAAATACATTTCTTTTTCAATTTTCTTAGAATTTATGTAGCGTGGTCGAATGAATTTGTAACACAAAAATGTTTTTTATACCTAACTATAATTAATCGTGATCTGGAGATTTTTGACCAGATAGAAAATAGATTATCATTGTAACTTTATTCGAGAAATTTCAAATAAAAAATATTTCTGCAATATTAATAATGAAACACGATTTTAGTTATTCGTCTCTTATATCAGAGCTACAAATTGGTCCAATCAATAGAATTATAAAATTCTATTATTTTCTCTACACCAAAGGTCACGTCAAATCTATGAAGGGAGAACACACCATTCACATCTTACTCTTTATCTTCGGCTTTCAACTTTTCAACTCACTATGAACGCATCCTTCCAGTATCAACAATTACTACTAAAAGGATATTCATAAAACATATTCCTCAAATAATAAATTGCTGAATATAACTTACTCACCTTTCCGTCACTGCGTGGAGTGCTCGATTTCCCTGAAGAGTTTGATGGACAGGTGGGTTCGGGCGCGGGGCAAGTACCTTTAATCCAATAAATAAAAATTAATAATAACTTGACGTGGAAAAATGGATGAAAGCAACAAAAGTATGCATATTAAGCTACCTACTCTGTAACTCAATAATTTGTTTACAAGCATCTCTAGTCATCGGTGTTATACTAAAATATTTTTATTTTCTCTGTACCCTATTGAGATAGTTTACTTCAATACAATAACTTATTATTATTTAAAACACACAAACACACACATATATGATTAAACTAAGTACAAAAGTTTTAAAAATCGGGCATTTATCATAGAATAGTATACCTACGGTACCTATATTACACGATAACAAAATTGATAAATGAAAAGACAAGACGTTGTCAAACCACTGATTTATTAAAAAATCGAGATACCGGTTTCGGTTGTTACACCATTATCAATCTCTGGTAAACTAAAACTCAAAGTACAGAGCAGCAGTTGTATAAATACTCTTAGCATACCGTTAGTATAAATACTGCTGCTCTGTACTTCAAGTTTTAGTTTACCAGAGATTGATATAATTGTGTAACAACCGAAACCGGTATCTCGATTTTTTAATAAATCAGTGGTTTGACAACGTCTTGTCTTTTCATTTAATATGGATAACTACCACAATATCACCTTCAAAACTACTATAAAAATGATGAAATTTTATATTTGATGAAATTTATATTACATGATAAAGCAAACCTTAGTAAATTAACTCATTATCGGCTAATTAGCAATAATGAATTAGTTCTCTAATTTTGTTCTATTTCCAAAAGCAGTAGAATATATCAAAGTGATAAGTTACACCTCAACTGTAGGCTATTATTATAAAGGCTGCTTGTGCCAATTTACTTCATATATGTAGTATTTTAAGAAGTCAATTAAGCAGCAAGTGAATTTTTGTTTATATAAATGGTTTTAAAAAGTATTATGTACCAATTTACCTAATTGTTAATGTGTAATAATTTACTAAACTAGCTCTCCATATTGATTGTAGCGAACCATATAAATTGGCATTGACCACGTTCTGCATATAGCCCTTCTTTTGTAATTCAACTCATAAATTGGCTCACCAGGAATGATTTCTAAAACTATTTCTCATTTTCAAGAACAATAGAGAATATCAAAGTCAAATACACTTCAATTGTTCAATTACATTATTAATATAAAGGCTGCATTATAGTATTTGCCCGCTACATATATAATGTGCTTTATATGTAGTCTAATACAAAGAAATTCAAGTAGCAATTGAATTATTATGGTTTATATGGATGATGAAATATGACTTGTCATACTAACATGCTGCTGATGCTTCTTCCTTTGCTTTGAGCCAATCAGCACATGGATCCTGAAAACGGTAACATTTTCATCAGTGTTTTTTTACAATAATATCATGTTTAAAAATATAGATAATATCAATGTTTTTTGACAATAATATACATATCTTATTGTATCTCACTGTAGCCGATACACATGCAACTGTAACACATTTAAATCATAAACTATAGTTAATAGTTAATATCGTTAACGACCGGTAGTCGACCGGGAAGGATTGTGTTTGTTGGCTAAACTTAAGAACTGTTCCCACAAACAAATTAACTGTGTGTAGTGTGAAATCTATGTGGTTCTTCAATATTGTAAAATTATATTGTGTTGTAATTTGTTTGATACTTGAATAAGTTTAATTGAAATGAGCTGAAACCTACCTCAGGAGGGCATGGGTCAGGAGGATTGGTGACCAAATCGTCAGAGCAGCACAGCTGTTGGCGCACAATGTCATCTCGATATCCTCTAAATGGAGTCAATGGCGTGAGGTTCGGCTGATTCTCAATGTAACCGAATATTTTGTCGCGCAATTGGTCCTGTGAAAGGAAAAAAGAAACATTCTCAGAGTGATTTGAATGAAAATCTCTCTTATGTCAAGCAAAAGCTCTAACAGGTACTGCCGTACACAGGTTAATTGTAGGTTGATTAATTGAAAAAAATACCATTTCATAATAGTTTTATCGTTTGCATTTGGCGATCCATATAAGCAACCTACATTCATCACAAAGTATATAGATTTTACAGTATATAGGCCTACTATATCCCTATATATACATTTTATATTTATTCAAGAAACTCTTCAATTATTTTTGTAGAAATTAGTACAAATTATAATTATTTATTAGTAATGACATATCATAATTGTTAGATATAAGTTATAAAAGTATTGAAAAATAAAAAAAGTACGGTACCACATGATTTATTAATTTGTAGATATAACTTAGCCTAATATTTTCGATATTCATCTCAATCTATCTAATTGAAATGTGTGAGCGAAGGTTAAAAGCAGATAGGACAAAATAATATAATTCAGAACAAAACTAAATATAGTACCACGATATTATACTCATGAAAAACCTTTCATATTTGAGGAGAAATTATAAGGCATTTTACCAAGAAAAGGTTGTTCCATTAAAATAATATTCCATAAATAAAAATATTCCACATGAAAAGTAATTGAAAATCACTTTTTTAAATAAATTATTACTCACAGTTGTAGCAAATGGTTTGATGGGACGTTTCTTGTACTTTTTGGATTTGTTTTGTGACTCGGGGTTGGGCATGTTGCAACACTGAAAAAATCAAGAAATTGGTGAAGTATGTTAATAAATCAATAATCAATTTATTAAAGTAAAAGCTCTGAAATATTATCTTCCATAAATTTCTCATTGCGATGTGGCATGTCAATAATAATTATTTTATTTCACTTCTGAACTATATTTACTCACGACATTGCAGTAAATTTTTTTAATATCAGTTCATGAAAACTATGAAATCAATCATTTTATACAACAATAATTCCTTAATCATCAACTTTCCACATACTACATGAAAATTTTTTCACCCACTGTAGTTAGGCCTAGGCTACATATAAAAAATCTCAATACATCATAATAATATAAAGGCAGTCATCTGAATCATGCCTAACGTGCATCATATTTTTATACATTTTGAAATTCAAATATATTGTTTGATTAATATTCGTGGATAAATTTACTTATAAATAATTTTAGTTACGGTATTAGAACTATCCAGTTCTATCCAGATGATAGAACTATCCAGGTGATTGAGAAATGTATTCTATTTCAGGATATGAAAAATTTGAAATCTTGGAGATAAACATTTGATAATTATACCACATCGCTGAAACGAATCACTTGGTTTTTTTAAAAGTTGTATTCTGTTCTTAAGCAATTCTTGGCAACTATCTTAAAAAAATTAAATCTGAGCTCAAAACTGGACTCACCTCATCATTACCCTGAGATGAATTCATCTTTGATGCATACTGCATACCAAATTCATTATCCTGTGAAGTAGATATAACAAATATTATACAAACAGATATAAAAAAAGTGTAAAACAAGTGAAAATATCCATCATTCAAAATCAATTCTATAGCCCAACTCCAGTTTACATATAATAAAAGAATCATAACTATCATAATTTTTCTTCTTTATTCAAATAAATTTTAATTTTAAACGAATGATACATCTTTCAAATCATGATTATTGTAAGAATTTTCGAATACTAATTAATACCGTATAACATAGGTACATATGTACAATATTAAGAAGACTTTAGCTGCCGATAATATTATAAGAGGCTCTTCTATTCTAATTAATAAGTGGCTTGAAGGAAATTCGATGAACGCAGCTCGACAAAAATGTATATTGCTTGGGTGGGAATCGAACCTGGTACCTCATACCTGGCTGGTCGGGTTCTTTTACCAATGTACCATGTGCTGCTTCAAATGATTCTTCTATGACAGTATTCATTTTGAAGGAGCGACGATAATCGTTGAAAAAATAATACTAATAAACAATAAAAGATGAAGATAAGTTTAATAATTGCATAGAATACTAAATCTCTCATTACTATAATATCCTCCTAGACTCATATACTATAAGATCCTCTTTGATGGTTTCTAACATTATGCTACCCATAATTAGTTGAACAATTTCTGGAAGATATATAGCCTTACCATAGTAGCCTTCTTGAGAACGGTATTTGACAAATTTACCTGATAAGCTTTCGCCTCGTTGGACCTTTGTTGAATCTGCTCGAACTGATTGAATACAGCTTTATCACTCTCAGGCCTGGTCCAGGGAGGCCTTGCGAAGTCTTGACAATATTGTGTTGGCGGCTCTTCATTCTTTTTACATCCTTTTTTCAAAGGAAGAATTAAAATAAATATCGTTCAGGCAACCAAGCAGAGAAGACACGCCGTTACGATACACTTCACATTAAAACGGCGTGTCTTCTCAGTTATTCTTATATAATGCTCATTATTCATCCACAGTATGCCTACTAGTCTGTCCAAGCAAAGAAGACATTCTGGCAAGATGATCTGCCAACTCGATCAGTATTTGTTAAATAATTATGAATTGGGTCTAAAATATTGTATATAAGAATGTTTCCTACAATTTGAGACCAAATTCATAATTTTTGAACAAATACTGACCGAGATGGAGTAGCCCGCCCATCTTGACAGAATGCCTTCTTTGCTTGGACAGACTATAATTATTAAATTATAATATTATTATTATTATCATTTCTCTCATATGTAGCCTATACTTGAAATAGACATTACAAATTTAATTTGATTGAGCATAATTTTCAATTGAATTTCATTCATTTAAATAATAACAAGGAATATTAAATTTATTTATACCTATATTGGTGATAGTGACTCACCTTTATTGGGCTGCCTCTTCCCCTTACCACAAGTAAATTGGTCACTCATTTTTATTGGTTCGAGAGAGTTCCTGAAATCATTCAAAACTTCATCATTGGAAAATCATTATCATTTTAACATTTTTCAGTCATTTTATTGGAAACATTCTAGTGAATAATAATAAATTACCGTTACTTACGGGAATACATTTATCATGAAATAACTACTGTGACTGAAAACTTTTTTAAATGTTGAAGCGATTTCATATACTCTTGAATAATCTATGATTTATTGAATAATAATTATAAAATATATAATTGTCTTGATGAGGAGTAGTTTAAATAGAAATATTAATAAATTTTAATTAAACAGCTTTGATATCATAATACGTAACAATTATTAATTGGAGCTTACCGTAGCGAGATATATGTCAGTGTGAGTTATTAATTTCATCTATTCAGAGCTCTAGTGAGAACGGTAAATCACTTAAAAGTTTAATGTACGTACAGGTATTATATATAAATTCAATGTATTGAATTTAATTTTGTACTGTGAATTTGTGGCTGTGTTGTGTGAACTCTGAATTGTAAATGATAGAATATAGTATAAAAGTTTTGTTTGTTTGTGATCAATCTTATTGTTCTTCTTCAATCTGAAAACCATATGATTTATGGGAATTCAGTAATAAGTCCTACTGCTATGATTATTATGATTTTTGGAGGTCTGGAACACCCCCTAGAGGGGGGTCCCGCAGGAAATTTTAAAAATACACACTTGAATTGGAGCGTTTTAAGCAAATCTGGGCAATGTTTTGTAGCTGTTTTTTATAAAACCAATATACAATAAACTATACAATTTTAAAGAATTAATAAAGCTTTTTTGGATCAGGCATGGTTTTACCATTTCAACAACTACTGTATAATCTACATAGGCCTTATTTTTCCTCAAGTTTTAAAACATCCGGTTTAAGAATGACAACATAATGCAATGTTATTCAGAATCAAATTGGCATTTAGCAATATAGTAGCACCTCGCGCTGACGCCGCTTATAAGAATCCAGCTGAATTCTGAATAAACTTCTAGCAATATTATGTTCCAATATAAGATACAAAGTAATTGAACCTTTCAGAATTAGTGAATGACAAAAATAATATTTAAAAAACCAAACACCAGAAATCGTTGTTTCTAAAAAAAAATTCTTGGAGAAAAAAGGTATGGGAGCGCCGCTCCCATGCGCTCCCCATCAAATCAAGACCTAGGTAGGCCTACTCCAAGGAGGTTAAACCTCCTTGGCCTACTCATTTACAGATACTTTCATCAAATACACTGATTTTAAGTAGTATGTGCATGTGCAATAAGGAAAAACGTCACGGTACGGTACCTACATAAATTAATATTGAAGTTTTCAAGAAAATACGGTATTTATAATTGATGAACTAAATTTTTGTAAAATGATTTGAATATCAATTACAAAATGACTTATTTATAACATGCTACCTAGTCTATATATTGATAACTTTGAATGAAATTAATTCAAAACTTATAATTAATGGTACGGTAGCCTACCGGTACCACCAAACTCATTGTCTGCTGAGGAGGCCACCACAGAATAATGCGACTGAGCTACACAACATAACCAATATATGAATATAATATAGGTAGCCTCTCCTTGGGTAGCATAGCCTACTGTCAGAATAAGGTTATTACAAAATATAATCTTCTCTAACCTAATATTGTTTTTAATAACCTTGCTGTCAGGGAACATAGGGAACACTAATACAAAAATAACATCCTCTTCTTCACTGGTACCCACCAACTTATTATATTAATAACTACTGTAACTTATTAAATAGGCCTACTGCCTATAGCATTTTGTAAAATTGTGGAGTGTGAATGTGAAATACGGGACTAAGTCGGATTAGCCCCATTTCATAAACAACGATTTATGGACGTCCGTTTTTTTGCAGTCCTTGTCCTTCATAAATAACTTACCGGTATCAGCATAAGTTTGTCAATATTCATTCAATCCAGTGGAATTCATGAAGAAGGCTTGAATTCGGACAGCCAAAAATCATGGTAAATTGTGGGTTACTCATAGGGGCATTTTATGTTATGGTAAAAATAAATGGTAAGTTGAAATATTGGAACAAATATTTTTCATAGTTGACAAAACGTTTTGCGTTTGATAATAATTTTCAAATTGCAGGATTTTACCGCCTAGATAACCTCTTCCAACCTCTTCCAATGAAATGTGAGCAGCAGCAGATTAGGCAACCTAAACTTCGACAAAGGTGTTTTTGCAAAGATGTCAAAAATACCTTGAATAGGTAGTAGGTAGTACTTGAAATATCACTTGAATAGGAGCTCCATTTTAATTAATAATTAAAGTGCCTCACCGAAAACGTACCGCATTAATCGAAAATGTTCAAAGCAGAGAAGAATGTTGCCGAGATTTAGTCAGCAATGACATTTCAAACTTCGATCTGTGATTGGTCCATTTGAGTATCATTCATCCGCCGTTGTGTTTGGAAGAAGTTGGAGGCAAATCGTGAAAACAGACAAACAGTTGGGGTCTTGGGGAGTTGTGAATCTTGGGATCTGGGAATGCTTGTCAATGTTTATTACAGGATTGTCTTGAAAACTAGTGCTCTGTGTGATGTAATCTAATTCAATTGGATTAGTAATGTTTATTAGTGATTTGTAAGGAATTGAATTGACAATGGCTACAAATATGTCGGATAAAATCAAGGTAGCCATCAGAGTCAGACCTCTCATCGAAAGAGAGGAACTAGATGGTTTGCCATTACGTTGGATCACAAAAGATAACACAATTTATCAAATTGATCCAACGACTAGGAAAATTAAAGGAGATACATACAAATTCGGTAAGTTTCTGCTACTGTTCTAGATGTATTAGTGACTCAATTTTATTTTGCAGGCTCACAATAGAACATGATCAAGAATGTTCTTTCCTGCTCGTGGAACCTTTAAAAGTTTTTCAGAAATGATTTTGTGTCTTTCTTTGATGAATTATATTTCTTCCATATTTTACTTCGTTCTCTCTTTCCCCATTTTATATTAAGATATAGCAAAAGTAGTCTATTGCAATATAGGCTAGTCTAAGTTCCGGTACTTTTGTGATCTCCACTTCAGAACTAGTAATCACTTTCACAATAATACGCTTATTTATAGACCACGATCAGGGTTATCCCCAGAAAATTGGTAAGACAGAGAATCTATGAATGAACTGTGCAGGCGCGAATCCAGGATTATGAGTTGAGAACAAAGTACAGTTCTAGAGCACCATTTTTTGATAAATTGAAAAAATTGATTAATAATACAGTTCGGTTTTAATTTATTTGATTCAACAGTTTTCAACAGCTGGTTACTTGAGGGGACTTTTGGGGAAATTTCTGTTTCAAAAAAACATTGTAGAGCACTATCGAAGAATAATTATTAACTTACAGTTTCACGCTTTATAAAGTTCAAACCTCAGCAATCGGAATTTTTGAGCATCATTTGGTTTGTTGAGGGGGAGTAGGCGATTTTTTGTGTTCAAAATAGCGTTTTATAGCGCTCAATTAGAAGAATATTGTCATGATTCATATAGTCAATATCATTACTCACTCATCATCACCTTTGCTTAAAACACTTGCTATCAAGTCGCAATTGTAACAATGAGTAGTAACATAGATTTAAGATAGATTAATATAGATAAGATAGATAGATTTAAGATAACATAGATAGATAACATTAACATAGATTTAGTTAAACCCTCAGCAATTGGCTTTTTCACATCTCCATTATAACATAGACGTATGTATGGGGAGCAGCCTATGACACTCATATGAATCTGTCTCTCAAATTTTTGTGCTGTTATCTACCGATCCTCCTAATCCTGAGTAATTTTAGAACGCCTATATGATTAGTCTAGCTATTCTAGTCTATCTGACTTGGGCTTTGACGATTCACCGATCCTAGGACCGTGTTGAAGACAAAATAAGTACCGTAGCAGATATAAAATAAACTGGCGGTTAAGAAATTTAACTTAACATATTAATTCTCACTTTTCTCAGGACAGTTTGAAAGCGGTCTGCCAGAGCGGAACATTTTAGCTGTGGTCGTTCTTGACTCTACGTTCTCGCAGACCGTTCTTTAACTGTCTTCACAGAGCTAAGCATTAATATGTCATTACTAACCGCCATATTAATTTGTGTCTGCTGTAATACAAGAAATGCTGTAATAGATATAGTATGCTGGGTTTCATTACTTTAGTTTCTAAAGTTCTTTATAAATAATTTCACCGATGAATTAAGTTGAGCTCGAAAAATTGAAATAAAAAAACAAATAAATGGCCAGTCATTGTGGATTGTTTGTTCCATTAAATTAGGTTCTGTATGATATTTTTTCGATTGTTCTAGATCACATTTTCGGCGCTTCAGAAAGTAACAAAAATGTGTTTGATAGCATCATCAAACCGATCATCGATGCCAGTATGCAGGGATTCAATGGAACTGTGTTTGCCTATGGGCAAACCTCTTCCGGTAAGTATTATTAATTTTTTTCATAATTTATTTTTTGTCATTTGTTGAATTGAGACGAACCTATGTTTGAAATACGAAGTTTGATTATTTATCAATTGAGAGGATACACTTGATCATGGATCATTTTTCATAAAAAACAGCTGAAATTGAATAATGATTTGCGATCCTTTTTAAATCAGGTTAATTTACAAAATGTTGGAGCTCTGATTGATTCAACATTCTCGATTTCCTAAACATAGTGATAAATCTTCATATGAAACTTAACTTTAAATCTTCAAGGAAACTTCATATGATTGTTAGATGTTATGCTATAAATATTTGTAACTTGATGTAAATAAATATTATGTACAATATTTTGTTCCATTTGCTATTTTATTTAGTCCACTAATATTTCTACTTTCGTAGACACACTTATACAGCAGAGTTTTATTATAATTACTTAGCCCTATGTTATGATGGTCCTGAAGTGACTAACTTCTAGTGTTGATAAGTGACTAGCAGATTTTCTCGAAATCCTTTTTATGGTTATATTCACTAGCCTATTTGTTTCTATCAGTATACTTGAAAGTACTGAAGTATTAATTAACTCCAATGACTAGTATTCTTAATAAAACTCACCAAGACTTATGTATTCAAGTTGGTAGTTGATACAGTAAAATTTTGGTGTTTTTTTATCGAAAGTTTTTAGCTTCTTTCTAATCTGCAATGTTATTCAACAGGTAAAACATATACGATGTCAGGGGATCCGAAATGTCTTGGAATTATTCAAATGGCCATCAACTATATTTTCTATTCAATTGAGAATACTCCTCGCCGAGAATTTCTTTTGAGGTAATCACAAATTCAAATATTCCTAGGCCTGCAGTATAGATTTTTAAATTAATATTGCATTTGTATTTTACTGATATTTAATTTCATAAGTGATTAATTTTTCATTAAGTAATTTTCATAATATTCCCAACTCTAAAAATGTTTCTCAATCCACTAACATTTTTTGACTGACTCACAGAACTGTCCGTGGATGTAGACCTTGACGAAATTGATTTTTCTTCTACTATTTGTTTTTCTTGAACTTTTCTAACTTATGTGTAAGTTATTCAAGAATTGTTCCTGTTTACTGTACGGTCGTATGCTTTTGTTTGAATTTTCATCCATTGTAACAATCAATCTAATCTGTTTAAATAAAAATGACTTTATTATTGGTGGTTATTTATCCATGCCTGAGAATTTCATCTGAAAATTCTGTAAATGTTTTCCGACTTATTCTCTATCAATGTGCATTAAATACTATTTCTTCTATTTTCAGAGTGTCATACATGGAAATTTATAATGAAAAAGTGAACGACCTTCTGGACTTATCTAAGAAAAATTTGAAGATTCAAGAGGACTGCAACGGTCAAGTTATAGTGAGCGATGTTGAAGAACGCGTGTGCAAAAACTCATCCGAGGTAAGCTGATTAGTTGATTGTTATAGTCTGTCCAAGCAAAGAAGACATCCTGGCAAGATGTGAAATTGACTCCAGCTTTGACAATATTGTTTGAAAAATTATAAATTTTGTCTTAAATTATTGTAGATCAGAATGTTTCCTAGAATTTGAGACCAAATTTGCAATTTTTGAACCAGTATTGACCGAGCTGGAGTAATTTTCCCATTTGCCAGAATGTATTCTTTGCTTGGACAGACTATAATTGATGAATGATTTTCAAGAGTTTGTCTTGATAGAATTCACACTTGGCTATAATAGATTAATACATACGCCAAAGAATTGGGTGGTTGGATTGGCAAGTAACAGTAGTAATTTTAATGTTCAGCTCTGTCAAGGCAGTCGGCGAGTGGTCTGCAAGTGCATATTAGAGTCGACAGCAACTGTTTCGCTCTCCTAGACCACTTACAGACTGTCTTGAAAAAAGCTGAGCATTAATAACAGACATTCGCTAACCGCTACTATCATTGGAATATGCTTTACTTTATAATTTATACAGTTGTACTATAAATTGTACTTTGCGATTATAGTTTATACTTTACACATTATAGTGACGCAGCTTATAGGAATTATATAGATAATGTCCATGTCTCACTTGCTACTAGAAGCAGTTATCTTGCTAGTAGCTAGTAAAGTAGCAAAGTGTGGCACAAACTAAGGTACTTTGCTCTTATTTGTGTCATCGCTCACTACTCTACTTATTTGATGATTAATGTGAAATTAACCAATTCAAACTTTTTCAGGCTGATTCATGAATTTTTTAAATTTCTGATCATGGGAAATGAGTTCTAAGTTCATAAGTTCCTCCCCACTTGAAGTATTCTCGATCCACATTTTTTTATAGTTAATAGTCATTATCAATTTTCATTATCATGAGAAATTAATCAACTTTTCCAGGTTGTTTCATGAATTCTTGAAATTTCTGATCAAGGAAAATAGGTTCCCAGTTCATAAGTTCCTTGAAGTATTCTCGATTTATAGCCACCCATTGTCATTATTCCTCATGATGTGTGAACAAATATTTCCAATTCTGTTGTTAATTAAGTATTGAGTGGATGAGGAGGTCTCAACTAAGAACAATTATTTATAGTTTTTTTTAATAGAATCAGAACTAATCCTTAAATCCTTAATCTCTTACTGAAAGATTCGTTGAAAATTTATTGTAAAACTTACAGTATCATATTTCCCATTGGAGTAAGTTTTAAGACTGAATTTTTGATTCTAGGTACTTGAGGAAAAGATGAAAGGAGACAAGAACCGACGTATAGGGGAGACCAATATGAACGAACGCTCTTCACGCTCTCATACTATATTCAGAATTGTGAGTTGATAATTTTATAAAGTTTTTAAAAGGGTGTTTGATTTTTATTTATTTTTTCAATTATTTTAAACAGCCCTAAGTTTTAAAGTTCAGTTTTGTGAGTTAAACTATGGTTGAATGTTTTTATTCAATAAAATTCTGAAACCTGACATTAGATTGAGCTAAGTATTAGTATGTCAATTTGCTAATCATTCATTCAGTAATTACAATTATTTTCAAAGCCTTATTTGTGCTGTGAGCATTATTGTATCCTGTTGAGAATGTGGCAATTAATTCTTTTGAAATAGAAGTCAATTCAATACATCTGCCTTAAGCAGAGGTGAGGAATGAGGCTTTACTCTCACAGTGTTACAAAGAGGAAAATACTGGGAGAAAAATGATCTAATTTCATTTTCAAATAATATGAGTTGAATTGTTTTTTGTTTGATTGTTGAGTTTATCTATACATCTTGGAACTGTAGTAACTCACTAAATATTATTGAATATACTTCTCATTACGCAGCTCACTTACGGTTTTTGAGTCGCGGACGTGTTTCGAACACTGGTGTTCATCCTCGGCGCTTGTAGCTAAGTCTGAATTGCTTTTTAATCTAGTGAGGTGGATTGGAGTAGAAGTTGGGAATTGATGGTTGTAGGGATGGTAGAGGGGGAAGGCTGTTTATTGGGTGGATTTTCAGTCATGATGTTGAGACAGAGAATGTGTGATTTGAAATTGAGTTGGTCATTGAGAATGGAGGTGGGATGATTGATGGAATGTCTGTGTATTTCTAATTGTTCAAGTAAGTCCAATTTCATGCTTTTTGGAGCGACTACAAAATTGCCTTCAAAACCGCAAACAGTTTAGAAAGAATGTTTAGAACAAACCGTTTAGAACAAACCCCCCCCCCTTCGCTGACATTTCAACATCTTATCTCATCTCATCTATCATGTTTCCTATTACAGGTGGAATTACCTTTTGGTCTCCCCACCAAATAAAGCCATACGCTAATAATAATCTTATCTATAAATCATACTTTCACTGACATCTACACCAATCTTCATATCCTTGGACATATTTGAACACTTTTAAACATACAGACAGACATTCCATCAATCATCCCAACTCCATTCTCAATGACCTACTCAATTTTAAATCACAAAGTCTCTTCAACATCATCATTGACTCCCTTGTTTTTTGTTATGTTTCAAAGTTGTATCCCATTATTCTACTATATTTCTATTCGTGTCATAGATCCTGGAGAGCCGGAGCACTGACGACGAGGACGGAGCAGTGAAGGTGTCTCACTTGAATCTGGTGGATCTGGCCGGATCGGAGCGATCCGGGCAGAGCGGAGCCACCGGAGACCGCTTCAAGGAGGGTTGTCACATCAACATGTCGCTCACTACGCTCGGCATAGTCATCAATCAGCTCAGCGAAGTACAGGAAGGGTGAGCATTATCAAATGAGCTAACCTCACTTTGCAAACCAACGTTGCAAATACTTTGTGTCAATGAGCTTCCTTCCTGTACGTTTGCGTATCCATTTTGGACTTTAGTATCACTACTGCGTATCAGGAATAATCCGCCCTGTAACAAGGCCTTCATTTGTAATAAAATACTTAATTTTGCAATCAGAATCAGTTCACCCCTACTTGAATTATCTAATTATTTAAATAATAAATATGATTATTTTTGTTCAATTTTCAGTCAGAATCAGTTCATCAACTTTCGTGACAGCAAGCTGACGAGACTGCTGCAATCGTCTCTCGGCGGAAATGCGATGACAGTCATTGTCTGTGCCGTCACTCCGGCTGCAGAGGACCAGACTCAGAACACGCTCAGGTAAACTTGGAAAATTTTCAAAAATTGATTTAGTAAATAAGTAAGTGTTTAGTAAATAACTCATGTATTTTGTCTACAAATAATTTAACATGTCTACAAATCAGTGAAAAATATTTTAATTAAATGAAAAGACAAGGTATTGTCAAACCACAGATTTATTAAAATCGAGATAACGGTTTCGGTTGCTACACCATTATCAATCTCTGGTAAACTCCAGAGTTATGTTAAACTGGAGTTATGTTTTGGTTGCAAGTTTGTTTTGGACACCAGTTGAAACGGTATCTCGATTTTTAATCAATCTCTGGTTTGACAATAGGTTCTATTTTGATTTAATATGGATAACTACCATCGAAACTATACGAGTTTTCCGTCTCTGGAGGAATAGTAATAGTTGCATTACACTTATTATTTAGCGTATGCTTCCATTAGTGGGGAGACCCAAAGGGTTGTTCCACTTCGCAATATTAACCTCATTTTTCACGAATGAAAACATGGAAAACCATGTGGGTTATAGTCCATTTAAAATGATTACACTCCAACCGATTTACTGAATAATATCTGGTATCGAGCTTCGCTCTGAAGCTGCGGCCGAACCGTTGAATTACATAAATTATTATTGAATTACTTAAATAAGTTACTTAAATTGTAAAGAATCAAGGAACCTCCGGCCTTGTAAAAAATAAATTCAAAATTGATATGATCACCTCTCACAAGTTCTTGACAGACATGAACATGTGTTATAGACTTGAATTTAACTCCATTCACTCCAGCTGGATAGCGTTGGTCAGCTAACAATAACAGCCATTATACGCAATACTTGGGATTAGGCCTATGCCTGAAAAAGGAATATTTTATTCTTTTATTAATCCTGCCAGAGAGTTTTCCCAGACATGAGACCTGGTGCAATCTTATTTTTCCATCTTGGTTATATTACATTTCAAATTTCGAGGAAATCGTTAGAGTCGTTTTCTAGATCCGTGGTTCCACATACATACAAACATACATACATGCAGAAATTACTCGCTTAATATAATAGGATTATTCAGAGGTATTCTGCGCCGTCTCTTGGTTACGGAAGCTAGCTCATGGTTAAGAGGATCAACGTGCTGATCACACGTTACCTCTATCCTGGTTGATGATTATTCACCTCTGCTGTATAGTGGAATGAACATGAAAAAAGCAACCAGCTGGTAGGCCTAAGCCCTTCATGGGCTGTTGAGCCATTGACATACATACTGCCTTCCATAATATAAAATGTTGATGTGAAGGATAACTCACTATTAAATATAATTTTACTATAATGCGGATTCTGTTGGTATTCAAAAATTGCGGTTTACATAAATTCATCTACTTCTTAATTATCATTATTCATTATTTGCACCGCAAATTCGTTACTCAATGCTGTTAAAAATTTTTTGAATAGTAAGATTAGTACTAAAATTTCAACTATTGATTCAGAATCAGCTCAAACATATTTGTTCTAGCCGATTAGAGTAAATCCAATCTTATTAGATTTTTCTATTAATCATCAACATCCTGTTGAATTTATCTTATCAATTATGATTTATATCTGTGCTATTTTTCCTATTCCACTGTTGAAGAACTCTAGTTTTCAAATTTAAATTGATTTTTTCCAGTTTTGCCTCCAGAGCGAAGAAAATAAACAACAAACCCATGCTAAATGAAGTTCTATCTGAGTCAGCTCTTATCAAACGCTACGTGAAACAGATAGCCAAATTGAATCAGGAGCTGGAAGTAAGTATTTCCCATATCTTTTCAAATATGAAACATTTATATCTATAAATAAATAAATAAATTTATTCGACTATTAAACAAACACTTTACAAAAAATGAATGCCTATCGTCTAAATAGGAGACCCCAAAGGTAATCCTGTGTGGGGATCCATCAGTATAAATGAATACAAATTTTCAATTAAATAAAGACAAAACTTAAAATCAATGTTCTAGTTCACTCTCATAGTTCAAAAAACTAAATTATACAATAGCTCTAAAACCTAGTTACTTGAAATCACGAGAACTCGATAACAACTATAAAATAATCTCTGAAACATTTCAAATATAAAATAATCTCTAGGCTACCTTATAAGCTAGTTACTTTCCTCCTCACTTTCGTTTGTTTTATGTGAATTTATATTGACAATTAATTTATTTTTCCAAGGCTATGAAGCAGAAGAGCGGCATCTCTGAAGTTGAATCCATGTCCAACAAGCTGAAAGAAAAGGAGGAAATCAACAAAGTCCTGAATGAACGAATCAGTCGTTTGAAGGAGGCTCTGATTGTATCGAGCAGCAGTCCGGCCCGAAAGAGACAGAAAACCGTGAGTTAAACAATTATTAAACCAATTGATAATCAATTCATCAGATTTTTTTGTTTGTCAATGTCTCCAGCCCGAACGATACCGGCCCAAAAGCCATAAATTCATCAGATAATAACTTAACTATAACAGACTATAAGACAAACTATATCTCGGTTAAATTTGATTATTTCTTAGGCAAAATTTCATGGTTTTTAAAAGCTATCCTCAACTTGAATTCTTAATGTTGCCTCTGAGATCCATAACTGCCATTTATCACTAAAAATTTCCAAGTATTAGTAATTTCACTATGATTTAAACTAAATAGCCTACTAATAGATTTGAATTAAAAATTTCAATCTATTATACTTGGTCGATAAGTATTTCTAATTTCCCAACAACTGTATCTGTATTCTTGTATTGACCTTATATTAACATATTAACAACTATATTGAACGAATACGTGTAGTACCAAACCCGCTTGATAAAGTGTAATACCAGAACGAAACAATTTTCGCGCCAAAACCGTGAGTAATTCCAGTAGTCTTTCCAAGCAAATAAGACGTGGCAAGATGGTAAAATGACTAACTCGGTCAATATTAGTTAAAAAGATATACATTTGGTCTCAAATTGTAGATCATAACGTCTCCTACAATTTGAGACCGAATTGAAAATTTTTGACCAATATTGACCGAGCTGGAGTCATTTTCCCATCTTGCATGGATGTCTTCTTTGCTTGGATAGAATATGAAAAGTTTTTCGTTAATTAAATTTGATACGGACGATTGTCTAAATTTTCTTTGATAACAGAATAATATTGTTATCTCTTGACAGCAGGATTCACGTCAAGTCATATCAAACGATAATATTCGAGATTACAAGTTATCTGCATTATTTCATTCAGTTATTGTCGATCTGTGAAGTAGTTAATAGTGAAGTGCTATCAAATTAGAAACTAAAAGTAATCTTCAGTAGAACATAGATTATGTTTCGATAATTCTCATAAAACTGCGATGGGTCTTTTTTAGTTTGTAATCGGTTTTCAATCAAATCTCACCTGTTTTTGAAAGTGGGTAGTTTTTGAGTTTAATTATAATTCTGGAGAATCTATTTTTATAATCATGGAAGAAAAGTGTGTAAGAAAAAGTCGTATCCCGCGTAAAGGGCCACCACAAGTTGTGAGTAATAATTTAAAAGTTATCATTATAATTACTTATTAATTGATTTTGATAATAACATCATTCCTCTTCAATTCACATCGGTTCGTAATGGTATGAATGCTACACTTGTTTTTATTCATATAAAATACTACACCGAAGATAGAAAATACCAATATTTAAATTGATTTCCAAATGCTTCCTTTCAGCTTGTGTAATATTATTTATGAATGACGACGGACAGAATCATCTGCTTCTATAAGCAACCTGAATTGTATTTAGCCTATACTGTATGTAGCCTTTTTGTATTTAACGTATTAATTGAAACCAAAAATAATTTGTTCAATTACAATGTAAGATCTGATGTACATGGGTACAATACCAGAAGTCTGCATTGGCTTCATGTTCCATTCTGTAGATTGAGAAAAATGTCCAGAAGCCATAAAATCCTTGGCATGAAAATGTTTAAGTTAACAGCTTGCTTTAAAAGTATTGACTGTTTGAAAAATGTTAAACTTATATTGACTAATTGTTTGATTAGCTTTCCGTTGTATTCCTTAAATGAGTATTTTGACTGTGATATAAATCGGGTATTTAAATTTTCATTTTATAGCTCGTTACTTTCTTACTGACTATGTCTTAATGCATTTGTATGTTTTTGGACAATAAATTCTATTCTATGAATTGAATGAAAATATTATAATTAATTCAAGTTAATCTGAGTTGTTGGAATTGAACAGAATAAAGTAACTTATTTAGTAGAATTGTTTTTTATTTCTACTTTGTTTCAGCAGTTGGTCAGTCATTTAATTTAGTCAAATATCTTTATTAATAGTTAGTTTAGATAGATAATAGCCCAGTATGAATGTGTGGTTTTCAGATTTATTCAGTATTTATTAAAATGTATAGTTGATTCAGTAGCTAGTAGCTTACTTTATCAATTATTATAGATGATAGTCTATTGTTGTATGGGTTTCAGATGTCTCTACTAAGCTGTAAAGTCGATTTAGTAGCTAGTTGACTGACGTTGTTTTTCATCGATGATATTTTAGTGTTTTGTTTTGCCGCTAGATGCCGCGCGAGAAGCGCCGTCACTCGTGGGGCGGTCTGTTCGAGGGCAGTGGCGCCGCCGGCCGCATGTCGTTTCCGGGCCGCATGCACACGCTCACCACTATTGAAGAGCAGTCGCCGTCGGCCATCAGTCCGCCGCAGGCCAACAGCACTCGTCTTGATGGTCAGTTTTAAATTTCAAAAACTCATGTTATTGATAAAATAAACTTCGTGAAGTGTTTCCTTTAGCCCGTTTCAGACACCAAGATTTTTGGACTTCCGGTTTTTTATTTATTTTTTAAATTTTAATAGATTGCGCTGACATCATGTGTTTACCTAGTCTGTTTAATCTAGTAAAATTTGACTGCAAAAAATCCTTACGGCGAAAAATCGTGGTGTCTGAATCAATATGAAGAAAAATTCCAAGTTAACATTGGTTGTAATGCATTATTACCGAGATGATGATAAAAAAAAATACTGTATGATATTTTCTATAGAAGCTGTATGATCATACAGTCTCTATTATAGTATTTTCACACTATTGGTATTAATTTGAATACGCTTACTTTTTGGGTAGTTGTGAAGGTGGTATTAATCATCATCGTCATCTTCATTGATTATACATAGAAGTGTACAACAGGCAAAGTCTAAAACTGTCCTTAAAATTCATAATAAACTGGTTACGTCGTATTTAACACTTATTAGCATAAGTTGAACTTATGAGATGAAAAGACAAGATATTGTGAAATGCGATTTTTAATAAAAAATCGTCTTTTCATCTAACAGATTGAATAGTTGATATAGTAATTAACTAATTATCGATACTAGCACTCTCATAGGTAGGTAACAATTATAGCATTGCATCTACATCTACACTCCATCCTCGTGAACTAGGTAAATATACAGGGTGTTTCAGGAGGAATGTGCAATACTTCTCAGACTGATTCCTCACACCAAGTAGACAAAAAAGTTCCATGGGACCATCCCCCAAAAACGCTTTGTTACCGAGATAACAATGGCGGAAAATTGAGATTTTTCAAAATATATTAATTTTTCTAATTTTTTAGAGGCTTTAGTGAGGTTCTAAAATAATCAATTCCTATGTAAAATTAGCTGAGGAATTCAATGAAACCAGTTCCAAGTTTGTAACTTCAACGGTTATTGAGATAATTGGGAAAAATATGCTAGAAAACGCCATTTTTCAACAATAAGGGTTATAACTGGATAAGGAATCATAAAATTGTATTTTTTATTAATGGAAGTTGAAGAGAGTCGGATTCTAAAGAAAAAGTTAAATGGCGGCGATTGTGTAAATCTTACCCAAATCTCAGAAATGGCGATCAAAAATCGAAAAATTGACAAAATGTAGCACAAGTGATAAATTTGTGTTTAGTAGCGATTTTGCGATTTTTGATCGCCATTTCTGAGATTTGGGTAAGATTTACACAATCGCCGCCATTTAACTTTTTTTTTAGAATCCAACTCTCTTCAACTTCCATTAATAAAAAATACAATTTTATGATTCCTTATCCAGTTATAACCCTTATTGTTGAAAAATGGCGTTTTCCAGCATATTTTTCCCAATTATCTCAATAACCGTTAGAGTTACAAACTTGGAACTGGTTTCATTAAATTCCTCAGCTAATTTTACATAGGAATTGATTATTTCAAAACCTCACTAAAGCCTCTAAAAAATTAGAAAAATTAATATATTTTGAAAAATCTCAATTTTCCGCCATTGTTATCTCGGTAACAAAGCGTTTTTGGGGGATGGTCCCATGGAACTTTTTTGTCTACTTGGTGTGAGGAATCAGTCTGAGAAGTATTGCACATTCCTCCTGAAACACCCTGTATAGATAAATGAGTGAAATGATAAATGAGAGATGGATGAATGATGATGGCTTTATATTCCACTTTTTGATTTTACAAATATTTTGTGGGAGAAGTTAAGGCATGCTATAATAGCCACTTCTTCCACTTACCCCGGAAGTGTATGGTTTGAACTACAGTGACATAGAATCACAGATTAGCCATTTGGTGTTACTTTTGATTTGTCAACTCGATATCAATACTTCTACGATTATTATCTCTGCAAATACTTTTTTCTCATTGAAAATATATAAGTGGATAGTAATAGTATGTTATTCATTTGAGAGAATACAACACACTTATTGTATAAAAACAGAGACAATTAAGTTCAAAACGCCTCTTTTCGAAACATTCAAGATGATCTTGAAGTTATGTTTACAATGATCCACATTGACTTGTCACAAAATTCTACTCAAAATGATTGAAATCATTCATTGCGATTGTGCAATTAACTATTTGTATCGTTGTTAACAGATACAATGTGCCCGTTCGAGAAATTCGAATTGGAGTTGATGAGAAACCGGAAAATGGACGATTCGGATATGATTCGAGACTCGATAGTTGAAGACTCGACCATTACAGAAACACCGGCTGCCGCGCCTTCGCAACGATCCATCTACAATAATTTTGACAAATCTGTCGACATGTAAGTTTTCAAATATAATATGAATAGACACCCAACCATCTACAATAGTGACAGATCTGTTCATATGTAAGTTTTCAAATGTGATGAAAATACCAGTCCAGTACCTTTTGAGTCTATTGTCATGAACGAATATATCATTTTCTTTTATAATTTCAATTGGAAAATGAGTAGTAAAAAGAGTATCCTTGTATAAGTTATCTACAAAGTCCACAGCTAATCGTTCAATGATGATCGGCCTGCCGGTTTACAGCTATTTTGGACTATCGGTTTCTCCATCCACTCACCCTTAGGACCCTTAGGGCAGTCAAACTGTAACAGTGACCGCTGTGATTGTATTTTTGTAGATTGCTCCTTTTGTTTTAAGAACAGTTTCCGGATAGCCTCAAACATCATCATAATAATTATATTATTATCTCATTTGACCTCATGTAGGCCTACTTATTTTAGTAAATAATAATGATAATCATAATTATAATCATCATAATTATCTCATTTTAACTTATGTATTATTTCAGTATAATAATTCAAATGTTTGGTTTTTTGAAAATTATTAAATTTGAATTCTATGTTATTTACCAAATTTTATTATCAGAATAATTATGTGAACTTCAAATCAGTGCTAACACACAAGCTATGACAGATAAGTTGGGTTTGTTTGTGAGGGTGAAGCCCACATGAGCTCATAGGCTTGTGCGTGGGTAATGAAATGGATGATAGATGACGACTACTTTTTAGGTAGTCGGGACCGACGGCTTATCGTCTCCTCCGAAAGACGGGGTGGCCGTATTTATGTGATTGTGCTGTGGTCAAAAATTGTTTCCCCGCTTGGGACTTGAACCAGGGTCCACCTGGTTATCAGACCGGCGCTTTATCACTCCTCCAACGAGCCACCCAAAGATAGGTTATCATTATTCTCATTAATTTTTATTCTTTTTTTATTTGAAATACAGGGTTCGCCAATGAAGTGGGACGATTTGAATAAGCAACAGGTTGTTTAAGAAATTGTATTTTTGTTATTTTTTTATCATAAATAGAAAGTAGAAAAGTAGCCATTTAGTGCACAATAACTCAAGAATCATTTTTTTAATATAACATCTTCCAAATGTCCTCCATTGGAATCTATGCGCTTTTGCAGCCGGGCCTGGAAGAAACGGGTTAGGTAGATTTGCTGTGACTTTTAATTTTGTGCGTTACATCGAAATGATTCATAACTTTCTTACACCAGAACTCGCACGTTCTCCATTGAATGAACGAACAATATGGGACAACAAGCCACACTGCGAGAATTGCCATGAATGCTGTGAATGTTTTGTACCCCTTGGCTCCCTCGCTCTCCAGATTTATCAACCTGTGACTTTTTTCTATTGGGCTACTTAAAAACGAGATTTTTTCAAAGTGATTCACCCAGAACTATCCCAGCTATAAAACAACGGATTCGAGATGAGATTGGAGGAATACCACTCAATATGCTGCGAAATGTCATTGGAAACTTCCAGGCCCGGCTGCAAAAGTGCATAGATTCCAATGGAGGACATTTGGAAGATGATGTATTCAAAAAATGATTTTTCACTTATTGTACACTAAATGGCTACATTTCTACTTTCTATTTATGATGAAAAAATTACAAAAATACAATTTCTTAAACAACCTGTTGCCTTTTCAAATCGTCCCACTCCATTGGCGAACCCTGTAGTTTATTAATATTTTGTACATCACTAGAGCTTTGCTGTGATGTGTGGTTTTATGTGAAATTATCAAATGAAATGAATAAAATCTTCTTATGTTGGCAGTGCCTAAAATGTCCGTACCTAAGTATATTACTTTGTTATTTATATTCAATGTATTATTTTGGCAAATGAAATTCAATTCAATTTGTTTTCGTAGGACATTGGTGAGCCAAGGGCGTGCCACGCCGCGCAACGAGGGCACCCCGCCATTCGTGCTCCGTCAGCGGCTGAACAGCATGTCCTCATTCGTCGAGGACTTCGTCAAGGAGTACGACGAGCTCAGGGAGTTCACAACACTCGAGAAACAGTTTCACACCGAGGAAGTGAGTTCTAGTATTCAATTGGTTTGTTTCATTAAGTTAGATAATTAATTCATTTATGTTCAAAATTATGATAGAAGTATGTTTACAATCAATGGTGATAATATGTAATTGATGCTGGTGTCAATCAGATTATTATTCAAAATGTGATTCTTTACTACTATTAATAAAAGCCCTAGATATTGATTCAAAATCCAGTTTCGTACCATTAACAATTGAAAACCACGTTTTTGCATATCTTGGCTGTTATAAATATTCATAAATAAGCCTCAATAAATATTCAAGCTACTAAATTTCAAATTGTATTATTGAATTTCATACCTATAATAAATAGATTGATCGGCTTTTCCCGAGTGGGCCGAGATGGTTACGTTGTCTATAGTCTGGCCAAGCAAAGAAGAGCCTCTGGCAAGATGGGAAAATGACTCCAGCTCGGTTAATATTGGTTCAAAAATTATTGATTTGGTCTCAAATTGTAGATCAGAATGTTTGCTGCAATTGACACCAAATCAATAATTTTTGAACCAATATTGACCGAACTGGAGTCATTTTCCCATCTTGCCAGAGGCTCTTCTTTGCTTGGCCGGACTATACAATGCTGCTAATGATTATAGCAAAAAAAAACTTGTGGTTGGCGAATACTTGTTAACAATGCTCTGCTCTGTCAGCACATTCTGGAAGCGGTCTGCGAGAGCGAAGCCACTTAACTATGGTTACTCTCGACACGATACGCTCTTGCAGACCGCTCGCCGACTGTCCCGACAGAGCTGAGAATCGATGACAGTCGTCCGCCAACCACCAGTTTTGTTGGCGTTTGCTATACGGACAATAATAGTCCACATACAAGATACAGATTACATAATCTCGCAGTTATCAACAGAAATAATTTCACTCGTAACCATTCTGCAATACATTTGAAGTTTATTTACTCTTTTGATTGAATGTGTTATTTTCTCTAATTAATTTAATCCTTGTTTGTTTTCAGGTCAACAACATTATTCAAGAACAAAAAGATGAAATTACTTCGTTGAAAAATAAATTGGAGTCCACGGAAGAGAAACTTCGCGAAAGCGATGACAAAATAACATCACTTGAAAATGAACTATTCATCTACAAAGAGAATGTTTTAAAAATGGAAGATCAACTCCTTAAAAACTCGGTAATATTTGGGCTACGATATTTTCATACAGTTGTACATACTAATTTAATTGTTGAATTATGTCGCAAATAAATTCATATATTAATCACAATTTATCTTATACATGAAGTGAACGCCATTAATGCATTCAAAGAACTTAATGTTTATAAACAAAGTTGGAAATGATGTTACTATAGTAAATATAGGTAACGTTCACTATTTCACACTTATATTATAATGTCTTGATAACTACGTTAAAATTTAAAGTTACTAAAGATTATGCTAATATGTGAAGATAAAAATCACAGTACCCTTCTAGTAGTCTTTCAAAAATCCAATTACAACTGTTATTATCTATTCACATACATTGATAGTAGCTCTAAACAAAAAGGAAACATATTGAAGACTACTAGTACTACTACTACTACTACTACTACTCATAATCAATTTTGTAGTTGATCAGAATGGATTCTATTTTTGTTCCTTTTTGAAACCTGTATAAAATTAGTGCATAAGTTTATAGCTGGTTCCCTATGCTAGGGCACTTGGATTAGAAATTGAATATTGTCACGAAAAAGTTTTCTTGAATGAAAAAAAATCCAATCATTGAAGTCTTGGTGTCTGAAAAAAGTGAACCATTATTCTCTTGTAATTTGTTGAACGTTGTATTTGTTTCTTATCCCTGTTTTTGATAACTCATCAATATCTAAATATACTTTATTTTCATTCATCTAGGACGAAAATTTGCTCAAAGAGCTGGCCGAGCTGAAGGAAGTGAATGCCAAAATAGAAGCTGAGTTGAAAGCAAAATCCGACGATCTCGAGAAACTGAAAGAACAAGCTGACGAAGTCAATAACAATTACGTGAAAGTAACTGCCGAAAAAGACAAACTTCAGTCGGATATGGTGAGTTGAATGTTCTTGTACATGGTTTTCATGAAACATGCCATTTATTTATTCATTGAAACAGGCAAATAATTAAATTAGAATAAATTAGATGATTTGGAAATGAATTACAGGCTTTGCCCTTACCATTTATCTCCCGAATTTTGATAAAAGTTAATGTAGTTTGAATGAGCTAAAATATGCTAATAATTTGTAAGTTACGATATACATAGGCTTTATTTGTTGAGGAGGAAAACCTGATTCCAAATTTACACGAGATATATACATCAAAATAGGATAATGTGTGGCTTAGAATTTGACAGTAGTATTCGCTACGATTTTCGATAAACTTGTAATTTTTGTTTTCACTCTGCTGTGATCGTCTTGATTCAAGATAATTCAAGTAAATACAGTAATACAATATAATCTGAATGGAAAACGCTGTCTAAAAATAGCGTTAAATTTGGTTAGGAGTGTAGATACTTTTACAGTAAAGTGATGCCGTTGAGTTCAATTCATTTTCAAAGTTATACATTCAAGAAATGTTTTTACGTATGGCCCTCTTGGTAGGGAGCTATTCTTAGAGTAGTTTCCACTCGCCTGGGTCACATTCTAGTCACCCATCCGAAAGCAGTCCATGGGGATCATGAGGTGAGGCATGTGCCAATCAAACAATCGAATCAAAACGTATTTTATTACTATTGAACCGGGTCTACATCGACTTTCAGTTCGGACTGTGTGGATGGAGAAGTGAATGGAGAAACTGACAGTCTAAAATAGATGTAAACCGGCAGGCCGATCGTTAACGATCGAACTGTCAGTCCAAACTGACAGTGAATGTGGACCCTTATCTCGAGAATACAATTAAAAATAGACAAATTTATTAAGTTAATCAATATCTGGGTATTCTCAAACCTACTGCGTTACCTGGGCTGTAACATATGTAAAAGTGCAATAATCATATTTTTTTCTTTAACAGCGTGAACTGATCAAAAAGGTGAAAGAACTTGAGACCATGAACTCTGACCTGGAAGTAACTCTGGATCATAAGAGCAGGAAATCGATTGAACGTGAAACCGAATTGGAAAATGAACTGAAGGTGAGTACTATATATTTTACCAAACCTTCATTAGTTGAGATTTAGGAAAATGTTTTATCATTCAGATGCTAGTTACCCATCACTACAAAACGCTTTCTTATCATAGCCAATGATTTTGAAGATTAAAAGTAAAACCTCAAATCATCCAAAGTATATCAACTGTAGTCTAAATTCAATATCACAGGTTCACATTATGAAATTATTCTAACAATCAAATAATTTTCAGTCTTTTCTTAAACTTTGTAATATCTAATTCGTTCCTAATGTCAGCAGGCAGGCTTGAGGCACCCAATGCATTTGATTTCCATATATTTTGGGCTTTATTTATATTTCTTTCTCTTCTTGCTCCTTGATAAAAAGTTATTTCTGCCCCTGGAATTTTAGTCATGCACATTAGATTGCCTAGGAAATTTGTTTTCATAATTTTTTATATGTATTGTTCTGTGTATATAAAGGCTATACATCGTCATAAATTCCAACTTTAAAAAATGTCCTGCACGACTTTTGTCCATTTGAATTAAATAATATTCTGATTGATTATTTCTGAAGTTTTAATATCTTCTTCAAATTTAATGCACTTGTTCCTCCACAAATCTCATGTTTTTAACTCCTTCCAAATGCATTTCAATTATTAATTTTCTGTTCCATGGATTTCAATGCAGTAAAATATTATCTGTTTTCTAGGCTGCTTGGCAGGCTCTTGAAAGTCGGGAAAAAGTGAAGCGCGATGACGTCATCTTACAGAAGTGAGTTATCAGAATTTTTATCAATAAAATAATATGTTTGATATTTGCTAATTTTTCTATTTTCTAATTTTTCCTTCATTGTTCGTATTGATTGTATTCCGTTATATTATACTTGTTCTGTTATACTTGATATGATTATTATAATATTAATAATGAGAATAATGAATTATGTATGATTTTTGTGCTCTGATCATTGTAGGGCATGACAATTTCAATGATGTTATATTGATTTCAATAATATTTTCAGTAGCTGAGATTACAATACTCTATTGATATGCTTTGCAGCTTGAAAATCAATAAGAAGGACTACATTGTAAAATATTTCAATGTGATTTGATGCGTGATTGATTATATTTAACTTTAAATTAAAAGACAAGATATTATCGAACCATAGATTTATTAAAAATCGAGTTACCTGTTTCAATTGCTACACATTATTAATATCTGATAATTTCATTTACATTACAATCATACGTGTTTATATGATTTATCAATAAGTTTGTGTAATAGTTAATTTCATTTTTACAGGGTCAAAATCAACGAACCAGCAGAAAAACAGATTGATGGAATTGCAGACGACGACTCAAATGAAGCCGACTGTGAGAGCGACACAACTTTGAACGGCTCAAATGCAGATGAATCAACAGGGAACAATACAACTTTGAACGGTTCAAATTCTGTGGAGCCTAATGAGGATGGTGTTGTTACTTTGAATGGATCTACAGTTGAGCCTACTGATAATGAAACCACTTTCAACGTTTCTAATGCAGTTGAAACTAATGAGAATGAGACAACTTTGAACGCTTCTAATTCGGTTGGAGCTAATGATAATGAGACAACTTTGAATGTGTCTAAATCTGTTGAGCTTACTGAGAATGACACAACTATCAACGGTTCTAATTCAGTTGAGCCTGCTGAAAATTGTACAACTTTGAACGGATTCAATTCTGTTGTGCCTACTGTGAATGAAATAACTGTGAACGGATTTAATTCAATTGAGTCAACCGAGCACACCGATGAAGAGCCGTGTGATGCCACCTTAAGCAACACAACAATGGACCTGAATGCAACAGAAACGCACAGCAACTTTGTATCGTGTGACGGGACCTTCAGCAACATGTCCATCCTGAGTCCTGTCGAAACAGCTGATCCGTTGCAGTCGTTCTGTCTCAGCGAATCGATGATTCCTGTTCAAATTCCAGCTGACGATGACAAAATGAACACATCGGCAGTCGAAAATGAACTGCTGATACAGGATTTGCGTGAGATGTTGGGTGAGAAAGACGAAATTAAACAGAAAATTATTGAAATGAAAAGTGAAGCCGCCAATATTCTAAAACAGTACGAGGAGAAGAAGTGTGATTTGACAAGGATGGCTGAAGAGATATCTTCCTACACTGCTTTCATTAATAGTGTGAAACAAGCGCTAAATTTGAACGATGAGCAGGGAAGTTTGGTTGAAATTGAGAAGGAGATAAACAATTTGAAAGCAACCAAAGACAACATGGAGGATAATTTTAAGGTGGAAATTGGTAAACTACAAGCTGAACTCGATAGGACAAGAGGTTTCGAACAAGTTGTGGAAGAATTGAGTAAGATGGTCGATACTGATTCTACATCTGAATCCAATTCTGAAACTGATTTGACCAAGAAAATCGCCGATGTAATTCAATCCAGGACTAGTTTTCTTTCAAAGTTAACAAGTATTGTATTTGAGGATCCATCTGAAAAGGTTACCGAAGACGATTTAGTACATAAAGTACATACTCTTCATACAGCTAAAGAAGAACTAACTGAATCATATAATCGTTTAGAAAAAGAGCTTGAAATTGAAAGGCTAGAAAACCATGCCGCGCTAGAACAAAAGAGTCAACTTGAAGAAAAGTTGGAGAATCTTTTGAATGCATTGGAAATCGCATATAACACAGACCCAATTGAATTTTCATTGGTTGAAGCTGAGAAATTGTACAGCGATGCCCATGAGTATTACAGGCAAATCGTAGAACTGCATGATTTGATTGGTGAGAAATGTGATGAAAATGAGTTGACTTGTGAAGCCGTGAAGAATGCGATTAATGAAAAAACTCGAGCTTACAAGGAGATAATGGAACAGATGGACACACTTGAAGGAAAGCATGCTGAATGCGCTACTGAGAACCAGCGGTTGAAAGTGGAACTAGAAGAGAAGTCAACTGTAATGAATCAGCTTATCAGTTCCATACAAACCAGCATTGACACAACCTGCAACACTGAAAATGTGGCCACCTGTATGGAAGCTATCTGTAAAGAATTGACTGAAATTCGTAACAGTTTGAAAGAACAATCGACCGATGATGAGGTAAGGAAAGACAATCTTCAAAAGGAGATTGATGTTTTGGTGGAGAAAGTTGAGAAATACGAAACGTTCATTATGAACGCTCACTTAGTACTGAATAAAGACGACGAAATCGATCAAGCTATCGATGAAAAATCAAAGACGATACTTCTCAGCATTGAAAGTGGAAAAGTTCTTGAATCGCAACTTCGTGAACAGATATCATCTCTGGTCAAGTACAAAGACGTTTTGGAGAAGATGTTTGCAATTCTTAATGACAACAGCGAAGGAGCTACTTTCTCGATTGAAAATGTATTGGAAGAGATTGCTCAGTACAAAACTGAATTTGTCGATATGCAGAATGATGTGGACAAGTTGGAGGATTGTCAAAAACGTGTTTTGGAGCTGGAAAACCAAGTACGAGAAAATGAAGTTGGAAGCGCTTGTCTCAAATACGTTCTTGGAAGAATACGATGTGAATTGGATTTGGCTGAGGATCATTTGACAGTTGAATCACTGCCTGGTCTCATGGTTGAAATGAAAAATCAAGCTCAATCGTCGTCAAATCGTTTGCAAAAACTTGAAGAATTTGTTGATGACTGTGAGAAAACTTTAAATGTTTATTGCGATATATCAGCTGATGACAAGTTATCGTCAATTGTGGACAACGTGCACAAACTGGTACTCGACATTGAAAATATTAATGAGGAAAATATGTCCTTGAAACAGTACAAGGAAGTTATGTTGGAAATATTTGAAATTTTCGAAGATAATACTCTTACGATTGAGAGCGTTATTCCGGTGCTAACTGGATACAAATCGGAATTCTGTGACATGAGGATTGAATTGGAAAAAGTGGATGGTCGCACATCAGAATTGGAAAAACAATTCCAAGACACTGAAACAAAACGGAAGTACTTGGCGGAGGTTTTTGAGAAGATCCTTGCTGAATTTGTCGATGAGGATGTGAAAATTGAATCAATACTCGAGAAAATCATCCAAATGAAATCTCAATTCCTGTCTATATCTGATCTAGCACAAAAACTTCAACAATTTGTCAACAGTTGTGTGTCTGCTCTTGGTATTGAAAACGATTTACCTGTATTGGTTGATGATAGATTATCCTCAATAATAGTCAGCATTCAACAGCTTGCTGCTCTCAAATCAGAAGACAATTCCTTGTCAATCAAACAACAAGAAACTTTGGAGAAAATAATTCAAACTCTGAGTGAAGACGGTGATGACACTATCTCAGTTGAAAATGTGCTTGAAGAGTTGTTGAAGTACAAAACGGAATTTGTTGAAATGCATGAGAAGTTGGAAAAGACTGATGAATACGCCTCAGAAATGGCGAACATCAAAAGTAAATACAATGATTTTGTTCAAGTTTTTGACAAAATTGCCACTGATTTTGAAGGTGATTTGGAACTTGAAATGTTGCCTGAAGCTATCAATAAACTGAAAAACGAGTTGAATGAATTGAACAAGTTTAAACTCGATGTTCACAGCATTGTAAAGAATCAATCAGCTAATGAATCAGATGTATTTTATACTACAGAAGAATTGATTTCGGCTATTGAAGCTACTAATAACAAAATTTCGTCCTTGAACGGAAAACTAGATTCAGTGCAAGAAGAGAATGCTCGTTTGGCTGAACTCTCCAGCAATTTCGATACGAAACTAAAGGAATACATGTCGATTGAAGGTATAATCAGCGCGCTCGGAACCGATCTAGGGTCCGAAATGCAGATGAAGATTGACGAAATTGTTGAACGACAGATTCAGAGTCCTGAGCTCAACCAACAGATAGGAAAGCTGATTGAGTTCAATAGAGCTTATCTAGAAATGGAGGACAAACTTTCCAAAACTGTTGATGACATGAAGGCGGTCGAGACTACTCTCAAGAATGTCCAGTGCGTTGTGGAAGCTGAAGATGTGGATAACATTGAAAACGCTGTGAAAGATTTGAAGAATCAAGCAAACGAGCTGGCCGTGTACAAGAATTTGATCAACGAAATTTCTGGACAGCTGTCAGCAGAACAGGAACCAAGCAATTCTCCTGAAAATCTTCTGTCATCCGTTGTCGGTTTGAAGGATCAAATTTCTACAATGACTGAAAAAATGGAGACGCTTGAAGCACGAAATGTGAAATTGAGTGAAGCGTTTGAGGATCTTGATAATAAGATGAAACACACTGCAGAAATTGAACAAGTGGTCTCTGGTATTTCATCAATTCTTGAAGTAGACAGTACCGACAACATTGTGACTGCTGTTGAAGATTTGAAGAAGAGTTGTGTAGATTTGAAGAATGACGCTGCAAAGATTTCAATGGATAAGGACAACTATTTACATATTATTCAGAGTCTATTCAAGAAGTTAAGTGGAGATGTTGATGTTGTAATGTCTACAAGTGACGTAGAATTGAGGGAGAGTGTGATTTCTAAAGCTGAATCAGTGTTGAACGAAGTTTCAAGATTGAAAGAATTGTTGAACGGTATCAAACAGCTGTTATCCGATCTGAGCGAAGTTGATCTGCAGTTGGACGATGACGTGAAGCTGGAGGATGTCAAACACGCAATGGAAGACATCAAGAAGAACTTGTGCGAAGTGTATGAATTGAAGCATGAAAACATGAACATGAAAACTGAATTTGAATCAATGAAGGAGAAGATGCAGGCTCACTTTGAATGTGTTGACATTGTGTTCAATTTGTGCAATCTACTGAGCGAGACTGTTGGTAAAACTGTGGCCAAATGTGAGATTTTGAAAATAGTTGGTAGTCTACTGCAGAAGGGAACCATTCCTCTCAATGAGAGCTCCGTTATCGACATGGAAGAGAGTGTGGTCAAGGTTAGTGAGATTGATAACTTGAGAATAGAACTAAATGATTTGAAGACAAGTCTAGCGAAAATGTTCGATGTTGAAGACCCCACCACTAGAGACAATCTACTAGAACTTGTGAATAATTTGAAGAACGATCACGCAAATCTTGTTTCCAAGTACGATAGTCTACAATCTGAATGTGTTATCTACAAGGATTCCCTAGGAGAAGTTGTGAAATCTGTTTTTGAAAATGTTTCCAACGATATTAGCTTGGATGAGAGAGTCAAACTGCTCACAGAACGTGTACTTGCACTCAAAGAAGTTGAAAATAGTCATGGTGAAATACTCAGTCGCAATCAAATGCTCACCGTTTTTCAGAACAGCATCACTGAGGAACTTGGCTTGACAAATTCGACAATGGAGTCAGCCGTGGAAGCTTTGAAAATGTTGAAAACAGAATTGGAAAATAATCAGAAGGATGTTAATGAATCGAAAATACAACTAGATGCTATTTCAAGTGAGAAAAACGATTTGAAAGAGAAGGTAGATAGTCTTTTAACAATCATCAGAGAAAACATTCCCAGCGACGATCAAGAATCCAATGATTTCTACAAGTGTAAACAGTCATTGTTGAAAATGATCGAAGACTACAATATTCACGTGCAATTCTACAATGATTTATGTGTATGCTTGTCAGATAGAGTTGAAGATCTTTCGAAAGAATCTCTGCGCAATACCGTAGCTGCCATTAAGGAGGATAATAATTGTTTGAATAAGGCTCTCCAAGAGATGAGCGCCAACAATGAGAAGATTATTTCCGATCTAAATTCAGCCTACGAATCTGTGATGAGTAAATTGGATCTGACAAAAGAGAACGAGAAAACGTTGGAAGAGTTGAAAGTGATGATGTCTGGAGGCGATCTACTAGAATCTGTACGTAATCTAATTGAGGATAAATCGAAAATGGACTCTCGTTTGCAGGAAATGATGTCTGAAATTGGTGTGATGAAGAGTGGCATGACTGAGAAACAGAATGTGCATTGTGAACTTGATAAGTGTCTGTCTTTACTGCGTGCAATCTCTACTGAGCTTGAAATCTCAGATGGTGAGAATCACAATGAACTGCTTGAAGCTATCAGCGAACTGAAATCTAAGTCCGATCAGACTAGTGAGGAACTATCTTGCATCTCTGAACAACTTCGAAAATACGCCGAAGAACTCCACCTACAACTTTCAAAAATCAATGGAGAAGAAGAGAAAGAACATGAAAACATCCAACTACTTTCCAGCAAATGTTTGCTTAAACAACTCAAATCTGATTGGGATGAACTTGTGAATTTGTACAATTGTAATCAGGCTTTAGTGAGTGGTTTGAAAAGCGAGAACGATAAGCTTAGTGAAACAGTGAAAAATTTGAACGCGGAATTTGAAAGAATTCGTAATGAACTTGAATTGCAAAGTGATAACGATGAATCGGCGTTTGATTCTATCAAAATGTTGAAGGAAACCTTGCAACAGATTACTAATGAGAATGCAACTGTGAAAGCAACCAACGAAGAACTCAACAAAATTTCGGAAAGCTTGAAATTGGAGCTTGATGAAAGTGTTAAGAATGGAGAACAACTAAAGAGCGATAAAGAAAACTTGAATATGCAGATAAAAGATAACCTGGAAACGATTGATCATTTGAGAACTGAGTGTGAGAATGTTAATGTAAAATTGACAAATTCGTTGGATTTAATAGGTCATAAAGATGAAACAATTTGCACAATAGAGAAGCAAGTACATGAGTTGAAAAATGATATTAAGAGTAATGAGAAATTGATAGAAGGTTTGAAGAATGAGGTGGCTGATCAACAGAAAGCAATGGAAGATTTGAGAAATGAGAAGGAGAGAATCGAAGCTAGTGCAAAAACGATTGAGAAAGAAGGTGAAGAGAAAATAAAAATAGAAGATACGTTGAAAGAGTTGGAGAAAGTGAAACAGAAATTGGACGAATTAATAGCTGTTGATAAAACACTCAAGAAGAAGTTGATCACTGAAATCAAGAACTTGAAATCCGACTTTGAGCCAAAAAGTGATGAGGAAACATCGGTTCAGTTGCTGGACAGTTTTGTGTCTGTCATTGTTGAGAAGTATCAGGAGGTGATCACGACTTTGAATCAAAACTTCGAAGCCAAAAATGAATCATTGAAAGAGAAAATCAACCAACTTGAAAGCAAGGAAAAGAAAACAAAAGAATGGATTGAACAGATTGAAGCCGAAGCTGATAGCACAAATCAGGATATCAATGCAAAAAGTGTGGAGATTGAACGACTCAACGAGATTGTTAAGAAGCAGGAGAACGAACTGATAAGAAAAACAGAAGATTTGGAAAGTATTAGAGAAACTATGAAAACGTGTGAAGCCGAATTGATTTCTCTACGAAGTGAAAGTCAAGAAATAGTTGACAAATTGAAGAGTCAACTTTCCGAGCAAAATCTTTCAGCTACAGACTCGTTGAAATTGAAAGAGAGTTTGGAGAAAACAATCGAAGAACGAGATGCTCTTTCAAACGAGTTGAATAATAAGAAGGCGGATATTTCTCGGCTTCAAACAACTGTTGATACACAACAACAGGAATTGAAGAGCTATTTTAATAAACTCAACGAACAACAGTTGCGGCTTGTAGAGAACGATACCATACTTTCTAATCTGAGAGATAAGAACGAAGCCTGTTTACAAGAGATTGAAGACTTGAAACAGGAGTTGAAGAAAGAGAAGGATGAATGCGATCGGTTGGCGAGCTCGCTGAATACCTTGACGGCGGAGTATGAAATTGTACAGCAAACATTGGAAACTAACAAAAAGGCGAACGAAGCTCTGGAAAGTAAATTGGAGGAGGTTTGCAGAGACATGAATGACACTAAAACAATGGCTGCAAATCTTGTGGAATCGCTTAAAAATGAAGAACAAAAAGCACTGGCCCAACAGAAATCTTTGGAAAAAATCAACGAGGAAAAGACAAACGAGTGTAATGATTTGAAAACGAAACTACATTTACTTCAAATGGAAATATCCAAACATAATTCTAATACTATGTCGAAGGAAGAAGTGGAGGCCGTGAATAAGGTTAACAAAGAGTTGAGGGATGAAATTGTCGAGAAAGAAAAACAGATATGTAACAAACAAAACGAATGTCAACGTTTAGAAAGCGAAATTGCCGATTTGCGCCAGAAGTACGACAACTATTCCAGAACTTTGTCGTTGCTACAGAGTGACGTCATCAAGAAAGATCAGGAACTGGTGAAGTTGGAGAATTTGAAGGCGGAGGCGATCAAGATGAGCGATTGTCTACGAGGTGAGGAGGCTAAGTGTGCTGCACTAGAAAGTAAAAATAGTCTACTTGAAAAAGATTTGATCGATCGTTCTAATCAAATCACTAAACTACAGTTGATGTTGAGTGAGTTGGAGAAACAATTACAGGAGATGAGGGCTGATGAGAATGTTAAACTTGATTTGATCAAGGTACAATTGAAGGAGAAGGAAGATTTATGTAATGGTGTATCAAATACAGTTGCTTTACTAGAAAAACAGAAATCCGAGAGCGAGAAAATGATCACAAAATTGAAGAGCGACATAATTTGTAAAGATGAAGATTTGTCCAAAATGAGGAAAGAGTTGAGTCGTCTGACGGCTAGTTTGGAAGAAGCGAACCGGTACGAACTGAAACACCAGCCGAAAAAACTCAAACTAAACACACTGAACAAGTTTGAGAATTTCGGTGGAAATGAAAAAGAGAACGACGTATGTTTGAAACTGAATACATCTCATAACACTCAGAGTGGTGGTTGTTTGAAGTGTAGGAAGTTGGAGAAAGAGATGGGACTATTGTTCAAGGTTGAGGTTGGAGGAGAGGTGTTGGTTGAGAAAATGAAACAATCTTTGACAAAATTAGAGGAATTCGAAAGCAAGTACAACACTTTACAAGCGGAATACAAGGAGTTGGACGCCGAGTGTGAAGATTTGAATACGCAGATCAAATCGTTGGAAGCGGAGTGTACGAATCTGGTGTATAAGCGAGATGAGTTGACTGTGAGTTGTGATAAATTGAAGGAGGAGAACGAAAAGGAGCTGGTGATGAGTGCTACGTTGAAAAAGAAGAATGAAAATTTGACAAAAGATTTGGATGCGTGTCGGGTAGAGTTGGAGCGTTATCGGGAGATGGTGAAGAGTTCGAGAAGGGAGCGTAACGCCGCGATGCACGGGTCGTTCAGGGAGTCGAAACAGCCGATGGATTTGAGCGCCAGCGGGGAAACGCCGTCGACGCCGAATGCCGCCGACTTCAAGTCGATCAAACATCGGTGGGAGCAGATGTCCACCAGTACACAGAAACAACAGTCGGCTCCTGCCAGTGAGTGTTGTTTTACAATGCAATTCATTAGCGAAAATAGTTTTTTAAAATTCATTTCAATAGCAAAAATATTCCTGTAACAGTAATTTTAATTTGATATAGAGTGATCGAAGGCTATTCTATTGGTTATAGTCTGTCCAAAGAAAACAAAGTTTCAAAGAATCTGCAAGAAGAAGACAGACGAAGTAAAGGAGTTACAAAGAAGTCATTCTGGCAAGATGGGAGGATGACTCCAGCTCGATCAATATTGGTTAAAAAATTATAAATTTGATCTCAAATTGTAGAATTGAAACATTCTGATCTACAATTTGAAACCAATTTTATAATTTTTAAAATAATATTGAACGAGCTGGAGGCATATTTTCATCTTGCCACAATGTCTTCCTTCTTTGCATGTCTCCAGTTCGGTCAATATTTCTTTAAAAATCATAAATTTAGTCTAAAATTTTGGGAAACATTCTGAACAACAATTTGAGACCAATTTTGTAATTTTTAAATCAATATTGACTGAGCTGGAGGCATATTTTCATCTTGCCACAATGTCTTCTCTTTGCATGGACAGTTCGGTCAATATTTCTCCAAAAATCATAAATTTGGTCTCAAATTGTGGAAACATTCTGATCTACAATATTTATAATTTTTAAATAATATTGACTGAGCTGGAGGCATATTTTCATCTTGCCACAATATTTTCTTTGCATGGCTCAGTTCGGTCAATATTTCTTTAAAATCATAAGGTCTAAAATTGGTTCTGATCCATTGAGACGTACAAGTCGAGCTGGGCACATGTCGGGCACAAGATGCATTGAAAACATGTAGTTGTATATAGCAACGCAAATAAAAAATCAGCTGACCAGTGTGCGTTGCTCTATACAACTCTGTGTTTCTATTGCTTCTTTGGAACATGACATGTTGCCCGTGCGACTTTCATAATAATGGAAACTAGGCTTGACAGATACGGTATAAATTATGAATCTATAATATAAAAAGACTTTAAATTTTTCAAATTATTATAATCTTCTTCAAGTTCAAAGTTTACAATAGCTTATTTTGGTACATTGATTCATTTGTTGTTGTTTTTACATCAACCTTTTTAAATTCGTAACTTTCAAATTCCTGGATCCAAAATTATACGATTTCAAATTAAGGAGAGATATAGTACAAACTCAACCTAGATCTTCCTCCCTAGTCAGAATTATTATGATTAGCCTAGTGTTTTGTACAATAAATTAATTAATGAATAATACGGTATTATTCGTTATGATATGGGTTTCGCAACTATTCGATCACTCTTTGTATGCTACTTGATACTGGTTTGTCTTTTTCCATTATTTCAACAGGAAAATTCTTATTAACAGTTATTTTCCTCTCATTCTTTATTACTTCATCTCGTACTTTCTCATTATTCTTCCTTTTTCACTACATTACAGAATAGTCTGTCCAAGCAAACAAGATTATTATTATTATTTCGTATGGCTCATTTTGTGGGGAGTTCCGAAGAAGTTCCACAGCCGACATAACCACAATTTCCCATGTTGGGAAATTATTGTGGTACGGTAGTCAATATTGAACAAAGTTATTGGAATTTTGGTGAATTTCTTCAAATTTCATAGAACCAAACACAAAAATAACACTCGAAGCACTAATCCACGATCGGAAATTATTGAACCTATAGCAATTATTAAACCATGGCAACCTATAGCAAACAAGATATTCTGTCAAGATGGAAAAATGACTTATGAAAAATTATAAGTTTGGTCTCAAATTGTAGATTTGAATGTTTGTAGATGAATGTATCTTACAATAGAATGTAATACATTCTATCTACTGTTTGTAGATAGAATGTATCTTACAATTTGAAACCAAATTAATAGTTTTTGAACCAACATTGACCGAGCTGGAGTCATTTTCCCATCTTGCAAGAATGTGTTCTTTACTTGGACAGACTATACAGTACGATAAAGACTAAACAGACTATACGATAAAAATACTCGTATGGATACGATAAATATACTTGATACGGTAAAATACTTGTATGTTTCACTGATTTTATGATCTGATCCTGATTGAATATTTATAAATTTGCTCAAATCTGTACTTTTTCGTTGCTTGCAGAAGAGTGTAATTGCGAAGAGCTAACGAAGCAGAACCAAGAACTGAAAGTGGAGTTGGCTGACAAAAATAACAAGGTCACACTTCTTGAAATCCAAATTCAAGGACAGAACTTCCCCTACAAGAAAAAAGCAGCTACCCTCGAGGAAGCTCTTAACGAGGCTAAAACCAAGGTCAGTGTCGTTAATGTTTTTAGTTCTAATATTTATAGTCTGTCCAAGCAAAGAAGACATTCTGACGAAATGGGAGAATGACTCCAGCTCGGTCAAAATTGGTTCTAAAATTATAAATTTGGACTCAAATTGTAGAAAACATTCTGATCTACAATTTGAGAACAAATTTATAATTTTTAAACCAATATTGACTGAGCTGGAGTCATTTTCCCATTTGTCAGAATGTCTTCTTTGCTTGGACAGTCTATAATAGCTATGAAAATTAATTACATATAATTGGGTTAAGAGAAGTTGACTTAACATAGGAAATTCAGCTCTGTCTCTTCTCATCTTAGTAATATTTTTTATTCAATTTTCACCAACTCAGTTTTTGGATATATCCTATTTTAGCCCATTAACCTGATATTTCTCAATTAATGTGGAATTATTACTATCATCACCGAATATCTTCTATGCGTTTTGCGTGATAAAAGGATGTGATATTATGGTCATTCATATTGAGTTCACTTGGGCACTAAGGCATGTGCGTAGTCTCCAAACATTGCCAGTTATTCTCCATCCAGTTAGGCTCATTTATTTTCTGTGCAGCTTCAATTTCAACTACCCAGAATAGCCCGGAGCCTGCCGATTTTAATCTAAAAGCAAAACCTAGAGTGCTTTTTTTTAAATAACCCATTATACTCTCTTTCAGATTTTTTCATCTACCGCCTACCACCTAAGTATTATCGTAATAAAAATAGTGAACAATACACATGATTAAGTATAAACGCACTTCATATTTATTTTATTTTGCGAGATTCGTTGAATGAAACTGTTCAAAAAGCTCTCGAATGAATTGATGAATTCTCGGTTGCCGGCCGAGCCGCTGAACTACTTCGTACTTTGGTCAATCCTTTGAAGTCCTTTATTCTATTTATTTAGCTATCATTGGAGATTTTAATTATTATTATAAAGTTCCAACAGTTGGTGTACTACAATATATAATAATATCAATGAAATATTTTTAAAAATCTTTGAATAAAATCATAGCTTCCTTTAATAGAAGGCCCTGCCCTAATAATATGGCAACGTCGCACCGTAGAAAAAGTCTTTTCATATTATTATAGAAAACTCATTCATAGTTTAGTAGTTTAGTGATTTTTTGGCCGGAGATCTTTCAAATTTGTGCAATATTTCTCTAATTTTCAATATTGTTTTCTTTGGTGCATGTTTGTATTAATTTATTTAATTCCGGCCATCAACATTCCAAATTCAAAATTTCAGTGTTATTCCTGGATTGAAAATTATGTGTTTACTCAGTGCTATTATATCATATAACCTAATTTTGGAGATGCCTATTTTTCCCTCCCAATTAAAATAGTTGTATCGATGTATGAATAAAGAATATGAAAGGATCAAGTACAGGTACAAATCATGCATGTTGACTTGGTTTTTCTCTCTTTGAGCATAATTTCCATGAAAAACGTTCATCAAACTCTTCGTATAGAATTCTTTTGTGTTTTTTGTAATAGGTTGTGATAGACAGTTATTTATTAAAATAGCTTATGATTTGTAGCAAGTCAAATGTGAGAACGCACACAAGAAACGCATGCATTAGAACAGCTGATTGGAAAATGAATTCAATGCTTTTAAATGGACCCAATTTCCTACTCTACATAGTTGTCAATTTTTAGGCCATGGCCTTCTATTAGAGGAAGCTATGATAAAATACATTCCATCAATAAAATCATTTTTATTATTCTTCTCTCCTTCTTCCACTATGCCTAGTTTATACGATGCCAATTGGTGAGAAGATTGTCTTCTACCAATTGTGCGTAGGGGTTAACAAATTCTTATTTCATTGAATTCAGTTAATATTTGTCTCAATTATTTCGCATTTATTTGCAGATAATGACGCTGAAACAGGAAGTGCGCCGACTTCAAACGTGTCTACACGACGTGTCCGTGTTCCAGAGCTGCGAAACTTGTCGCAACAAGGCGAAAACTGTCACCACCGAGACCGGCGTTCAAACCACGGTTACCGATACTGAGGCCAGTGTGTCTGGCAGTGACATTGTTCAGGTAAATTGGATATAAACATTTTTCAAAATTCTTCAGGTAAATTGAGGACAACTATTGTCAAATCAGGATAAATTTTAGACCTTTTTGGCGACAAAAATTTAGTTTTATGTTTTTGCTTTATCCAAGATTTACTTTTAGCCCAGGCAAATTAGATCGAAAAAAGCTGTGCCTCCAAAAAAATAAGGTAAGGCTGGAAATCGTCTCAATCGACTTTGGGCATTCTAAATAACTTTACTATGAGTTTGCGACGGATTCCGAGGTGTGCATAATACAGGGTGACTAGAAAACCACCAAATTTCGGTTATGTTTTCAGTTTTTCGCAATTTACGACAAAACGAAGCGTCTGACAGAAAATATCATTCTTATACTTTTTTCTACAAAAGATTGGTATCAAATCCAACCTCCTATCTCAAACAAGGACCGAGGAATGAGGTTTCAAAAAAGAGGTATTTTTGGGAAAAATGTAAATTCTACCTTATTCAGTATTTTACTGTTCATATCTTCCGTCTGATTAGTTAGAAAGGTGTATTTCAAAATCCCTCTGGGGATAATTTTATTCCCTACAATTTAAGACCAAAAAAGACTTTCTGTCTTGTATATTTTTTGTGTTAGGGATTTCAACATGTTTCCTTGCACAGCAAAAAATACCATATTTCCACTATTAACCTCCAAAATTAGTCTATATTCTTGTATTGGAGTTCTATCACTAGAATATTTTTTTCTTATATAATGTTTGAATTTGAAATAACTATACCACCCTGAATTCAGGTTAAAGAGTCAAGAATTCAAGTATAAGAATGATATTTTCTGTCAGACGCTTTTGTTTTGTCATAAATTGCGAAAAACTAAAAACAGAACCGAAATTTGGTGGTTTTCTAGTCACCCAGTATTATGCATACCTCGGAATCCGTCGCAAACTCATAGTAAAGTTATTCAGGATGGCCAAAGTCGATTAAGACGATTTCCAGCCTTACATTATTTTTTTGGAGGCAAAAGTCTAATTTGCCTGGGCTATTTGTAGATTTAGATACTTTGGTTACTTTGTAGACTTTGTATAGTCTGTCCAAGCAAAGAAGATCCTCTGGCAAGATGAGGAAATGACTCCAGCTCAACCAATATCGTTTTAAAAAATATTGATTTGGTCTCAAATTGTAAATCAGAATGTTTCCTACGATTAAGACCAAATCAATAATTTTCGAACCAATATTGACCGTGCTGGAGTCATTTTTCATCTTGACAGTAAGTTTTTGCTTGTACGGACTATACCTGGCAGCGAAATTGTTCAGGAAATAATGAATAATTGTGGTGTAAACTATTGTTGTATTGAAATAAATGTTGGACTTTGTTGAGATTGAAAATAATGTTCGATTGAATGGCAAAGTCGGTGACCTACAAGGAAAAGTCCTGTAAAAAGAAGTTACTTTATGTCATCACCCCTCTCATTAAGCCTCGTTCCACACCATGATTTTAAACGTCCGCTTCTTTGTTTTCTTTATTAATTTTACTAGATTGAATAGAACTTGGCAAACACATTTTGTGTTTTCATGCTTCATTCAATCAGTTTAAATGTATTGGAAAACCTAAAAATCGGACGTCCAAATGTCGTGTTATCGTGAAACGGGACTAGCACAGCCTAGGGCTATATAAAAACGCAGCATCCGCCATTCTGATGCAAATCATTGGCGCTAAATTTGAATTCGTAATTAAATGACTAGTGAAACATACACTGATTGGAAAAATTATTCACAAATCAATCATGTTGGGTGATAAAGAGCTGTTGCTAAAAAAAACAATGTTTATTTAGGCAAATGTAAATAATTCGTATTGCTAAAATAATAAGTTACTAATTTTTTTCATATTTTGTATCACCCTCTTGTTAGATTAAAAAAAGTACATTCTCAAGCTGAATCTAGGTGAGTGAGATCAAGTGGAAGAACAATAATATTTTTGATCATGTTTTGCTGTTTTCTTATTGCTATTGTGTGCGAGTTGTCTTACGTACTTACCCAGAGCAACTTAAACAATAATATTATTGATTAATTTTTCCTAGTGATACTGCATACGAGTAAGTTTCAAACACTTTATATAATTGAATCCATTCGACTCAAAGGCTAGTGAACGTCTCCGATTAATTCTATCGTTTGTTTTCTATTTACAGAGGCAATCTATGAATATTCTGAAAGAAAAGACCGCGAAGTTGGAACGAGAGAATATGCTGTTGAAGCGCTTGTGTCGCGACAGAAATCGCAAAATCGAGTCATTGGAACACGACCTGAAAGCTGGCAGTGGACCGAAAACGGTAAATATAATTTTATTTATAGTTTGTTAGAGCAAGTATGGCATTCTGGCAAGATGCGAAAATGACTCCAGCTAGGTCAATATTGGTTCGAAAACTGTACATTTGGTTTCAACATTTGAAAGTTTGACAATTCCCATACTCTGGGAAGCTATTAAAAACTAACAAACAAAACATTCTGTTCTACAATTAGAGATCAAATTTATAATTTTTTAGCCAATATTGACCGAGATGGAGTCATTTTCAAATCTTCCCAGAATTGAATGTCTTCTTTGCTCTACCAGACTATACCAAATTTAACTATTTTTTTCAAAGATTTTGAGTGATATTTCTCGTGCATTGATTTGTTTAGTTTCTCTCCTCATTATTCTAGATTCAAAAATTTTGTAACATTTTTTTGGGAAAAAAGTCTGTTTGAAGTACATCCTGTTTACGAAATTATTATACCAGAAAATTTAGGAAAGAAATAGTATAGGCTTTACCTAGTTCTTCCTGGTTATAATAATCTACAATTTGTGAAATAATATGAATGAATAAAAGTCCAATTCAACTAGGAAGACATTTTATTAATTTAGAACCTTCAGAAACCATCAATAGAATTTACTCATTAAGAATTTGAAGAATCTTTGGTATTTTTCATTAAACTTGTATTCCAGAAAAGCTGGAATCTTACACTTGAGGGGGTGTTTCCGTAACCACGCCGGCGGTGCCCAGCGTACCATGAAACCTATATACGTGTTCTTATGAGCCGTAGTAGTGCTGCAATCTAGTGGCACGTTTCCAAAACAGCCCATCACCTATTTGAAAAAATATTAACTCAATTCTTTGTATGCCTGTGCGCGGCGTAGTTTCGAAAAGCACACCTGTACTGTAGTAACTCTGGAGAAAAATGTTCCTGCTCGAAAGTATACTATGTCGCGAATTTTTTCTTGATTCCTGTCACCTCTCAAACCTTTAAGATTTGAAAACGATAATGTACTTGTTATGGTAGGTAGGTTTCCTTTACTATATAACACAGGCAGAAGATGCAATAGGAACACGGATTTTTTTCATAGAGCTATGCACACTGGTTAGCTGATTTTTATTTGTGTGTTTCCATACAACTACGTGTTTCTATTGCCGAGCATGTGCTATTGTTTTGCAGTAATGGAAACTTACCTTTATTGGCTTTGTCGACTTTTGATAACTTCATAGTGAGTTACACGTTGATTATAGTAAGTGATTCCTTCCTGATAAGGTTCACTTTCAGCACGTTACATTTTTTGACCACCTTTGACGTTTTGTGTGAGCCTGGCCCTCAGTTTCAAGTTGCGATTAGAGAACTGGTTGTTGTTGGATATAGTTTTGCTTCCAAGCAAAGAAGACATATAGCCCAATCAAATTGTCATTAAATTGTGCCTCGACCAAACAAAAAACCTGTTAATTGATTTTATTGTCTTAATCGGTCCATTTGGGTGTTAGTAAGAGTAATCCATGGTTTTCCACCAAAATATCTGGAGGCATAACTTTTGGGAGCCTAAAAATCACGAAATTTTCGGACTTTTTCAGTTTTTTTCATAATATCTCAGAAACCGATTTTTTATCGATATTTTTATTCAATACTTTTTAAAGAGCATAAAATTCCCTACAATTTTCATCCCCTAAACGTTTTTCTATCTTAGATAGGAAGTGAGTTATAGCTCGTCAAAAATTGCTAATTTTTGTCAACTTTGCGAAAAATCGCTAAATCTAGGTATTTTTCCCTATTTACTTTTTTAAACCGTCTTTGGTATTATTTATCGTGATAAGGTTGTTATCAAGATGTTGATACAGTCACTTATGATGTAGTGGAAAGGAAGAAGTACATTCAACGGTAGTGATTGAATTTATGAGACTCGAGATTTAGCGCCAACCAATGACTCCGTAAATTTGTACCGTAACGTAGATTCTATGGTTGAGTAAGGGAAGTGTCGTTAACCCTTCCATTTGCATTGAGGCTTCAAGGGGTTATATAGAGCTCGACAGCATATGGGTAGCATTCCTAAACGTCGGCTCGAGCTGCGCAGCTTTAGCTGCACGTCTATGGCTTTCCAGATTATATAGTATAATAATTATATAGGCCTATATATATGATATACCTGTAGTTATAAGACTGGATCTGAGACGGCTCGAGACGCGCAGCTAGAGCACTCCAGCTTGAGCTGCGCAGCAAGCCGTCGCTTAGGAGTGCCACCTTGGGTTCTTCTTGTGCTTCCCCACGTAACGTTCACCACACTTTCCAAGAATAGACTTTTGTGTTCTAAATTTTAAGTTAAACGATGATAAGTATTTGATACTGATGATATAGCTTTAATTTCGGATTCACCAGTAGGGCTCCAGTACATGCTAATTAATGAACAGTAATTATTCTGCAAATGTAGGGTGAAATGTGAATCTAAAGAAGTCGGAGATAATGGTTTTCATGAATAAAGGTAAACCAACTACGTGCGAGAAATGGACGTTCAAAAATGAAAGGATTGAATGTGTGAACCGCTTCAAATATATAGGTGTAGTTTTAACACCAACTCTTAATTTTGAAGCACAGGTAAAAAGGCAGTAACGTATGAAACTGTGGAAAAATTGTAGCGGTTTCTCCTCAAGATTTTTTGCTCCCATAAATACGGTAAGCCAAGTTGATTATTGAAACTGAACTAACACCTCTTACCGAGTACTGTCTTAGGCTGCATTACAATTATATTGCAGAGATTATAAGAATGGAAGAAGATAGGTTACCAAAATTTCTATCCCAAAACGTTGTAGAAAATAAGAAGCTTCCTGGTTTAAAGATTTGAGAAAGTTGAGTAATGATAGTGGCATAAGCTATGATAACGAGATCAATTCTGGTGTTACATTGGGGAACTGGCTCCTTGTGCCCACGAAACAGGTGCTCGTATCTTTTACTATACTGCACTTCAACTCTCGTGGGCACGAGCCGCCAGTGAATTAGGGAATTCACTTGACCAGCTATGAGTCGTGGTATCCTGCGTTATTTATTAGTGAGTTAATGCTATATTTGTACATTGGAAAAAATTAGCAGCTGATTCGGTTCAACAAATACCGCGACTTCACTGATCAAGTGAATACTCTTACCCAAGAAAACTATTTCATACTTTAGAACAATACATAGGGATGAATTCTTGCAGGACCCTCAAGCGAGGCATTTCCATATTCTATACAAATCCCTCAAATATCACAATTGGGTGGAAAAAATTACACAAAGAAAACTATTTAGACATGTGGATGATGAGATGGGTGTTTGAATCAAAGGGGCGAGCTGATGAAAATTGCTCTCATAAGCCATGGATTGTTTATTATGAGAAATTTACTTGTTTCATGTACAATTTGAAGGAGGTAGAGGACCTCTATCACTTTGTTTTCTGATGTCTTTTTTTTAAAGGAATGGAGAATTAAACCGTTAGGGGCGGCAGTGCTCTCAGAGGAGGTATCCATGTTTAACATGAATTCAATCGTATTGTATATAAATTGAGAAATAAAAACCAATTTTCTTACCAATCTATCTATACATCCATCTAATATTGCAAAAGGTTGTTTGAAATATCATAATAACTATTGCTATAAATTTTTCAAACATTTCATCAACATTCTGCATTCAGTAAAGAATAACTGAAAGTTATTTAATCAATTAAGTTTATTACTTGTGTAATTTATAGTAGGCTATAATGAATTTTATTCAACTTAATATAATTAAAATCAAGAATCCTAGCATACATACTATGTTATCTATTTGTAATTGGATGAAACAATCTAATCAAACCGCACACCTCGTCCCTTTTCTGTCTTCCTCCTCTGGAACCCCTGAGGCCAAACTGACCTGACTACCATACAAAAAATAACTATTTCTCATTTTTTATCCATTACAAGCCTCTACGTCGTCACTTACGATGTATAAACATCGTGTTAATACCCTTATTACGATAAATAATACCAAAGACGGTTTAAAAAAAGTAAATAGGGAAAAATACCTAGATTTAGCGATTAAGCGATTAAGTTGACAAAAATTAGCAATTTTTGACGAGCTATAACTCGCTTCCTATCGGAGATAGAAAAACGTTTAGGTGATGAAAATTGTAGGGAATTCTATGCTCTTTAAAAAAGTATTGAATAAAAATATCGATAAAAAAATCGGTTTTTGAGATATTATGAAAAAACTGAAAAAAGTCCGAAAATTTCGTGATTTTTAGGCTCCCAAAAAGTTATGCCTCCAGATATTTTGGTGGAAAACCATGGATTACTCTTACTAACACCCAAATGGACCGATTAAGACAATAAAATCAATTAAAAGGATTTTTGTTTGGTCGGGAGTTACTATTTGATTGGGCTAATACTTCCAAGATGGGAAAATGACTGACTCCAGCTTGGTCAATAGTGGTAGAAAAATTATAAATCTGGGTTCGAATTGTAGAAAACATTCTGATCTACAATTTGAAATAAAGTTTTCAATTTTTGAACTAATATTGACCGAGCTAGATTTTCCCATCTAGACAGAATTTCTTCATTGCTTGGACTACCACTGTGCTAAGTGGAATTATAATTTTTTCAATGTACTACCACACCATTGACTTAACAAATAACAGAATACCACGACTGTTTGTGTGAATACCCCAATTGTTATATTTATTTATCTAATTATTTTCATTTTTATTTCAGTGAATTCATGAAATATCACCTAGAACTTGATCTCATCAAACTACTAGCTATTGACTGATTCGTCTAATCTTATGAAGATGGATGCTCCAATTTCTATGACAACACTGGGTTCAATCCATATCGCCGTCTTAAAATCAAACGATTTCTTTTAAAAAAATATATAAACTGTGGTGAATTGTGTAAATATTAAATAGCGAATGATTCAACTTAGATGTAGTTATTCTAGACATTTTACTCTGTAGCTTTATGTGAATAAGTAATAGACATGAATAAGTAATAAGTAATAGAGTAGGTTAAAAAACAATAATATAAATGGACTTCAATGTTTTATAATGACGATTGGAATTGAATATCCATGAATTGAGAGATTTTGAGGAGACGCTTGATACAGTAAAATAACTTTATCACCTTTAGTCATGTTGGCCTTTACTGTACATTAGGTACTCAATTTGTTATCAAATAATATTTGTCTGATTAATCTTTTACGTGCATGTATTATCTTTTGTATATTTCTTGTCGACACTATCTATTTACTAACTCTTGATAACCACAAACGAAGCTTTCAATTAAATAAGACCGGTATTATAATTTAAAAAAGTAAATCAAGAAAAAAAAAATATTCTATTTTGATGAAGTCGTTACTTCATGTGTCAATAACAATAATGAATGTAAGCTGTAAAATTCTTTCAAAACATTATTTATTCCAACAATAAATTTAATAAAAATATTAAACTAAAAAATGAAAAAATCCAATCATGACTTGCAATGAGAATCTGGTTTGAGAAAAATAGGATGAATACGTTGCTCGACCTCGAAATATTAAATTTTTTCACATAATGAACTTCAAGTTTTAAAACGTTTGTTGTAATTTATACAATTAAGTAATTAATTTTTTAAGTTTAATAGAGAATATTTGAAATTCGTACTTTTATAATGCTAGTGTAATATTATTTTCATAAAAATAAAACAAATATTTAAAATGATCAATCGTCTTACTTCATTTGAAATGGTTCCATTCCAAGTTATTTATCTATTACAAAAAATTTTTTATTAATTTTATACTAGCAGCTTTGTTGCGATCATCACTCCCTCTGCGCATGCATCTATGAACACAGACCAATCAAATGTCAGCATTTAGCTATAGTCTGACCAAAACAAAGAAGATATTCTGGCAGGATGGGAAAAACAACTTCAGCTCCGTCAATATTGGTTCAAAAATTATAAATTTGGTCTCAAACTGTAGATCACAATGTTGTGTTAATTATTTTTGAATCAATATTGACCGTGCTGGAGTCATTTTCCTATTTTGCCAGAATGTCTTCTTTGCTTGGACAGACTATACAAAAATTATCTATACTGATCCGGCTCTTTTCATGTACGCAACAGAACTTCTAGAGAGTACGCACCAGGTGCGGTTCAAGGGGATTCCTGGAAGCGGAAAATTTCATATTTTCAAACTTTCTCCAATTTATTGTTGACATTTTTTGCCGTCTATTTCAGCTGCATTATGGCAAATAATTTTTATTTTTTTGGGCTACGTAAGAGCCTGGTTACCTTTTTACCTTATGTATAGCCTGTTCAAGCAAAGAAGACCCTCTGGCAAGATGAGAAAATGACTCCAGCTCGGTGAATATAGGTTCAAAAATTATTGATTTGGTCTCAATCGGTGGAAAAATTCTGACCTACAATTTGAGATCAAATCAATATTTTTTGAACTAATATTGACCGAGTCATTTTCTCATCTTGCCAGAGGGTCTTCTTTACTTGAACAGACTAAGAAGGCTGGTTACCTTCTATACTCCGTCCATGGTGTGTTTGGACCTAAGCTCATCCCTCATTCCAACGTCGCAGGCGGCTAACTATGGAAATATCGTCCAATAAATAGTATGGATTTACGTCCTCTGTAGTCACAATCATGCTTTAAAAATCTGGGTAAACTCGAGTCTTTTATTTTTTAGATTCTAAAAAATTATGGGCTTACGTTCTCTTAAGGTGTGCTTTCCGAAACTATTTTGTTCAATACTACTTAGATCAATATGCGTATAGGCTTGTACAAGACAAGTTTCAGCTCCAAGAGTTAATAATCAATGCAATAATTATTCCATATTTTATTCCATCAATCAATTAATCAATTTTTTCTCAAAACCATTAATCAATTATTCCATATGAATGGTTCTATCGAATATGACATTATAGGTTCTCAATAAATTATCAAATGCTTTATATTATTATTATATTCCAATACTATGAATGGTTCTATCGAATATGACATTATAGGCTCTCAATAAATTATCAAATGCTTTATATTATTATTATATTCCAATACTATGAATGGTTCTATCGAATATGACATTATAGGTTCTCAATAAATTATCAAATGCTTTATATTATTATTATATTCCAATACTATGAATGGTTCTATCGAATATGATATTATTATAGGCTCTCAATAAATTATCAAATGCTTTATATTATTATTATATTCCAATACTATGAATGGTTCTATCGAATATGATATTATTATAGGCTCTCAATAAATTATCAAATGCTTTATATTATTATTATATTCCAATACTATGAATGGTTCTATCGAATATGATATTATTATAGGCTCTCAATAAATTATCAAATGCTTTATATTATTATTATATTCCAATACTATGAATGGTTCTATCGAATATGATATTATTATAGGCTCTCAATAAATTATCAAATGCTTTGGAAAATCAATATTGTTTCAAGAAAAACGTCAGAGCCTGAAATGTTTTATAATAAGCACGAACTGTTTGTGATTCTCTGTTATACAGCCCATGCTGTTATGTTCACATTAAGGCCCATTCTAAACAAGCGTGAAAAAGGCGTCGGCAACGTGCGCTCAACGGAAACCATTGCGTTAAATGGGATTGTCTACACGGACGAGGTTCACGCGCATTTTCAATGCGTGGGTAGGCAACAGCGTGTTTTTGTCGTCGAGGTGGCGTGAATCACGCCCAGCTATTCTACACGTAGCGTTTATCACGCACAGCAGCTCAAGTCCGATGTATTGTTCCAGTTGCGTAGCATTTTTTACGCTCGTGTAGAATGGGCCTAATGTGTGCGCACAAGCACGTAGCGTACAAACAATTGAGTTACTCTACTGTCATACGGGAACTGGCTAGTTCTGGAGCCTGCCACTAGATAGCAGCACTACCATAAATCACTACCTACCTATCATAGTGCATAAGAGCATGAAGGTTTCATTGTATCACAGAATAATAGACCTCTAAATACTAGGATCCTCTTTGATGGCACGCTGGGCGCCGGTGTAGTTTCGGAAAGCACGTCTTTACATACTTATGACTTTATCATTAATTTCTACAAAAGACATCAATAAAGGAATTCTACGAGTAATATTTTTCTATTGGAAAATAATTGAAGTATGGCCACTGCTTGAGTAGTCTACTATTCAAAATTTAAGGTCTAGTCACATTAGGTGAATTTCATCAAAATCTTAACATTTAGTGGCACAGTATTAGACAACAAATCAGCTGGTAGCAATTATCTCGTTAGCAGATAATAAGATTCGCCAAATGTGACTAGACCTTAAAAAACATATCAATACTGTATTAATACAAACTGTATTATTTTTCCTAAGGGGAGGTGAAGGTGGTAACCATGACAATAAAAGAGTCGCAATTCCATAGGCACTTATTTAAAACTTTATTAATCTAAAATTCAGTTCTTATAGCTATTAAATTACATAATTAGATTCTTAGTTTAGAATATATACAGTGTAACTTATATATAATTGTCAGTACAATGATAACATGATTATGACAATGATTACTAAAACTATAAATTCAGTGATTATACAGCATTTATACACAATAATATTTCTTAGAATTATACTAGCAACAATTTTACATAGGCGGTGCCAGTGTCATACATTATAAGTCATGATTTGAGTATTATATAGTTGCTATTTTAAAACTTAAGCACAACATTAAAATATAATTCAGAAATACAAAAGTGCATTGAATTTTCAATACTGGAACAATGATACTAGTCTTGATACTATATAGTTCTAATTTTCTTCTTTCTGAAAAGCTGGGTTTGAAAAACCGATCGTTTCCACTTCGCAAAAAGAAAATATTCTCAAGACTTTGAAAACAAAAAGGTGACGAAGAGGGAGGATACGTAATCTTTTGAACAAAGGAAACGAATGCTCTCTTCGACTTCTGAATGGTATGAGCCTAATAAAATGTTTCTGTAATTTATGTAGAGGACTGAAGTGTACGTTTGCAGTTCCTCCCCAACATACAATACTGTATTCTAATTTTGGATTTATTAAAGCATAGTATACTGTGTGAAGTGTATTTGCGTCACATAGATTTCTCAAGGGATAGAATTTAAAATTCATTTTTATTATAATAATATCATATTTATTGATATTTTTCTTCAGGTTAGATGTAAGTTATGCGTTTTCCAATTCAAGGATGAATCAATAGAAATACCAAGGTATTTAATCTCTTCAACTTGCTCCATAAATATGAGGACATTGTCATAGTAATAACTCATGTGTGCAGCTATTTAGATGGAAAATTATAGTCTGATGGTAAATTTATGGCGCACGCAGAGAGAAATTAATAAATTTAGTTTTTCAACATTGATTGCTAGTCTATTTTTCGTCTAGTCTAGTTTAGTCTAGTCTATTTTTATTGCTAGTCTCTAAATAAATATTTTTGAGATACCAGGTGTTGGAGAAATTTACAGTCATGGTTTATTCTATTGTATAGTTCCCCCCATGATTTTCCTGAACTAACTAATACCGTGTCATCAGCATAACAGAATAATTTCCCATTAAGATTAGCATCACATAGGTCATTCACAAAGATTATAAAGAGAATCGCACAAAGTAGCCTACTGACCTTTCGGAGTCGTGAAGTTACTGTTGAGAATGAACTACAAGTATCATTCATTTTTGTACATTGAACTCTATCGCTCAGGTAAGATTAAATTATTTAAGGGCGACGCCCCTTACCAAAGCTTCCTTTAATATGTTAAAGGAGGCTATGCTCTGACCAGAGACAATGTATTATTAATAATATTATTTATTAATATATTTTTATTAATAATACATTGTCTCTGCTCTGACGATGCAGAAATTTTTTACTGGTTAAGAAAACTTTGTAAAAATGAAATTGCAAATGAAGAATTTGAATTTACCCCTGTTGATTCTAACTTATTAAGAATAAAGCCGCGTATCGACAGTGCGAGGCATGTGCCGCGAATGCTTCGCGGTGCGTTGATACTTGTGCGGCTGGAACGCAGTCAATCAGCTGTGGCCAATCACATCTCTTATTTTATCCTTTAAATTTAGCAAGAGATGTGAGAATATTATTTAAGAATATTTAAGAATAATATATTTTTAATTTTTTAAGAATAATTTATTTAATATTAAAGAATATTTATTATCATATACATTTTACAATGCATTGATAAACGTCAGTACTAGCCTACTTAACTTTAATATAACTTAATGTTAAACAGTACAAAATAAAAGTAGACTTATTCATATATATTTTTCCAGTCTATTTCATAGAACTCCTTTATGCTATATAGAATTTCATCTTTCAATATGTTTTTCAATTTTCTTTTGAAGCAAGTGAGAGGCAAATACTTAAATTTAAAATTAAATACTTAAATTTTTGTACGGAATATTGTAAAGTTTTACTGACATGTATGAGATATTTTTTGAGAACTTGTGAACCTGAGCTGTTGGATCCTGATGTTTTTTATATTTCTGGTTCTATAACTATGAATATCACTATTTAATTGGAATAATTCTTAATTACTATGGACGTACGGTAACTAAGACTTAATAGTACATAGGCATAGATAGTCAATATTCCCAAATTTTTTAAAAGAGGTTTACAGTGGGTCCTCATGTCAACATCAAACATCAATTTAATTTCCTTTTTTTGTAGTAGTATAAATATTTTTGGAACATGAGTGCTAGAAACCCATAATAGAATATAGTCCGTCCAAGCAAACAAGACCCTCTGGCAGGATGAGAATATGACTCCAGCATGGTCAATATTGGTTCAAAAAATATCGATTTGGTCTCAAATTGTAGATCAGAATGTTTCCTACGATTGAGACCAATTCAATATTTTTTGAACCAATATTGACCGAGCTGGAGTCGTTTCTCACTTGATATCTCATATTCGTTTACTCGTTGATTTCTCATCTTGCCATGGGGTCTTCTTTGCTTGGACAGACAATACCATAGCATAATAAACTTTGAATTTGAGAGTAATAAACATTAACAAGTACATTTATATCGACAGCACTGGCGGCTCGTGCCCACGAAACAGGTGAAGTGCTGTGCAGTAAAAGATACGGCCTTTCACCTGTTTTGAGCGCACGAGCCGCCAGTGATCTACGGTGAACTTTAACCTTCTTCATGCAATGGAAGATCATGCTGAACGGATTGAATGCTTTTCTTACAACTTAAAATGAAGCATTTACATTAAACTCATCGTTTACATTGTTATAAATAATTCTCATAAAGTCGACTATGGCACGCTCGGTATCAAAACCTTCACAAAAGTCATATTGGTTTTTACTGAAAAAGTCATACCTATTCAAGAATTTTAATATAATCTGGTTTTCATTAGCTTCTCTTAAATTTTCGAGAAAATGGAGAGCAGCGCTATGGGTCTATAATTATTCAGTAAAAGTAAAGTTTATCTCCACCTTTGAAAATTGGGACAACTGCTGCTTTTTTTCAAGGCTTGAGGAAACACACCTTGTGATAAACTAGCATTACATAAGCATTAGTATTTAATAGGGTCTATAACAATATTCCAGAATAAGATGGATTTAAAAAATTGAATTCAAGTTTAAACAAGAATATGAAAATTTCACGCAAAATTTTGGCATAAAATACAATATAGCTTTCTCAGGCATCAGCAAATCATTTTATGGATAAACCCACATTTGTCACTAAATAGGTTAAAATTTGGATAATAAATCTTCAAACAGAGAAAACAGTCATTACAAAATGTAAAATCTAGTATAAAATTAAATGATGAAATTAGTGCTCAGTACTCATTAAAGAAAAACTTCCCCTTATCATGACCAAATTCCTCTCATGATGACTCTCCTAATTCTTAGTTCTCACATAAAATAAAGGTAGAATATATGCTTCTTATTTCACCAATTTCACTCATTGTAGTGAGTAGGCACTATATTCCGTTCAAGCAAAGAAGACATTCTGGCAAGATGGGGAAAATCACTTCAGCTCGGTCGAAATTGTTTTGAAAAATTATGCATGGCCCTGGCTTATAAACATTTTACAATCCACATTACTCATAATTCGTTGATTTTATGGGCGTTTCTGTCTCATAAACGTTTCCAATAAAATGTAAATTCTACAGTTTCAGCTGATTAAAAAAATGACATGAAACGAATTTACCTCAAGTGAATAGAATATTGGAATAGTCCAATGCTATTCCTTTAAAACCAAAACTTTGCTCCTAATTTAATGATTTTGATATAGAAATTGATTTATTATTATGAATATATTTAATAATAAATATCAATCATTATTTTTATCGTTAATGAGATTTGTACAGGGCCCTGGCTTATAAACATTTTACAATCCACATTACTCATAATTCGTTGATTTTATGGGCGTTTCTGTCTCATAAACGTTTCCAATAAAATGTAAATTCTACAGTTTCAGCTGATTAAAAAAATGACATGAAACGAATTTACCTCAAGTGAATAGAATATCGGAATAGTCCAATGCTATTCCTTTAAAACCAAAACTTTGCTCCTAATTTAATGATTTCGATATAGAAATTGATTTATTATTATGTATATATTTAATAATAAATATCAATCATTATTTTTATAGTGAGATTTGAACAGGAATCATTATTGTTGCTAAAATATTATCATAACCTACAAAGAAAATCGTAAACAAACCAAGTCAGAAGACCCTAGCCTTGTAATCTAAAATGGCCGCGATGATTTGAGTTTGAACAGCAATATCGTGAATTTTTCGTCTGAACCAATTTACATAGACATATAACCTACATCTTAAACCTTCATTATTCATCATCACTCATTCATCCTTTGCTTAAAATACTTGGAAACCAAGTCGCAATTGTAAAGAAATAAAGAATACAATACATGGTATTTCCTATTTCACTCGAACCATCGCGGCCATTTTGGATTCGAATGTTAGGGTCTTCTAGTGAGTTTTGGCTGATCGTTGATTCAACAGCTGATCCTTTCCAAAAATTGGAACATTGACTACATTGTAATTCGAGAGTTTTATTGGTGAATCTACAATCCCAATCGCTTGTTTTTCATCAGAAAAACAAGCTGTAAATCTTTATAAGCCAGGGCCCAGGAATCATTATTGTTCCTAAAATATTATCATAACCTACAAAGAAAATCGTAAACAAACCAAGTCAGAAGACCCTAGCCTTGTAATCTAAAATGGCCGCGAGGATTTGAGTTTGAACAGCAATATCGTGAATTTTTCGTCTGAACCAATTTACATAGACATATAACCTACATCTTAAACCTTCATTATTCATCATCACTCATTCATCCTTTGCTTAAAATACTTGGAAACCAAGTCGCAATTATAAAAAAGGAATAAAGAATACATGGTATTTTCTATTTCACTCGAACCATCGCGGCCATTTTGGATTCGAATGTTAGGGTCTTCTAGTGAGTTTTGGCTGATCGTTGATTCAACAGCTGATCCTTTCCAAAAATTGGAACATTGTAATTCGAGAGTTTTATTGGTGAATCTACAATCCCAATCGCTTGTTTTTCATCAGAAAAACAAGCTGTAAATCTTTATAAGCCAGGGCCAGGGCCCTGGCTTATAAACATTTTACAATCCACATTATTCATAATTCGTTGATTTTATGGGCGTTTCTGTCTTATCAACGTTTCCAATAAAATGTAAATTCTACAGTTTCAGCTGATTAAAAAAATGACATGAAACGAATTTACATCAAGTGAATAGAATATCGGAATAGTCCAATGCTATTCCTTTAAAACCAAAACTTTGCTCCTAATTTAATGATTTTGATATAGAAATTGATTTATTATTATGAATATATTTAATAATAAATATCAATCATTATTTTTATAGTGAGATTTGAACAGGAATCATTATTGTTGCTAAAATATTATCATAACCTACAAAGAAAATCGTAAACAAACCAAGTCAGAAGACCCTAGCCTTGTAATCTAAAATGGCCGCGATGATTTGAGTTTGAACAGCGATATCGTGAATTTTTCGTCTGAACAAATTTACATAGACATATAACCTACATCTTAAACCTTCATTATTCATCATCACTCTTTCATCCTTTGCTTAAAATACTTGGAAACCAAGTCGCAATTGTAAAGAAAGAATAAAGAATACATGGTATTTCCTATTTCACTCGAACCATCGCGGCCATTTTGGATTCGAATGTTAGGGTCTTCTAGTGAGTTTTGGCTGATCGTTGATTCAACAGCTGATCCTTTCCAAAAATTGGAACATTGTAATTCGATAGTTTTATTGGTGAATCTACAATCCCAATCGCTTGTTTTTCATCAGAAAAACAAGCTGTAAATCTTTATAAGCCAGGGCCCAGGTCTAAAATAGGAGAAAACATTCTGTTCTACCATCTGAGACAGAGCTTGATTCATTTTTCTATGAGCTATTGTAGTCCAGTCAAATTAACACGTTGAGTGCTATACAGGTCTCCCGGTTCCTGTACGGATCGGCAGCCCCTGCTATGCCCAATGGTTGTGAAAATACCTGTGGTGCTAAATGCTTTTTTTGCATTTTTCGATCATTAATCATGTTATTAATCACATTATTGGTTTTTCTCTCCATAAATACGAATTGTAGGCTTAAAAACCAGTACAGGACCTTGGAGCCCTGTATAGCACTAGAATGATGAGGTAGTCTTATTATCTCTCAAAATTCACGTAATATTGTTTACAATTATTGTTTGAAGACCATCAAAATATTTTATCATCTTATCTGTCTTAACTTCCGCTGATATACATAATATATCTATTATTAGTCACGTATTTGCACACATAAGTGGAAGAGATGACACCATGTTTCTCAACATGATGATGGGGCGAACATTGTATGCTGACAATTTTTACTCCAGCATATCTCTGGCAGAGAAGTTATATGAGCAAAAAATAATGTATTGTGGAACGTTGAGAAGTAATAGGAAAGGTGTTCCAAAGAGTGTTGTCGGGAAAAAATTGAAAAAAAGGAGAAGTGTGTGGCCAGGAGAAAAATAAGATGAAGGTAATTGAATGGCATGATAAGAGGCCGGTAGTTATGCTAAAAAGCATTCCATCACATGATGAGAGTTTGGTTGAAGCTGGGAAGAATAGAAGGGATGGACAACCTGTCAAAAAATCAAGATGCATAATAAGCTACAATAAAGCTAAGAAAGGGGTGGATTTCAGCGACCAAATGAGCTCGTACCATTCTGTACTTCAAAGGGTGTGAAATGGTACCGAAAACTAGCATTTGAATTACTTTTTGGTAAATGCGTGGATAATTCACAACAGAGTTAGGCACACAGATCAAAAAAAGGTATCAATAACTGACTTCAGAAGTATCCTGGCCACATCTTTGGAAAAAAAGAATTACCGACAAGTCAAGTTTTGAAAAGATCTATTCATAGGCTGGCAAAACCAGATGGGCCAGGAAGAAAGAAGCAAAAATCGTGCAAGGGATGTTATGCAAGATTAAGGAGAACGATGACAAGCAGGGAAGCTGACAAAAAGGTGACAAAGGTCATCACTTTTTGCGAAGATTGCGAGGGAAAACCTGGATTCTGTTTGCCTTGCTTCAACAACATGCACACAAAATAAAATCAAACTTATTCATATTACTCTATAAAATCTCCCAATCCAATCCTATTCTTATCATATCATATCTTCATCATATTTTGAATATACTTAGTACTATAAGATTTGTAATAGAATAAAGATAAAAAAAGAAAATAAAGACAAAAAAAAACGATGAAACAAAAAATATATCATGATTTTCTATAAGTACAGTTTCCATGCTTCACAAAAGCTGGAGATGCATGCTATGGGAAATCATATCACATATATTCATACTCTTCATAGTACCAGTGTGTTTGGCTCGAAATAGTTCATAGATTGGCTACCAGATGGCAGTATTGTGCAGATAGCATACAGGAACCGAGAGACTTGTATAGCATGGTGGGCCAAGCAGTGTACAGGATATAGGAGACCTGTATAGCACACGCGGCTAAGTCTAAATTTTGCTGTAGCGCTCAACGTGTTAAGCAAAAAAGTAAAAGTCGAAGGACCCAGCTGAAAATTTGTAGATATGATCAGAAAAAGGCGCTGAATAACATACTAAAAGTCCCCAAGAGTCCCCTGTGAGCTTCGGCCGCCATCTTGAAAAAACCGTAGAATTTACCTACTAGGAATTGGTTTTTCGTGAAACCGAACCAAGCGTCGGACGAGAAAATTTTATAGGACCTTTTTTGTAGACAATAAAATTTGGAAAAGAAGAAGACCAATTGCAATTCTGTAACATTAACCGTTTTTGAGATATAATTTTTTAAAAATTTGACAATTTTTCATGGGATCGAGAATTTGAAATTTTTTTTACTTAAGAAGTTTGATACTATAAATTGAGCACTCGTACATCCGTATTTCAAAATCCCACTCGGCGAAATAAATTTCTCTTTCATTTGAGACCAATTCCATACTTCTATGTTCAATATTTTTTGTGCTACAGCGATTTTAGTAAATCCTTACACCCCCAAAAATTGCTTATTTTAAAACAAAAATCTTACTAAAAAAGTTGGCATTTGCTTATACTTCTTGAATACTGTTCCTGGGACCCTAGAATACGTAAAGAAACAATTATCGAAACACCCGGCAAGCATCGAGTTCTACCAAGTCCAAAAAGTTGTTTGGACAATTTTTCAGAAGATGCGATAAGGCGACATGTACATGCATATTATCAGAGAAAGGAGCTTCCAACCCTTAAAAAGCTTATGAAATCGCTCATTGATAATAATCTTTTCAATGGCAGTCAGTTTACACTCAGAAAAGTGTTGATGAAACTGGGATTTCGGTGGAGAAAAATAAATAATCGCCAGTTCTTGATGGAGAGAAATGATATCATCAACTGGCGATGGAATTTTTTACGCTCTATCATGGCCGAAGATATGGACAGAATAATATATCTCGACGAAACCTGGATAAATGCAGGCCATACAGTACAACATTCTTGGTCAGACGGAACACTCCAGTCGTCAAGAAAGGAACCAAGTGGGAAAGGAGGAAGACTGATAATTATTCATGCCGGTTCAAGCGCAGGCTTTGTTCCTAATTGTTTGGAGATATTTCAATCGAAAAAAACGTCTGATTACCATGAAGAAATGAATTCCAGTAAATTTAAACAATGGTTCCTCAAATTGATGGACAATATCGAGGCTGGGAGCACGATTGTAATGGACAATGCACCCTACCACAGTGTACAGCTTAATAAAGCTCCAACACAATCGTCGACAAAAAATACAATTTGTGAATGGCTACAAAAAAATGAAGTACCTTTTCAGGAAAATATGCGAAAAAGTGAACTTTTAGAAATAGTAAAAAATAATAGTTCAAGAAAAAAGTTTGAAATTGATGAAATGGCTAGAGAACGTGGACATAAAGTGATAAGACAACCACCCTACCACTGCCAGTTTAATCCAATTGAACTTATTTGGGCAAATGTGAAAGGAAAGGTTGCATCAAGAAATAAAAATTTCACAATAAAAGAGGTGGAGAAACTAACAAACGATGCCTTCATTGAAATTACGAATCAGGATTGGTCGAATGCTGTGAATCACGTGAAAAAAATTTCATTAGAGTATTGGGAGAAAGAGATTGTAGTAGAAGAATCAGTTGACGAACTGATCATATCACTTGGTGAGGGCGATTCAACTGATGGAGAAAGTGAGGATGAAGATTCTGATGAGGAATTCAACAGAGATATAAGACCTTTATCAAGTGACAGTGATAGTGACTGACATGAAAATTTATTAAGATAGATTACAATAAAATTATACTGATAGGTGTAAACACAGACACATGTCCAAATCGTATTCTTTCCTAATTTGGGTGAAAAAAAAAAAAAAAAAAAATTGTAAATACATTCATGATTTTCTAGCTGTAAATATGTAATTGTGATAAAGGCCTGTAGCGCATGTAAATATTGTAAATTTTGTATATATTTCAAAATGTATAAATCAGTAAGACTGATGTAAAGCTCATGTAGAAATTGTAAATAGCTTGTAATGCGGCCTTTGAAAAAGAACACAGAAAATCTCAGTTCTGTTCTTCTTACAATGACTGTCCCAAGCCAGTTGAAAACGCAGAGGGCAAGCAAAAAATATTTCTTTCAAAATAGTATAACTGCAGCGTCTGCAGCACATGACGATCACATCAATAGTGGAATAATAGCATAGTATAAGAGAAACAGAAAAGTGATAATAAGAGTAAAAGAAGAAAATACAAACTGAAAGGAAACGGCTTGCGAATAGGCTAAAGGCAAAGGTGGAACAAATTGTTTTGTGTTATGAGGAGAGTTAGAGTCGGACGATGTGCTCATCACAATAACGAAAGACAGAATGACACGGCGCATCTATTTTTGCGCAGCTCAACTTGTCATTCTAGACTCCACTACAGTACTGTGTTGTCGTGGAGGGGGAAGTCGCTTCCCCTAATGCTATGTAACAAGAAAAATCTCGCAGACTATAGGCTGTCATTAGCAATATTCATCCTACCTGAAGTATCGTAGTATTCTTGGGGGGTGGGTCAAAAGCATCCCCTATATCCTAAGTTATAAATATTTATTCATAACTTTTGAACGGTACGTCGGATTTCATCGTGAGATACCTCATCGTTTTCAGCTCATTGTGGCGGTATAAATTCATATATTATATGTCAAATTTGATGAAATTTTTCAAATATTATGTTATAATAGTACTGTGTGTAATAATACCTCCTCGTTGGAACACACCATTTTTACATTTAAGTAACTCCCAATCGGGAACCTGTGGGCGCAAAAATTTGAAACTTATAATTAAATGTAGAGGAAATTTTCCTCTTTCAGATGGTTGGTATCAGAATTCCGTGACTCATCACTTGAGACCGGTATAAAGGAGGTAAAGCTATTGAACGCGTCGTATTGTACACGAGTGGAGCGCCTCAGTGAGCTGAAGGAGACGACAATTGATTTCTAAAATTGATCTAGCTTGTTCAATATTAGTTTTAAAATTATCAATTTGGTATCAAATTGTAGAGAAAAACATGCTCTTTAATATCATATATGATATATTATATTCATTTCAAAAATTGTTGATTATACACTGCCCAAAAATGTGCTTATCAAATTGCTTAAAAATGTTACATAATTGATTAGATTATAACTTGGTTACTAATAAAGGTAGAGCTATTTTTTTGGTCTTAAAATGTAGGGAAATTCATCCTCTATTGAATAGTATGATTAGATTTGCTCGCTCGAGGCTTATTCTTACCGGAATTTTGATAATATTTGAAAAAGGTGCAAATTTATCTGAAAATCAATGACAAAAACTGGCTATTTACAATCTCAAGTAAAAAGTCCCGGAATTCTGATACCAACCATCTGAAAGAGGAAACTTTCCTCTACATTTCATCATAAGTTTCAAATTTTTGTGCCCACAGGTTCCCGATTGGGAGTCACTTGAATGTAAAAATGGTGTGTTTTCAACGAGGAGGTATTATTACACACAGTACCATTATAACATAATATTTGAAAAATTTTATTAAATTTGACATATAATATATGAATTTATACCGCCACAATGAGCTATCACACGATGAAATCCGACGTACCGTTCAAAAGTTATGAATAAATATTTATAATTTAGAATAAGGTATAGGGGATGCTTTTGACCCACCCCTCAAGAATCCTACGATACTTCTGGACGGATGAACATTGCTAATGACAGCCTAGGGTCCCAGGAACAGTATTCAAGAAGTATAAGATTTGCTTATACTCATACTCAACACTTGGAGGGAAAGTAATTAAAGCTAGAGAAACCTCTTGGAGATTGTCAAGCAAAATGTCGAGAAAGGTTCTCCCAGCTCGGTGAGGTAACAGATTTGACAAATAAAATTTTCAATGAATACTGGTCTTTAGGTAGTAGAGACAGAAGAGTGTCATTTGTGGCAGGTTTGGTAGAGTCTACTGAACCTGCAGTTTCAAGGAAGCAAACTGATGATCCTGAAAAAGCTAAATGTAGGATGGTATCACACAGTTTCTTCTTTATAGTGAATGGCAACCGCATTAAATTTTGTAGAGGTTGTTTTATGAAGGTTCTTGATGAAACCCAGATGTTCATTACATTAGCTATAACAAATAGAAATACATCTGTGTCTGGGATCACTGGAATGGACATGCAAGGAAGAGATCCATCTGTAAATAAGGTGAATGAGAAAAGGTTGGCTGAGATTCATACACACATTAACTCTTTCCCAGCTTATGAGTCACATTACACAAGGAGGAAGAGTAATAGGAAATTCTTGCCATCCTTCCTCAACTTGACTAAAATGTACAGTTTATACAGAGAGAGTTCATCTGATCCAGTCAGTTGAGTCTTATACGAAAAGAGAATTCCATTCCCTCAATATTTCATTCAAGTCTCCCAAGGTGGATACCTGTCACAAATGCAATGTTTTACAAATGAAACTAAAGTTACCTGAGGATGAAGCCAAAATAGGTATCAAGAAAGAAATTGATTTGCATCATAGAGAAGCTGACCTGGCATACACATCAAAAGATTCAGATAAGAAAAATTCACAAGCTGATTCAAGTAAAAGGTGCTATACGTTCAATTTACAGCAGTGTCTACCCACTCCTTTTCTCAATACATCTGTATCTTTCTATAAGAGGCAGCTGTGGACATACAATGTTACAGTCCATAACACATCAGATGGTGAAGTCAACTGTTTTATGTGGCATGAAGCACAGGGTGCAAGAGGGGCCAACCAGATTGCCAATTGCTTGTTTTGATTTCATCCATGCCAGAATCAGTGAAAAATGTAACTCTCTATTCAGATTCCTGCGGGGGCCAAAATAGGAACTCACATGTGAGTGCTATGTTTCTATATCTCATGCAGCAAAATATGCATGTAGAAACCATTGACCATAAGTTTATGGTCAGTGGACATAGCCACTCAGAGTGCAACGTGGACCACGGTCTCATTGAGAAACAAAAGAAGAAATTACAAATACCAATCTCACACCCTCATGACTGGCATCAGTTGGTTAGGAGCGTGGGTAAGAAGAGGAAGTTCAAAGTAATTGAGCTAACCCATGTAGACTTTTTGGACTTTGCTGACCTGTTCAAGACTACATTAACAAAAATAATGAGAGACACTGACAATAATCCATTCAAATGGACAGAAATAAGATGGCTCTGTTACACTAAAGAGAAGCAAGTAGTTCATTTCAAATGCTCTTTAGAACTGGATGCACCATTCAGAGAAATGAATTTCAAGAGGAGGTGCCATGTTGAGGATATCAAACCAGGAAGATGCTACACCTCAACACTGCCAATCTCACATGAGAAAAAAAACGACATCCTTGATTTACTTCCACTCATTCCACCGGCTTTTCACGATTTTTATAGAACAATGAAAACATCTTCAGAAGCAAGAAATATTTTGCCAGACATTGAAGAGTTTAATGAAGATGGTAGTGGGGCATAGCTAGTTCCCAAGTATATTGTGATACTATTTCAAACTGGTTACATAAGAATAAATTAACATATATTACATACTACATTCCCGTTTTCTTATCAATTATAGCATAAATTATTATAGCATAAGTAATTGGTAAGTTTTTTAGATAGTTGGTGTTAAGCAAAAAGGTTTGATTATAATATCTTGCAAAAGTTGCTGTTAGCATCCAAATTCACTTACTCTAGCATTTAGCAATTCACTTATATTAGCATTTGATAACAACAGATTTGTGATTGATTTCTAGATTAACAAATCAATACAATAGTACATAAATAATTACTAGATTAATGAAAAATCCATTTGTTAATGTTACTAATTTCAAGTTTAATAGTTCATTAATTAGACAGTATGAAGTACTCATACTCATCAAAGTACTCAGTAAGGTACTCATTGTAACTCTGTCCTTATCATGGAATTATGGACAAATCAATAAGATATAATTTTTATGAAGCCTGTTCCAGTCATCATTTCAATTATAATTATCATATTATTCATTATTATTTTATCATTTATTAATTATCATGTTGTTGTCATTATTATCTTCAACTGTGAGTGGCTTATTCTTAAATTATTCTTTACATAAGCACTGATTGTGCAAGATAAAGCATGTTTTAACGTGACTGAGAAAAATATGGGATGGTTACACTGGTGGAAGATTGAAGATTTATCTTACTATGGCAGATTAATCCAGGATTATAGACTTTTGTAACTAGATGTATGTATGTATTATTATTATTTTAGTATTTTACACAATCAACATCTGTGAGAATTTTATTTTGAGACACCATAACAATATAATGCATTTTGGTTCATAGCATTGTAGATTTAAACTAAGAAATCTCTAACAAAATTAAACAATTGTTTTTGAACAACTGTCAACGTTTTTTGTTTCCAATTACCAATCCTGCATTCATACTGTTGCTGGATTCTAGGAGTATAAGTCATTCTTCAATGGAGACTTAACAGTATATTTAACTGGTACTCATAGTATAAAGCCAGCTCCATACATGCGCTATTTGGGAAACACCAAACACCTAGTTGCCGAATCACGACTAGTGTGGAGCGGAGTGTTTGCTATTTGGGAAATAGCAAACACAAATGTTTGTGTGTTCCGTCCATTGTCGGTCTTTTGGACACATCAAAGTGGACAAAAGTTTGGCAAATAGCAAACTTTTGCCCATCCACACATTTGCCTTCATGTTTGGCTAATTTTGTTGTTTGTTGTTGCATGTAGATTGAGGTTAAGTCAATTGAGGAAAAGTTTCTTACTTGTTAATTTAATACATAATTTTTTCAGACGAGATAAATATTAAATTACAGTCTGTGGATGATTTTTAAGTGATACAATCAATTTTGATACTATGAAATTGAATTGAATTCAATTCAAATATTATATTGAAAACTAGTGAATGTCCAGTCCATTTCAGGTTACTGAATTATAGTCTTAATTCTTTAAATGTTTTAAAAATTCCTTCAAACATTAATATTCAATCATTGCCAAGATTAAAGTTGAAATTAGTACTGTAGTGTAGAATTTTCTAAAGTTGAAATTTTCTACAGTATTTTGACATTATTGACCTTGAAAATGTCACCTATTTGGTTGACAATTCGCCATTCCCAGTACAAATACGTGCTTGGAAAACCATGCATGTGTGGAGATGTGTGTTTGTTAGTTGGGAAATAGCAAGCAAAACTGTTTGCTAAACACCAAATGTTTGGTATTTCCCAAATACTGCATGTATGGAGGCGCCTTTAGTCAAGGGTCGAACAGTATAAGTCATTTAATTAATTACAGAATTATGCTTATTGCTTGATTCTGTTCTAAATATGAAGAAAAAGACATATCACCAAAAGTATTGGACTCAATATCCCATAGAAGAGATCTGTCTCAAAATATAACTTTGGAATGACTCCCCTGAAAAATTGTGTTTTCTGACTTGTTCTCTTAATCCCTAGCACTCTAGAATTATTAAAACTCTAATTGTCAACATTAGGCCGGTATTACGCGATAATAGTTCTATGATCATATCTAATCATATGGAAGGAGATGAAAATAGGATATTGTATTTTCATCTCTTTCCATATGATCAACTATGATCATAGAACTATTATCATGTAATACCCGCCTTAGCTGTTTGAGTCTTCAACATTCAAGATTCTTTTATTGCCAGAACATTACATTGTATAAGCATGACAAAGTAAAATTGTCTTCTGGCTTAAGTTATTGTACTGAATTTGTGTTTGAACATTTCACATTGAAGGCCTGATATTAATTGTAAATAAATAAATAAACATGTATTTCCTTCATCTAATGGTCTCTTCAACTTTTAAAATATTTCACCAATTCTACAATATTCAATGTAATAGCCTACTTCTCATTCTTGAGATCTCTTAAGCAATAGATTTGATTATTTGTTAAACAAAAAATAAGCCTTTCAAGTTTCTACTAGGTAAAATAATTCATCACAGTATATTGGATCCTATAATATTCTATGTTATTAGATCAAACGTCAAATTTCATTGCACACTTCTCCTCATCCTCCTTCTTTTTGCATAGATGGTTTCAACTAATTCATTCAACTTTTTGTTGTTCAACTCATTCATTGCAAGGATCTTTCTTCTTTGGCATCCATCGTTGTAAAGTTCTTTCCAAATTTTATTGGTAACAAAAGCCTTGAAGTTGGCACAAACAAGGAGGCACTTTTTGGTGCAAGTGAGCATAACATTGATCTGCTGGACATTGTGCATGAAGCCAATTCCCTCTAACCTCACCATTGACACAATTATGATGTCACACTCTTGCCCTTGAAAACCGTCAATTGAATTCACCTCCAACCGATTCTCATAAATGCGTTTGACCTTTGATCTGTCTTTTATCTGACTTTGAATCATCTTTTGTTGACTGGAATAAAGAATAATACCAATTTGCAGGGTTTTTGAGGTTGGCCTTTTCAAAATTGAAAAAGCCAAACTGACAACTAGTTGTGCTTCCAAGAAGTTTGTTTCCCTTTCTCTACTCTGAGGAAAACTATGATTGATGAGCACGTAGGGGTTCAATTCGGATTCTTTTTGCAGGAGTTGATTGTTTTTCAGCTAGCCCTGGTAGACGTATCTGGATGGCCAACTGGTGATGTATTGGTGCATTTGGTACTATATGTCAAGGAAGTGGATCAGCGAGGCTGATGTCGCCGTTTTGTTGTTTTTCCAGACTTCATTTATGCAAGAAAATAGGGAGTTGCCTTAACCCATTTGTCTCAATACCTCACTGAATGTGGTTGCTGTCAACTGAAGAGGATCACCTACTAGGATAATTTTTCTTACATCAAGTGCCAATGGCAACAGCAGCTCAGTTTCATTACATGGAGCTGCTTTGTCAATTATACAGAACGTTTTACACAGATTTTCTGTTTTATTGTTGGTCAGAGTATTCACTATCTGATTGTTAGTGCACAATGACAGAGTAGTAGCTATTATTTGTGCGTGTTTTATCAAAGCTGTTTCTTCCTCACAAAACTGATGCCTTAATAATTTTGGCTTATAGAAATTTGAAACAAGCATCTTCAGAGCCTCATCCTTAGCTTCAATTTTTTTTGTAAACTTTCTGCTGTACTTCTATCAGTATTAGGATCAGATTTCAATGTGATCAAGGTGGTTTGCTGGGCTTCTGCAATCCTAACCTCAAGCTCCTGCTCTTTGCTGTCCAAGTGAGCAATGTTTCTCAAGTTAGTTTTGACTAGACTTTCTGGGGTGAGTTGGTAAACCTCAGACCTCTTATCCTCCTGTGTGGATCAGTTTGAATCGCTTATTTTGCAGTAGATGGGCTTGTACATCTTTCAATTTCAATGCCAGTTGTTGATTGCAGGCAAAACCGGCTGTGTGTAGTAATTTTTCCAATTCAGCAGCTCAACCAGATGGTTGAAAACCACCAGGCTGCAATAGAGCTGCACCACCAGCAGCTGGTGCAGCTCCATCAAGAGGGGGAGGGTGTGGCTAGGCACCTGTGCCAGTTGCAGATGACACACCAACACAGGCAGGCCCTGCTGCAGCAGCGGCAAGCTGGAATAAGGGCACAGCAGGAGGCCAGGATAGACAAGAGAGGCGCGTGGCGCTGCAGAGTCTGCAGCTGCAGTGGCAGCAGCTCCAACAACAGCTTCAACCACATGAGTAAACTACCTAGCACTGTATATATACTAGCTATACAGTTAGTTAGTCTATTTAGTTAATGGACTACTTACTAATAGCCTGAACGTATAGTCTGTCCAAACAGACAAGAAGGCAAAATGACTTCAGCATGGTCAATATTGCTTCAATTTGGTCTGAAATTGTAGAAAACATTTTGCTCTTATTATGTTGAGCAAAACATCTCAGAACCAATATTGACCAAGCTGAAGTAATTTCCCAATCTTGCCAGAATGTTTCCTTTGCTTGGATAGAGTATAGAGACTGTTTAATCATATAGTGTGGCCATTGGTGTGAATTGCTCCATAACAGTATGCTGAGATAAAAACTTTCCCCGCCAGCTGCCATAGATTTGCCAAACATTCAAATATTGAGATTTAACAGTAATATTTGAATTTTATTAGCTCATTTGTCAAACGTTTTCCAGACTAGGACAGACTATACTTGATAATTTTCCAAGTTTGCAAATTGCAAATATTCATATTTAGCTTTGATTACACTAAATGTAAAAAAACATTTGTGCAAGTGAAAACAATTCTGGATTGCCCTTCTGCCGCATTTGTTGACAAGCATGTGAGGGAGCTCATGGAGGACCGTAAGGCAACTACACCCAATCAGCCTCCACTGATAGCCTCCACAATAGCACATTTACTAACCTGCTCGTATTATCAGGTGGGGGATCTTGAGCTTTTCAATAAATACGTCTTCCAATAAAGTGCACTCTTTGTATGTGCCTTATTGGAACAGTAATTAGTGAACACAATTCTGGATTGCCATTCTGCCGCATTTGTCAACAAGGATGTGAGGAAGCTCATGGAGGATATGGAGGACCATGAGGCAACTGCACCGAATCAGCCTCCACTGCCTGAGTGCTCCATATGCCTCATGAATACCGCAACAAGGATGGCTGTGCCATGTGGGCATTGGGTGGGGTGCAGCCAGTGCATTATAGCACATTTAATAACCTGCTCCTATTATCAGTTGGGGAATCTTCAGCTTTTCAATAAATACGTCTTCCAATAAGGTGCACTCTTTGTATGTGCCTTATTAGAAGACTAATTAGGTCATTCTTGAAACCCTTTTGTAAGTGGTAAATAGTGTGAATTCTCACACTATCATAATGTATAAATGTAAATATAAATAGTAATATTTCAGCTTTGATTAAACTATATTCAGGCCTCAAGCCTCTACAATCCAAGAATTGATACCAAGAATTAAAATTATAAGTTACCAACTTTCTGGAATATTATGGAGCATAACATAACACAATGGGAAGTAACATGGTTCACTCTTATTTCAGAACCAGCAGTGGATGTTAGGTTGAAGGATTACTGCCTAAAAAAAACATTCATACAAGTGAAAACAATTCTGGATTGCCCTTCTGCCACATTTGTCAACAAGCATGTGAAGGAGCTCATGGAGGACCGTGAGGCAACTACACCCATCAGCCTCCACTGCCTGGATGCACCATATGCCTCATGAATACCGCAACAAGGATGGCTTTGCCATGTGGGCATTGAGTGGGGTGCAGCCAGTGCGTTATAGCACATTTAATAACCTGATCCTATCATCAGGTGGGGGATCTTGAGCTTTTCAATAAATACGTCTTCCAATAAGGTGCACTCTTTGTATGTTCCTTATTGAAACACTAATTAGTGAACACAATTCTGGATTGCCCTTCTGCCGCATTTGTCAACAAGCATGTGAGGACCTCATGGAGGGTATGGAGGACCGTGAGGTAACTACACCCAAGCAGCATCCACTGCCTGAGTGCTCCATATGCCTCATGAATACTGCAACAAGGATGGATGTGCCATGTGGGCATTGGGTGGGGTGCAGCCAGTGCGTTATAGCACATTTAATAACCTGCTCCTATCATCAGGTTGGGGGATCTTGAGCTTTTCAATAAATACGTCTTCCAATAAGGTGCACTCTTTGTATGTGCCTTATTAGAAGACTAATCAGGTCATTCTTGAAACCCTTTTGTAAGTGGTAAATAGTGTGAATTCTCACACTATCATAATGTATAAATGTAAATATAAATAGTAATATTTCAGCTTTGATTACACTATACTCAGGCCTCAAGCCTCTACAATCCAAGAATTGATACCAAGAATTGAAATTATAAGTTACCAACTTTCTGGAATATTATGGAGCATAACATAACACAATGGAAAGTAACATGGTTCACTCTTATTTCAGAACCAGCAGTGGATGTTAGGTTGAAGGATTACCGCCTAAAAAAAACATTTGTGCAAGTGAAAACAATTCTGGATTGCCCTTCTGCCACATTTGTCAACAAGCATGTGAGGGAGCTCATGGAGGATATGGAGGACCATGAGGCAACTGCACCCAATCAGCCTCCACTGCCTGAGTGCTCCATATGCCTCATGAATACCGCAACAAGGATGGCTGTGCCATGTGGGCATTGGGTAGGGTGCAGCCAGTGCGTTAAAACACATTTAATAACCTGCTCCTATTATCAGGTGGGGGATCTTGAGCTTCAAGAAATACGTCTTCCAATGAGGTGCACTCTTTGTATGTGCCTTATTGTAAGACTAATTAGGTCTTTCTTGAAACCCTTTGAGTAGTTGTAAATAGTGTGAATTCTCACATTATCATAATGTATAAATGTAGATATAAATAGTAATATTTCAGCTTTGATTACACTATACTCAGGCCTCAAGCCTCTACAATCCAAGAATTGAAATTATAAGTTACCAACTTTCTGGAATATTATGGAGCATAACATAACACAATGGAAAGTAACATGGTTCACTCTTATTTCAGAACCAGCAGTGGATGTTAGGTTGAAGGATTACCGCCTAAAAAAACATTTGTGCAAGTGAAAACAATTCTGGATTGCCCTTCTGCCACATTTGTCAACAAGCATGTGAGGGAGCTCATGGAGGATATGGAGGACCATGAGGCAACTGCACCCAATCAGCCTCCACTGCCTGAGTGCTCCATATGCCTCATGAATACCGCAACAAGGATGGCTGTGCCATGTGGGCATTGGGTGGGGTGCAGCCAGTACGTCACAGCGCATTTTAATAACTCTCCTATTATCAGGTGGGGATCTTGAGCTTCAAGATACGTCTTCCAATGAGGTGCACTCTTTGTATGTGCCTTATTGTAAGACTAATTAGGTCTTTCTTGAAACCCTTTGAGTAGTTGTAAATAGTGTGAATTCTCACATTATCATAATGTATAAATGTAGATATAAATAGTAATATTTCAGCTTTGATTACACTATACTCAGGCCTCAAGCCTCTACAATCCAAGAATTGATACCAAGAATTGAAATTATAAGTTACCAACTTTCTGGAATATTATGGAGCATAACATAACACAATGGAAAGTAACATGGTTCACTCTTATTTCAGAACCAGCAGTGGATGTTAGGTTGAAGGATTACCGCCTAAAAAAAACATTTGTGCAAGTGAAAACAATTCTGGATTGCCCTTCTGCCACATTTGTCAACAAGCATGTGAGGGAGCTCATGGAGGATATGGAGGACCATGAGGCAACTGCAACCAATCAGCCTCCACTGCCTGAGTGCTCCATATGCCTCATGAATACTGCAACAAGGATGGCTGTGCCATGTGGGCATTGGGTGGGGTGCAGCCATACGTCACAGCACATTTAATAACCAGCTCCTATTATCAGGTGGGGGATCTTGAGCTTAAGAAATACGTCTTCCAATGAGGTGCACTCTTTGTATGTGCCTTATTGTAAGACTAATTAGGTCTTTCTTGAAACCCTTTGAGTAAGTTGTAAATAGTGTGAATTCTCACATTATCATAATGTATAAATGTAGATATAAATAGTAATATTTCAGCTTTGATTACACTATACTCAGGCCTCAAGCCTCTACAATCCAAGAATTGATACCAAGAATTGAAATTATAAGTTACCAACTTTCTGGAATATTATGGAGCATAACATAACACAATGGAAAGTAACATGGTTCACTCTTATTTCAGAACCAGCAGTGGATGTTAGGTTGAAGGATTACCGCCTAAAAAAACATTTGTGCAAGTGAAAACAATTCTGGATTGCCCTTCTGCCACATTTGTCAACAAGCATGTGAGGGAGCTCATGGAGGATATGGAGGACCATGAGGCAACTGCACCTAATCAGCCTCCACTGCCTGAGTGCTCCATATGCCTCATGAATACTGCAACAAGGATGGCTGTGCCATGTGGGCATTGGGTGGGGTGCAGCCAGTGCGTTACAGCACATTTAATAACCAACTCCTATTATCAGGTGGGGGATCTTGAGCTTTTCAATAAATACGTTTTCCAATAAGGTGCACTCTTTGTATGTGCTTAATTGGAAGACTAATTAGGTCATTCTTGAAGCCCTTTGAGTAGTTGTGAATAGTGTGAATTCTCACATTATCATAATGTATAAATGTAGATATAAATAGTAATATTTCAGCTTTGATTACACTATACTCAGGCCTCAAGCCTCTACAATCCAAGAATTGATACCAAGAATTGAAATTATAAGTTACCAACTTTCTGGAATATTATGGAGCATAACATAACACAATGGAAAGTAACATGGTTCACTCTTATTTCAGAACCAGCAGTGGATGTTAGGTTGAAGGATTACCGCCTAAAAAAACATTTGTGCAAGTGAAAACAATTCTGGATTGCCCTTCTGCCACATTTGTCAACAAGCATGTGAGGGAGCTCATGGAGGATATGGAGGACCATGAGGCAACTGCACCTAATCAGCCTCCACTGCCTGAGTGCTCCATATGCCTCATGAATACCGCAACAAGGATGGCTGTGCCATGTGGGCATTGGGTAGGGTGCAGCCAGTGCGTTAAAACACATTTAATAACCAACTCCTATTATCAGGTGGGGGATCTTGAGCTTTAAGAAATACGTCTTCCAATGAGGTGCACTCTTTGTATGTGCCTTATTGTAAGACTAATTAGGTCTTTCTTGAAACCCTTTGAGTAGTTGTAAATAGTGTGAATTCTCACATTATCATAATGTATAAATGTAGATATAAATAGTAATATTTCAGCTTTGATTACACTATACTCAGGCCTCAAGCCTCTACAATCCAAGAATTGATACCAAGAATTGAAATTATAAGTTACCAACTTTCTGGAATATTATGGAGCATAACATAACACAATGGAAAGTAACATGGTTCACTCTTATTTCAGAACCAGCAGTGGATGTTAGGTTGAAGGATTACCGCCTAAAAAAAACATTTGTGCAAGTGAAAACAATTCTGGATTGCCCTTCTGCCACATTTGTCAACAAGCATGTGAGGGAGCTCATGGAGGATATGGAGGACCATGAGGCAACTGCACCTAATCAGCCTCCACTGCCTGAGTGCTCCATATGCCTCATGAATACTGCAACAAGGATGGCTGTGCCATGTGGGCATTGGGTGGGGTGCAGCCAGTGCGTTATAGCACATTTAATAACCTGCTCCTATTATCAGGTGGGGGATCTTGAGCTTTTCAATAAATACGTTTTCCAATAAGGTGCACTCTTTGATTGTGCTTAATTGGGAGACTAATTAGGTCATTCTTGAAGCCCTTTGAGTAGTTGTGAATAGAGTGAATTCTCACATTATCATAATGTATAAATGTAAATATAAATAGTAATATTTCAGCTTTGATTACACTATACTCAGGCCTCAAGCCTCTACAATCCAAGAATTGATACCAAGAATTGAAATTATAAGTTACCAACTTTCTGGAATATTATGGAGCATAACATAACACAATGGAAAGTAACATGGTTCACTCTTATTTCAGAACCAGCAGTGGATGTTAGGTTGATGGATTACCGCCTAAAAAAACATTTGTGCAAGTGAAAACAATTCTGTATTGCCCTTCTGCCACATTTGTTGACAAGCGTGTGAGGGAGCTCATGGAGGATATGGAGGACCGTGAGGCAACTACACCCAATCAGCCTCCACTGCCTGAGTGCTCCATATGCCTCATGATTACCGCAACAAGGATGGCTGTGACATGTGGGCATTGGGTGGGGTGCAGCCAGTACGTCACAGCGCATTTAATAACCAACTCCTATTATCAGGTGGGGGATCTTGAGCTTCAAGAAATACGTCTTCCAATGAGGTGCACTCTTTGTATGTGCCTTATTGTAAGACTAATTAGGTCTTTCTTGAAACCCTTTGAGTAGTTGTAAATAGTGTGAATTCTCACATTATCATAATGTATAAATGTAGATATAAATAGTAATATTTCAGCTTTGATTACACTATACTCAGGCCTCAAGCCTCTACAATCCAAGAATTGATACCAAGAATTGAAATTATAAGTTACCAACTTTCTGGAATATTATGGAGCATAACATAACACAATGGAAAGTAACATGGTTCACTCTTATTTCAGAACCAGCAGTGGATGTTAGGTTGAAGGATTACCGCCTAAAAAAAATTTGTGCAAGTGAAAACAATTCTGGATTGCCCTTCTGCCACATTTGTCAACAAGCATGTGAGGGAGCTCATGGAGGATATGGAGGACCATGAGGCAACTGCACCTAATCAGCCTCCACTGCCTGAGTGCTCCATATGCCTCATGAATACCGCAACAAGGATGGCTGTGCCATGTGGGCATTGGGTGGGGTGCAGCCAGTACGTCACAGCGCATTTAATAACCAACTCCTATTATCAGGTGGGGGATCTTGAGCTTCAAGAAATACGTCTTCCAATGAGGTGCACTCTTTGTATGTGCCTTATTGTAAGACTAATTAGGTCTTCTTGAAACCCTTTGAGTAGTTGTAAATAGTGTGAATTCTCACATTATCATAATGTATAAATGTAGATATAAATAGTAATATTTCAGCTTTGATTACACTATACTCAGGCCTCAAGCCTCTACAATCCAAGAATTGATACCAAGAATTGAAATTATAAGTTACCAACTTTCTGGAATATTATGGAGCATAACATAACACAATGGAAAGTAACATGGTTCACTCTTATTTCAGAACCAGCAGTGGATGTTAGGTTGAAGGATTACCGCCTAAAAAAACATTTGTGCAAGTGAAAACAATTCTGGATTGCCCTTCTGCCACATTTGTCAACAAGCATGTGAGGGAGCTCATGGAGGATATGGAGGACCATGAGGCAACTGCACCTAATCAGCCTCCACTGCCTGAGTGCTCCATATGCCTCATGAATACTGCAACAAGGATGGCTGTGCCATGTGGGCATTGGGTGGGGTGCAGCCAGTACGTCACAGCGCATTTAATAACCAACTCCTATTATCAGGTGGGGGATCTTGAGCTTTTCAATAAATACGTTTTCCAATAAGGTGCACTCTTTGTATGTGCTTAATTGGAAGACTAATTAGGTCATTCTTGAAGCCCTTTGAGTAGTTGTGAATAGTGTGAATTCTCACACTATCATAATGTATAAATGTAAATATAAATAGTAATATTTCAGCTTTGATTACACTATACTCAGGCCTCAAGCCTCTACAATCCAAGAATTGATACCAAGAATTGAAATTATAAGTTACCAACTTTCTGGAATATTATGGAGCATAACATAACACAATGGAAAGTAACATGGTTCACTCTTATTTCAGAACCAGCAGTGGATGTTAGGTTGAAGGATTACCGCCTAAAAAACATTTGTGCAAGTGAAAACAATTCTGTATTGCCCTTCTGCCACATTTGTCAACAAGCATGTGAGGGAGCTCATGGAGGATATGGAGGACCGTGAGGCAACTACACCCAATCAGCCTCCACTGCCTGAGTGCTCCATATGCCTCATGATTACCGCAACAAGGATGGCTGTGACATGTGGGCATTGGGTGGGGTGCAGCCAGTACGTCACAGCGCATTTAATAACCAACTCCTATTATCAGGTGGGGGATCTTGAGCTTCAAGAAATACGTCTTCCAATGAGGTGCACTCTTTGTATGTGCCTTATTGTAAGACTAATTAGGTCTTTCTTGAAACCCTTTGAGTAGTTGTAAATAGTGTGAATTCTCACATTATCATAATGTATAAATGTAGATATAAATAGTAATATTTCAGCTTTGATTACACTATACTCAGGCCTCAAGCCTCTACAATCCAAGAATTGATACCAAGAATTAAAATTATAAGTTACCAACTTTCTGGAATATTATGGAGCATAACATAACACAATGGAAAGTAACATGGTTCACTCTTATTTCAGAACCAGCAGTGGATGTTAGGTTGAAGGATTACCGCCTAAAAAAAACATTTGTGCAAGTGAAAACAATTCTGGATTGCCCTTCTGCCACATTTGTCAACAAGCATGTGAGGGAGCTCATGGAGGATATGGAGGACCATGAGGCAACTGCACCCAATCAGCCTCCACTGCCTGAGTGCTCCATATGCCTCATGAATACCGCAACAAGGATGGCTGTGCCATGTGGGCATTGGGTGGGGTGCAGCCAGTACGTCACAGCGCATTTAATAACCAACTCCTATTATCAGGTGGGGGATCTTGAGCTTCAAGAAATACGTCTTCCAATGAGGTGCACTCTTTGTATGTGCCTTATTGTAAGACTAATTAGGTCTTTCTTGAAACCCTTTGAGTAGTTGTAAATAGTGTGAATTCTCACATTATCATAATGTATAAATGTAGATATAAATAGTAATATTTCAGCTTTGATTACACTATACTCAGGCCTCAAGCCTCTACAATCCAAGAATTGATACCAAGAATTGAAATTATAAGTTACCAACTTTCTGGAATATTATGGAGCATAACATAACACAATGGAAAGTAACATGGTTCACTCTTATTTCAGAACCAGCAGTGGATGTTAGGTTGAAGGATTACCGCCTAAAAAAAACATTTGTGCAAGTGAAAACAATTCTGGATTGCCCTTCTGCCACATTTGTCAACAAGCATGTGAGGGAGCTCATGGAGGATATGGAGGACCATGAGGCAACTGCACCTAATCAGCCTCCACTGCCTGAGTGCTCCATATGCCTCATGAATACCGCAACAAGGATGGCTGTGCCATGTGGGCATTGGGTAGGGTGCAGCCAGTGCGTTAAAACACATTTAATAACCTGCTCCTATTATCAGGTGGGGGATCTTGAGCTTTAAGAAATACGTCTTTCAATAAGGTGCACTCTTTGTATGTGCCTTATTGGAAGACTAATTAGGTCATTCTTGAAGCCCTTTGAGTAGTTGTGAATAGTGTGAATTCTCACACTATCATAATGTATAAATGTAAATATAAATAGTAATATTTCAGCTTTGATTACACTAAGGCCTCAAGCCTCTACACTCCAAGAATTGATACCAAGAATTGAAATTATAAGTTACCAACTTTCTGGAATATTATGGAGCATAACATAACACAATGGAAAGTAACATGGTTCACTCTTATTTCAGAACCAGCAGTGGATGTTAGGTTGATGGATTACCGCCTAAAAAAACATTTGTGCAAGTGAAAACAATTCTGTATTGCCCTTCTGCCACATTTGTTGACAAGCGTGTGAGGGAGCTCATGGAGGATATGGAGGACCGTGAGGCAACTACACCCAATCAGCCTCCACTGCCTGAGTGCTCCATATGCCTCATGATTACCGCAACAAGGATGGCTGTGACATGTGGGCATTGGGTGGGGTGCAGCCAGTACGTCACAGCGCATTTAATAACCAACTCCTATTATCAGGTGGGGGATCTTGAGCTTCAAGAAATACGTCTTCCAATGAGGTGCACTCTTTGTATGTGCCTTATTGTAAGACTAATTAGGTCTTTCTTGAAACCCTTTCAGTAGTTGTGAATAGTGTGAATTCTCAAACTATTATAATGTATAAATGTAAATGTATATAGTAATATTTTGGTATGGAGGTAATTCCTTTTTGTTTTATTATTACTGTAAAATTATTGTTATTGTAAAATCAGTACAGAAGTTGTTTCACTTAAGGACTTGGTTTGGATATGGGGAATATGATCCTTGTAAACCTGTACTGTACCTCAGCTCAAATAAGTTGCGGAAATGAAGACTAGGTCCACTGTTCCTAATAATTATTACTATTTGTTGAATGATATGAGTTAAATTTTTTCTCTTCAAGTTCATGATTCCTGAGATGGCAGGCTCCATACTTGACATATTCACTCTAAAATCTGACCACATGTCTTGTTGATTTCAAAACTTATTTCTCATAAAAACATTGATGAAAATTCTTTTTCACAACGGTAAGTAGTTGCGAAGGCAACAAATACAATAAAAATAGCTATAAAGGTTCATTATTTCTTATAATTTTTGTCGTTTCAGAACTTTGAAGTTCAAAAATCTCTTTTCAATTAATAGCAGGCCTATTCAATTCAAATTATACCATAATTTCCCTAAATTTATGGTTTATATGTCGTGGACCCCCACAACATGCACCGTGTGTTCCCAGCTGGGAACCGCTTGTCTATAGAAATAATTTATAATCAAATGGCAGAGAACATTGTTCATTATTATTAAGAAAGTGTTAACTGTGTAAATTTTTAATTTTTAATTTTATACTGTATCTCTCTCTGACTCTAACACTCTATCTACAAATATCTATACCAAACCTAGCCATACCCAACAGTTCCTTCACTTTGAAAGCTGCCACCCCTATCATGTCAAAAGAGCTCTAGCCCAATCCCTGTCAATCCGTGGCCAGAAGATTTGTAGTGACCCCCACCAAATTGATCAATACCTTGAAAACTGCATCAATCCCTCCTGAATTGCAAATACCCTGAAAAATTACTACAAAAACAAATATCCTCCAACAGTCAATCCAGCATCACTTCAAACAATTCCCAAATCTCTCATGCTCCCAAACTCTGCACAACCTATTTCCCTGGTATTGAAAACCTCAAACCTATTCTTAAAGATCTATTTCATGTTGTCTCCTCCAATCCCTCAACCAAATGTCTCTTCCAGCAACCACCCACTCTCATCTACAAGCAGCCTCCCAATCTGAAGAAAATCCTCAGCAAAAACCGATCACCCACCTCTAATGAACCTCCAACTCAACCTGGTACCCTACCATGCAAATGCCCCCGCTGTAAAACCTGTCCCATCACTGATCTCTCTACTTCCTTCACTAGTCCTATCACCAACTACACCCATCAAACCCATCAATCCAGTAATTGCATTTCCAAAAACTGCATCTACCTCCTTTCCTGCAACTCCTGCCCTGCTTTCTATGTTGGTGAAACAACCACTGCCCTCAATCTTAGAATAAATAAACATAGAGCCTCCTTCAAAAATAACACTTCCCTACCTGTCCCTACCCATGGCTCCGAGCACAGCAAGAGCTTTGACCAGTGTTTCTTGCCAACCTGTGTAAATCTTACCGAAATCTCAGAAATAGTGATCAAAAATCGCAAAATTGACAAAACATAGCACAAGTGATGAATTTGTGTTTAGTAGCGATTTTTCGATTTTTGATCGCTATTTCTGAGATTTCGGTAAGATTTACAAAATCGCCGTCATTTAACTTTTTCTTCAGAATCAGACTCTCTTCAACTTCCATTAATAAAAAATACAATTTTATTATTCCTTATCCAGTTATAACCCTTATTGTTGAAAAAATGGCGTTTTACAGCATATTTTTCCTATTATCTCAATAACCTTTGAAGTTACAAATTTGGAACTGATTTCATTGAATTCCTCAGCTTATTTTACATAGGATTTGATTATTTTAGAACCTTACTAAAGCCTCTAAAAAATTAATATATTTTGAAAAATCTCAATTTTCCGCCATTGTTATCTCGGTAACAGAGCGTTTTTGGGGGTTGGTCCCATGGAACTTTTTTGTCTACTTGGTGTAAGGAATCAGCCTGAGAAGTATTGCACATTCCTCCTGAAACACCCTGTATATAGAGATATATGAATTTGAACAGACATCAGATTCATGTTCTAGGGGCTCGGAAATGTGTAAAAAATAAATCACATCATAAATTTTCAATTGTCAGGGCAAGACCAATAGTGCATTTTTTTTAATGAAACGCACTAAAAAGGACAATAAAAAGTAGTAGAAGCAGGAATGTAAAAATAAAACTAATCAGGTAAAGGGTGAGATGAGGAGAGTGTTGGCTGCGTCAGCCCCAATGCAAAGGAGTCACCCACAAACTCTCCACCTGTAAGCTGCTACACTGCACTGCTCATTTGGTGTTAGCTCTGAGGGAATATTTCTGTAAAGCCAGTGAGCTTTACTCACATGTGTTAGTAGTTTAAAGTGAAACTAATATTAAAATTATTGACTGCAGACGCAGTGTCGTGTAAAATAGTTCAGAATGAAATAAATTCAACTTTGTTTTTTAAAATTTAGCTAATTCAACAAATGACAAAACAATCCCCAGAAAAAATTCCCGCACCTAAACAAAATTACCGTATAATTCCCGCTTATTTTCAGCACAAATAAAATTCCCGTATAATTCCCGCTCTGTGGACACCCTGGTTTGTGATACTTTTAGGTTAAAGGCTCTTGCATTTTTTAATATTGTGGGCCATAAATTGAAGCATTTTTCGGTTTGTCGATGACACACTTACACGCTTTCAATGGGTGTTGAAAGCAAAAAAGTTTTTCAAAAACTATTGGAATTTTTCTGCTCAAAATAATGTATTCCAAACAAACGAAATAAAGGGGGAAATGCACAGAAAATGCAAAATTATATAAAATATATGAATATATATATATAAAATATAATGATATATATTTAGTCTGTCCAAGCAAAGAAGACCCTCTGGCAAGATGGTAAAATGACTCAAGCTCAGTTAATATTGGTTCAAGAATTATCAATTTGATCTCAAATTGTAGGAAACAATTTGATCTACTGTTAAGACCACATTTATAATTCTTGAACAAATATTGACCAAGCTGAAGTCATTTTCCCATCTTGCCACAGGGTCTTCTTTGCTTGGACAGACTAAATATATATAATTATATTTTATATGATTTATACATTCTATATATATTTTTATTTTTATATATATATATATATATATATATATATATTTTATATAATTTTGCATTTTCTGTGCATTTCCCCCTTTATTTCGTTTGTTTGGAATACATTATTTCGAGTAGAAAAATTCCAATAGTTTTTGAAAAACTTTTTTGCTTTCAACACCCACTTACTTTTCACACAAAAAGTTTCTAGATCATCAAAAATTCTATGTTTTCTGTACGAGTTGAAATGACATTGACAAACATATCCATGAATTGAAACCGATTGTTGGTCGAATATAGAGAATTAAAAAACGAATAGAGAAAACGAATTCTCTTTGTAATTTTGATTTAAATAACTTGATTTTTACCACAACCCATGATTGTGAAAGAAAATAAAAAAAAAAATAATAATATTTCAAGTTTATAAAAAAAATTCCTCTGATTCCTTACACCAAGGAACCTTTTTAATACTACTATCATATCATATCCAGGACAAACAAACAATGTTCCATTAGGAAGCTAATTATTAAATCTATGCTTTCTTCTGCTTTTAAGAAGGAAATTTCCTTTGTTGAAATGAGAAACACTTTGAAGGCTCAACTTTTAAGATGAATGAATTCTATTAGGAGATAAGTTTAATATGAGTTAAAATTGAACTGCTTTTGATTGAGCATACATGCCGAACTAAAACTCTTATTTGTTTGCAATAGGCCCATGCAACAACAACAACAACAAAAGCAGGAACAGCAGGTACAGCTCGAAAGAGAGCAGCTGCAGCAACAGCGTGAAGAACAGCTGCAACTGCGTGAAGAACAAGTGCAGCTGCGAGAAGAACAGGTGCAGCTCAAGTTTCTATACTCAAATACTCAAGTTTCTATCAGATTTACATTGGTTGGGGTATCAAGAATCATCATGCTAACTGAGCCAAGTCGAACATACCCAAGTTTATATTTTTTCACGTGTGCTAGACCTATTTTAATAGCAAAGTCGTCAGCCTATAAGCTGAATTCCTATCAGAATTTGAGACTTGACTTGTAAGTTATTTCACTGAATTAATTTTTTAAAGCTATTTTCATCTGTATATGTATATTATTACCAATATTACTCATATATATTACTCGTATTTATGTAGCAGCTTATTTGTTCACTCTCTTATAATTATTGCTAATTTGTTTCAGACAACAGGAGAGGAAACATTCGCTACCCAGTGAACCGCTATCATGTTGATTTACTGGGCTGGCGGGGGGCAGAGGGAGGCGTCTTGTGGCACGCTTGGGTGGGGGCCTCGTATCTGGCCCCACTCGAGGTGCAGCCACACCCCAAGCCCCGCGAAACCCTAAAAACATATGTGCATAGAGTGATTATTTTTCATTTATTCACTTAACATCAACTTTTAGTCCGTGCACTTCAGTCCTCTACATAAATTACAAAAACATTTTATCAAGCGCCTTGTACACAGGGATTGTAGTGTCAGTCGGTTGAGTCTAGCCAATCACAGGTGTTTTTGTCTGATTCAATGGCAAGACAAAGGCTGTGATTGGCTACAGATGTTTAGCTGGCCGACGCTACAATCCTTGTGTACAAGCATAGCCACCTCTAACCTGGCTGCGGCAAGAGAGAACTAGCAACGTTGCGCCGATAGAAAACGCCTTCCCACCAGTCCAGTGTAGTGGCACGGAGATTAGTGACCGCGCGCTAGCTTTATCCACTTTTTTGTGCAAATTGTGATTAAATTTATGTTTTGTGTGGCAATAATAGTGACGGTTGACGATGACAGAGACTTGTGATGTCCCAAGTTGTAACTCAAATTATCCAAAAGTTGAGCTGGTATGAAGTAAAAGTTAAGAGGGATATGTAACCGTGTTTAGATTTCCTAGGGACCCAACATTCAGAACAGTCAGTCCCGACTATCTAAAAAGTAGTCGTCATCTATCCATCTCATTATCCACGCACAGGCCTATGAGCTCATGTGGGCTTCACCCTCATAAAACAAAACAAAACAGAGACAAATGGACGCGAGCTACACCACGTGCTAACTGGCAACTGACAGAAAACTCACATGTTTGCATCAAACATTTTTTACCGGATGATTTTAGTTTAAATGAAAAATACAGGGATGGCAATGTGAATTGCCATTTACCCATCTTGCCAGAACGTCTTTTTCGCTTTGACAGACTAGTATTGACAACAGATTCTTGACCAATATTGCTCAGTAATTCCCTCAAATAATAATGGAATTTCAATTTGATGTTTAGGGCTACCATTGACGTAGATGTATAATGATTTAGAATGACAGTCCTCTCAATATTCTCATTAAAACACTGGAATCGTATTGACAGGAATTGATTATGAATTATAATTGTATTGACTGGCGTTGATTATGAATTGGAATTTTATTGACTGGATGGTGGATTCATGAACGATCGACAGTTTTCATTGTGGGTTGATTGGTTTGTGCTTTCCACCCCTTCCCCCCTCTCCTAGAGTAGGCAAGATAACCTCTCTCCCTCACCCTTCCTTTATCCTCCCCGTTTATCTTTTAATCCGGCACTTCGAGGAGCGTGCCCGAGAAGTCAAGACGTTCCGTTCCGTGGCGTTCAAGTTGGATGCAATAGGCCCTATATTATTTCGTTCCGTTCCGTGATATATATACATAGCAGACAGGATATCACCAGTAACTTCTACATTTCACATACAGTCCACTATCTCGTCAGTCCAAGGTTAGTACAAACTATCTGACTTACTTTCAGGGCTGTCGACGTTTCGTGAGTTTTAATCTTAACTGTACACCAATCCACCGGTTTGGGGACAGGACGGGATTACCACTGGAATTGATAATAATTATAAAACTATATTTTTATCTTAAAGAGGCGGTTGAGAACGTTCTGTATTACTGTCGATAATTGGCTAAAACCTGTAGCTTTTTCTTCTGTAAATAAGTATTTAGAATATTTCAATGTTTATCTTTAGTTTACATCACTTCACGTACGAGTGATATAGTATTGACAAAGCCTATTGCTTACTTTCCTGTAATAAAATTCTTGATTCAATAACTTAATAATAAAATTTATTATTATTTATTACTATTTAATAGTAGGTAGTTAACCTTATGCATTTGTTGACTCAATATTCAGTACCTATCACACTCAAGCTGACAAGGGATAGAAAAAATTTCCTTTCAAGAATAACTTAAATCAAATTTGATTCTATAAATTTTGAAACATGCATCAGACAGTTTCGTCATTATTCAATACGCCAGAATGTCTTCTTTGCTCGGACAGACTATAGTAGTCGGCCATTTTCCAAACAGCAGAATCATGTCCCGTAAGAAAAATGTAATTTTCATGAATTTTCATCATCATGGAGAACATATCACCGTTATTTACGGACAGAAATTCATGTTCTATTAGGTCATTGGGAAGAGAATTCAATTCTCCATGCGCTCTACATTTCACTTTTTTGATAGCAATATTTAATCAGCAATTAGAATTTGATACATTATAGGAAATATTATTATATAAATAATTAAAATAAAAATCATTATTTGATACCTAATTGATAGAAAAACTTAGTATTTATACATATATATTTTAAATACAACCTTTACCGAGTGACCAATACAAAATAAAGTAGAACGTCGATAATCCGGACGTCAAAAATCCGGACCGTTGATAATCCGGATTTGTCTCCAGCAAGAAATAAAATTATTTGTACCGTCTGCCCTTGCACTATAAGTTCTTTACTAGAGAGTGGGCGATGAGAGAATACATACTATAGTCTTTAGCGAAGCCAAGGAAATAATTTTCTATTATTTCCTAATGGAAAATATACTATTTTAAAACAGTTTTTTCTCAAATAGAGCCTACTGGCCCTTTTTATAAGGCAATTTCGATAATCCGGATAATTCGAAAATCCGGATGGGGTCCGGTCCCAATAAATCCGGATTATCGACGTTCTACTGTACCTATTTACTTGAATGGAGTGGATAAACATGCAGGTTTCATTTCTAAAGGTTTTTTCTGTCTTAAAGACGTAGAACGTGTATAGCCGGCCTGAGAACGTTGAATAGAGCTTTACTATGATAATTTTTCCTTCAATTAAAACAATAGATTGCTATCTATTCTCTATTCACGATCACTTGAGACGAAATAAACAAACTTTTTGCGTGTGTGTGAGTGTAATGGTAGGTCTCCTTCTATGCGAAACGGTCCTACGTTCGGCCGCAGTCGAACAGCTGTAGCTGTAGTACAGCTGTTCGACTGCGGCTGACCGTCGGATTGTTTCGCATAGAAGAAAAGCTGGGCCTAACATTACATGAAAAAAGTATGTTTATTTTGTCTCTAGTGATCGTGAATAGTGTATAGTCTTCTGACTAATGATATAATGAGAAACTTTTTTCTGGCCTAAACTACTACTAATCTCTTTAATTAAGATGAATGAATAACAATTTCTCACTTCAGCTCCACCCAAACCGAATATAGTCAAAGTAAATACAATATAAATATTATATAAGTTAGTAAGTTAAGTAACTTATACAAATATAGAATAGTGCCCAAGTTGGGGAGAAAAATATAGTCTGTCTAAGCCAAGAAGACATTCTGGCAAGATGGGAGAATAACTTTAGCTCGGACAGTATTGGTTCAAAAATTAAAGTTTGGTCTCAAATTGTAGATCAGAATGTTTCCTAAAATTTGAGACCAAATTTATAATTTTGAACCGATATTTACCAAGCTGGAGTCATTCTCCCATCTTGCCAGAATTTCTTCTTTACTTGGACAGACTATACCTAAAATTTTTCAAGAAAATGGTCAGGCTACCTCACCTACAGTAAAAACCAAACTAGATGCTATTGCACCAGTTGCTTCTTTGCTGCTTGTCTCGCATGCGTTTTGAGATGCGCCCTCAACGAATTCGACCTGGAGCTCTTATAATCGCACAACGTGCAGCTGAAAGGTTTTTCGCCTGTATGTCGTCTCAGATGACTTCTCAAATTGGTCACCTCGGCGCACTTATAGTCGCAAAAGTCACAACTAAAAGGCTTCTCTCCCGTATGCTTCCTAAGGTGACATTTCAATGCTCCCGACCGCGTACTACTGTAATCGCAAAACTCACATTTAAACCGCTTATCGCCCGTGTGTATTTTCACATGCATTTTTAAATCTCCCGCCCTAAGAAACTTAGAATTGCAAAACTCGCAAACAAAATTCCGTTCACCCTCATGGATCACCAGATGAGCTTTCAATTCATAGTTCCTTGCAAACTTACTATCGCAATAACCACAACTAAACGGTTTATCTCCTATGTGCAATTTCATATGCGTTTTCAAATGAACTGATTTTTTACACTTGTAATCGCAATACTCACAACTGAACGGGTTGTTATTTGTGTGCGTTTTCAGATGAGTGGTCAAAGCACTTGATTGTAAGCTTTTGAAATCACAAAATTCACACCTAAACGGCTCCTCATGCGCGTGAACTTCAAGATGAACTTTCAAACCACTCGAACGAGAACACCTGTAACTACAAAAGTCACAAGTGAAAGGTTTTTCCCCAGTGTGGGTGAGATGATGCACTTTCAAACCACTCAATCTCGTACTTTTGAAATCGCACAGTTCACAGCTGAAAGGTTTTTCACCGGTGTGTACCATGTAGTGAAGTTTCAAACAACCTGGACGTGACGTCTTGAAACCGCAACGGTCACAACAAAAAGGTTTTTCCCCAGTATGTTTCCTCATGTGCAGCTTGAAATTACTTGCTTTGTTGCTCTTGAACTCACAAAATTCACAATTGAATCGCTTCTCATTGTCATGCATTCCCATATGAGTGTGGAGCGCAAACTGGTCCAAGCACTTGAAGTTGCATCGGGCACAAACAAAGGTGAGGGGACCTTCTGTTGGCGCGTCATTTATTGAAACTATCGGCTCCAACAACGACACTGGGTTGTCACAATCGTCCGTAGATATGGAACTTTTACAGATTTTAGTTGATACATTACCACATTTTGTTGACAAATCTCCACAACTGTTTTCAGAATTATCAGTTGCAGACTCCCTCTCCTCACCCTCCCTCTCTAGGTTGACCTCATCCATGTAGACATCACAATCAGTAACTCCCACTGCGTTCGAAATTTCTTCGTTCTCTGAAGTAGAATCTGCTTCATCGTTAGACTCTTCTGTCATATCTGAAATTAAAACATAATTTAGGTTTATGTAAGCTCCAACAGTGAACATCACCATTATTTTTAATATCAACCATTCAAAGTTGGAAAGAAGAGACGTTTTGGACTTTGCTGTGTTTTAATCCTATTGTATTTCAATCTTGTAAATGATAAATTTTCCAGAGGATGAAGCCCACATGAGCTCATAGGCTTGTGTGTGGGTAATGAGATGAATGATGATGATGATGATGATAGATGACGACTACTTGTTAGGAAGTCGGGACCGACGGCTTATTGTCTCCTCCAAGAGACGGAGTGGCCGTATTCATGTGATTGTGCTGTGGTCGAAAATTGTTCCCCACTTGGGACTTGAACCAGGGTCCACCTGGTTATCAGACCGGCGCGTTATCATTTCCTCCAACGAGCCACCCAAGTTATGGCGACTAATTGTTAAGTAATGGGACCGACAGCTTATCATCTCTTATCGTATTGTGCTGTGGCCAAAGTATTATTTATTCGGAATGAATAATTATTATGGACAACAAATTTGAAAATACTAAGTTCTGTTAATATTGAAAATTGATGCAGCATCAAGCAACATCATTTATCATAAATATGCTATGTTAATCTGTAAATTTATTCATCAGTGAGTTAGGCTTCATCATTACACGTAATTTATAATCTACCTTTCAATCAGTTCATGTTTAATACAGTAGTCATTGTTGTTAAGTATAAAAATCAAGAAGAAAATATAGGGGCGATCCCTACAAATCAACACCCAACTCCAATATTACCTCACAAATGTATATGTCCAGATAAGGACAAATTCATTAAGAAATTTCTGACAATTCCTTAAAGAAATATGTAATTCAGTAATCTCTCGTCAAAAAAATGGGTAGTCTAATTCAATCATTTATTGCAAGGGCATTCAATTAGCATGGGAAGTAGTGATAACGCTTTTCTTAGTCTATTCAAAGCTCTGAGCTTTAGTCTGTTCAAGGACAGAAAAAATTCTGGTAAGATGAAAAATGACTCCAGCTCGATCAATATTGGTTCAAAGATTATAAATTTGGTCTCAAATCGTGATCAGAATGTTTCCTACAATTTAAGATCAAGTTTATAATTGTTAAAATAAGCTGGAGTCATTTTCCCATCTTTCCAGAATGTCTTCTTTGCTTGTACAGACTATAGCTCAGAGCTCTTGCTGCATAGAGAGTTCAATATCAATAGTTATTATATTTTCACCATATTTTACTAGTTAGAAATAAATTACTTTATTCTTTGAAAGTTTATGTTCTCCAAGCCATCGCCTTTCCTGTCTGTATTATTCATTATCAAATATTTATAGTCTCATTAAAAATAGACCAGATTCAAACAATACTTGATCAAGAATAGGCCTATCCTATTCTCAATATGATAACCATGACATTGTTTTTTAATAATTCATTAATACATAAATATACTCGTAGTGAGTGTACCTATTTATCTTCAATTCTTAACTGTTTAATTCTTAGCTGTTTAATGTTATATTGGACCACTGATAACTTTTTATCAATTGAGAGATTTCTTCAATGTGACCAACAAGCTGTGAGTAGATATTTTTCCCTATAGTTTAATGTTCTGCTGCTTATCGCTGTTTGGTTCACGGTGCGGGAGCATAACTTCCTTTTTCAAACTTATTAAAACGCATTGTATGAATCAGAACATTTTTATTAGTTTTTTTATAATATAGGCTCATACATAAAGTTTTGCTTTGCCCAGTTTTGAAGATAAAATCAGGTAGGTGACTTCCCCATTCACTATACACTGAGTGAACCGATTCTGGCGTTTGTTATGACTCCAACTAGCATAGAAGGCGTTATGTTTTATAGTATGATTATGCAATTCCTTCCTGGATTTTGATCTTCAAATCTTGTAGGGTTCTTGGCGCTACTGGGCTGACACCATTCATTGACAATTGCCAAAAATGCCTTTGCATTCACTCAAAGTCACAGTGTGGTGTGTAATTTCCTCAAGTGGAATTATTGGTCCCTGGTTCTTTGAGGAAAATGAAGACATAGTAACAGTGAATTCGTACCGGTATGTAAACATGTTAAAGGAATTTTTTCCCACGACTAGTTGAGCTGGAATTAGGAGAAATTTGGTTCTAACAAGACGGTGCAACGGCACGTACACTTTAGGACACCGATGACTGTTCTGAGGGTAAACTTCGCAGAGCGCCTTATTTCCCTCAATTAGGGGCGATTTCAAGTGACCGGCCCGCTCTCCCGATTTGGCCCCTTGTGATTTTTTTCTATGGGTTTTTTGAAAGACCAACATCCAGGAAAAAATTGCAAACATAACGCCTGCTATGCTGGCTGGAGTCATTACAAATACCAGAAATCGGTTCACTCAGTGTATTGAGAATGGACACCTACCTGATTTGATCTTCAAAACTGGGTATAACAACATTTTATGTTTAACTTATGCCTATATTATAAAAACTAATAAAAATTTTCTGATTCATACAATGCGTTTTATCAAATTTAAAAAAGGAAGTTATGCTGCCGCACCCAGTATAAGTGATTTTTTGTTTGTGATGGTTTTGATATTTTCTCGTCTTTTAAATGTCTCTTTACCGACTTGTTACTTGTGGACATTCCCAAGTTGTATACATCCATGTCATGAACAGAAACTCATCATTATTAAAACATAACTCGTGAGATGTCACAATGGCTTGAAAAGCTTATAAGTTCTGAGAAAACATACATGAATTTTACATATAGATGACAGGAAAGATTGCAAATTTGATGTCCAACGACTATGCAGGCAGGCTATAGTCTGTTCAAGCAAAGGAGACATTCTGGCAAGATGAGAAAATAACTCCAGCTTTTGGTTCAATAATTATAAATGTGATTTTAAATTGTAGGAAACATTCTGATCTACAATTTGAGACCAAATTGATGATTTTTAAACAATATTGACCGAACTGGAGTCATTTTCCCATAATGTCTTCTTTGATTGGACAGACTACACACAGCTGAATGACACTTGTCACAAGGCATCATACTCATGAACAGCAGGACTAACTTACTTAAGATTTTTACGTTTATTCATAGCACAACTTACCAGGCTCTTCTTCTTTGATATAAATTTGAGTCAAGTCCATGCTCGGCATTCCTGTATGGCCTTCTATTTCATCATCCATCTCTCCCTTGGTATGGCAAATTTCGTTCTCCTCCTAAAAAGTTATAATAACTTGAAACCATATCTATTTTAATTTCATTCCAATATTAACCATAAGTTATCGCAATAAAATATTATTGAGGTTTATAATACAGCAGGGGCCATCGACGGAACAGTGACGAAAAGTCAACGAACAGTGGCGGTTGACAATAAATGTCTGATAAGTTATTGAAGCACAGCTCCAGACAAAGGCGATCGGTTGATAGAAGACATTCGCTATGCTATAGGAAATGTATCGGAGAAAAGTAAAATACAGTATTATAAATAAATTTTAAGCTGTAGATATTAATAAATTACCGAAAACACTAGCGTATAATTTGAATCACCCAAGATTTACAATTTTATTTAGCAAGATTAATCTACGAGTCGGTTATAAGCAACTATCCACCACTAACCATAATTCATCCATCTTAAATAACTCAACTTAATATAAATATTATCCTTGATCATCCAATACATCAACTATAATTAGCCTACTTAAAAAATTATAAATTAGGCTCTGGTATTTACGGTACGGTTAGTTCTTTGTCATCATTGCTTAGAATCTATGAACCGATAACTGTAATCTTCATCTGATATGAGCACAGTGAAAATCTTACAATATAAAACTAGGTACAAATAATTTATGCCTAATTACAAATAATTTAGAGAAGTGAGAATCGCTCAGATTGCTTTTGGTTTACTTTATGATTTAATTTCAATCATTAGAAAATACCTAATAACTTTAAAATAATAGAACTAACTTACTCACTCTCCAAAATATAAGTAAATAAGTTAGCTTGAGTAGGCGGCGAACAATTAGACATTTGAAAGTTGAACTTGTGTTGTTTTATACCGTATTTGATTCAAAACAAAACTTTTCATGAAATGATGCGAGACCAAGGCTAGTGACAAGTTTAATATTTTTATCTCACCCACACAACACATTAGGCCTAATCACTAGCCCACACCATTGTGAGCCCACATCATTCAAGATGTTATTTAGTTTCAGTTTATCCACTGCTAAATTGTTGACATGCAAAGTTAACAACTTTAAATTATAGCACTGTTTTAAAAAATGGAACGATAGATGAAAGTCTTTTTGAATAAGTAATTAAGCAAAGCAGTAAAGGCTTTCCCCAAATATTTGGCACCTACACAATTTCAGTACCTACCTTGGTAGTATGCCTGAACCTGAACGCCTACTTACACCAGTTCAACTTATTTGAAATGATCGTTACCAAAGTTGATTGAAACTATTTATCCTAAAAAAGATTAAACTTGGACTTACATGAGAACCCATTCCTTGAAAGCATCAAATCCTGAACTCAATTTATTTAAAATATTATTGAATCCATGAAATAGAATGCATTTTGAACTGCCGACGATAGGTTAGGTAGCCTACGCAATGGTAATGATAATAAACTTGGTTATAAAAAAATTATGAAGTTCAGCTTATCGATTAACCAGCAAAGCAAGCGGAATTAAATTGGGTGAGAATTCTGTTTGGAATAATTTTAAATATTGAAACGAAAATTATCAATTTCTAGGAAGTTAAAACGACTGAAATCATAATTATTTCTCCCTCTCTATCAGTATTCAGTAATCAGCAAAAAACATTGATCAACAGATCTCCGATCAGCTCGGCACTCGGCACTGCAGTGTGTCCAGCACGGGGAAAAATTATGTACTAAATTTCCCCTACAAAATGTACTAGATGGTAAAAAAAAATCATGGGTATTGTATAATTACATTGAAAATGGATAAAACGGATCAAAATGCTTTAAGGTGGGCGTATCTAAATAAAGAACTTCAATTCCATCGAAATAATATCTCTACAATGATCACTGTTTGATATACCGCCGATTTACGTATCTTAAAACTTTTTTTTCAATTCCATTATTTGATATTATTAATTCATTTTATTTACCGGTACTTTTTTATTTTCACACTAGCTAGCCTATTTTTAATAAATAACTATTATTTTTGATTTTCCCTACATAGGTAGTTTGTTTGAATTATTTTTCTCCTTTAGAAGCTTTTAAAGCTAAATGGAGAAACTCTAAAGAAATTATTATAGTTTGCAGAAGATGAATATTTCAGTTTTTCTTTAGATAGGTAGTAAAAGTCTATTAATTTTCAGGATTGTGAGATAATTTCTCAATTTTATTTTATTTATATTAATGGATTAAAATACCCTCTCAGTTATAGTAGCTGACGAATGAGGTGGGCAAAACATATAGTTTTTATAAATTTTATTGTCATGAGTGGTAACTTATTAAGCTACTTTGTTGGCTTCATTTTTTAAACTGAATATTGTCTTCCAAAACTCCATCAGCTCTACTCACTCTCATGTGTCTCATGATTATAGAATAAAAAAAAACACTCCTGTAATATAATTTTCGTCAGAATCTAGAATCTACAGTTTGAAATTAGTAATGATAGGCAATAGGCCAAATCAGAGAATCAACCAGAGACTTTAATCCACAAGCAACCGTTTACTGCTACTACCTCTCTTGGCTGCATGTACCGTACAGACTGGCTTTGTTTGCTGATAATATTGCTTCATAATTATATTTAATGTTGTTTACCATCAACATAATTATAGTTTATTGTCTGAATTGCAGTCAGATTGCCTCCAAGCTGTTAAAATTATTTTCTCTACACGTTGAAAAATATGTACTAGATTCTGCCTTGAATGTACTAGTGCTGATGGTGGGAAAATGTACTAGATCTAGTACATATGTACTAGGGTTGGACACACTGCTCGGCAATCCCGGCTCCACACGCTGGCCGAGCGCAGACGATATCAGGCGAGCGCGAGCGTGTGGATGTTCCGCTCGCCTGCGATCGTCTCCGCTCCGCTCGACTGGCCGGCGCTCGCTATTTTGTCGGTCTCTGACCAAAGATCAAAGGAGGCGAGCGCCAAGCGAGTCGATCCGAAATCTACCATCCACACGCTCGCTTTCTATCGTCCCTGGTCACGTGACATACGTCACTATTGTTGATGTTTTTATTTCAACAGCATCTCATTTTCTTTTATAGTGTTTAGTTTGTTTGACGATTTACGATCCACTGAATAGAATTTATCAATGCAATAGCAATTAATTTCTAATTCATCTCGTGAGAATATCTTATTAATTTTATTATTTATCTATAATCTTTACTGTAAAATTCCAACATTTGATAAAATGTTATAAATTAAGTTATCCAGTTGATAACTCTTTTCAAATTCAAACTTATATTATTAATACTACTCATTAATAATACCAATAAATTTGAACTTGAATACTAAATTAAACTTGATACTAGTTTTTTACTAAATACTAAACTTTATACAATATAAATGACAGAAACACTGCAATACGAAAATGAAATAATTTTATTATACAATATTTATAGTTATTTCGTTTCTGTCATTTATGATTGAGATCAAAGTTCAAATTTATTGGTATTATTAATGAGCAATATTAATAATATAATTTTGAATTTGAAAATAGTAATTAACTGGATAATTTATGACATTTTACCAAATGGTAGAATTATAGAGTGAAGGTTATAGATAAAAATTCAATTAATAAGATATTCTCACAAGATGAATTAGAAATTTATTGCTATTGCATTGATAAATTCTATTCAGTCGATCGTAAATCGTCAAACAAACTAATCACTATAAAAGAAAACAGGCGTAGCCCAAAACTGCTTCTCTACCAATAATTTTATTAAATTTATTCCACTCTGAACTAATTTACACGACTCTGCAGTCAAACATTTTTGAATATTAGTTTAAATAAACTAAATCGTGTAAATTAGTTCAGAGTGAAATATTTACTAGCAGTTCGTGATGGAAAACAAAATAGATGAGTAAATTTATTCATTGAAACATAGAAATAATCAAATGACATAATATTGAACACATAGCCTACGTGATATAGGTAGGCCCACAAAAATTGTACTAATTGAAACAAAAATTACAACAGGATGTATTTGTGATTGAACAGATTAGCAAACAAGAACAATATACCGTACTGGAATTGTGGAATAAAATAATAAAATGCTTAGCTTTAAACACTTTTTCAGTTGCCCTTGAAGATTTCTCAAAATAACAAAAAGGAAGAATCAAGAGAATAGAAAGAAATTTTGTGTAGATAATTAAAGTTCTTCAGAATAGGCTATGATTTGAAACTACAATACCGGTATAATCTTATTTATGAAATGAAAATATAATTTATCAAGCGGAGTTAGGAGTAGGAAGTCCTTTCTACTACTCAACCTTAATTAATCACTTTGAAAATATAACAATATAAACTTAAAAATTATCTGGAAGAATCAGAACCTACGCCTACTATGAACAGCACAAGGTTTAAAAGAAGGAGGAGGAAGAGGAGGGTTATCAATGTATCCCATTTGCCCCATCCTTATCATCATATTCCGTCTTGTGCGGTGTCCATTATTATCCCTGCTCTGTTTATTGTCTTTTCGTTCCTCACTTCCATTTTCATCACTCATCTGTCCATTTCCATGATGACACCTATCGCCGTTCCTTGCTTCCAGGCATTCATCATGGCATTCCTCCATTCTCCATCGTTCCATTCGTGGACAATTATCTTCTTGTCGGCCATTCTTCCTATCACAACTGCAACCCTCGTTTAAAACTCCGGCTCTTAACTGCACTCCGCAATCAGGGCCGCACATCCTAATAAATAATGAATACAATAGAAATCAGAGAGACTATTACTTCAAGTGTAATTCACCTAAATTATAAAGGTCTACATTGCGTAGACAGACAGTCTGATGTCTGTCAAGATGAAAAATGACTCCAGATCGGTCAATATATTATATATAGGTCAACATTGCCTAAATATTACATATTATGTGCATTATAATCTTGATTCTTCAACAATGATCAGCTGTTCATCAACCGCGGTAGTTATAGTCTGTCCAAGCAAAGAAGACATTCTTGCAAGATGAGAAAATGACTCCAGATCGGTCAATATTGGATCAAAAATTTGTCAAGAATTGTAGTAAACATTCTGATCTACAACTTGAAACCAAATGAATAGTTTTGAACCAATATTGACCGAGCTGGAGTAATTTTTCCATCTTGCCAAAATGTCCTCTTTGCTTGAACAGACTATAGTTGCTGTAAATCCTGAAATTAAGGGATTACCGTACCTTTCACCTTTATATTGTAAAGTTGAACATCAAAAACTTTGCCTATACCGGTATTTAAAATGAAAATATTGTTGTAATCATTACAATTATTGTTCATTTTATAAAATTCAATTTCATTTCATTAATTCTTCATTCAAGAATACAGCAACTCCAATTGATTCATTCAATCACAGTATTTTAAATGAAAATTTGGATTTTATTCTTTCATTTTTATACTCAATTCATATATCGAGTCGATTCCATGTTCAGAGTTTGGTGGTCCTATACCGGTACTATATAGTGGAAAATATGATAATTGAATATAAATTAAACAATAAACAATAATATCCATTTTTGTTTTTATAACAATATTTAATAGTTTACAATAGCATTCAATAATATTCATTGTGCTGAATTTAATTATACCGTGGGATATCTGAATCCCCATTCCACCACGTACCTACCATATATTGCCTACAGTTGCCTAATATTGAAGCAGGCATTTGATTAGAAATTTATTAAATATACTCTGTCCAAGCAAAGAAGACCCTCAATATTGATTTGAAAATTATTGATCTGGTCTCAATTGTAGGAAACATTCTGATCTACAATTTGAGACCAAATCAATAATTTTTGAACCAATATTGACCAAGCTGGAGTACCTAATTTTCTCATCTTGCCAGAGGGTCTTCTTTGCTTGGACAGACTACAAATGAAAATAAATGAAGACATGAATAAAGATATTCAAAGTATTATGATTTGCCTCAAAAGCAGGCTATTCTTACCTGTGAGATTTTATGAAGATCAAACGCTAAGGCACTCACTCATATGAAATTCTTTTGAATTAAAAAAATAATGGTACCGCGATGATCCCTTTTAGATTGTTAACAAACGTCTGGAAAAAGAAAGCAGATTATTGAATACAATACTAGATGGGTAACAAAATATTATAAACGTACAAGAATTTTGACCTTAGTAACTTGTAGCATAGTTTTGGTTGGAAATTAGTTTAAGCAACACATGATCATGGATTGCATTGATTGAAACAAACAGAAACACATGGATGAGAGATATTCTTGAAAAAAAATATTGTATTTTTAAATATAGGTTCCAAAATTGTAGGAATAATTTCGAATTATAATCAACTATAATTGATAATTCATTTTATTAATGATATTGAATAAATAATTCACTATTAAAACGATAATAATTGAGTAATTTATACTATATTATTATTCAAGAAAATAATATATGATTCGATGATTCAACATTTCAGGGATCGTAACCCTACCGTACTCGATATAATAAATCTTTAGTAACTTATGTACTGGCAATTGGTCTCACGGTGAGGGTGATCTATCAGTGAACGTGATGTTAAGTCACGAACACTGTGGACTGCACTTGGATGGGTGACCAGTTCTGGCCAAGTACACATTGGCGAGGTGGAACTCGAAGCCATAATAATATTATTTTAGTACCTAACTTATGCATGGGCCTTAATGTACAGTCATTATTATTATAATAATCTGATTATCAAATTAATGTACGGTAGGCCTATAGAAATAAATTTTTAGTAAGCTAATTATGTATGTATATATGTCTGGCTCAACAGCCCATGAAGGGCCTACCAGCTGGTTGCCAGTTTCAAATTCACTCTACTATACAACCCGTCCAAGCCAAGAAGACACCCCGGCACGACGGGGAAACGGCCCCAGCCCGGCCAATACCGGCCCAAAAGCCATAAATTCTCAATCAGAACTCACAGTCCCCGAACCAACACTTGCCAAGCCGAAGCCGCCCCCTCCACCCCGCCAGAATTCCCCCCCCGGCCGGACAGACCATACAGCAAGTAAATAATCATCAACCAGGATAGAGGTAACGTGTGGTTAGCACGTTGATCCTCTCAACCATAAGCCAGTCTCCGCAACCAATTGACGGCGCAGAACACCTCTGAATTTTAAATAACATGCAGTTAATCAGTTAGAGTGTAATACAACAATTGCTATTCCTCCAGAGACGGGAAACGACTGACTGTCTTTACTAACGACAGCCAATCTCCCAATGGAAGAAAGTATAGGCTAATATAGGCGATTTATTAATATATAGGTCTAGTTTGTATAGTAAATCTATTCGCCTTTTAACCGACGTTATTTATTAGTAGGCTACTATATTGAATCATACTTCACACAATCAATGCAATACCACAATCAGAAACTTGCTTGAAAATAATTAATGCAACAATCGGGAAACGACTGACTGTCTTCACTAACAACAGCCAATCTCCCAATAATGGAAGAAAGTAGGCTAATATAGGCGATTTATTAATATATAGGTCAAGTTTGTAGTAAATCTATTCGCCTTTTAACGGACATTATTTATATTAGTAGGCTTCTATATTGAATCATACTTCACACAAACAATGCAATGCCACAATGAGAAACTTGCTTGAAAATAATTATAATCCTTTTATTATTCTTTGATGCAATATACGAATATCATTACCGTAACACTCACGATTACAACTCACCATAGAATAAATATATTTATTATTAATAATAATAGGATATATTTATTATTATAATAATAGGAACCTTATAAGGTTCCTATTATTGTACGTCATGTCTCCACTAGTATAGTCTGTCCAATCAAAGAAGACATATATTCTGGCAAGATGGGGAAAATGACTCCAGCTCGATCAATATTAGTTAAAAAATGATAAATTTGGTCTCAAATTGTACAAAAAATTCGAATATACAATTTTTAAACTGAATTTACTATTTTTAAACCGATATTTAGGCTACAGAGCTGGACTGCTGTTTTCCTATTTTGTTAGAATGTCTTCTTTGCTTGGACAGACTGTGATGCCTATGCAGTAGTGATGTAGGGTACCTACCGTATCGTATGCAACTGAAAGAATATTCTTAGCAATGATGTCCTGGCCTAGCAGAAACATTCCCTATAGACTTACTATGTGCTGACAAGTCACCGTTTGAAAACATATTCGTGCTCTTGTTTAGTTAGTTTTGAGTTATTTATACTCGCTTGAAGACCGCAAACAAAATCAGAGTACCCTAACATACATAGGCTAGGTACTGGTGAGTTACTACTGAAGTGCTATAGACCAAATTTATCATTTGCGTGAGTAGGTGAGATTCTGGTAACTTATAGTCTGGTCGAGCAGGAATGACATTCTGGCAAGATAGAAAAATGACTCCAGCTCTGTCAATATTGGTTCAAAAATTATAAATTTAATCTCAAATTGTAGATGAGAATGTATCCTACAATTTGATATTAATTTTATAATTTTTGAAATAATATTGACCGAGCTGGAGGCATTTTCCCAACTTACCAGAATGTCTTCTTTGCTCGTCCAGACTAGCTTGTAGTGCTGAGTTGACTTGCATTTCAAGCAAATTTTACTATCTTATAGTAAACCTGCATGTGACCTGTTTTTCATTTTTCTCTAGAAGAAGAATCACGAATCAAATAATTTTACTTTTGATAGATATAAAATAACTAAAAAGATTAGGCCCATCTTATTTAATGGACTGCAAATTAGGTAAGTTGCTTCATCAATAATAATAATAATAATAATAATAATAATAATAATAATAATAATAATAATAATAATAATAATAATAATAATAATAATAATAATAATGATGAAATATTTATACTTCTAATATAATGAATTAAATTCAATTTATTCATATTTTCCATGTAAAGAAATGTAATAAAAATTATTTGAGTACGGTGCCGTAGCCTAGTCGATTGAAAAAAATTACTGGATTAGAATTAACTGAAAGCATTTAGCACAAGGTAATAATAATCATAAAAATCAAACTACTTATTTCAAAATCAAAAGGAAAAGTTGAATGATAGCCTGTTCAGCACTAATAAGTTTGAGAACAGTTTTGGAAAATCTCAAATCGAGATGAAAACTGAACTATTTTATTTTAATATAATTCTATAATTATATATTTTAATATTCTAAATGTATTTGAAAATAAGTATATAGCCTATATATGCATGTAAGAATCAGAATAAATTAGAAATAGTCCATAATATTAAATTATTTAATTTCCACACACAAAATAGTTTGTAATAGAATAATACAAATTTATTAATATATTAAAATATAATATATTTTTCTGTAAATAAATAAATAAATAAAATACTACTTTTTTTTCTTTAAATTGGTTTTTCTCTTTCTTTTCAATGAATATCTGAGTTATGAAGCAATCGTTGAGCTCATAAGTGCTGAAACTTGGTCCAACCTCCAATAAATAAAATTTGGAAAATTATAAATAAATCGTAATAGTCAAAATACAGATTCCTCATCTTAAAAATAAAGGCGAAATTACACTTCTGCAACTGCATAGCCTACTGCTCTGATATTAGTCTTGTTGAGCAAAGAAAAATTCATTCTGGCAAGATGGTAAAATGATTCCAGTTCGGTCAATATTGGTCAAAAAATATTAATTTGATCTCAAATAGAAAACATTCTGCTCTACACTTTCAAAAAATATATAATTTTTGAACCAATATTGACAGACTGGAATCATTTTTCCATCTTGCCAGAATGTCTATTCTTTGCTTGGACAGACTATCAAGTTCTGCAATCAGATCACTAACAAAAACACACAAATCAATTATCGTAGGTACTTAAATTTATTTTCAACTGGAATTATCAGCAAATATTGAAAATATTCAAGTTGAAAAAAGAAAGAAATACTCACCATAGTGTTACTGACGATTGACTGCAACTACTTGAACGTCGGGAGTGAAAAGTCTCACGATTCTACGTCGATGTTGCTGGAACAGTGAGAACTTATTCTACACCGTAGTATGTCCAAGCTAGGAAGACATTCTAGCAAGATGGGAAAATGACTCCAGCTCAGTCTATATTGGTTAAAAACTATAAATTTAGTTTCATATTGTTGTTCAGAATTTTTTGTACAATTTGAGACCAAATTTATAATTTTTGAACCAATATTGACTGAGCTGGAGTAATTTTCCCATCTTGCCAGAATGTCTTCTTTGCTTGGTCAGGCTATAATACCACCTACTTCACCCTTTACATCCACTCTTTTTCTGTCAAGTCTCTCTCCAGTTCACTTTTCTTTCCATCATCACTGAATTCTCTGCAATATATTTTTCTCTCTTACTCTTGTTTTGTTGCTCACCCTTCCTATAATGTTTCCGAATCCTCTTCTTTATTTCTCTAACTTACTATAAACACTCTGTCCTTTTTCAACTCGTGCCTTTTCTCCTCCCCCACTTCCTTCTTACCTCTATTCTTTAGCCAACCCGCTCTTTTATTTCTTTCTTCAATGAATTCTTTTTCTTCGTCATTTTCTTTCTTTACTATCACTCTTCCATTTAACTCTCTATACTCTTTCCCTATATAATATACTGAATTCTCTCTCTCTTCCTCTTTTAATCCTCCCTCCCTCCCTCCTTTTCACTCTCAATTCTCTTTCATCGTATTTTCTCCTTCTCTTTTGCCTTCTTCATCCTTCCAACCCCTCCTCCAAATTCTCTGTCATCCCCTATCCCACTTTGTTTCCTTTCTTCCTTATTCATTCCAGCTCTTCAAATTTTATAGGCTACCCCATCATTAACTTTCAAACTCTATATACTCCACTTTTATAGGCTACTCTAACTGAAGTAACCTTCAACTTGGAATACATTGTATTCCATTCCCTATCTCAAGAGTGCTACGCCAAGTCGGAAGTTACATAAATATTTTGTAAGTTTAGATAGAATATATAAGTTAATAAGTTACTTGGATTTGCGTATGTAGAATAACTTATATCTATTTATAAATCTATATAGAATTATCTTCATAGAATGTGTACAGTAGCCTATATCTATATTGATGGGTACATAGAGAAAGTATATAAATATATGCCCTGATTTGGAGGCTTCACTGGCAGAAGCTATAGGTGCAAGGGAGGTTCTCAAGGGGTAAAAATGATGAACGGTGGGGGGGGGGGTTGCTGCAGAGGACACTCCCCCCGGAGAGAGGTGCACGTCAAATCGATGACTCAGTCACCTACTTTAGTCAGTCAGTCAATCTCATGGCGTGCAAGTCATCATCAACAAGTCAGTCTCTCCACACAAGTCTGGTCGAGCAAAGAAGACATTCTGACAAGATATAAAACTATCTCCAGCTCGTTCATTATTAGTTCAAAATTTATAATTTGATCTCAAATTGTAGAAAACATTTTGCTCTACATTTTGAAAGTGAATTTGAAAATTTTGAAGCAATATTGATCGAGCTGGAGTTATTTTCCCATCTTGCCAGAATGTCTTCTTTGCTCGACCAGAATATAGCATCAGTTCCAGGCGGTTCCTAACACCCTTGTGATTTAGTTGACTGCAGGAGAGAGAGAGAGAGAGAGAGAGAGAGAGAGAGAGAGAGAGATGGGGATTTCATTCTTCTTTGCCAGGTTTGAAGAGACCCACAACAGACAACAGATAACAAAAATACGTTACAAAATTACAATACGAACATAATATTATTTAATAAGGATAGATAGAAAAATATGAATAAAATTACCCTACTTAACTTTTGAGCAGCAAGATGAGTTTAATTGTTATCAAAATTGAGTCGCAGATTGATAAAAAAATAGAATGTTGAATCAATATTGAAAATCCAAGTAGTGAAAAGAGAGAGAATAAAAGAGCAATGTACGGTAATTATCTTGATACAAGATATTATATTAGGTCTAAGATATATCTATATAGATATCTTATTGTTAAGATACATGGAACTAAAAAAATAATATCAGAAAATTTACAGTTTAAAGAATAGCTTGAAAATGAGGAAACTGATTATGAATAGATCAAAGTCACAAGTTATCAGCTTATTTTATTGTAATAAATCTATTTGTATTGGGCCTCTGTTTAGTGAAAAGGTTGAAATATAGGTCTGAATCAATAAATTGTATAAAGTTAAGTTTATCGGCCTCTGCGCACAGGCTCTTCGACCTTCCTTGATTTGTATTGTATATTTTGATTTAGAGACATATTATTATTCCATGCTAACTTAATATTACCACCTATTTTAATCTGATTTATTCATTTCTAAGTTTGTTACTTGTGTTTCATTTAAAGGATAAATAAATGAATTTCGAATTTGAGTTATTACAAACGCTGATTCTAATTTCCAGCTAAGGCTATAGAGACAGCCTCTTCAACAAAGATAATCTACTTTTAGATTTTTCAATAGTGGATTGATTCAGAAAAATCAATTGAATTGTATATTGGAGATTATATTGTATTCCTTGTTCCATTTCTTCACTAATGGAAATCAATATTCGCTTTTATAATATAACTTGGTCGAGTCATTACAGAGAAAAATCTTATAGGTTTGGTCATTGAAATAAGTAACACTGCTTAAAATTCATCAACATTTTGTATATTAACTAAATGCATACATAAAAACGTTCAAAAGTAACTTACCCAATAAGTTACAAAAGTAATAAACTATATAACTTATATTCAAATACTGGACAGAGGTGAAAGCAACAATCTATATCTATAGTCAACAATATTCTTATAATATTTTATAAATAATATTATTATTCTCTAGCGGAAGGAGTCCAAAACCCTACAACTAGTTGGACAGGTACTTCAATAATAATATAATTTATTATCATACATTGAACGTTAATATGACACAAACATTACATTGATATATTACAGCTAGTATATTTGACTAGAATATAGAAAGACATGTTCTTATAAAAGTCCATATTATAACAGTATGGAGTATAAATATCTTCAGGTACATCAATACACGTCTAATTGTGCATTAATATGGCACCAATTCCTTCGAAACTCAAAGAAGCAGTTAATAGTATAGTCTGTTCAAGCAAAGAAGACATTCTGGCAATTTGGGAAAATTACTCCAGCCCCGTCAATATTGATTTAAAAATTATAAATTTGGTCTAAAATTGTATATAACATTCTGCTCTACAATTTAAGATCAAATTTATAATTTTCGAACCAATATTGACCGAGCTGGAGTCGTTTTTATATCTTGTCAGAATGTCTTCTGTGCTTTTACAGACCTATAGTTTCAACTTTATCAATAATAAAAAATTAAATGTCTAAAGGAAAGAATTATCGAACGGGAGCCTCAACAATAGAAACAGTATTAAACATTTTTAGTTGAACTTATCAACACATTCACAGAAAATAATTTTGAAATTGTAGAGAAAATAATGAAAAAAATCAGTACATAAAAAGAAAATTTAAACATGTATATACTAGCAAAAGTAACATTTCGTATCAAGTAAGATAATATTAATTATTCAATTTATCTTAGATGATATATATATTTGAGTAGATTATTGATATTGAAATATGATATAGCTTGCCCTTACAAATATAGACTCGTTATTGTTCAAATTGAATACATCAAGTTTATAGAATGGATGTTTTCCGTATTATAAGTTTATTTCGCAAATAATGCCTTATCTCGTGACAGATAGAATTAATCCACTGAAGGTTTTTTGAAAATGAATAGGCCTACTGAACTTTCAAAAATTTTAAGTCATGTCAGAAATCTAATCAAACTTGGAAACTCAGATTAGAGTTCTCATTGATATCAATTTTAGTTCAATATTTTGAAAAAAGAGGATAAGAGAAAACTATTCCACGAGAAAGAACAAAAAATGTACGGTATACAGAATTACAGCTTATAGTCTGTCCTAGCAAAGAAGACATTCTGGCAATATGGAAAAATGACTCCAGCTCGGTCGATATTAATTCAATAATTCTGAAATTGGTCTCAGATTGTAGATCAGAATGTTTCATACAATTTGGGACCAAATTTGAAGGTTTTGAATCAACATCAACCAAGCTAGAGTCATTTTCCCCTTCTTACCAGAATGTCTTCTTTGCTTGGAGAAACTATACAAACTCTTTAAAGTTGTTCACAGATAAGACGGCTACTTTATAATTATATTGTCTTTCCAATCTCATTCATTGAGGATCAGGATTGTTCAAATATGCAAAATTTCTTAAGAAACCATGAAACCACAAATCTTTTATCCTCTTTCTAGCTGGAGGAAGTTATTCAAGTAGAGAGAACCAACGATCGATAGCAAAAATCCAAATGAATAATCCCTTTTTAATAGAATGCTGATTTTGAAATTTTCATCAATTTATGCATTTAGAACCTTTTCATGTAGGCCTATAGTCCGCGCGCACTGAGAAAAAAATCTATTAACTTACAGACAACTGCTGCCAGATTACCAATTACTAAATTACAAATATCATGAAAAGTTCATGGATCAATCTCTTGTGTAATCCGGAATCGGTTGCATTCAATTTGGAGCTTTGTTTAATTTCCGAGGGTGTAGCCCACATGAGCTTATATAGGCTTGTGTGTGGGTGATGAAATTAATAATGATGAGTGATGAATGATGATAATGAGAGATGACCGACCACTTTTCATGTAGTCGGAACCGACGGCTTATCGTCTCCTCCGAAAGACGGGGTTAGACGTATTTATGTGATAGTGCTGTGACCGAAGAATTATTGTTCTCCGGTCGAGACTCGAACCCGGGTCTACCTGGTTATCAGACCGGCGCGTTATCACTTCCACCAACGAGCCACCCGAACGAGCTAGATACTCAGATCATGAAATTCTTTCTCCAGTGAGCGCGGATTATAACATTATTTAGTTGAAAATTACGATCTAAATGAGTTAGGTCACATGGCAATCAAAATCAAACAATACGGTAGTTCCAGTTGATCTTTACCGCACGGAATGCTGTAATAAGCATTATGATGATCATTACGCACGCTTAGGCCTACATATATAGTCTGTCCAAGCAAAGAAGAGCCTCTGGCAAGATGGGAAACTTACTCCAGCTTGGTTAATATTTGTTCAAGAATTATAAATGTGGTCTTAACAGTAGATCAAATTGATAATTTTTGAACCAATATTGACCGAGCTTGAGTCATTCTCCCATCTTGCCAGAGGATCTTCTTTGCTTGGACAGGCTACAGTAGAATTTAAATAGAGATGACAGCTGTTCGTCTGAAATGATGAACAGAGTTTCATCAAAGTCGTTCTCATCTAAGTTCAAACTGTTTTGAAGTTAAGTTTGGAGAACAATGATACATCGTTCTTCATTCAAACTTATATGATCTTCTACATAATATTCAAGTACGATGACGAAAATAAAGTGTACAAAACTCGTGTGGGAAGGTGTTTACAAACTTATCATCATATTTCAATCTCGTCTATTCGACTCGGTTGGAAACATTCAACCGGTTTGTAAACACGATCTTCCTACACTCGTTATGTAAAATACTATTGCAAATTTAATCACTGTCGTCTTCATTGTAGCTCCTGTTCAGGGGACGTCTGCTTTCTTCGTCTGATCCGTAGATAACATCCTCGTCTGAGTCATTTATCATCGAAAAAGCCGGATTATCTTTGGTTATAGCCGTTTCTGCAACAAAATGGGACATTTTAATACATCAAAAATTGATTTATGTATTCTACGTCTACATATTGTTATGATATGATGTTTTTACGCTCAAAATATCAAATCTGAGAATTATGTCTTTATTTAAAGCTTCTAGTTCGGAGATCGTAGTACTTAAATTCCATACTCTATGACTATGTTCAATCTCTTATTAAACAGTCATACAAGTGGTATAGTCTATCAATATAGTCAAGCAAAGAAGACCCTCTGGCAAGATGAGAGAATGAATCCAGCTTGGTCAATATTTGTTCAAGAATTTTAAATGTGGTCTTAATAGTAGATCAAATTGTTTCTTACTATTTGAGATCAAATTGATAATTTTTGAAAAAATATTGACTGAGCTTATTGAGTCATTCTCCCATCTTGCCAGAGGCTCTTCTTTGCTTGGATAGAATATACTACATGGAAAACATCAATTCATTCATTTATGAACCATTAATTGAATGGCAAACACTGACATGAGAAGTTGAAAGCAGTAATTAACTTATCGATGGACCTATACATATATAAGCATCACAATAAAATTCCATGTTGAGTGATTTATAGAGTAGTCAACTGAAACAGATGGTGTTATAATATCCCGCAATTATAGTTCCTCATACAGAGACTTATAAGAAAAAACTGTAGTTTCTCATTTTAGCAACAATATAGATGCAAAGCTTCGTATCATTGAGAAAAACTATGAATGAACAACCAAGATGCAATGAAAATCTTCTAGAATTACGTTTTCATCAGTACCGCTAACTGTATTAGAATTATTATACTTATTGATCAATGGATAGCACGAAAAGCAGTCAGTTTTTCCAAAGAATGAATGATTTATTTACTGTGACAATGAGACCTTTTCTAAGTCACCATCTTAACGGTTGTGAAAGCTTTATTGAAAAAAGTTTGACTGCTATAGTCTGGTCGAGTAAAGAAGACATTCTGGCAAAAGGAAAAAATGACTTCAGCAGCTACCGGTGGGTCAATATTGGTTAAAAAATTATAAATTTGGATTCTACAATTTGAGACAGAATTTATAATTTTTCAACGAATAATTGACCGAGCTGGAGTCATTTTCATTCTTGGCAGAATGTCTTCTTTGCTCGACCAGACTATAGTTATGCTATTTAATGAACAAAAAGTGATAGAAAATCTTATTCACAATTTATAACTTGTATTAACTGTGAAAGTAAAATTTTTATTGATCAAGGTATAGTCTGTCTAAACAAAGAAGACATTCTAGTAAGATTATAAATTGACTCCAGCTCGGTTAAGTTATATATATGGGTTCAAAAATGACCAATTTGGTCTCAAATTGTGTATCAGAAAGTTTTCTACAGTTTGAAATCAAAGTTTTCATTTTCAAACCATTATTGACCAAGTCATTTTCCCATCTTTCCAGAATGTCTTCTCTGCTTGTACGTATTATATAGTATTTATTGAGAATGACCTTGACTTTGCTTACCAAAAACAGCTTTATTAGACGGCGAGTATACATAGGCCATTGTGTAGAGGTAGAAATTCAATAGTCCATAGAATCCCATGAACTGCGCTGAACTCTGATAATGGGTTGACAGTTCGGCCACAAAGTTATCTTCTAGCACTCCGACTCCAAACCTCATTATGGTTATTGTGATACTTATGGCCAATACAATCATAACTAACAACGTCATAAACTTCAGTCGCATATCTGTAAAATAAAGAAAAAGGATTATTAAGCTTATATTCCTGAACATTATTTAGCACACCACAGCTGCATACTTTTTTCTTCTTCTCATGGGGGTGGGAATGCCTTTACGCACGCTGTGCCAGACTCTCATTAAGAAATATTGACTGAAATCACCTCCCACATCAAGGACTCATCTGGAACTGTTTATAACATTACTTCAGAGCGAGACCACATTTCTTAAGCTATTTCAAGCTTCCCTACATTCTGCCTATCGAGACTCACGCCTACTTAATACTAATACTCCTAATACTCCTTAATACTATTTCTCCTGGACTAAAAATTCTTGATTGAAAGTGCTGCGAAAAAATATAACCTAGTTTTGAACAAAATTTGGTATAAAGACGTTTTGGACAATAGTCTGTGTTTTTAACCAATTAGTTTACTTGTTTCTGTAAAATGAATAAATAAATAAATACTCATACTCATATTTGCGATATAATTGAAACATTTCTCTTGAATTCATTTATTAAATATTTTGGGTTGTTATATTATATAGTTATTTCTAGACTAAATAGTTGTGCAAATATTATCTTTGTTTGGTCTGTTTTAGTGCTTAATTAATCTCCATTTGATCAAAGATCTCTTTGTTGAAGAAAATGGAAGACACATGTCTAAAAATATCAATTATATTATGGTATTATAAAATGTTACACCCAACGCATTAACAGGCACAAATGGCTTGGATAGACAAGAAGAAGAACATTATAAAATGTTATTGTACCGTATATGAAACGGTATTCGCATTTTTCATGAGTTATTTCTGATTGGAAAGATGAAGGCTACATTTAACTAAAATATTAAAAAAATTCATAATAGTTTTCGATTTAGAAAAGGAACAGATCGTGATAGAATGATACAATATAGTCTGTTCAAGCAGATAAAACATTCTGGCCAGATGGGAAAATGACTCCAGCTCGGTCAATATTGGTTTAAAAATATACATTTATTTCAAATTGTAGATCAGAATGTTTTCTACAATTTAAGACCTGAAAAATAATTTCTGAACTAATATTGAACGAGCTGGAATCATTTTCCCATCTTGCCAGAATGTCTTCTTTGCTTGGGCAGACTATTTAGCAGGATAAAACAGCCTACTTACCAAAAAAAGGCATTGAGCGAAGCTCACTGTATGCACGTAAAATAAGGCACAATAGGTAGGTGAGATACAGGCCCACAAAAATGAAGAAGAAAACCTTAAAACTCTGCAACAAAAAATCAAGGATTACGATCAGTTCTATGATGAAAACCTAAATAAAAATATGAAATTTTCGAAAAAACTTGAGCACATAATTATATTTATTTGGGTTTATATATCCGTTACTGCTAAAGCAATTTGCATGGTCTTTGTGAGAGCTAAGAGTCATTAATTTTGGATCCATAATTTTAAAGCTCTATTACACAAATTCGAGATGAATTCAATTGCTTTGAAAGCATTAAATTTGACACAGGACACATAGGAACTTGAAAGTAATCATAAATTCAATTCTATCAGAATTTCGTTGCATTTTTCCTCAAATGACTTAAAATCGAGACAGTTAAATTCAATTGTCTATCGTAAAATTGACGTTCAACTTCTTTAGGATATTAAATGGAAAGACAAGATGTTGTATTAAATATTGAGTGAACCACTGGTTTATTAAAAAATCGAGAAATATAAAAAAATCTGTGGTTTGACAACATCTTGTCTTTTCATTTCATATGGATAACTACCACAATATCACCTTCACAGCTACTCAAAAAGTTCTATAGGATAGTAACAATAAACTAAAAATATGTTATTATCATTTATAAGATTCCATAGATGTAAATAATATACATTTTCAACAATTCATCCAATGCTCAACAAATATTGTTAAAAATCAATAATGATATATAGAACCAGGTCTGAGTTCATTTTGAGTGTTCACCACTGCGAAACCAAAGATTTCCAAGTTTGATGAAAAAATCTAAAGCGATTGTTACAATATTCTATTATAACATAAGACGAGTAGTTTTCTTCTAAATGTAGCAATTCAAAGAGACGGCTTGAGCTGCGCAGCTCCAACTGCACTTCTAAAGCTTTGCTGATTATATATAGTATAATGATTAATATTATGTAGGAGTAATATGATAAATTATATCATGTAAATAAAAACATATAAATATGATATGTAGAGGGTGCAGCAGAGGTATTTGAGACGGGTAGTACTCTTTCCCTCCGTCACCGGGAGTGGTGATGAGGATGGTGACGTTTGATTCGAGAGATCTTACCATTTTTTGTGTTTCACTTCACTAATGACTCACTTCCAGTAGTAGTCATGGAGCCTTGGACGATGGAACACCTTGAGTCTATTCACCTAAGATTATTTTTCTCAGAAATGATGAGTCAGATACTTAGCTTGAATTCAGTCACCATTCACCAATATTCACTTCAAAAATCATTGGAATGGAGCTGCTCCCTCTCAAAACACCATCCTATACGACAACAAGCCCCAAACTCAGGACGAAATGAAGGGCGAAATTCGCTCAAGATGAGAAAGTTGTAAAAATTAAAAAAATGTTGAAAAAGGAAAAATTTTGTATGCCTTTTAATGGTGGTGAGACCCTTACGGGTAGGTTCCACCTCGCCAATGTGTACTTGACCAAATACTGGCCACCCAACCAAGAGCGGCCCACAGTGTTCGTCACTTATGATAATAATATTATAATGAATTATGCTTTTGCTTCTATACAGAGCAAGACTTAACAAATGTCTACAGTGATGGATAGTTAATAACTGATGGTATAGTGATAATGTTATGAAAACTGAACTTACATAGAAGTTGGACGTATCCAGTTTGTAGCTGTAGGTGGGATCTTCGAGTTCATTCAGTTTTTGCCAGGTGGCCATTACCACGGCGCACACCCACAGCGGTCCGACCAGCAATAATTTTGGCACATAGAACGTCAAAATTCGTCTTTCGTTCTGGAAAAAATCATTGAATTGATTTAGGCTATCAATTATTCATTCAAATTATAATTTGAATAATGGGACAATTTTCTTCAATAAACTCATGTGCCGTAAGTTACTTAGAAGATTTTATTGCACGTAAACAATAGATAATAGTCTGTTCAAGCAGAGAAGGACTTCAGCTCCGTGAATATTGGTTCAAACTTTATAAATTCAGTCTCAAATTGTAGGAAACATTCTGATCTACAATTTGAGACCAAATGTATAATTTTTGAACCAATATTGATCGAGCTGGAGTCATTTTCCCATCTTGCCAGAATGTCTTCTTTGCTTAGACAGACTATATCAGGTTTCAGTCGGACTGACAGTTCAATCGTTCACGGCTTTTTTGGACTGCCGGTTTCCCCATCCACTTACAGTTTTTGACTGTCACAGTCCGAACTGACAGTGGATTTGGACCCATATACAATGCGCTGATAGATAATACACGGATTGTTGTACAAGGTTGAATGAATGAAAAGTCTTTTGATGAGATAAAATCATTTTAGAGTACAGTGTGGCATACACTATACTGTACCGAAGTTATTTCTGATTGGTCAATATTGAAGATGGATTCCAATAAGCTATCGCCATTATTTTGAACAGCATTGAGATACTTTGAATACTTTAAACATCACTGAGTTACAGCCTGTCCAAGCAAAGATGACATTCTGACAAGATGAGAAGATGACTCCAGCTCAGTCAATGGTTATTCAAAAGTTATAAATAGCAGAATGTTACGTACTATTTGAGACCAAATTAATAATTTTTGAAACAATATTGACCGAGCTGGAGTCATTTTCCCATCTTGCCAGAATATTTTCTTTGCTTGGACGGATTATACTTGGAAGTAGGAAATACAACAATTCTGAAGATTCAGGAATAATTAACACTAATTAACATTATTTCCTTATCTTGGCAGTCTAAGTTATACTGTTTGTTTGAATTGGGAGAGAAACAGTTCTGGTGAAAAATCCAAATTATTGTTGTATTCTCCATTCTGAATTGTTATTGAATAAATATTATGATTGTTTTGCATGTGCATCGTTATTTCGTGAAATTAATTCAAAACACATAAATCCTCTCCATGTTCTGAATTGATAAAATTAATCCGCTCACAAAAAACATAAATAATGCAATTGAAAAATAAATGAAAATCAAACACCCTTTTAAAAAACTTTAAAATTATTAAAACACAGACATGTTTCGGCACATTAGGCCATTATCAATGTGGATAAAACAATAATGAAATAAATAATGACTTATTTCATTATTATTTTATCCACATTGATAATGGCCTAATGTGCCAAAACATGTCTGTGTTTTAATAATTTTAAAGTTTTTTAAAAGGGTGTTTGATTTTCATTTATTTTTCAATTATTTGAATGTGCCAATTATGGCACATTGAGCCATTATCAATGTGGATAAAATAATAATGAAATAAATAATGACTTTTTCATTATTATTTCATCCACATTGATAATGGCCTAATGTGCCGAAACATGTCTGTGTTTTAATAATTTTAAAGTTTTTTAAAAGGGTGTTTGATTTTCATTTATTTTTCAATTATTTTAAACAGCCCTAAGTTTTTAAGTTCAGTTTTCATATAACTAATGCAGTATATGATTAATTTTGTTACCTGTCGTAAGCCATGATAAATGCAGAGCCAAAACATCAACAACGCACACAGGAACGACGCTTGAAATATCGCATCTAGCATTCCCGGTAACCACGAATTCACTAGGAACGTCATTGGGAATATAGGATCTGAAAATAAAAACAGGAATGCATTTATTGACGAGAAACATTTCATTTTACAAAATTCTAATTTATAATACAAAAACAATACAATTTATCATACAAACGGGTGTCACAGTTCAATGATTGAATTTTAATTTATTATAAAATTTTAGAAGTTGATTTCACAATCAAAAACCAATTGGCACACATGAATACAGAAGGACTCTATTCAAGTGATGTAGGATTTATTTTATGTTCTGTTTTTCCGAGGGTGAAGCCCACATGAGCTCATAGGCTTGTGCATGAGTAATTAGATGGATGATGATGATGATGAGAAATGACGACTACTTATTAGGTAGTCGGTACCGACGGCTTATAGCCTCCTCCGAGAGACGGGATGGCCGTATTAATGTGATTGTGCTGTGGTCAAAGAATTTTTCCCAAGTCGAGACTCGATCCCCAGTCCAACTGGTAATCAAACCGGCGCGTTATCACTTTCTCCAACGAGCCACCCAAAAGTTGAATGGTATAAAAATTTAATCGATACTTGGATAATCAAATTGAGTGAGATCTTTCAATTGAATTACAGAATTAGGACTAAATTATCTAACTCAATGACTTATAGATCTAGGACTCATGTTGTAATAAAGGACTGACGTGATTGTTAATCACAGAGGAGCTAAATCTTATAAGATTGTAATCCTGAAAGTTGATTTAGCTCCTCTGTGCTTCTACTTACTTACAAAGTACAATTGATAATTCAATTCCCTTAATAAGTCAATCACCGTACGATTGCAGGATGTCAATTAGATTCGGCTGCCATTGAATTACGGTACGTCATTATTTTAACGGTATTGATGGGAATTCAACTGCAATTGGTGCCGTTAAGTATAATAATTTTATAACATTTTAATTTGATTGACATTTATGCAATTCGCCACATATTGTCATCCACCTAGTATACTGAGATAAGTCGAAAACTGTAAATACAGTTTTAACTGTAAATACAGTTTCAACTGTAAATACAGTTTTAACTGTAAATAAGATAAGTCGATGGGGAAACCGACAGTCCAAAACAGCTGTAAGCCCACAGTCCGATCGTTTGACGATCGGCAGCTGTTAATAATTGAAGTGCTATAGTGGATGTGGAACCATAAATGTAAGTTTAGAAGATCATTGGAACATTGAAAGTTAGGCCGGGCGTATGCTGGGACGCACGCGACCAGTCCACGCAAGCCAGTCAAATACAGAGCTCTTGTCTTGTCATTTAGCGTTAATATAGCAAGAGCTATATGATTGGTTGTCAATGGCTAATGCGTGGCTGCTTTGCGTGCGTGCGTCCCAGAATACGCCCGGCCTCATAATGATCAAAGTAGATCACACTGATACCACATTGAGTAAATTGAATTTACTTTCAATTTATTTGAATTTCAACTATACAGAATTGTATAACTCACCATTATACAATAATAGGAGAGGAAGAAGTACAGACATCCATTTCTGTTCTATTGACCAATCGTAGATGGCATATTTTCTCAAATTATGGGCGAACCAGCACTGTAATAGAATAAAAATAACATTATTTAGCTAATTTTCAGGAAATTTGCAAAATTAGAATAATCAATTCTATGGAATTACAGTAGGTACTGATTTACTGAGCTAGTCTTGTATTTATCAATAGGGTGGTTACAAAAAAAAACTTAAACTATATATAGACTAAATTATACTTATAATATTCTATCAATACTTATTTTTTCAGGGCTACTGTATTTATCAAAATGTTGAAATGATGAAAATAAAAAGGGGACTTTGATTTTCATCATTTCAACATTTTGTATTCTATCAATTTAATTGACAATTGATGAATTTTTTTAGAATAATCTATTCATTGTTACAGTATGAAGTATTCCGTTGATGAATATCACGTGTTAGCTCACATATTTATTTCTGTTTAGTATCATTCACTTTTATATATTTAGAATCTAGGTACCGTACTTTATAAAAGATTCCATTTCAGGTAGTAGTATAACTTTTTTAACTCTTCTTGAAGCATGTTACGCATGTAATAGAATTTCGAAAAGGGTACGGTATCTAGATTTTCAAGTTATATCACTGTGCACAATTAATTTTGTTCCAATAGCAAGAGGGAAGACTGAAATAGATATAAATTTAGTCATAAGAATATAATTGAGTTATAACTTGTAGAGAACTTACGGTTACAATGAACGTTGAAAGAAGGAATATGAAGCGGAACCATATTTCAATCTGAGTGAATCCAGGATTATAGCTTTTGAACTGCAACAATAAAGAAAAATGATTCAATAAATAGATTGAAGATTGAAGCATCATGAATAAAACTTATCAAACAACAGCGAGAATGCAATCGTTATTAAGATGGATTATTGGTTTCTAAATGCGTTTGCATTTAATATGACATGCGTAGCAAGGCTACATGAAAAATCATGTATTTCAAATATTTTTTCCTTAGTTCAATAGTATAGACAAATTAGACATTCAAAGGTTCTAGAAATCATTAGAGGGAATAATTTCCAAAGTATCTCCAATAGATTCACTACTCTTATTCTTCTATAGTTGATTTTCTTCCGAAATCATCTCAGTTAATGATGGTTTTGAAAATGTTGATGAAAGTTAATGAAAGATTTAAAGTTCATGTTGAATTTCAAAATAAGGATGGAAGTTCCAATACTTTAATCGAGAAGTTTATCACACTACCAACTCATATCGCAAGAGAAAATTACTTGAAATATTATAAATACTAGTCCTGCCAGAGAATTACGAGGGGCGTTCATAAAGTAAGGGCCGTTTGCCTATATTTAAATATTGGCGCTTCGAAGCAAAGTTTTACTACTGCAGCACCATGTACTGTCATATTGCGAAGCTACAGTATGATTTCTTTTGATTCTGAAGTCGTATTGTTGTCAATGAATGCAAAGAACAATGACCGCGAAAATCGTTGATCCCGCCAACTGTGAAGTGCGTTCTATGATTCGTTTCTTATGTGCAAAAGGATCGTCAAAAGGGACAACAATTACAGTTAATGTGTACTGCGAAACGCTCAAAAAATTAAGACATGCGATCCAAAACAATCGCCGCGGGAAACTGTCATCTGGCATAATTCTCCTCCCCGAAAACGCGCGTCCAAAACCATGGAGAAAATTCAAGGTTTTCGTTGAGAATTCTTTGACCACCCACTACGGTCCCGACCTTGCACCTAGCGACTATAATTCCTCTTCTTGCATTTTAAACAGGGGCTCGGTGGACAACGCTTTGAAACCGAAGAGGAACTCAAAAACGCCGTTGTCAACTGGCTCCACTCTCAGGCGGCGAGCTTCTATGCACAGAGGTTAATACCCCTCGTAGAAATACGGTACCAAAAATCCTATTGAAATCAAAAACTACTACAACTCTATGAAAGTGGGAGAAACTTGATATTCCCATGATCATAATATTTTACTTGAAAAATTGATAAACTTTCTGATCAACCAGCAACGGAGTTGACTTGTCAGTGTTCCATCTCAAAACAATTTCAATCGGATAGAGAGATGGACTAGAATATGGCGGATAAAGTTGAATGAAAGCAAGTCTACACAAGTTGTTTTCACAAATAGGCAGTATGTGTATGGCGAAATCAGAATAAGCAATGCAGTTATACCTTTTGCCAATGAAGCCAAATATCTGGGAATGACATTAGATGCAAAACTGCGATGGAAAGCGCATGTGAAAAAAAGAAAGAGGAATTGAATATCAAATATTCCAAATGTATTGGATGTTGGGGAGAGATTCTACCCTATCAGCCTACAATAAAATATTACTCTATAAACAGATTCTTCGACCTGTTTGGTTGTATGGTATTCAGCTGTGGGGCTGTGCTAGGAAGAGTAACATCGACATAATTCAGAAATTTCAGAACAAAGTATTGAGGAACGCTGTCAATGCTCCATACTTCGTTAGAAACTCAGATCTCCACAGGGACCTTCAGTTAGAAACAGCAGAAGTTATGTTAGCAGAGGCCGCCAGAAATCATGAAGAGACACTCCACAACCACCAGAATATTCAAGCTCTAGACCTCGTTGACAATTCTACAATATTGAGGAGACTGAAAAGGAAGAAGCCTACAGATCATGTGTGTTGTGAATAAGGTAGTGTGATTACAGAAGTCAGAATGTATAAAACTAAAAGTGTGTAATTATTGTTCAAAATATTTAAGAGAATTGCTCAGTTGGAGTTGCAAAGGAGGATATACTTTGAAAGATCTTCTTTAGTGTGAAATTCCCGTATTAATTTAAGAAAGAACTGTACTGTTCATTACCCAAGTGCTAGATTGCAGTTAAAATTCATTTAAAAAAAAAACAATTTCCTTATTCTCATCCATGTAAATGGTAATGAGCATCAACTTACATAAAAAGTTATCTCGCTGATATGGTATCGCTTGTGAAAACTTTCCAGATCGTAGAAGAATACTGTGAGAACGTAGTAATTGTAGTCTAGAAATCCCAGATGAGCAACAGTCACTTGATCACAATACTGTTTTTCGCACCTTAGATGTCTTGTCCTATGAAAAAGAAAATATTCTGAAATTCGTGTGATCGAAAAGAACATTAAACTATAATTTATAGTCAATGTTTTTAATGTATGAGTGGAAATAGAAGTGGTCAATAGGTGAAAAAATCTTATAAGGCCACTTTACACGGCGGCTTTTTGATGATCTATGCAGTAATCTATGCAGATCTACGTTTTTATATGAAGTAGTGATACAAAATTCCAAAATTGATACAGAAAGGAAGCTCGTTGATACGAGACATTTTCAATGCTCACGGATCGCCACCATAATATTAGCTGATTCTATTTCTCAATGATTTGACATTTTGAGAGCATTCAATCTTAGAGTTAAGGCATTTTTCAAGTTGAATAAATTCAAAATAATCAAAGAAAGACACTAAGCTTCAGAGATTTTCCCTTGATTTTCGGCATAGAGTGCGCATATTTAGTGTCAATGAGCTTCCTACCTGTACGATTGCGTATCAATTTTGGACTTATCTGGGCGTATCAGAAAGCTGTCGTGTAGAGAGGCCTTCAACGTGTTTCAAACACTGCTGATGAGTCATTTAAGCCGCGTATCGACAGTGCGAGGCATGTGCCGCGAATGCCTCGCGGTGCGTTGATACTGGTGCGACTGGAACGCAGTCGATCAGCTGTGGCCAATCACATCTCTTATTTTATCCTTTAAATTTAATAGCAAGAGATGTAATTGGCCACAGCTGATCGACTGCGTTCCAGTCGCACCAGTATCAACGCACCGCGAGGCATTCGCGGCACATGCCTTGCACTGTCGATACGGGTCTTTAGATTAATAAGAACAAAGGCATATGAAATATACTAGTAGAAAGTCAGACTTGACTCAGGAATATTGTTATGTGGGAATTCTACATAAAAAGGTAAATGGATGAAACTAATATTGTAAAAAGTTGATTTTTTATTCAACAGATCCGTTATTTCAAAAAAGCTCATGGCATCCGATGAGATCATTATTGAGTATAGTTTGTCCAAGCAAAGAAGATGAGAAGATGGCAAGATGGGAAAATGACTCCAGCTAGGTCAATATTGGTTCGAAAAATTTAAATTTGGTCTCAAGCTGGAGAAAAAATTCTGATCTACAATATGAGATCAGATTAATAATTTTTAAACAATGTTGACCGAGCTGTAATCATTATCCCATCTTGCTAGAATGTCTTTTCTGCTTGGACACATTATGGACAATATTTTATTTATTGTTCTACCCCTGGAATGCAAACTAAACAATGAAAGTTCCTTAAAAACTTGATTGCGGACAGAATAATTGAGGAAAAAATGAATTTTTTTGACTTGTCAAAAAATCAGGATTCAGGAATGGATTTAACAAGTGAATAATATGATATAAATGAATATGCGTTTACCTATTATGGGCATTGTCATTGCGCATAACATTGACCAGTTTATTGTCAGTTGTAAGTCCATCAATGAGTACGCTTACGTGGAAGCTTTTGTCGAATTTTTCATCTGCAACAAAAACAGTAACAATGAGTCAACTTCATAGGCTAGTGCCACAAAAATACAGAATAATTTCTACAAAGAACTATATATATTTCCAGAAAATAATTCATTCGAATCTCCATTGATAGCTACAGTATAAGGACTTCTGCTATTGCAAATATTGAACTAGTATTCAGAACTTCGATCAATATTTGCAGTAGCAGAAGTTTGTTCTATTTGTATAGCTATCATTGGAGATTCAAATTAATTATTATTATAATAGGCTACTGTAATATCTAATAATTCTTCCAACTCTATATTTTCTGTAACGGTGATTGTATATTCCCAATTATCATCAACTGATAAATAAATACGTTAGTCAACTTTATACGCTAGTCTCAGAGAAAAATACAAAATTATCTCTACAATTAACTACAAGAATTTTCTGTAACGGTGACAGTATATTGCATTATCGATGGGAAAGCTAGTCAAACCTCATAGACTAGTCTGAGAAAAATGCAGAATAATTTCTACAACTAACTGTATATTTCCTGTAACGGCGACTGTATATTCTCCATTATCATCAACAGATTGGTATAGTATTTTCAAGTAGAGAATACATTCTGGCAAGATAGCGAAATAACTCCAGCTCGGTCGATATTGGTTCAACAATTATTAATTTGGTCTCAAATTGTAGGAAACATTCTAATCTACAATCTGAGATTGAATTTATAATTTTTTAACCAATATTGATCGAGCTGGAGTAATTTTCCCATCTTGCCAAAATGTCTTTCTTTGCTTGGACAGACTTGTATAACACAGAGCTTATCATTTCCGTTACTACTAGTCACACGGCACATGTGCCCATGATGCAATAGAAACACAGAGTTGTATGAAGCAGCGCACACTGGTCAGCTGATTTTTTATTTGCGTTGCTCCATAGAACTAAATGTGTTTCTATTATTGAATCTTATACCCGACATGTGCCCGCGATTTGAAGTAATGGGAATTTACCTTTAATAAAACAAGATTTATTTGTATAATGACAAACATATATAGCGAAAGGAAGAACTTGCAGATCTTACCCTTAGTATTCCGAACATAATTTTGATAGAAATATAGTCCAAATTTTCAGACTAAGCCCAAATTTCTGTTCCTGCCAAGGTTTTCCACTCCAGGAAATGACCCGAAAGTGATTATAATGATCAATTTCGAATTTTGCAGAGTTGATATTTTAATCTATTTTTTAGAGTAGAAACAAGTTGTGAATTGCACTTACCATCAGTATTATCAGTCTCAACCATTGCAATCACCCACAACTGCTGGCAGTAAGTTGACATGGCAGGACTTTTCATAACGAAAGGCCCCGACGATATGTCGCTGGTGAAGTTCTGCCTTTGAAGGATATCGGTTGCTTTGTGTTTGCTGGTGATGGTAATGGGAGGGCCTGCAATAATTCATGAATTTATATGTCGAACAAAACAAGACGAAAATTCGTCGTCATCGTGGAAGTTCATCTCAGCTTGGTTTGAACATGATCAATCGTAGTAAAAATGTAAAGAAAACAGAAAACCTAGATTTCTTCATTGTGGAAATTCATTACAGCATAGATTAAACATGATTAATCGAAATGATTTTACAGTTTTTATCTTCAGCAATTATCTTCCTTTGTAATTGTTTGTTTATCGTATCTAAAGAAGCTACATATTATGGAAGATTGTAACTTATAGCGAAGCTAGTGCTACAAAAGGTTCATCAGAAGATTTTCAAATTAGTTAGAGTTGAATTAATTAGAAAATATAAGTAACTGACGCCTCTGACGCCACTTATAGTGATTGAAAGTTGGGTGATTGTCGCCTGCTTCATGTGCGCTACAACAGCTGATGTCAGTCAATATTAGAGTTGTCATTTAGCTAAGCCTAGATGATGTTATTGAAATGGAAAGAGACAAAAGATGCTCAATCTATACCATCGTCTGTTAGTAAGTTACATCACGTACAAGAGACAGACGAGACCGCCCAACGTTTTGGCGTCCGCTATAGGCCTGTACCTACTCGCTGAAGTAGAACTTTCTGCTTCTAGAATTACCAGTAGAATATGTGAATATTTTTGAAAGTAACTGAGATTGAAACTTTGATACAAATCAAAATGTATATTTTTCACTTACCAGCTAATCCAATTGACAATCCTAGGCCAATGAATGCGAAGAACCCAATAAAAACCATCACAAATTCTCGTTTATGCATGGAGTAGAGTCTCATTTGCACCGATCTGAAAAAAATTATAATTTTCAACTTAATAATTGAAAAACGCATAAAAAGCATGCACATATATCCCATGTGTTATTTTATTAATCTATATTCTATAATACTCTATTAATCTTTATAATTTTAATAATCTATATTATTTCCTCTATATGTAATCATCACTTCATGTCCAATGAAATTAATATGTTGGGAAATGAATTTATTTGATTTATTTATCTAGGAAAAAATAGTACAGAGTTCAGGCTTGTTTTCCTATCCTAGTTCAAATTTATGTTATGATTCGTTATATTATGTTATTAATAAATTAAACTAGGCCTATATCAATTAATATCAATGATGATGATTTTATAGGAAGCATAAAATTATTATTCTTGAATCTACTCCAAATAAATAAATATATTCTACTATTCTTCTAGATCAATTTGCCTCATTAAAGGCGATTATTGAATTGGGAAAATATATGTATTTAATTGAATATTTCTCAAATAAAAAGATCACCCGCATTTTCCATTCTCACACTTTGATGAAAAACTTGATATAACGTTGGGCGGTTGGCGAATGACTGTTATCAATCCTCAGCTCTGTTAGAGCAGTCGGTGAGCTGTCTGCGAGAGTTCATCGAAACATCCCCAGCTATACTAATTCGCTCTCGAAGACAGCTCCACACTGTCCTGACAGAGCTGAGAATAGATAACAAGAATTCGGCAACCGCCTTACTTCGAGGCGTCAGGTCGAGCTACACCTTAACTCGTTTCAATTAGGTGTTCTGAGAGGAAAAGCAGACCAGTATAGTCTGTCCAAGCAAAGAAGATATTCTGGCAAAATGAAAAAACGACTCCAGCTCGGTCAATACTGGTTCAAATATCATAAAATTTATTTCAAATTGTAGGAAATATCCTGATCTACAAATTGAGACCAAATTTATAGTTTTTGAGCTAATATTGACCGAGCTGGAGTTATTTACTCATCTTGCAAGAGTGTCTTCTTTGCTTGGACAGACTATAGAAACACATGAATGAATTTATTTTAAAAAGATACATAAAAACTGAATTTTCTTACCTTTCACACCGGTCATGATGGTAGGCTGGCGCGATATACCTATTGAATTCACTAAAAAGATCACTGAACTGTGACAAAGCGTTCCTGATTCTCATCAAGCAGCCTCCTGAAGGCAAATGATAGGCGTAGCCGAGATTTGACGTATCTGATTTAGCCATTTTTGCTGAAAATACAAAAATTCAAGTGTAAAAAGAAGAAAAAGGAATTATCGCATAAGTTCCTTACTCGAGCCTTCTAGTTACTATTTATGATCGAGGTAATTGTAACCTGAGACGGCTGTAAATGTAAAGAAGTGTGAATCCTTGTACTGCGAACTGCATTTTATTTAGATTGGAAATAGTCCATGGAAAGGAGCTCAATTCCAGGGTTATGAGCAAATTCAATATAAATATTTATTGGAATTAATTGAAACAATTTTCATTACAATAATCTATGGTACCGTACTCAAAAAAATTGATAATGAAAAATAACGAGAATGGCAAACATTTCACCTCTATTACATTTAGTGGATAAGTTATATCAATCGTACTATTACCTGAATATTATGTAATCATGGAAAAGCTATAGTATAGCCTACTGTAGCCTAAAGCTGAAAGATTAATAAAAGTATTTTAAAGCAATTTCTTCAACTATGAAAAGGATCCAATTATTATATTAGATGATTCTCAATGCAAAATCCAAATCAATAAGCAATAACTATAAAACACTTGTTGAAAATACACAACTGTTTAAAAATGAATGAATGTGTTTTCTTGAACTCATTGGTTTCCAATATTGATGAGTGTTTTATTTGATTCCAATATTGTTTCTCGTGACAAATTAATTTTAGCGATAGTATAATTTCTTAGTCTTTATTACCTTAATTGCAACAAATTATAGAGATCTGAAAACAAATTCAAACACGTATAGTCTGTCCAAGCAAAGAAGACATTCTGGCAAGATGGGGAAAATGACTCCAGTTCTGTCAATAGTGGTTCAAAAATTATAAATTTAATCTCAAATTGTAGATGAGAATGTATCCTACAATTTGAGACCCGATTTAAAATTGTTGAACCAATATTGAACGAGCTGGAGTCATTCTCCCATCTTGCCAGAATGTCTTCTTTGCTTGGAGAGAGTATAATTGTATACAAGTGTTGAACATTAAGGATTACGTTTAAATAAGGAAACTTCGATTTGACAATTAAATGTAGCTTGACTTACCTTAGTTGAGTGATATGATGAAGACTGAAAGATACCTCCTTTTGTGGGTAATATTGTAGTAAGAGAAGTGAACAGAACTCTTACTTGCTGTACTTCAACAGCTGTTACTGTGAGTCGTGCTTTTCAAGAGGAAGCAGACCGTCCGAGTATTGATCGACCCCCTTCCTCCTTTCCGCCCTCCGCCATAGCTGAACTTAAGCTTCCCCCTTCTCCTAAAATCACTTCGCAACTCTCCAGAATAAAATAAGCATGGGTTGCTTGCTATTATAGCCTCTGACATCAATAACTGAATTTGATTTTATTATTGAGACGTGGTTCAGAAGTCAATCACGGAGATTTCGTTTTTGCAATGCAATATAATTTTTAAATGTTGTTTAATAGATTAATTAAATTTTTGTTATTCAGTAACAAATACGCTAAGGGTATAGTCTGTCCAAGCAGAGAAGACCCTCTGGCAAGATGGGAGAATGACTCAAGCTCGGTCAATATTGGTTAAAAAAAGTATCAATTCGATCTACTATCAAGACCACATTTATAATTCTTGAACAAATTGAAAAATAAATGAAAATCAAACACCCTTTTAAAAAACTTTAAAATTATTAAAACACATAATAATTTTAAAGTTTTTTTTAAAGGGTGTTTGATTTTCATTTATTTTTCAATTATTTTAAACAGCCCTAAGTTTTAAAGTTCAGTTTTCTTGAACAAATATTGACCAAACTGGAGTCATTTTCCCATCTTGCCATAAAGTCTTCTTTTCTTGGACAAATTGTAAAATAAATGAAAATCAAACACACTTTTAAAAAACTTTAAGCCCTAAGTTTTAAAGTTCAGTTTTCTTGAACAAATATTGACCAAACTGGAGTCATTTTCCCATCTTGCCAGAAAGTCTTCTTTTCTTGGACAGACTATAAGTACTCTGATTTTTAATTCTCATTTCCAATATAATAGAGTTTATTAGTTTTTAAAGTTTCCCTGGACAAATAATACGTTAGAAAACAAACAACTATATAGAATGGTTGTTTGGAAGATATTCGGGAAAACGTGCTCGATAATGATTTTTCTGATTTTAGTTAAATTATTAACTTGAAGAACCTTCCAAGAGTACAACTATCAAGTACATCAAGTACAAGTACATCAAGTACAAGTACACCAAGTACAAGAACAAGTACATCAAGTACAAGTACACCAAGTACAATCAAGTACATCAAGTACAAGTACACCAAGTACAAGTACATCAAGTACAAGTACACCAAGTACAAGTACATCAAGTACAAGTAGCCTACACCCGGTACAAGTAAACCAAGTACAGTACCAACAAGTACACCACGTACATCCATAGGCCTACATAAGCATGAATCTACTTTTTCATAAATGTTAAAAAAAAATTATGAAGAAAAATGTAAATGTTTGTATGTGGGAGTAAATAGAATGTCTACGTGAGATATTATAAATACCTTGATTTACGGTGACTAAAATTATAGTTCTTGGCTTCAAGCTATAGAAAAATTGGTTATTACCTTATTATTGAATTTGGAATACTTCTCCAATATCCGCTATCATACTTATACTATTTTTTTTGGTGAAGCCCACATGGGCTCTTGGGCCTGTGCGTGGGTAATGGAAAGGATGATGATGAGAGATGAATGGACCTACTGCTTTAGGTGGGTTCCGAACCACCGGGAAGCGATTTTTGAGGCTCATAAATTGAATTCAGAGAAACCGTCACCATTACAACAGTGGTGGTAGAGGCACGTCGCTTATCTTATCCCTCTTAATGTTCACTTTGTAATTAATTAGTGCTACCTAATATTGTATAAAATAATGAAAAAATAAAATCATTTTTAAGGGTATTGCGATTATTCATTGCGTTAGGAGTATCCCTCTTGGATGAAATATGGATATGAAATTCATCTGATCTGCTGAAATTTAAGATCTGCTATTTATTATTAACTTGATTTCAATGATTAATATCAATTATTATACTTGATGTAATCATGCTTTTAATTAATAAATAAATATGACACATCTACATCGAAACTGAAAATTAAATTTAAAACTTAATAAAAATCACTTTCATATGGAAATGAACTCACTTACATAGTAGTGTAACTTTTAAATAAGTTTTAAATTTAAAAGTGGAAAAAAAGAATGGATACACAATACCATGAAAATTAAAATGAGGTATCTACTACTAAAACCGCGTAGGCAATGTAATTGACTTCAGAGATAGGATTGATTACAACGCCTTATTATTATTGACACTATTCAATAATGTATTTCTACATATTTTTATGAAAAAACTTTTATTCTATGCTACAAAGGAATTCAATTGAATTTGACCACCGTGAAACTGCTATTTGCATGAAATAAGAGTAGGGCGATCACGTGAATTTTTGTATAGACTGTAAAAGCAAAGAAGACATTCTGATAAGATGGGAAAATGACTCCAGCACGGTCAATACTTTTTCAAAAATTATAAATTTGATCTCAAATTGTAGATCAGAATGTTTCCTACAATTTGAAACTAAATTTATAATATTCGAACCAATATTGACCGAACTGAAGACATTTTTCCCTTCTTGCTGTAAGATCTTCTTTGCTTGGAGAGATCTATCTTCGACTGGACAGAAGGCCGTAGATGTGTTAATTAACTTTTTGGTGTACCTGAAAACCCCTATTACTTACTATGGCTTCTAGATTTCTGATTCACAATACGTTGAATAGCCCCATGATCTTGAAATGGAAGGCAATTCAAGAAAAGATGTTGGACGTTCATTTCCAAGTTCATTCTAAACTGTCGACATATCTCAATTCCATTAAAACGCCTGTTCAGCTTTCGAGTGATATACTATTTTATTAATTAAATCAGAGTGCTCATGAATCCTCCTTGGAGGAGTTTACCACGTAGGACATGCACGAATGTATAATATCACTCACTATCAATGTAACAGGTGACACAAAAAACGGGAATTTTTGAAGTAACACGTACGTGAATAAAGGAAATGTAATCATTAGTTTTATTGCTGAAAATGTGAAGTAGAATAGTTGCCATTTATAGTTGTAACAAGAAAAATGCCAATTTTCGTAGATAATGTCCTTGAGATGACGACCATTCGAACGTATGTATAGATTCCTGGATGCGAACAGTGAGATTTTGCACGGCAAGTTGAATCACTGCAATGCGAATTCCAGCGATTTCTTCATGAATCCTTGTTTTCAACTCAATAATTATTTTTGAGCGTAAAGCGTAGGCTATGCTTTACTTTTCAAATGGCCCCACAAGAAAAAGTAAAACACAGTGCTTCGACATTCCATGCTTGCATGGAAATCTCACTGTTTGCCTTCAGGAATGTATACGTTTGAATGGTCGTCATCTCAAAGACATTGTCCATGAATATTGACATTTTTCTTGTTACAACTATAAATGGCAACTATTCTACTTCACATTTTCAGCAATAAAAGTAATGATTACATTTCCTTTATTCACGTACGTGTTACTTCAAAAGTTCCCGTTTTTTGTGTCACCCTGTATAATCGAATGAACTTCTAAGATTCAGATATAGTCTGACAAGCACAGAAGACATTCTGGCAAGATGAGAAAATGACTCCAGATCAGTTGGTTCAAGTTATAAAATTGGTCTCAAATTATAGAAAACATTCTACTCTACAATTTGAAACCAGTTTTATAATTTTTGACACAATATTGACATAGCTGGAGTCATATTCCCATCTTGCCAGAATGTCTTCTTTGCTCGACCAGACTATACTTGTGCCATTAAAAGTACACAGACGATTTCTCAATTTTGTCCCAGGCTCCTTGGGATTGATAAAAATGGAATATCAATAATACTACTAAACAATGAATCTACATTTCATCAAGTGACCAGGATAATAAGACAATTGATAAGTGATCTGGAACATAAAATAAGAATACATTAAATACGTAAAACACACATTTATTCATTATATTTAGCAAATAGTTTTGCGTTGATAAAAATGACAATCTTATAATAATAATAACTCAGTCTATAAAACTCTAGAATAAATATATAACTACCATTATCCAAGCACCCAAGCCTGCCATTATTTAAGGGCCATTCTGTATCTTTATAAAAATAGAAACAAGTTTAAAGTTTATTGTGCTATTAATTACCTTCAAGAATAGAATAAGTTAACATTCAAATACACTTTCAATTGTAGACTATTACCTTTCAGACAACATATAAAATGCATAGATGCATAATATCACTCCATGTATTATAGAATCAAGCTCTGTATTATACAATCCAAGACTTTGAGAACTGTGAAAATGATTGAAGACTGCATAAATGCATAACATCTCTCAATGTTCATGTATGATACAAGAAAGCTTCAAGACTTTTATAATATTGTGCTATTTATTTATTTATTAACAAGATTGAAACTCAGACAAAGTCCAAAACGTCTCTTCTTCCCAATTTTGGTTAAAATATTCAAAATAGAGGTTATGTCCTCACTTAAAACTTAAATTATACACAAATTTCAACTTCTGAAGGTAAAAAAACTATGAAACCGTGATTTAGAATTTGGAAGGTTGTAACATGAATAGAAAGAACCAAAACACGGATAATATTATTTAAAATATTAATTTTCACTTCAAATTTTGAAACCTAAAATAGATATAATGATTGGTCACTTTTCCCTAGGGAGTATAGTTAGTTATTGATTGCAGACGAACAATTCCAATTATTCTACAAGGCCCATTTAGGATTTACAGAAATAGAAATACATTGAAATGCACTTGTGATTGTTGACTTTTAGATAATGCATAAAATTCATAAATGTATAATATCACTTACAGTCATGTCTGATTGATTAGAGCTCATAGACTTTGATACTGATTAATAAACAATCCAAGGCTATAAACCTCCACCACTGCTACTGTTCAGAACAATGTCTGTCTACTTCTTAGGAGGCTGCTCCTCTTTTATCTCGGTGATGGCGCCGCAGTTATCCCTGTAGATGACGTAGTTGAGCGCTGTGGCCAGACCCAGCCAAGCGATGTAGGGAATCAGAAGGCTGCCAGCTGTTTTGTTGACCTTGAAGAATAGATAAGCTGTTCCAAGGACGGCCGAGTCCAGTAGGATGATGTCAATGAGACCCTGAAACAGAAATTTTTCATCATTTATTTCCGATATTAGAATTACTTACAACAGGATTGAAACACAGAAAATGTCCAGAACTAATTTTGATTTTTCGCTTTCCTTCTACTATTGCGATCAAGCCTCATAAGAGGCTAATAAGCAATTGATTTCCAACTTTTAATTGGAGTTTTGAACAAGTTAGGAGTCCTCACTAGGACTAATACTTCTACACAATAATTAAATTATTTCAATAATAAAACATAAAAATAATATTCAACTACAGTATGTGAATTTCACACTATTATCACTGCTCTACTAGTTGGTATTAAAAATAAAAGCTATGTTCGCACTTAAAACCTAAATTAGACATGGAGGTGTAAACATATTATAGTCTGTCCAAGCAAAGAAGACATGCTGGAAAAGTAGGGAAATAACTCCAGCTCAGTCAATATTGGTTCAAAAATTATAATTTTGTTCAAAAATTGTAGAAAACATTTTGATTTAAAATTTGAGACTTGATTTATAATAATTTTAGAACCAATATTCACCGAGCTGAAGTAGTTTTTCCATCTTGCCAGAATGTCTTCTTTGATTGGACAGACTTTATCATAGTTGAATAAGTTATTCACTTTGTTCTATAGGGCAACCGTTATGCTATTTTACTGGAATAGAAATGAAAATTTAGGCATCCTTTTTATAGATGAATTATTCCAACAACAAATGAGTGACAGAAGCATGCAAAATAAGAAAAAATATTCGTATGGCTTTCAAGGTGGAATGGTTCCACCTCGCCAATGTGTACTGGTCACCCATCCAAGAGCAGTCCACAGTATTTACGACTTAATTTCCCGATCACTAAAAAGCCACCCTCACCGAGTGGCCAATACCCAAAATAAGGAAGAATACAATCAATAGAAGTTGGAACAAATTTAGATGCCACAAAAGATCGAATAGCGGTCGCGGTGGCTAAGGGTTACAAAAGCCCAACCCATTAGAAAAAAAGTTGGAAAAAGTTGGAACATTTGAAAAAAGTATCGATTTACTAGCTATTGAAAGAATTCTTACAGAGTTTAAGGAAAACTTGAACAAAGACCCTCTAGAATTTAGATTAGGCCTGAAATCTGCCAAAAACGTTTGTCTTTTCATGCATAAGCCTACAGTTGAATATCAAGAGAATCGCAGCTTATGGACTTAGGGTCCACATACATTGTCAGTTCGGACTATGACTGTGAAAAACTACGAGTGGATGGGTGCAAAACACCGGCAGTCCAAAATAGCAGTAAACCGGCAGGCCGATCATTGAGCGATAGGACTGGCAGTTCGATCATTCACAGCTGATCGTTCAACGATCGGCCTAACTGTTTACAGCTATATTGGACTGCCGGTTTCCCAATCAGTTCACAGTTTTTCACTCACAGTAAGAACTTACATTAGATGTGGACCATTAGGTCAATTCAAGTTGAAACTACTGAACTAGTCATACAGTATGGAATATGGGAATGATAGAATGAAATCTTAAGGTAGCATTCCGAAGCGGCAGCTCGAGACGCCCGGCTCTAGCTACGCTGTTCTAGCCGTCACAACTCTATTCAAATATAGTCAACTGTATTATAAATGTTCACCTTGTTAGTAGGGCTACTAATATACAAATTTATACAGGGTGTTTCAGGAGGAATGTGCAATACTTTCAGGCTGATTCCTTACCAATTATTCCATGGGACCAACCCCAAAAACGCTTTGTAATGGCGGAAAATAGATTTTACAGAAAGATTAATTTTCTAATTTTTAGAGGCTTTAGTAAGGTCTAAAAAAATGAACCAGCTCAAGTTTGTAACTTCAATGGTTATTGAGATAATTGAAAACTATGCTAAAAACCGCCATTTTCTCAACAATAAGGGTTATAACTGATAAGGAATCATAAAATTGTATTTTCATTAATGGAAGTTGAAGAGAGTCGGATTCTTGTAAATTTACCCAAATCTCAGAAATAGCGATCAAAAATAGCAAAATCGCTACTAAACATGAATTTATCACTTGTGCTATGTTTCATAAATTTTGCGATTTTTGATCACTATTTCTGAGATTTGGGTAGGATTACACAATCACCGCATTCAACTTTTTCTTCAGATTTCGACTCTCTTCAACTTTCATCTTTCATTAATGAAAAATACAATTTTATAATTCCTTATCCAGTTATAACACTTATTGTTGAAAAATGGCGTTTTTAGCATAGTTTTCCAATTATCTCAATAACCATTAGTTACAAACTTGGAGCTATTTCATGAATTCTCACCTAATTTTACATAGAATTGATTATTAGACCTTACTAAAGCCTCTAAAAAATAGAATTAATCTTTCTGTAAAATCTCGATTTTCCGCCATTCTTATCTCGTGGAACTTTTTATCTTTGTTAGCCTAGTGCACATTCCTCCTGAAACACTGTAATAAATCAATACATGGTGGAATTCACCATTTTTATATAATTTATACTGAATTCCACTATTTATTGATTTATTATACAATAGTAGCCTTACTAACAAAGTGAACATTTATAATAAAGGCCTAGTTATTTGAATAGAGTTGTGATGGAGTGATTTGTGATTTGATGTTTGAGTGATTTGGAGTGATGTTGTGATTTGAATAGAGTTGGAATTCACCATTTTCTATATAATTTATACTGAATTCCACTTTTTATTGATTTATTATACAATCAATACTAACAAAATGAACATTTATAATAAAGGCCTAGTTATTTGAATAGAGTTGTGATGGCTAGAACAGCGCAGCTAGAGCCGGGCAGCTCGAGCAGCGCAGATAAAGCTGCCGCTTGGGAATGATACCTCAAGGCCTAACATTTTAGCCCTACTCCATCTGAGTTTGTGCTTGTTCCAAATTCGAGTCTGTTCTCATCACTTCAAATACTTTTTCTGTTATCTACTACTTCTAATTGGCACTATTTCATCTCAAAACATACATAACTAGTAATCTGATGATGAAATTAAATACCGGCCCGGTTGGCGCAGTGGGCTGGGGCGTCACAACGTTCAGTCCGCTAGCACTGCCTGGTCAGGGTTTGAGACTCATTAGGCATGGCTGTTTTTCACCTCATCAATCACCTTCGCACTCATTATCCATTACCCACGCACAAGCTGAAATGCTTATGTGGGCATCATCATATCAGGCAATTGATGGATGAAATAATAATAGAATAGCTATGTATTTACCCCTTTGATATTTTTTGCTCCGAAGAATATAGGAGTCCACGCCCAGTTCAAGGCCAGCTGACCAGCGAAAACAGCCAAGGGTAGACGAGCGGGTCCTGAAAAAGACAGAAAAATTATAACAGGAACTCTGTTTATTTCCAAGTATTAAAACTTGGTAGAAACCGATTTTGAAAATGGAGGTATTGAATGTAGAGTGATTGGAAAGTGGTCAATATCAACCACATAATTATTCTGATGTACTTAGGGACAGTATTCAGCAGAAAGGTATTGCTGTTGCCAAAAGATTAGGCGGTTTCGTCTGCTCCTTGTATACTTCTACAGACAATTTTGTCAATTAGAGCTGTCATCTAGCAATGCCTATATGATGTTAAAGAGATTAAAGAGAGAATAGATGCTTTACATTAACTATTATTAGGTTACAAGACTAATACTGAAAGAGGCGATTTCTAGGGTTTTCAAGTTTGAATAATATGATGGAATAGGATATATTTTATTTCTTCAATTATACAAATAAATACAAGTGGAAACATTGATATATATTGTGAACAATATTTATATTATTCAACAAAGCCTAGATATAACGGTTTTGGTAGAAACAAATGTGGCTATCCTAAAGAAAACGAAGTAATGATATAGCCTGTTTTAACAAAGAACACATTCTGTCAAGATGGGAAAATGACTCCAGATCGGTCAATATTGGTTTAAAAATTATACATCTCAACTCAAATTGTAGAAAACATCCTGATCTACAATTTGAGACTAAATTGATAATTTTTGGACTAATTTTGACCTAGGTGGAGTCATTTTCCCATCTTGCCAGAATGTCTTGTCAGGAAAATGACTCCAGATCGGTCAATATTGGTACAAAAATTATACATTTCAACTTAAATTGTAGAAAACATCCTGATCTACAATTTGAGACTAAATTAATAATTTTTGGACTAATTTTGACCTAGGTGGAGTCATTTTCCCATCTTGCCAGAATGTCTTACTTGCTTGGACAGAATATACAGTATACAGTCATATCGTGAACAATATTTATGATATCCAACAAAGCCTAGTTATAAAGGTTTTGGTAGAATCAAATATCCTAAAAATACAAATTGTAGATTTACTCACCGTCGAATCCACCGCCGTCTTTCCAAACAAGGTATGACGCGTATCCCATGCTGGAGTAGAGTGTAGTCCAAACTGGGGGGAAGGCATAGTTTGGTGGACGCCAGTCAGGTCGCTTCAGTGACTGTAAATCAAATTAAAAATTAATTAAGAAAGCATATTTACAACTAGAACTTATAACGATCAAATTGAAATAAACAGGCAACCCTATAAGAATTTCAACTGTAGCCGAATTGGTTTGTCTATAATAATGATATCTTAGCTAATAAACCTATGATTTAATAAGATGGTATAGCCTACGTTTATTATTTATAGCCCACAAATAAAAAAAATACATAACCTGAGCAAGCGTCATCTAGACTAACCTACTAGGGGGGTTGTCCACATTAGTTCCAGGTTTGTACGTGAGCCATGAGAGAGACGTGGTGAAAATCAGAGATAAGTTAGATGACAAAAAAAGGGGGGGTTCGTATCTGTAGGTGAACTACCCAAACATCGACCACCCCCCAAATATCGGACACTTTCCACTTTGACCATAAATAATAAGACTACTCGGCTCTTCACCTCTATGGTTATATTTTTTCGTAGTTGATCGGTTTCTTAGTAGTTTGCGGGGAAAAATTCATCTGTTTCCATTCAGAAATAAAAATTAGACAGAGGTTAGATTGAAGCAATGCACCGGCAGTTGTCAATTTGCTAAGGATCTTAGTGATTTTGCTAAGGATTCAGGCGAGTGTCTTAAGCTTCCTACTTAATATATCCAATTGAATCTTTATGTATTCTTATGTCATTAAAAACTTATATATTTTTGCTATCAATTCCAAGTCTTGAAAGAAGGCCAAAATTCGGCCGGGGCTACAAGGCATCATAGACCAAAATAAACTATGGTTGAAATATCGGTATTTGACTGAGTTTTTGCAGGGAGCTAGGAACTTCAACTCAGAATCAACTATAAATGATCATTATAATAACTTTTACCCCATTTTTTAGAAATTTTTTATTACTTTTTAGTGATGGTGAAGCATTTTATACTTGGTCCAAGTTTACTAACTTTATTTCAACATGGTTGAAATATCGCCAATTCGGCGATTCAGTCATATGATTGAATAAGTATAAACTTTCATTCAAAAATATCATTAAAATGACATTTTAACCCGTTTTAAAGCCTTATTCGATTAACTTTATTTGATAGAGAAGCATTCCAAGTACAACGTTGTCTATACTACAAAATTAAGTTGCCTAATAAGCTGGACCATGCTTGAAACATTGGCGTGCAGTGGTATTCATTATTTGTTTTGTTATTTATTTGTTTTATCACCTCAGATATATAAAGTTTATTTTAATATTATGAAAATAGATAAACTGAATTTAAAAATTCAAGAGATTGTGCTCTTGTGGACTAATAAGATATTAAAATAGTCAAATACTTGCTGTGTCCGGAATTTGGGCCTGAGTGTCCGATATTAAGCCGGCTCTGTCCGGATTTAGGGCAAAATGATGGTTTTTAATTAGACCCCTTGAAAGGCGTTTTAAATTTTTATGAATTATCTTATAAAATTTAGTAACAAACGATAAAGTAACATTTGGCACGCCAGTTGAATACGTTTTTATATCAAATAGAGCAATGTGGAATTTTATAATGACAAATGTTTGGTGCTACTACACCTTAAGTGTCCGATATTTGGGTAGTTTACCTTAAATGATTATGCTTCAAATAATCATTCCCCAGCAAAGTATCAAACTCTGAGCCTCTGCTAATCAGACCGGCGCGAATACTCAAACTTATTTTGTTACTTTTAGCCACATTGAACGAATAAAAATTTTTGGAACGTCCACTTTTCATCATCCTTATAAATTTTACTAGATTGGACAGAGCTTAGCAAACACAATGATGTTTGGCAAGTTTCTTCTAATCTAGTAAAATTTATAAGTAGCTTAAGGAAAAACAGACATCCAAAAATCATGGTGTGTGCAACGGGAATTGTATTTAAGTTGCACATTAAACATGATTTGAAACATACACAGATGAGGTTTGAGAGAGGACATAGAGGATGTTCTTTCTGGGTATAACTTATACTTGTGTTTTCAACAGTTTAGAAATCCATTCTAAATCATGAAACTTAAGTCATCTAGCATCATAGATTCATTAAATTTATTGAATAATAAGACGTTGAATAAAAAAGTTTATACAAAAGCTTTAGTATAGTTTTAACAAACCATTATACAAAAAGTTGTAATGTGAAATGAAACATTAGCTTAGCTTACCTCATACCAAGTCAAATAGTTTTTCTTCACATAGATACTTCCGACCCAACCACCAACGTTAGGAAAAATAGTTGCTCCAATCAAACGCCAGTTCACGGAATCCATATTCAAATTCAGATCCTGAAAATACAATAAATTAAATATAGATACGGTAAGTTAAGTTTTAGTCGAATGAAAAAACATAAATTGAATGGTAACTCGGAGAATCTTTACTCCTCATGATGGACATATGCTTATTATTTGTTGTTACAATTGCGACTTATATAAAGTATTTTAAGCAAAGGTGATAAGTGGATGATGATGTTTAGGCTACATAGTGAATGAATGATGATGGTTGCTGAATGTTTACATTACAATTTTAACTTTAAAAAACACCTTTCACTTTACAAAATTCTGAATTTTGATTGAGTTCACTGTTAACAATGAAGATTTGATCAGGAACACTAAATACTAAATAAAAATGTTCAAGAACTTTGGGATTTTTGTAAGAACTGGAAAAATTTGGATAGATAATGATCAAATAAGTTAATTTATTTTCTATTAACTGAACTGATACAACACAGTAGGCCAACTTATTCAAAGACATGAAAATAACTATGCAACTCAAATAAAGAAACAACACATATTGAGGTTAGAGTAGTTTACCAATGTTATGCAACTTTTCTTTAATTCAACTCTGAATGTTAAAAATCAAAACACTTTTTACTCCAAGATCAGTAAGGATATTATATTCAAAATTTCCAAAGTATAAGCTTATTCACACGCTTAATAATTACTACGCTTACTTTGCAATTTATAACCCTACTTCTATTTTTAGGACTATAATAAGTGACCCTGCATCAAATCTTGATAATTTCATTTCAATAAGAGCTTCAAGACCTAAGAAATACAATTGAACGTTTCAATATACATAGGTACTCTGATAAACTACAGTCTGAATAATTTAAGTAAATGGAAACCCGGTAACTTTCTATTAGAGTTTCCAGGAGAAGTCATGTCATGATTGCAGATTGTAATACAGATCATGAATGATCGAAAGTTTAACTTGTCTTCAGTTGGTTGACAAGTTTCAATAAATTGATTCGAGGTCTATACAGACAATAGGCTTATTTGTTTAAATGATCAAAAACTTACCATCATGAAAAATTTACTGAAAATTTGAAGTCCCCAAAAATGATTGAAAACGCTGATGTCTACAAAAACGTCATTCAACTTGATGGTTCAAAGTGTATGCGAAAAAATACATTAAAAATTTGAAGAAAGAGGGAGAGTATTGTCAATCAAATAATATAAGAGATAAGATAAGTTCAGTATAGGCCTAGTGTACAAATCCTTCTCAAATTCAATGTAGGCTACTTACCACAAATGAATAGGTTTCAAGTGGCTTGGAAAAAGAATACTTCACTCAAAATGAAGTAATCTGCACTAATATCGACGAAAATTTTCAAGTACAGTAGAAACGTAAATGATAAAATTAACAGTATAAATTATAATCAATTTGGAGATTGAACTGTCAGTCAAGATCCAAGAAGCAAGAAATAAAGTGAATTTCAGGCAATGACGCAATATCAATCAGCTGAGAGGGGTTGATGACCTCATGCTTGAATGTCAACTCACAATACACTGTGACTGGGAATCATGACGTACTGCTTCAGCGCGCCAAGCGGGAAAGACAAAAGTAATGGGTCCTATTTGATGTACAAAAGTACTGGGTCCTATATTTGATTGTAAATGTAAAGCTTCATCCACTTGAAAGCCAGTTGAAACTTCAACTATCCTTTCTCCATGATAGAACTCAAAAAGGGTTTTCACTCAACCAGTTGAGTCATAGCACAGAGGAGCTAAATCAGTATAAATATAGTATCAGTCATAGTATTTGTTAAATCTACTCTGCTTCAAACTTTTCCAACAATGAACTACCATTAGGTCTATTGATAGCATTGACTCATCAAATAACAGGATTCTATGACTGGCTGAGTGAAGCCCCTATTATGTCAGCAGTATTAAGCAGGGATTTTTTCTATAGAATAACGTTCTGGAACTTTTACATTTGAAAAATACATAGAATTCTTTCATCGTTTAATTATTGTATTCCTTTTATATTGTATAATGTGCCTTGCAGAGAGATACCAGAATGCCGTTTTGGCTGATAAAAGCCTTGGTCTCTTTGTATCCATCCCTTACTCTAGATTCAATCCTTACTTCACGTTAATAGGTAGAGAGTTCTCCAATGAATAATTTTTGACAAAGGGAACAGACAACCGAGTAATCAGAGTTTGAAATATGTTAGCTCATAGGCCTTAGGCCTACACTTGAATTAATTCGACCAATAACAATTTTAATCATACTTTAGTAATATAGTGGTTATTGAGCTGTTGTATTATTGAAGTTTTAATTTTATGTGTGTGTTGTAAATTATATTCTTTTCCATGTTATTGAACTGAATAGAGTTAAACAGAATTTTGACATGAGCTTTGATTTTCAAAAGAAGAATATATTGCATTGTTAATGTTGATTAGTTTAAAGAAATTGCTAACTTGCTGCTTAGGTGTCAGAATTAGTGCAATTTTCGTGCATTTTCCAAGTATCAGTTTCAATTTCATGTCGAAAAAGCTACTGTATTAGGGAATTGCACGAACATTGAACTTTTGGCTGTTCCACTTAAAATAGGCTCAGCGCTTGTATAGGCGGACGGGTGTCATTGGAGGGGGCAAATTTTGAGTGGAAAGCGAGAGTTTGATTTGAAACATGGAGCTGTAAACATCAATATGTAGTGTGATTAGGCCTCAGCCCTCTAGATGGGTTGTCCATCTAGAGGGGACAAAAGTAAAGCTTTGCGACCAGTTGTTTATTTTGTTTTAAAATAGTAGATGAAGTCCTAAAGTTTATGTTGAGTTTATATTTAGTACGGTATGTGGAGTAAAATAGGGGTATTAGTTTCAGTTAGTTTGAGTGAAGTATGAGAGTGTTTGTGTATCTTGTGATTCAAAATTTATTATGCTGGTGAGTGCTAAACATTGGTTGTCTCTTCTCTAGCTCAAATTCAAATATAAATCAGTAGAACTTTGACCAAGGCCTTACTTCTAAGTAGCAAGTTAGCAGTTTTTTTCAGAAATTGAAATATTAAATTGTAAATTGAAATTTTAAAGAAATTACTTTTCAGATAACTTTGTTTTTCCCAAAATTCTGATTTGTTAGATGACTTGATAGTAGATAATTTTATTTCAAATGGAAAGATATCACAATAAATCTGCAAAGTGTCAATGATCACAAACTATCATTTTTATTGAAGTTCCTTGCTCATAGTGACTAGTTGCTAAAGTAGTTTTAAAAATAATTTATTATAATCTAGGCATTTGAATGAAAAGATCCACAAATTAATTAAGTTAATTCAAAAATAGTATATCTCAGCCCTACCATTACACTTTGAAGTTGAATAAGTAAGTCACTTTTTCTCCCAATTAAAAAAAACTGATATCAGAATATATCTAATTGAAATTTCAAATGTCACTTAAGTTATACATGTGTGTAATAGAGTCATTTGAACTATACAATAAATTGATATTGATAAATAATATGGGCTATCTATGATTGAATATTTTTTATTATTTGATTCATTTACATATTATTATAAATTATCACATATTAATATTTTTATTTCTTATCATAAAATCAATTAATTTATATAATGTGTGAATTACAAACTGATGTTGAAGAAGTTGGGTTAGTAACTTATGTAACTTATTAATACAGTAGTTGAATTATTGCTAGCTTAAGCTATAAGTTACAAGTAATTAAACTCAATTAATTTTCTAGTGGTGGAGCAGAAGCTATGGATAGTTTGGAACACCAACCTTTGGAGTCATATCCTCCAAATCCAGTTTTAAAAAATTGTTATGGGCAGGAACTCACTGAAATTCCTTTTAAAAGTAAACATCATTCTTTAAAATAAATTCAAGTCAGAGAGTTTTATGGCCGCTGTATATTACAGTCATTTATGTTGATTGAAGAGCCTGAGTAATACAGGTTGCAAACTGCTGCATTGTTGTCATATCTCATTTCCGGCACTTTGAATTCAGGATTGATTGACACCTGAAAAATGTAATTAGTTGGTTTAGTTGATTGATTGGCAGAAAATATTAATAAGTAATATTTATTGTAATAACTAATTGGTACAGTAGACCACTAGATGATTTGTGAATGGTAATTGATATCCTAAAGTGGATTATTCTTATTATATCAAATATTCTTGTTATGAAAAAAAAGAAAATTGAATTCCTAGTCAAGTTAATATAGTCTCAAAAGCTAGACAGAGTAACTGAATAGAATGCAAGGATCATATAACTTAGTCTTGAGTAACTTATGCATATATTTAATTTGTCAGAATAAAACATGAAGGCATAAAATATAAGCTATAATATTATTTTGCTTTCTTATTTACACTACTCTTTTATTTGGCTATTTATAAGCTTTCTACTTATTTTGGAGAAATACAAAAGTACCTACATTATTTTGTTTCATTATTAAAAGACTTTCTTGGAGAAACTTTTGTATTTCTGTAAATATATTTGATAATTGTGATTGATTGATTGGAAATATTGCTATACAAGCTGAAAATCTTGTTTTATGCACAGTTGTATTAAAATATGTATTTATTTCAATTAAACTTTTGTGAAGATTCTCCAGAATAAACAATATTATCATTGCTGGTTAACTGGTAATCAGTGCTTGTATGAATTAGGCAACAGAGAAAAATGAAGGAGCAAAGTCTTTATTTTACTAAAAACTTAAGTTATAAACGTTATAATTTATTATTGTAATATGGGTTTCTTTTGAAAATCTCAATAAAGTTTATTTAGAAGTAATTATGTCACATGGATAGGCAGCAGCAGAAACAAATAAATTAAAACAAAACAAATAAACAAAAAATTATCAATGAAGTTCGATTTGGTCATATAGTTACCTTGAACGTATAGTATCCAGGCTGCAGCTCAGTGATGTCGACCCACTGACAGTCGATGTTGTAGCGATAGACGTCGGAACAATTGACTGAAATGCCCTGGTCGCCGTAGTTGGCGCATGCGTACTTGGGAGGCACGCCTGGCATACATTGGTTGTCCTCCAGACAGAACGAGGCCTTATGGCCGTCGGCCACGCGGCGACCATGTCTGTCCAGTATGTCGAAGGTGGCGAACACTTCCATGCTGTGGTAATGCCTGTACATAGTTATGGAAAACTGTATTTTTTCCTGTTACTTGAATAGAAGAAACACACTAGATAATAATGGATGATAGTGGGATTTTTGTTTGTTTGTATCCACCCACGGCTCAACAGCCCACGAAGTGACAAGGCCTACCAGGATATGAAAGTGGTGCAATATGCAATATTTTCTTCGAATTATTATTTAATTACACTACGGTAATTTATCATTTTATTCTATCAATAGCACTGAACAGCGCTTGAAGTATAGCACTATTTGTCATGTATTTTCCTTTTAGCATGCTTGGTGATTGTGATTATGAGTCACAAACACTGTGGACTGCTTTCGGATGGGTGACCAGATTCTGACCAAGGCGAGTGGAATCTACCCTTATGGGTAGCTCCCCACAATATAATATTTTATATGATAATTTTTGATTGTTGCCCATGTTAATTCTTGTAGGCTACTCTAGAAAAAGTAGGCTAACAGTGAAAAATGCAATGGAAATATTGTTAGTATAATGAAATGAAATTATAATTTTACTGTCAGAACGCAAACTATCTTCATGTTGGGAGCATATAAAAATACTTTCAAATAATAATACCATTGAGTATGAATAAAAGTTATTTTCATACTCAATGATACTAGACTGAATAATAGCCTATTATTATTATATTATTATTGTATGCCATGTTTGGTGGGGAGTCCTAAAAGGATGTTCCACCGGCAAAATAACCTCAATAATTATCCTCGATGGGAAATTGAGATATTTCTTGAAATGATCCACGGAAATTTGAATGATTAAAAGCCTATAGGTACACTCTTAGCTTTATCCTTCAGTCCTTTTATCCAAATTCATTTTTTTATTGTAGGCTCAATTAACATGTAGCCTATTTCATGTTTTTGGATGGAAAAATATTGATTTACCATGAAATAATACCAAGTCATCATTTAAAAACATAATAGGCCCAGTATAATATCAGAATAATCTGGAATTATAGGCCTACTCTATGTTGATTAGTTTGAATGCTTTTCTGATGATGTTGTGATCACTGGCGGCTCGTGCCCACGAAACAAGTGAAGTGCTCGTATCTTTTACTGTACAGAACTTCACCTGTTTCGTGGGCACGAGCCGCCAGTGGTTCTGATACTAAACATAAATTCTTATAGCTGTTACGAACTGGAATGATTTCCCTATCGATAATAATTACGAATAATAATAATTCCAGCTCATATCGTTAATATTCAGGCTACCGTATTAATTAATTTATTATCAGAATTTGTACAAAATGGGCCTTCATTGTTTTCTCAAAGGGTGGTTGCATAGTGATCGCGGAGTTCAGTCAGAACATTGCGTTCTGTTTTTGGATGGGTGACCAAGAATAATTTTACCAAGCAGTGTACCTAATGTCCATTTTAGAGAGCTGGAACCTACCCATATATCTTTAAAAGTCCCATTTCAGAGAGACCACGATTTTTGGACGTCCGGTTCTTTTTTATTTGATGAATTCTACAAGATTAAAATGAAGCTTTGGCAAAACTAGTTTTCGCAGAGACACATCATGTGTTTGCCAAATTCTGTTCAATCTGATATGATTAGTTAGAAAGAAAACAATAAACAGGACGTCCACATCTTTTTGTGTCTGAATCAAGACCATAAGTACAGTATCTCCCTACCATCAATATAGCCATTCGCATATTTTTTTGTTTGCAAACTCATATAATAGGCCTTCAATTATAGTATTAAGTTTTATTTGAAAATTGTGTAAATATTTATATTATATTGGAAAATAATGTAAATTTTCTTACATATGACACTGATGGAACTGCCAGAGGTGTTTGGGCACGGCGGGTCTGAAGTCGGCGGTGCCCGAGTTGTGAATGCGCGCGGTGAACTTGAGCAGCCGCCTTGTCTCGTGGAACCAGTTGTGGCGGTTGTGACGCCTGATCTGGTAGGCGGCCGAGGCGAGACAGTTCTCCTCCATGGCGCACTGCAGCTGGTACAGACGTTTGTCCTCCAGGTGGGCTGTGCGCGCCAGCTCGTAGTGGTCGATCACTAGGTCTGCCATTGCTGGGTAAAAAAGACAGTTTAGGAGCATCCAAAGTGGATTAAAGAGAGGGATATGAAAAATTATTCGTTTTAGGAAAACTATATTCATTTAATTATGGAGTAGGCCGTATTAAAAAAACAGTAGGCTACTGCTGTATTATAAAACTTGAGGAATAAGGAATTTGATACACTTCAACAAAATATTAATTCTTAAAAGGTGAACAATCTTTTTTAAAATTTATTGCCAACAAGAACGCAAGCAGTCGTCATCTCTCAACAGCATCTTTCTGAAGCAAGGCAATTTTTTTGTTCAGACACTAATTCCTATATTAATAATTTTTAAAAATTGCTGAATACTAGAAAGTGCTGTGCTTCTTTTAAATAGAATCTTTATAAATTAATATAATAATCTTTAAAATTTATAATCTTCAAGAATTTAAAATTCTTTAAAAATCTTATAATCTTAAAAAATTCAATAGGTCTGAATATTAAAAAATATATGAATTTTTTTCAAATCTGACCATGAGTGCAAACGACCGCCGCAATATTGTGCGCCTGTCCGGGACACCTGACCTGTCTGCTATGCTCGTACAAACAGTGCTCGAGCCCCGCCTCATTTCCCCTGCACCTCACGCCGGCCAGAGCCATCGCGCTGCGGTTACCGCCGAAAAAATCCGTTTGCAGAGCGTCTTGCGCGTAACCGAGACCCAGCTGACGGCAGACCACACTTGCCTCCAGCAGGCTCCAGCCGTCTCCGCAGATTACGCCCCAGTCTACGAAAGCGAGGAAAATGGTTGAAATTAAAGATAACGTAACTTCTTTAAAATGAAGAAATGTAATTTATTTATAACTTAGGTGTTTGGGGCTAAATTAATGGTAGTATGTATAATAAATAAAATAATAAAAATTGAAATCTAAACTACTCAATTCCTATTCATTAACAATACATTTAAGAATTTTTATGAATGAACAATGGATATCGGTAATAAAAATATAAATAAGGTATCAGCCAAAATAAACAGTACTAAAACTGTTTATATATAAATATAGACTTAGGTACAGTACTATTGTTTAAGTAGCCTACTAACTCAGTTCTGTTTATTTTGGCTGATACTGTATATTAGATTGTAAGAATATGTTGTATCTATTGTATGGCGTGGCATATTATTTATAGAAAAATCAAAGAATAAGAATGTTATACCGATACCACAATATTTATTGCTATGAGCATGATACTTAACGAATACAAGTAGTGTTTATTTATGTTGTTTATCATTGAGGTTGATTGGAAGATGCATGGAAGAGCCAGAGAGGAAAATTGTTTCTTATAAAATTATATTATTATTTATGAAAAAAATTCTACACACACTCGCTTATTTATTTTTATTGCATCCGTTGACCACCTGATAATAAAGTGGTATAAGGATTTGTAAAGTTGTTATTGATCATGAATAAAATGTTACTTAAGCACAATCCATCTACTTGTACCTCCAGCATCTTGAGGTTTGTAATAATTTTTCAAGGAGTAATTTTTATGTTCCTCCACTGAGTAGCCACAAATGATCATTCACTAACCTTTTATGCCTTATTATTTTTCCAGATAATTATAGGTTTTATTATATACAGGCTGATTGCTGATTGTTATAAATATTATAAATTCAATAGAGATAATAGGTGGGAGATTGATTATTGAATTAGGTTGGCTAGCCTACTCCACTTATATTTCAATAAAAAATCAAGTCGATCTATCTTTTCTCTTCTCAATCTATTTTCTTTCTCTACTCACTACTCAGAGACTAATTATACTCGCAGATACGGTTCTTATTACACTTAAGACCGATCCATTTTTTGTAAATATTTCCTTTTTCTTAGGGCTACTTATCAATGATTAATATTTCAAATATGTATAATAAATAATAGTTCCCTTTTGAAATCATTTTAATTTTAGCATATGCATTTAAAATATGAATCACAGTACCCTTTTGAAAATATTTTTATTTTAGCAAACAGTGTGATTCATATTTTGAATAGAAAACAGTTTCTGTAAACTATATACAGTCTGTATAATCTACAGTCTGTAAATTGTAAGTACAGTCTCTGCATCAACTCACCCATTCCGCTGTGTCTAACTTCAACGCGCCCCTCACTGTAGACCCGTCCACCCGCTAGGCGAACTTGGATTCTTCCACCATAAATATCCTGTAATTCATTCAAAATATACCATCATAATATTATGATAGACGAATACATGAATATTATATAACTATTATAGTTGGGAAAATGACTCAAACTCGGTCAATATTTGTTAAAAAATATTACAACTTTTGGTTTAACTTAATTTAATTTTAAATAAAATTTTTTCCTACTATTTGATACCTAATCTATAATTTTTGAACCAATAATGTTCTTTCAAGATGGGAAAATTACTACAGTTCGTGATCAATCTGATTCAAAAATTATGAATTTGGTCTCAAATTGTAGGAAACATTCTGATCTCAATTTGAGACATTGTGAGACATGGCACCAATTCCTTCGAAACTCAAAGAAGCAGTTAATAGTAAGTTATAGTCTGTCCAAGCAAAGAAGACATTCTGGCAATATGGGAAAATGACTCTAGCCCCGTCAATATTGATTCAAAAATTATGAATTTGGTCTCAAATTGCAGGAAACATTCTGATCTTGATTTGAGACTAAATTTATAAATTCTGAATAAATAGCTGGACCTAGCTGGAGTCATTCCCCCATCTGACCAGAATGTCTTCTTTGCTTGGACAGTAGACTATGAATAGATTTTTTTTACTGACGTTGATTCGACTGGATGTTTTTGTCGCGCCATAACTCTGTATTGCCGATGATTTGGTCTGCTGGCTCTTGGCTTCCTGTTCAGGATCCTCGCAGATGACTCCGGCCGCCTCGGAAGGCGAACAATCACTGGATCCCCATCCGTCAAATCGACACTCGGCCAATCGCTTTTCACTGCCTGTGCAGTAGATGTTGTCCATCCAGTATTTTCCTGAAATTAAAAAATTTGCTGCCTAGAAAATGTAATATTTTACAGCTTCTTATTCAGGCTATTCATTTACATTCATTTATTCATTTACTAATACCATTTAATAATTATAATAATATAATTCATCTTATCTTATCTTATCTTATCTTATCTTATCTTATCTCATCTTATCTTAATTCATCTTCTTATTCATTTACAAATAGTTTATTTATATAAAGGTAATATTATTAATCTATTATATCAATTCTAAAGTAGGTATGATTTTGAAAAGAAATTACTCTATAATTTATAATAGCCTACTTACTTTATAATTTGTTAAAAAATCAACTGTTAATATTGTTTCCCTTTATTACTTTCCTTCTATCGATCTCCATCATCTAATTCTCGAATAACATTCTTCTACAACTATCTCTGTCAAATATATCCATATTTTACTGACAAATATAAGAAATTTTACTAAATTCGCTGTCTATTATCTTCTCTTAACTCAGAATATTTTTCTGGTAAATATTTTCACACAGCATGGCATTCACTTAAACTTATTACGATTTGCATGTTCTTATTCTCACTTCTGTATTGTAGCATAGTATCGATTGATTTGATTGTAAGCAGTATATAGTATAAAAACTGTTTTTGGCATAATGGATGTAGTCTCCCTTATTTTTGTAATAAATAAAATAGAATGAATACTTTTTTCATACACATCGTAGGCCACGGTTACATCTGCTAAGCGAATTTTGGCAACAAATGCGAATTTTGCATTTAGATTGAATAAAAAATGTGTCTGTAAAATAAATAAATTAATTTGTTTATAAAAAAAAATACAAATAGAGTGTAGGCTATATACACATAGTTTCTCATACTAAAATGTTTACAATAGGCTATAATATTATTTTAATAACTATATACTGTACTTCCGAACTTTAAAATTCCGAAATTTAGGATAAACTAACGAAAAATTTGAAAACAAGACTATATAGCCAGGTCGAGCAAAGAAGACGGAAAAATTACTCCACCCCGGTCAATATTGATCCAAAAATATAAATTTGGTTTCAAATCGTAGAGCAGATTGTCGTCTACAATTTGAAAATGAATTTATAATTTTTAAACCATTATTGATCGAGCTAGAATTATTTCCCCGTCTTGCCAGAATGTCTTCTCTGCTCGACCATGCTATATATCTGAATAATTAAAAGAGCTTGCACAATGTACATAAATATAAGGATATGATAATCAAAACTGTCAAACTGATCGTATAACTAATGAAACTTCTGTTTTTACTGAAATTCGCTCAGGAATAGCCCAATTATTTTGGCTTTAGGAAAATGGAAAAAATCAATATTTTGCCAAAAACGAATTTCAATGAATAATTTACACTATAGTACCTACTGTAGTCTGTCCAAGCAAAGAAGACCCTCTGGCAAGATGTGAAAATGACTCCAGCTTGGTCAATATTGATTCAACAATCATAAATGTGGTCTTAATAGTAGATCAAATTTTTTCCTACAATTTGATATCAAATTGATAATTTTTGACCGAGATAAAAAGGAAAAATTTGATCTACTATTAAGACCACATTTATGATTGTTGAATCAATATTGACCAAGCTGGAGTCATTCTCGCATCTTCCCAAAGGGTCTTCTTTGGGACAGACTATATTAGGTACTGTAGTGTGGATTATTCATGAAAATGAAAGAATAATATTATTAAATGATTTGAAGCTTGAATTTGAATTCGTTTCTTATCAATCTCATATTGAATTTATATATTTTTTTCTGTCTTTCTGATTACTCCTTCATACAGACGTGATTATTCTTTCTGACTCATAAATGTTGTTGGGCTGTGTCAGCCTCCATGTTCAGTGATTCTCTAGAATTTATTTAAAACATTTTATTTATTTATTTAAACATTTCCATTTGGTTTTTTATCAACTGAAATGCTTTCTACTCAATAATAATGATCACCTATATAAATGAAGAGGCTACATTATTATAATAAGATAAATAAGTATTTCAATGCTTTGATGACTGCTTGGACATTTTCAAAATGAACAAATTATAGAGGTGACAGCTATTCTATAAAAATCAATCTAGTTGCTTTTAGTTGCTATTATTTAGACCATAATAATTACTGTATTGATATTTGAATTACCGTAATGGAATTAACATTTAAAAGCATGTCTCAAATTACAGTATAAAGTTGATAACTAGTTATTCTTTGAAAATAAAGTAACAATATAGACTGTAATTATTATTTATTTAGCGTATGGCTTAATAGTGGGGAGACCCAAGGGTTGTTCCACTTCGCCAGATAATCTCATTTTCCACAAATGGAGACATGAGTTATAGTTCTTTCAAAAAGTTATTTTGAAAACATAATTTTTGATTTCAAAACATTGTTGACTACTAAAACTAAAGCACTTCACAAAATTACTACACCATAGACTGTAATAATTTGGATATTCAAATTGATAAGATCAAGCATTACTTACTTCTGGCCAGTCCAAAGTGAGCGTTATGAGTGAATCGAGAGGCGCGAACAAAACCCAATTGTCGACAGACGACATCTGCTTCACGCTCATCAAACTCATCATCACACACGTTGCCCCATCTTCCAAAATGGAATATCTCAACATTTCCTTGAAAAAAAAAAAACACATGGAATTATTTAAAAGAATCAGTGATGGAAGAATATCAATTTCCATTATAATAAATAACGTTGTTAACTCCCACTAAAACAACAGAACCCACGATTTTGTTGCTTGTCGGTTGCGTTCGGGGCGCTGAGCCACATCTTCACCGTACAAGGCGTATCTAGATACTGACCATTAATTTCCTATTGGTTCTTGAACGTAGCCATAGTACAGTATTATAAGATATATGGTGAAATTATTAATTTAAAATTCCACATGAAGAATTTTGTCCCTGTCTGGTTCATATAATAATATTCTCTACAACATAAATATATTTTTAGTACCCATTGAATTCTCTGATTCGATCGAATCATGCTCTTTTGTTGTGTGTTTTGTTCAGAAATAATAATGTAGCCTATTTGTTTGTAAATTAAACTTTGAACTTAGGGCTATTTATAATAATTGATAAATAAAATTTATAACTTTAAAAAATGGTATATGATTTTTTCATTCTATTTATTACCTATTTGTTTGTGTTTGATGGTCATGTTCTATGTTTTTAGGTTTGTACTGAATTATAATATTTTACAATTATTGTACTTATTCATGTTGTTAGAGTGCTTTACTATTTTAAGTTCATAGTTTCATCGTAAATATATAATTTCTATATTCACCCATTTATTCGAAAAAATGAATATACAAATACGTATTGTATTAAAACACTGACAATGAAGCTCAAAACGTCTTTTCTACAAACTTTGATAGACCTGAATATTTGAAGTAGTGTATAAAAAGTATAAAATAGTATTGAAATAAATTGCTCCTTTCACCTGTAGTAAAAGAAGTAGAATTTTATATTCAACACAGTAACTTACCTATAAAGTATGTATTATAATCATTACTCTTACCTTGAATTCATGTAAATCACATTATTCTACCAGTAGAATGGTTCAATAGCTAACTTTATTAGATGAATTAAATCCATACACAAAACATGAAAAAATGAATCCTGATAAAAATATTCAACTGAAATTTTTTTTTGTTTTGGCTATAATATATATTTTGAGGAGCCTCACCTTCATTTCTAGTGTCTCCATCGACTAGTTGGAGTTCGCCTTCAAATTTGTGATGTTTCTTGTAGTATTTCTTCACAAAATGCGCTTTTTGATCGTAAGGAATTGTATAGTTACCCATACTCATCACTTCCAAGAAGCACACCATCAGAGTGAGTAAAACATTACTTAACCAGGACGAACGCATTGTTACCTGGAAAAAATATCCATATAGTGGCAATAATGTGAAATTGTCTATTGATTGGAAATGATTAATTAATGAATTTAAATATTGTTTTGATTTCAAAAACATAAATAAGACTACAACTCTTCTATTACAATAATTCTATTCAATGCTCTCATGCCAAAGAAATACTTTGTAAAAGCGTATTTTTATATTATTATTCTAATTCTATTGTTATAGTATTATTTGTTCATCCAGAGTTGTTTTGAAATAAAAAATTATTGCTCTATTTTTTTTTGAGGGTGATGCCCACATGGGCTCTTGAGCCTGTACGAATTGAGTCTCCATCGATAGAAACCTTATTTATATACGTACCTATGTTTTTGAAGCAATTTATTATTAAATTTATTTTTTAGTGATATGCTCTTTTACTGAATTAAGAATGAAAATCAACCCTTTTTTAATTTTATTAATAAGTATCAACCTGAATAAAGAATCAACCCTTTTTGAATTTTATTTGACATGTTTTGAACTCATAGATTAGCAATTATAATAAGTAATACAACTGAAAATAAATAAAAAACGTTTAATTGATATTATTGGAGTAATTATTATCAAATAACAAAATAAAATATACCTAGAATTTTATTTCCATTTTAGCTGAAGCAAGTAGCCTTCTTTTATTTAATTACGCTCCATGAAAAAATTCTGTAATGAAGGGTGACAAAATAGTCGCTGTTGTTTTTTGTGATTGAATTTTTTTATAGTTTGAATTTTGGATCTACATTAGGCAGAATGTTCAATGATTCGATAAAATTAAACTCTCCCTCTCCATACCTATAGGAGAACATTGGCTTCTGCGAATTCCACAAATTATATTTTGGCATACTTATTCGTTTTTCAATCATCTATAAGAATAATTATCAATTTTTATCTTACTTGTTACCTATTATACAGGTGAAGAGGGAAAATAGATGCATTCATTCATTTACTGTTAAAATTGCGACTTGATAACAAGTATTTTGAGCAAAGGTGACGATGAGTGAGTGACGAATGACTGATAATCTATAAGTTACATGATGATGAATTAAAGATGATGAAAGTTCACATTACAATTTCCACTTTGAAAAACACTTTCCACTTAAAAAGTTTTTGAAAGAATGGAATCAATTTTTATATCCAATATTGAATTTGATCATGCCTAATAATTATAATAATATTATTGAATCGAATAAAAATGTTATATTGAACTATCACACAGGTCTGTGATGGAAAAATTGTTTTTCACCATCAGATAAATTATAATTCCACTTGAATTTTTTATTCATTTTAACGGTTCATCAGCTAGGTTCAGAATGTGTACATTATTTCAATAGTGTAATCTTTATAAGTGGTTTTAATTTGTATTGATTACGGAAACTGTGTGGTAAACATGTTGCTGAAAAATGTGAGTAAATTAAAATAACAAGATAAGGATGTTTCTATTTCTATAATTTTTATTGTAATATACTGTAATATATGGCTAATATTCATATTTTACCTATGTTGATGTATTCATACATTGATATTCATGCCTAGTATAATATCAAATTGAATAAAAACAGTATTGAATTATTGAATCATGCTGTAATGAATAATATTATGTATCATTAAAAAATTTTAAAATATAACCAAAATTTTAAAACAAATAAATCATGGAATTAGGAAATGTCGGTCCTATCATAATCAAATTGAATCACGCTGACCTGATTCTGATAGAGTAATCCAGTACTGTAGGCTCAGCTGGCAGGCAGGCTGGATCTACAAGTGTCAGGAGAGGACGCCAGGCAACGAGTGTGTCCTGCCTGGGCTAATGGCACTTGCGGTTTAACTCTGTTGCAGTGGATGTCAACAGGCTCAAATGACACAGGGGAGATGAGGCACAGCTGATAAGGAGGGGGGGGGGCAAAAAGGATACCTCCTCAAAAGGGGAGAGGGCGGGGACCCTGATAAGGGGGGAGCTGTCAACCACTGCAAGGACTTTCGGGTGTCCAATTCTGGTTATGGTCGGTCTATTTAGTTAATTTGATCTCCATAATCCGCACAAAATTAGATTACATCAATTCATTAGAGAAGCATCTTCTTCCTATTTATCCTTATTGTTGTTGTTGTTGTTAATGTTCTCCTTCTCCTCCTCCTAGTCCTCCTCCTAGTCCTCCTCCTCCCACTCCTCCTCCTCCTTCTTCTCCTACTCCTAATTCTTTTTTCCCTCTTGATTCTTCCCTTCTGCTCTTCATCCTCATCCTCTTCTTCCTCCTCCTTCTTCTCCCACTCCCAATTCTTCATTCTCTCTTAATTCTTCTTTCTCTCTTTCTCTCTCCTCTTCGTCCTCATCCTCTTCTTCCTCCTCCTTATCCTCCTTTCTCCCTCTACTTTCTATCCATCCTTCTATTCCCCACTTATTTGTAGTCCTCTTTTTTTCAAGCTTTACAGTATATCAATATTTTCCGCGCAGCTAGTCAATGGTCATGATCATGAACTGCAGGCATGATGCATCAACGTAATTAATAAAATGAAATGATCAAGATGAATATATCTAGTGACTGTTTTGTTCTCACTCCCAATTGAACATTTCACTATTGTGATTCACTCTGTCGAAATTATTTGAAGCCTATCTTCTTACTAGAATAACTGAGGATTAGAAATTAAATCATGTAAAAATAATAATCATCTTATCGTTTTGCTTATTTAAATTTCCAATCTCACAGTTGGACGGTAAATTGAATACACAATAGTCCTTATGAAAAATATAAATATTGAATTTCTTTAACTGATGTATGATAAGAGAATTATTATTCTCTTAACTCGTATTGTTGAAACAAGTACGGCACTGCGTATTGTTTAGGAATGCTACTTAGGATGAGATGACCAGATAAATCATCCTCATCCTCTTCTTCCTCCTCCTTCTTCTCTCACTCCCAATTCTTCTTTCTCTCTTGGTTATTCTCTCTCCTCTTCATCCTCATCCTCTTCTAGTCATGTTTAGCTTATGAAACAATATTGATGTTGAGAAGCTAAACTACAGCAAAAACTAGAATCAAAAAGTGAAAGCAATTCTCTATGTAATGGGAGACATCGACTCTTCGAATAGAAATGCCGTTTTGTAGGATGGCCGGAGGGGTTTTGTTTATAGTGGGGGGGGGGGGGGGAGAGCTCTTCCCCTAGGGAGAGAGGATTGGGGGGGGGGGAAACTTCCACAACTAGGGAGCAAGCCTCCCAGTCCTTTTGAGATAAAAGCTTTTCCAGTGATTGCAATCTCTTTTCCAGCTTTATCAATAGCCTCTTTCAAGATCATTTTTCTGGAATCTTCTCACTAACTTCAATGTAGTAGCCTATGTGTGTAATGTTTTGTACAGTTGTTGAGTAAAGTACTAGAGTGTAGAAAAGCGTTAAAGTGAGCTCAGAGCTAACAAAAATGAAAAATTTTGTTGTTTAGTGATACATTCATTTCTATCATGATAAATTATAATGAAGGAATGCTTTCCGAAACAACGCGCGTAGCGGCGTAGTGAACGCGTACCTATAGCCTGTCCAAGCAAAGAAGAGCCTCTGCCAAGATAAGAAAATGACTCTAGCTCGGTCAATATTGGGTCAAAAATAATTGATTTGTTTTCAAATTGTAGATCAGAATTTTTCCTACAATTGAGACTAAATCAATAATTTTTGAACCAATATTGACCGAGCTGGAGTCATTTTCCCATCTTGCCAGAGGCTCTTCTTTGCTTGGACAGACTATACAATGAATTGAGTATAATTTCATACGGGAATTGGCTAGTTCTAGAGCGTGCCACTAGATAGCAGAACTACCACAAACGACCATCACGGTAAATAAGAACACGTAGGTTTCATTAATGCTGGGCGCCGGCGTAGTTTCGCAAAGCACTCCTTTAGAATTTTTGAAACCATTGATAGAAAATCGGAAGAAATCAAGAATGAAGAGTAGAAAAATTAAATCTTCCTTATTCATTCGTTTTTGATGTGTTTTTATTTGGATTGTAGGGCATCAGATTACTTTTCTTTCTGTATAACTTAATTTTATCATTTCTCTTCTTCTTCAATTTTTTTCTTGTAAGAATAGTATCAATCATTTGAGCCATTCTGAATCCCCGCCCAGGTACTGCATACGGTATACTTTCCATACGGTATATGTTTTGAAAGAAATCTTTACTGCAGGTAAAGATACCATTCTATTTGGAAATTTCTAGCTTTCTAGCTTGAACAAAGACTTGGAAAGGTTGAATTCACCCTAAGTGAGAAATGTATACTAGGGTCTGTATTATTAATAATAATAGTAGTAATAATATTAATAATAGTTTGAACCAGAATCAAATCAATCCACTGTTTAATCAAGCTATGATAGCTAAATAAATTTTATCATAATGTTTTACAATTTGATGATTTGAACTAAGATTCAAGTTTAACTGGATAACCACTATTGATATGATAATACGGGCAAAATATGCCCTGCATACACCTCGCGTGGAGTGTGCAGAGTGTGCGACCGCACAGGGCGCCACGGCCAAGGGGGCGCTGCGGCGGCTGATGCAAAACAGGAATTTTAAAAATTTCAATTGGGCTCAAGAATAATTTTTCCACCATTTGTTGAAAAACTTATTCTACCAACAACTCGAATCCACAAGAAATTATTTCCTCTGCATAAACACATTCATAATAATGGATTGATCAATTATTGAAAAACCATGATAAATGTATGAGGTAAGCCAAGAAACGCCTCTCTTAAATTTAATTCTATTGTTGGCTGACAACCACCTCACACTATCGACCAATCACAAGCCAGTTCCCGATAAAAACTTCTTCCTTACCAATATAAATATTTTTACCAATTTTTGTAGTTTTTCAAAATTTTTCTGGCATGAGGTCGGTATTAGATCACGAATAGTTTGAGTTCTATTTCATTATATTCATCGTATAAAAAATAGAATTGATGAGTATAAGATGGGATTGCGAAATCATTAATATTTTCATCTCATTTCATACAGCATAAAACTATTGAAGTCTAGTACTGACCTAAGTTGGACAATAAAAGTAAAACTGGGTCTAAATTCTATGAATAAATTCTTCAAGTACCAACCTGATAGAATCTTACCAGCATGAATACATAAATAAATGTTATATAAGCACAAGATCATCTATAGTAAATCAGCGTATTTTTTTGTGTATGAAACACCATCCATTATTTTCTTGCTAGCAGCCATTTTCTAAGACAGAACTCATGAAACATCGTCAACCAATAAGAAAAGGGCAGACATGGCATAAAGGCGTGTCCAAGTCAAATCTGAAACATCCTCTGTCAACTGCTGCCATCTACTTCTTGAATTTGGAAACTTTTCTAACCGATGTTTTCGGCCATTTTGATTGTAGGCGGAGCTTGGAGGCGTGTCCAATGGAAGTCAAAGCACCCTATTGCTACTGCCATCTGATGGCTGAATTCGGAACTACTTCGAATGTTATTCAAGAAAGTTGGGTAGAGCAGTGAAAATGGCTAAAATCTTCAATTTACTTGTTATCGAGTTTCCAATTTTTTGTTAAAACATCTTCATTTCCAGTGAAATGAAATATTCATTATGATACTCAATATGTTTCTGTGAAAAATGTATTATTCTCTTCCTTATGTGCTTTCAAGCAAACTAATAAGATAAATTAATCAATAATTCAAAATTTAATATCAAATTTAAATTTGATAAAGTACGGTGCAATGTGACAGTTTTGCTCAATGTAGATAGCCCTCAGTTTTTTCCTATAAATTCCTGTAGGCTTCCACTCATCACGTATTCAATAGTCTACATAAAAAATACGAAACAATACGTTGGGATACATTAGAATAAGCTAGTCCCTATAATCCTTTTTGCCACACCACATGCAACATTGGGATTGTTTATGAGGGAAATGTGAATATGCAAGGCAGCTAGAATCATGTTTGACTTTGAATATGATGGATTGCATTTGTCTTGTAAAGGGGGCGCCTGCCAGAATCTCGCACAGGGCGCCAAAAAAACCACGCGAGGGCCCTGGAACCCTGACAACTACTAACAATCTAGTAATGTAAATTGAATTTTGAACTGTAATTAGATTGAATTTGTTAAGAACGCGTTGAAATTTCCATTGGATTTTCTCAATACTAGAACGTCAATAATCCAGACCGTCGATAATCCGGATTCGTCTCCAGCAAGAAATAGAAATATTTGTACCATCTGCCTTGCACTAGGCTCTTCACTAGAGAGTGGGCGATGAAATAATACATACTGTAGTGTTTAGCGAAGCAGAGGAAATTAATTTTCTATTACGAGTATTTCATAATAGAAAATATACTATTTTGAAACAGTTTTTTCCAAAATTGGGGAGCGGTTGTCCCAGTGGTAGAGAGCGTCTAATCGGTGAGATTAGATAAGAGACTTGCCTCTGCCACCACTGTTGTACTGGTGACCGGTTCCTTTGAATTCAATTTATGAGCCCCAAAAGTCGCTTCCCGGTGGTTTGGAACCGACCTAAAGCAGTAGGTCCATTCATTCCTCATCATCATCCTTCCCATTACCCACGCACATGCTAAAAAACCCATGCACACCCTGAAAACAAAATTGAGCCTGCTGGCCCTTTTTGTAAGGTAATTTCGATAATCCGGGGAAACTGTATTGGGTCCAGTCCCAATTAATCCGGATTATATCCACGTTCTACTGTAGATTATCCTCTTTCAAATACTTTATCTTCAACAATACTGTAGTTGTAAATTCTACTATCACCGCTTTGTTCAGCTTCCCATATCACTGAACTTCCATCGGATATAGTTTGCTCAAGCAAAGAAGACATTCTGGCAAGATGGAAATATGATTCCAGCTAGGTCAATATTGGTTCAAACCTCATCAATTTGGTTTTAAATTGTAGAGAAGATTGTTTCCTACAATTTGAGATCAGATTTTGCATTTTTGAACCAATATTAACCGAGCTGGAGTCATTTTCCCATCTTGCCAGAACGTCTTCTTTGCTTGGACAGACTTTACCATTTGTGTGAATCACATACACATCAATAAAATGAAATGAGCAGTACACGATGCCAACTCTCTCTCGCTTCACAATATCAGTTCTATTGTTTGCATTGTAATTCCTTAAGGAACGAAATTGATATAGGGGATGCACGCATTCTCAATTTGTGAGAATGTTTGCGTCGTAGCCAACGATATTGGAAAACGGTGTTCCTGCCATCTTACCATTCACTTTTGACGCTTGTCGACAAAATAGAGAAGTACGGGATGAAATGAATGTTTGCGAGTTGAAAAGAGATGGGAAGAAGAGAGGAGGGATGAGGAAGGATGTACAGAGCAAGAAGACGATAAAGTTGGGAAAGAGGGGAGGAAATGGATGTTTGTAGGTTGAAAATAGACTAGAAGAATGTTTGAGAGAGCGGATGAATGAAAGGAACAAGAATACGACAAAGTATAAAAAATATGGGGTGGGAATGACTATTTGTACATTGAATGAAAATAATGAAATAAGGCGGAGAAAGGAGAGGAGGAAAGAGGAAGGATAGAAGAAGATGACAAACTTAAAAAGAAGGGGAGGTGAAGAATGTTTGTGAGTTGGAAATAGACACGAAGAAGGTGAAGAGGAAAGGGAGGAGAGTGAGAGGATGGAAGGAGAAAGGAGATGACAAAGCGAAAAAGGAAGGGTAAATAGAAGTTTTCAAGTTAAAAAAGAAGGGGAGAAGATATAGAAAGGGGAGGAATGTGGAAGGATGAATGAATGGAAGGAGAAATAGAACAAAAAGTAGAAGATAAAAGGGTGGGAAATGGATGTTTTTAGCTTGAAAAGAGACAAGAAAAAGGTGTAGAAAGGATAAAAGGAATGAGGAAGAATGGAAGGAGCAAAAAGACGACAAAGTTAGAAAGAAGAGGGAGGAAATGAATGTTTGTAGGTTTGAGAGGGACAGGAAGAATGTTGAGAAACGGGAGGTATGTGAAAGTATGAAGAAGAAAGAAGAAGATAAAGTAAAAATGAGGGGTGGAAACAGATGTTTGAAGGTTGAAAAGAGGAGTGTGAAGGATGGAAGGAAAAAGAAGACGGAAAGTAAAGTAGAAAAGGAGAGGAGGGAATGTATATTTGTAGGCTGAAAAGAGACACGAAGAAGAGTAAGAGAGAGGAATGTGGAGGAAAAAAGGAACAAAAAGCGACAAGATAGGAAGAAAGGAGAGGGAATAGATGTTTGTCGGTTAAAAAGAAGGTGGAGAAAAAGGAGAAATGTGTAAGGATGGAAGGAGCAATAAGGCGAGAAAAAGGAAAAGGAGAAGAGAAAATGAAATGTAGGTTGAAAAGAGACACGAAAAAGATGGATAAAGGGAGGGAAGAGAAATGTGAAAGCTAGAGAAGAGCGAGAGACTGGAAGAGATAACGTTGTTTTCCTGAAGCGTTATGAAATGTTTTCTGGAATAACAATGCTGCTTCGTCCCATCTCCTTTGTCTGGATAGGTGCTTCAGAAATCTATTTTCCCAACGCATGTAGAATCCATGTAAGTCCTCGTTGCAGTAACTTGTAGAGAGTCAAAACAAACATTACTTTTGATCGGCGACACTTCTGTTTTTCTTGTTCTTTACGAATTTACCATGGAAAACTTTCACTTTCTAACGTATGGAAGTGTCTTTTTTACGTACTTGGATACAATCTTTCATAAAAAATATCAGGGAATGATTTTCCTACACCATATTGAGGAAAATTTTAACCTATTTCCAATTTTGAAGAAGCTTAACAATATTATTTCATTATAGGTAGGCTAACTATTGCTCTATTTTTCTTGATTTTTATTTATCATATTCTTATAATTTTTTTGCCTTCTCATTATTATAATAATTTTCTTCTTACTTCATTCCTGTTAAGATTGTTTATGATCTACATCAGATAAGCTAATTGTAGTTTATTTATAATTTATTTCATTCCAACGTTGTGAATAGTTTTTGTATTGAAACTGCTCCCGCTGATAAACCCACAGTTTTAGCAGGACCAAACACTGTAATTCATTAAAAATAAATCGATCATTTTGATTGATTGATAGGACTTCGGAAGTATTTTTGTCAAACTTGATCATATTATTTTTTCCTACATGCCTGGCTGGGTCAGTGAGTCCATACAGAAATTACTCTGTCCATTGACCTTTTTCGATAAGTCGAATCTGAAATCTTTTCACTTGTATCAATAATAAAAATGTATATTGAAAATCAATTTTACAAAACCAAATAGAACTAAGCAAGCTTGAAATGAACTCAACTTAATGTTGAGTGGTAGAAAGAACTTTCTAGTTCTAACTCCGCCTAATGAAGAATATTTTCATTTCATTTCAAATTACGTCCTATTAACGGAGTCAATCTAACAGCATACCACTAAACATGCTTTTGAAATAGATTTGTTTCTCTGCAACCAGCCGTCAATTTCCATTCATTTATTTAGTTATATCGTACTGTATAAAAATACAACTAAATGGAATCGCCAACAGTCTTACGCCCAAAACTGTAGGCCTAATTTCTTCCAATTTTTGAAATGCGACTCATGTTATTATGGATTACACTGTGATATCACTAGTAGGTTACTCATTATTTCGGAGTTAATTTCTCAAAAATTTCACGTTTTTGATAATAATTTGTGTATTGTTCTATAGTCCACGTTTAAAGCTGCGGTTAGCAGCACTTGGGTGCGATACATAACCACACACGATTATATCAAATGTAACTAGAAACTGTTGTGTAAGTGTAATAGAGAAGGTATAGGCTGTTCTAGCAAAGAAGACATTCTGGCAAAATGTGCAAATTACTCCAGCTCGGTCAATGTTGGTTCAAAAATTATAAATTTTGTCTCATATTGTAGAGCAGAATGTTCTCTACATTTTGAGACAAAATTTAAACCAATATTGATCAAGATGGAGTTATTTTCCCATCTTGTCAGAATGTCTTCTTTGCTTGGACAGACTTTGCTCATAGACAAATTGCGAAATAAATGTGCAATCAAAGTGTGAAAGAAGTTGATCAAAGTTGACGTGCAATTGAAATAGGTAAGAAGATATTATGCGACTAGTACAAGCCTATGAATCATTATATATGAGCAAGCCTGAAATGGATAACATTTTCAAGTACGAGGTTCCAAGCTTATTATGAACTAACTTTTCTACCCAATGGGGAAAGTTTTATTCCTTATGAGGTATGCCAACCAGTCTCTTCAAAATGAAACCAACTATCCGAAAAATTTTAATTGTTTGTTGATTGCAAAATTTGTAAATTAGTAGCTTACATCAAGAGACAGACGAAACCACCTAGCTTTTTTGCGTCAGCTATAGGTCTAACAATAATAAATTACAAAGAGATACTACCTTGAGATAGTATAGTATCTCTATATATAAAAGCGAAATGGCACTGACTGATTCATTCATTCATTCATTCATCACCAGAACTGAAAATCCACTTGATCGAATGCGTTCAAATTTGGCAGGCATGTTCTATTGGACGTTTAGACGCGCTCTAAGAACGGGGTTTAAAAACTTTTCTAGGATACGCCAAGTATTTGAGTTTTTCTATAGTTTTTCAACGTTTTCTTCATTTTTTTCGAGAACCAATCGGTAGAAAATGTTGAAATTTGGTGGGCAGGTTCAGATAAGGTCTTGAAATGTTGTGTTGAAATATTTTTGCAATCCGTTCAAGATTACGCCAGTAATCAGGTTTTCAAAATTGTAGATGTGTTGCGGGTTGCATATCTTCCGCCTTGATACGACCAATCCTAACTGTAAATTCAATGGTTCAGCGAGATTTTAGATGAACTAATTTGGAAGATCAAGTTTGAATCATTGAATCAAGTTTCAAACTATATATACCTCCGATATACTTCCCAAGGTTACGCTTAATAATAGCGTTTTACTATTTTTTGGAATTTTCGGAGTTTTTCTTAGATTTTTCTAGAACAAATTGGCAGAAAATGTTGAAATTAGGTGAACAGGTCCAGATCAGGTGTAGAATAGCTGAAATAAATTTCGAATCCCTTCTGAATGGAATTTGCAGGCGAGCGAAGCGAGCCTGTTTGTCTCAGCTGTCACTGACAGAGGTTTTGCAGGCGAGCTAAGCGAGTCTGTTTGACTCACTTACACTGCCTATACTGTCGGGGGTCCAGGGGGCGGAGCCCCGTGGCTAGGCGGAGAAGGCGAGCGAAGCGAGCCTGCCGGCTAGTAGAGTATAGAATACAGAGTACAGTACAGACTATAGAGTATAGTATACAGTACACCAGTACAGTATAGAGTGAAGTATAGAGTATGGTATAGAGAACCTCGTTCATAGTATATAGAAGATTTCCTTGTAAGACTTGAGAAAACTCATCCTGCCATGCTGTATGAAAGTGGTTTCAATGAGTATTTAACTCAAAATGGAGAATCTCAATGGATATTTCAAAATCCGATCCCAATGATTGTTATTGTGACTCTCGTCGAGGAAGTTTTCAAACAAATATTGAAAATTATTCCATTCCGTTTATTCAAAGATTTCAGTGCAGTCTCTATCGTTTTCAACAAGTTGTACAGAGTTCTTGGGATGAAGAGACAAAGACAAAGAAGTATATAGTCTGCCAAGCGAAGAAGACATTCTGGCAAGATGGAGAAATGAATCCAGCTCGGTCAATATTAGTTAAAAAAATCATGAATTTGGTCTCAAATTGTAGAAAAGATCCGGCCCTGCAATTTAAGACCATTTAAAAATTTTGAACCAACATTGCCCAAGCTAGTCATTTTCCCATCTTGCCAAAATGCCTTCTTTGCTTGGACAGACTATAATGGTGAGTGTTGGAGAGGAGAAAATTGAAATGGGGAGAAGTAGAGTGAGAGAGAGAGATTAGAGAGAAAGAGAGAGGAAGAGGCGGAGAAAGAGAGAAAGAGAAAGATAGAGAGAGCAAGAGAAAGAGAGTGGGAGGGAGAGAGAGAGTAATTGTGAGAAGAGAGAGAGAGTCTGAAGAGTATTGAGTATTGAGTGTGAAGTGGTTTGCCTGCTTCTTTTGAGAGGTACTCACTCCTTTCTTGATAGAAACCCCTTCTTCCGTCCAACCCTGCATGGCGGCAAAATAAACATGGTGATAGTTCACTTCCATTCTGTTGCTTCCGACTTTAGATGAGAATTAGAATTGGAACGGGTTCACAGTTGACAATGAGACCGAAAAGTACATAGAGAAGCATAAAACATACTCGAGAAGCTTAATTATTATTTCTTCTTCTTCTTCTTCTTCTTCTCCATCTTCTCATAATTTTTTCCCCTCTCTAGTCATCTTCTTCCTTATCTTTCTCTCCTTCTTCTTCTTCTTCTTCTTCTTCTTCTTCTTCTTCTTCTTCTTCTTTTTCTTCTTCTTCTTCTTCTTCTTCTTCTTCTTCTTCTTCTTCTTCTTCTTCTTCTTCTTCTTCTTCTTCTTCTTCTTCTTCTTCTTCTTCTTCTTCTACTTTGATTTTGAGTTAGTTCTCTTTGTGGAGTGAATGTAACGAAAAGTGTACAAATATTTGCGAATGAAATCGGATAAGATTCAGGGTGAGAAAAAGTCAAGTAGAATAGGATCAGATCAAGAAATAGTCGTCTAAAATTCGCCACAAAACTTCATCATCCATCCACAAAGCTGCTGTAACTGAAAAATTGAACAGTTTTCTCAATGTGTTCTTCTTTGGCTTAATTTATTGTTCATTGTAGTCTCGCGAATTGTGATTAATATTATTGTTTTTTATTCTTGATCTTATAATATTCTGATTTAGCATTAGGCTAGTAAAACCGTTGATTTATGTCAACCAAGCTTTGACGAAACAATCTGATTTTGAGAACTACAGCTTCAAAATCATTAGTTTTATAAATTTGTAAATATTTTCATACAATACAGCACAACAGCAAACATATTTAATTTTCCTAGTCCGTTGTGTATGTTATGATTTTCGGCAGCTGTAACTAACCGAAAAAATACTTTTTAATAATAATTTAATAATTTTTAGTTATAATTTTTCGATCAATTTTCATAAATCTATACAATTTGAAGGACAAAATTTGACATTGACAAAAATAAAGAAACCAATAAAGTTCGAGAAGTAATTCAGCATGAGATATTAAGTTTCTTCCTCTTTCGACTCATCAAGAGATTGGAGTGCATAGATAGAGTACGAAGAACAAGCCATCCATTTCCTAGGCTACATACATCAAAGAGATCTGTGAATAGCACAAGTGAACGAAATCATTCCCAAAGGCTTCTACTGTCTCTTACTATTGCCAAGTGCTAGCAAATAAACAGAATTTGCTATGATAAGGATCCTTATTTAGAATGCGGTGTGGAAAAGTAATTAGGAGTAATAGATGACGTCATAATCTTGAAGATTCACAGATATTTAGTTCAAGAGCATTCTGAGGATTAAAAGATTCAACGCATTGCCAAAACAGATGGTTATGTGCTTGAGAGTATTTTTCGACTGCACTAAGTTATTTCGGTTCAATCTTTGTACTTTATCTGTTAATTGACTATTACTTTTGTTTTTCTTCATTCTCGAATAGAATCAAATTGAATTTTTCTATTCAAATAAATACACAGTACAAGTTGAAAATTGAATAACTCGTGAAAAAATAGGCCCAATACTCCTACTCCTCAACTAGAAACAAGTCTGTGTGTGAGGAGGATCTTTTACTTTATCACTTCATACTGGCGGCTCGTGCCTACGAAAATAGGTGAAGTGCTGTACAGTAAAATATACGGTTGCTCTCATATAGAAGGGATGAGTAACGATGCATCGATGATTTAAAAATCTATGTTTACATACCAATAAATATGTTTACTATTCTATGTTTTTCACTTATCGATGGTATTATATAGGCCTAAGTAGACAACGGTCTTCCAATGTTTTTCACAGAAAATTAATATTTATTTCTATTTTCATTATAAACTCAACAAATATATTCGATATCTTGCACAATCGAATAAGTCATAAAAATGGTTGATGGAGAAAAAGTAAAATGATGAGGTAAAAAAGCATCAATGTTCAAAACATCTATGTCTTATCTTTCGATACTCATTCCTACTTTGATGCATAACACTTCAAAAGAATAATAACTGGTGATCTTCCTCGTGTTTTCGGACTCTCTTGATTCAGAAGATCTTTTAAAAATACAAATTTCGGTGTATCATATCAAGAAATACCATGATTTCCCATCGACGGAAATTAAGGTTATGATGCCGGTGGAACTTCCTTTTGGAACTCCCCACCGAATACGGCATACGAATATAATTGATAAAACTAGCAAAAAATTTTCAAGTATTCTGCAAAGAAGACATTCATGGCAAGATGAGGAAATGACTCCAGATCGATCAATATTGGCTTGATAATTATTTGTTCAGTCTCAAATTGTAGATTAGAATGTTTAATACAATTTGAGATCAAGTTTGTATTTTTAAACCAATATTGACCGAGCTGGAGTCATTTTCTTATCTTGCCAGATTGTCTTCTCTGCTTAGACAGACTACAGCAAACATTTTTCGAGTACGGTAATTCATTTTAGCATTCAATTCCAATTTCCAATCATATCGTAATTTTAATATCACTGATCATATTTAGGCGATGAAGATTTGATAATTTGAAGATTTTCAATAATTGATTATAACCACAGTAACTAGCAAACATTTTTTCAAGTACGGTAGGTCATTATTTTACCATTTAACAATGACAGGCGCGGTTAGAAAAAATTCATTGGAAAAAGACGGGCATCTGATACAATTACCACTAATTTTGTGAATCGAATCTGAAATTGAGAATCGTATTCTGGAGCGCGTAACAATGAGAAGTAGACAATGGCCAGTATGACGCTTCACTAATTGGCAGGTAGGCCTATAATAGTATAGTCTGTCCAAGCAAAGAAGATCCTCTGGCAAGATGGGAAAATGACTCCAGCTTGATCAATATTTGTTCCAGAATTATAAATATGGTCTTGATAGTAGATAAAATTGTTTACTACAATTTGAGATCAAATTGATAATTTTTAAACCAATGTTGACCGAACTTGATCATTTTCCATCTTGCCAGAGGGTCTTCTTTGCTTGGCAGACTATATAGCCTATTGTTAAATCGATGTTGCCGAATTGATCTTGGATATTTAATTTCAAGTTCATTGCCTAATCAGCATGATACAATAGGAAGTGCAACCAGTAGGAAGAAAATTATTGTTCTCATCGGATTAAAAAAAAACTGCATCCTAATATTTATTATATATTATTTATTATTATATATTATTTATTAATATTATTTATTGTTGAATGAATAAATATTAATTTTATTGAATGAATAAATACACGAATGTATTTCCATTTAATGAATGAAGGTTAATATCATCTTAGAAAGATTGGTGCTGATTTCAGGAACTGGAATTAAGTGTGCAATATATGCATTATACAGGAAGGAAATACCAAATGTTGAGGTTATGAAAAATGTGTCTTTATGAATAACTGGCATCAAATTAATGATGTCTTCATGCGTGAAGAGGTGGAATATGTTTGCTTTATCATATATAGCCTACTCTTAATTTTCCAAGAGAAAAGTCAAGTTATATTCAGAATTATATCTATTATTGATCAATTATTATTAATCCTACGTTGAGGGAAAATTACGTTGAGAATAAAAAACCGATCTAAATTTACATAAATTAATTGAAAAAACTATAATCTACTCATAGAATCAGAGATGGTATAAAAATTAGAACTTCAAATAATAAAAATTGAAGCACCATTTAAAAAAATATTAAAAAGGGTACTTCAATTGTTATTATTTAAAGTTTTAACGAATACAGTAGCCCTAAGAGAAAATAAGTATTGTATGAAAATTCCTATCGATGAGAGGTAAAAGTTAACAAGTAAGCTTTTGCTGTCAACTCTCATTCTATGCTCAATTCCAATTGGTCAGATTCGCCCACTGTGGAGAAAGAGTGGGAGCTCTTGTCGTCCAATCACAGTGCTTCATTGCAGGCTTAGCAGCTTCGGCCATTTTGCTTCCAATGACAACCATTCACTAGGTCTTGTGGAACGTATCAGCGTATCATAAAAGATTAGGCTATAACTATTCAAATAATTACAAAAGTTGGATAGACAATACCTGAAATACTCATACTTTCCGAAATAAGAAAAGATTAATAGCCTAATAATATCCATCTGATGTATAATCCTGACTCCTGAGCATATAATGCATAAATAGACTGCGGTAATAAGTTGTGTAATTACTAATATTATTAATTACGATTAATTGATTACCATCCATGTTAAATGTGACAGAGATTTATCAATAGATAACAGAGAATTTCCAGTAGTGAGAGTGTGAGTGGTTTAACTAATAATGTGTTCAGTACACTGGTGGCTCGTACCCACGAAACAGGTATAGCACTTTATACTGTACAGAACTTCACCTACTGTTTCATGGGCACGAGCCGCCAGTTCAGTACGATTATATTCTAAAAGCTCTAGGAACTATAGGTAGTATCATAGAATAATAGATCTCTCTCTCTATAATACTAAGATCCACTTTGGTAGTGTAGATAGCGACTCTCACCTCTATCAAAGTGAACCGTACCGTACCTTTTATAACACAGAGTATCTTCCTTCATCAAATCCATCAACATAATCATCAATGATAATAATATCAGCGCATCAATCGAACTCGCTTTTCCTCTCAGGTGTTGTGCTATTATTTATAACACTGGCTAATCTAGTATTCTGCTATCCAGTATCTAGCTATTCTAGAAGCAGCTAGTAAAGCAGAAGCTGATCTTGATCAGCTGGTGTGACACTGGCTTCTGAATAATCTTCAACACTGAATTTCCAAAAATGTCTCCTGGGATTTAGTTTGTTCCGTTCCAACACCAAGTAGACAAAAACTTATCTGTGCTTTTTGACATTGAAACCAACTTCAGCTTCATCACAATTGTTACAAATACACTCGAATTGTCTCTCGATGACTTTGAACAAGCTACAGTGTTCAAGCAAAGAAAACTTTTGGCAAGATGGGAAAATAACACTAGCTTGGTCAATATTGCTTCAAAATTTATAAATTCATTATCAAATTGTAGGAAACATTCTGCTCAACGATTTGAGACCAAATTAGGAATTTTTGAATCAATATTGACTGAGCAGGAGTGATTTTCTCATCTTGCCAGAATGTCTTCTTTGCTTGGCCAAACTAGAGTTTGCCGCTCTGGTGCTATCAAGTGCTGCCATCTGGTGTTGTCACAAAGAACTCTCAGTTGAGGACACGGTCGAAATATTCGTTGAGCTCGAGCTCTGAATGTTTGAGTGTCGGACTTCGCTTTCGATGCGCTAAATACAGTAGGAGCGATAATAAGTTTGAACCCTGTGACAGTAGGTACAATGTATAGTCTGTCCAAGCAGAGAAGACATTCTGACAAGATTAGAGAATGACTCCGGCTAGGTCAATATTGCTTCAAAAATAATACATTTGGTCTCAAATTGTAGATCAGATTTTTTTTCTACAACCTGAGATCAAATTGATAATTTTTGAACCGATATTGAACGAGCTGGAGTCGTTTCCCCATCTTGAAAGAATGTCTTCTTTGCTTGGACAGATTACATTGTTCTAGTTCTCTACCCGTTCACTTGTACATCTGTCAACTGAATATTCCTTTATCTTTTGAGTCTGTGTTTGAAAACAAAGCACACACACACACAGTCACATTAATATTTGAGTAATCTATCAGCAGTGTTGCTATCTCTACATATTATTATAAAATTTGTCAAAGGTAAATAAAAGAAGACATTCTGGCAAAATGGGGAAAATTACTCCAGCTCGGTCAATATTGATTCGAAAATTATCAATTTGATCTGGAATTGTGGAGAACATTCTGATCTACAATTTAAAACCAACTTAATAATTTTTGAACAAGTATTGACCGAGCATGGCGAGCAGTAGTAATTTTCCCATCTTTCCAGAATGTCTTCTCTGCTCAGACAGACTTTTGTATTATGAAGACTGTTTTCGAACTTTTGTTTTCATTTGTCACTAGAAAGATCCGATTTTTATTATTGAATGGAAAACAGCTAAAATCTTCAGAGCTATTTTCAATGTTTGATCAATAGAACAATCATTGAATAAGCAAAAATCTTCACTAGTGGTAGAGTTCATTAGTGAATTTATGCTTGATAATACTTGTCCTAACAATAAAAAAAATTTCTATTGAATAAGAAAAAAGCTGAAATCTTTACAAAATCAATAGTGTTTTTTAATGCCAATCAGAGAAAATCAAGCCTAGTGAAATAAGGCGGTTACGTCTTTTCTCTGTACAAATAGACAGAATATTTTTTTCGAGTTTCACAGACAGACGGAGAATAGACACTAGAGTTGGGTTTCGTCCTTAAATCTGAAACTTTAAAAATACTTTTTGAAAAACAGTTTGAAAAGAAACCTGTCAAATATCACCGCGTTTGGCCGCAATCATGTCAGAGACAGAGAGACAGACGGAAGAAAATCCGAGTCAAATCATAAACTCACATAAAGTCTGACCAAGCAAAGAAGACCCTCTGGCAAGATGGGAAAATGACTCCAGCTTGATCAATATTTGTTCAATAATTATTATGAATGTGGTTTCAACAGTAGATCAAATTGTTTCCCACAATTTGAGATGACATTGATAATTTTTGAACCAATATTGACCGAGCTTGAGTCATTCTCCCATCTTGCCAGAGAGTCTTCTTTGCTTGGACTGACTGTACAATGTCAATCAATTCGGGCTCGAGCGTCAATGCAATGACATACTGTAGTTCTAGGATGGTTGACCTCAAATGACTTCTAGTCATTTATCAAAGAAAATAAATGTAAGTTGAGAACCTCGAAAAACCATAATTACTATCCTCCAAAGATCATTTTGTTCCCAAAATTATTCTCGTATCACATTTATCTCTGCCTCCCGGCTAACATTATATTGAATTTTTCGACCCAGTGAACCTGAACTTATTCACTTTCAAAGACGAAAAAAAACGTATTATCTAGGCCGAGTGGGGTTTGTAGCACATAAATAACCATTTACTTATTGTAAGACGCATGCATTACGCAAAAGCTTTGTTTAGAAGCTCTAGCAGTAATCTTTTACAACATGTACGGCTTCTTTGACATCTATACTGTAAACCAACTAACACTATTTGCTTATAATATTGTATTGACTGCACCAATTATGTATGATATGATATTCTCTTGTTTGGGTGATATGAGTGAGGTTGAAAAAATATGATGTCTTTTATTATTTCAAGATGATTTCTTTATCAAATAGAATAGTATAAACTAATTTAATTATACTTGCAATTCTTCCTTAAAAATCTTTCAAAAAGTAGGTTATCCGTTCAAAAATCAAAATATCCGATTGGAGAATAAACTAAGAGATGTTATTGCAGTTTAAACTTTGATACTGGATATCTCAGAAATAGTTGATTGTAAGTTGATTTCTCTGTGCATCACTGGCGACTCGTGCCCACGAAATAGGTGAAGTGCCCGTATCTTTTATTGTACAGCACTTCACCTGTTTCGAGGGCACGAGCCGCCAGTGCTCTGCATAACTCTGTACATTTATCATATTTAATTATGGAAGAAAATGATTCTCAAAGAAACGAAAATGAATTTCCGATTTTCTAATAATTGTATAGTAAGATTGAATGTCGACTTTGGAGCCGTATCGATCTATTGAACTCCGTCTCTCTGAAAATATAATTTGAAAGAAACGTTTCACTCTTTGATTTCAGCATTTCTCACATGTTCCATCACTGAAAAAGATCGCCTGACCAGTTTCCTGTAATATTTTTCATGAATAGTTTCCTGAGATATGATGGAGTATACTTTTCTTTTCCTATGTAGACCTTTTGAGCGTGATCGAATCTTTCCATGTAATAGAGATTATATGAATACGATCATTATTGAATTGATATGAAAGTTGATTCCAAAAGAACCTTTTGATTCGGATTTTCTTTGCCGTTATTTGCCTAGTAGTACGTCCAGATCGATTTGAAGATTTTTGAAAGATTTCGACAAGGACTCGAACCAATTTCTGAATCTGAATGAGTTTGAGAGGTACATTAGGGCCTTGAACGGTATTTATAAGCAAGAGTTATAATAGCTCCAATTTCCGAAGCATTTAATTTCGCGATTATGTTTGATATCAATATTTTTGGTAAGCAGATTGAGTGATTTGACCAGTTTTTGAAAAAAGATGAGAAGAGAAGAAGAGAAGGAAGAGAAAGAGAAAAAGAAGAAGAAGAAGAAGAAGAAGAAGAAGAAGAAGAAGAAGAAGAAGAAGAAGAAGAAGAAGAAGAAGAAGAAGAAGAAGAAGAAGAAGAAGAAGAAGAAGAAGAAGAAGAAGAAGAAGAAGAAGAAGAAGAAGAAGAAGAAGAAGAAGAAGAAGAAGAAGAAGAAGAAGAAGAAGAAGAAGAAGAAGAAGAAGAAGAAGATGACTAGAGAGGGAAAGAATGAGAAGATGGAGAAGTTTTCTTTCACATGAGTTAATTATTATAATAAGCGGGAAATATGACAAAAGACGTGGAAGAAAAATACAATAGGCTATAGCGGAGAATTGCAAGAAAAAGAAGAAGAAGAGAATAAGGAGCAGGAGTATGTGACAAAGCAAGTGCTTTTGATAATTATAATTATTATGGAACGCGGCGGCGGCTTTAGTTCTAGAATTTTTCCAAGTTTGAGAATAATGACCGAACTCAAAGAAGAAAGAAAAGGGGGATTGCAAGGAAAAAAAGGCAAAGAAAAAAGAGATTCAATTTTTCATGAGAAGAAGCTCATAACATATTTTGCTAACCAACCCACTAGCCAAATTCAACAAAGCTTCATATTCTTCTATAGTCTCTCCAAGCAAAGAAGACATTCTGGCGAGATGTGGAAATGACTCCAGCTCGGTCAATATTGGTTCAATCCCAAATTGTAGAGCAGAATGTTCTCTATAATTTGAGACCTAATTTATAATATTAGCGAACTGATATTAATGGAACTGGAGTCATTTTTCCATTTTGCCAGGATATCTTCTTTGCTTGGACAGTCTATAGTATACTCAATTACTCAAATTCTGTATTGATAAGACTATTGAATATTAGTGCAAGCCTTTCACACAGAATGCTGGTTATTAGGTCTAATAAAAATGTTTGAGATATTGTTGAGAGATATTGATATATGTATGAGAGATGAAGTATTTAGGTGATGCATTCCTATGATATTTTGCATAATGCATGCCTTATGAGTAGCAAGATATAAGTCAAAGCACAAAACACATTCTGGCAAGATGGGAAAATATCTCCAGGTCGTGCTAGTTTGAAATTATGAATTGTAGAAAGCATTCTGATCTACAATTTGATACCAAATCTATCATTTTTGAACCAATATTGATCGAGCTGGAGTCATTTTTCCATCTTGTCAGAATTTCTTCTCAGCTTGGACAGACTGTATTATAATAGAAGAAATTTTACTGATGTGGGGAGGCTATCTTTGGGATTTGTCAAGGTAAAAAAGAAAATGAATAGAGATGGAAAAATGACAAAAGAGAGGAAAAAGTAGTAAAGGAAAAGAGATGGGTAAGGATGAGAAGGAGTCATAACAGAAAAAGTTCGTACGAAAAAGGATATTATTAGATAGAGATTAGAAAAGATCATGAAGGGGAAAAGTCGTGGAAAAGGATCAGAATGAAGGAGGGAGAAGTATGAATAATAGTGGTTACGGACAAGATGGAGAAGGAAAGATAATTGAAGTGTGATGGAAAAAGAGAAGATAGATTGTGAAAATTGTTCAGAAACGCAAAGATGAAGACAGAAAAGCACAGAATACAAAAACTCAGGTTAGGTTCGTGAATTCCAGCAAAGAAGAATTTATTATGAGAAGAAACCAGTAGGGACGTTCTAAGAAAATGTACTGATTCAACAAGAGCTGCACTGAATCAAATTGATTTCAATCGCGTTGTGATTTACATAATTACCAAAGACGTTACCTACTGTGGTCTGGTCTCCCTCAACTAGCGCGAGAGCAACATTGTCATAGCCCTGACATTGAGTGACGCTGTACTGGAAATTTATTCAGCTTATTTTCAGCTTATTTCGAAACAATGGCGGGTAATCTCTGTGAATAACTCAACGAGGAATTTCCTCGAAGATTGCCATATTGTTAGTAGAACGGGGGAGCTCGAATGATTATTTCTTCTCATTACACTTTCCATGACGAACTGCCGGTTGATATTTCACTTTGAATTGATAATAATTACGATATTTCAGTTAGATTTTAGAATATTCAAAATTGATTCCATTCCACAATAGAGATAACGTGTTATAGTCACTGGCGGCTCGTGCCCACGAAACAGGTGAAGTGCTGTACAGTAAAAGATACGAGCACTTCACCTGTTTCGTGGGTACGAGCCGCCAGTGGTTATAGTCCGACCAAGCAAAGAAGAGCCTCTGACAAGATGAGAAAATGACTCCAGTTTGGTCAATATTTGTTGAAGAATTATAAATGTGATCTTAATAGTAGATCAAATCGTTCCCTACAATTTGAGATCAAATTGATGATTTTACAATCAATATTGACCAAGCTGCAGTCATTTTCCCATCATGCAAGAGGCTCTTCTTTGCTTGATCAGACTATACCTCAAATATGTGTCCATCACAATAAAATAATTACTGTAGAAAGAAATTAAAAGGAAAACATATACAAATAACCTAAATAATAAGGTAAAAAATGTAATAAATAGGAATAATAATAGTAACTGAAAGCTATTACACATTAATGTTGATATCACTATATGTAATACATTGTACAATATTACAAAACAATTTGAGTGATAGTTTGGAGTAACTAACAACGGATACTAGAACACAAGATTCTAGTATTATTTACATCTATATCTATATTTATATCTTGTATTATCTATAGTATATCCGTGTAACTAACGTCAATAAATTCTGATTCAGTTTTATGAATTCCGAAATTACAATGCATTAGAATTATAATTATCTAGTTAAAAAAAATGTATTAAGTCTGGTAATTCTGTTTTTGTTATGTCTCAGTGATAAATATAGAGTAGCTCTACTAAGTCTAATAAATAATAATAATGATTATTATAATCAAATTGAAATAATAATTCAAATTTCGAATATAAACAATCGAATCAATTTCGTGCTAGAGCAGAGGTGGAAGCAAATTCCAATAACATTGGGGTGTAATTGAGGGAGAATCTACATCAATGTATGAGAGATTATATCGAAAAGCTGTAATTTCAATGATTATTGTCATGGCAAAACGAAAATATTATCAAGTAATAAAAATAAATATCTGGTACCGAGTTTCGCTCTAAAGCTGTGGCTGAACTGCTGAATTAAATAAATATGTTATTGTGAAAAATCATGAACCTTCTTGTGAAAAATCATCAACCTCCTTGTAAAAAATAAATTCGAAATTGATATGATCACGTCTCACAATTTTTTGGCTTGAACATGTGTTATAGACTTGGATGTAACTCCATTTACTCCAGCTGGATAGTTTTGGTCAGCTAACGATAACAGCCATTATACGCAATGCTTGGGATTAGGCCTGAATAAGGAATATTCAATTCTTTTTTAATCCTGCCAGAGAGTTTTCCCGGACATGAGACCTGGTGGAATCTTATTTTTCCATCACGGTTATATTACATTTCAAATTTCGAGGGAATCGTTAGAGCCGTTTTCTAGATCCGTGGTTCCACAAACATACATATCTGCATAATGAGATACATACATACAGAAATCACTCGCTTAATATAATAGGATATGATGGTAAGTAGCGTGGAGAAGAGTTATGTCAATGAATTAAATGGAATTGATTAAAATAGACTGAATAGCATTGATTAATTAATTCGAGGAGTTCTATTATAAAAAGCTACTAGCCTATGCATATTTTTCAAATCGAAATAGCAGGTTGAGTATGATTGCTTCAAATTACGTTCATAGAAAGATGAGAGATAGCACAATACAGAAGAGTTGGTAAAGCAAGTCTAATGGGAAATCAATGTCAGTGCAAACATATTACGAGTTACGAGAATATTAACTTGAGAGTTTAACTAACCTTGGGAAGTGTGTAATGAACTATGAACTTGCATAATTGAACTTATATTGAGAAACTATTCCATAATGGAGAAACTGATCCCTTGAAGTTACTTCGATGCAGACCTAGACAAGCATGTATCCTTGATCATGAACTTGAAGAGATAAATAGTCTAGAAGCAAAGCTATAGTCTGCCAAACAAAGGAGACATTCTGGCAAGATGGAATTGTGACTTCAGCTCGGTCAATATTGATTGAAAAAAGATGAATTTCGTCTCAAGTTGTAGATCAGAATTCTTCCTACAATTTAAGATCAAATTTATAATTTTTAAATCAATATTGATCCGAGCTGGAGTCATTTTTCCACCTTGCCAGAATGTCTTCTTTGCTTGGACAGACGTATACAGCGTACAGGAATGGATGATGTGATACACACCAATATTGATATTCTATGCAATAAGAATAAAGAAAAAAGTAAGTATCAGAACGTATTCACTTGAACTTATTTAACTTCTATAATTCTTGTAGTAGAAGTGAAGATGGATGAAAACACATTTATAAAGTGAATCAGTACGAATATAATGAGATAGCACAGTAAATGAGTGGAAAGGAGTGTTTTGATAAAAAAGTTAATCTCTTCGCTCCTTTTATTCTAGGTTGACTATGGTTCATTCCAATCCAGTTTGTGGAATTTACGTTTGTTTCTTCTTATCAACTTTCAGAGAAAGTGGAGAAATTCAATAGCGATCCCGAAACAAATGTGAAATTTATAGAAGTTTTTATATTGTTTGACAAGGCAATAGTGCAATTTGTAGTACGATCGCCTTCAAGGTTCAAAAAATTGGCAATGGATTAGAATAAATTCAAGTAGGCTATTTATTGTTAGTTTTGAGAAAATCAATGTGATAGTTCATGTAAGGTTGATTTATCCTCCAATTTTGTCGATCAACAATATGATAGAAGCTTCTCCTTTTCCAATAACTTAAAATCTTATTTAAATAAATTACCGTTAAATTTACATTTATCTTCATTACATCAGAAAACACATAATCTTTCTACTTTATTAATCATGAATCACTGATCCACTCATGATAATTTATTATGATTTAATATTGAACTTGGAATTTCAAAATATTATTGATTGTGATATTTTGTGTCACTTAATAATATTTTAATCTCATTTCATATGATTCCATATGAATGGAATATAAAATATTATCGTGTAATACCAACACCTACTAATACATAGATGTATCATACTATACATAGATATATAGTAGGTGTTGTATATTGGTGATACCGGCATTAGTTCGGTAAAATTTCTATTATCGTATTGAAAAATATGAGAATATGATTTAGTATTTTCATACTTCATATTGTAATATCTTCCTTATCAATAGGATCCAACAAACCTCTCAAATTCATCGCATGAGACAGACTATAGCCTGTCCAATCAAAGAAGACATTCTGGCAAGATGGGAAAATAACTTCGGCTCGATCAATATTGGTTAAAAAATATAAATTTGGTCACAAATTGTAGATCAAAATGTTTCCAAAGATTTTATACTAAATTAATAAGTTTTTGAACCAATATTGTCTAAACTGAGTCATCTTCCAATCTAGCCAGAATGTCTTCTTTGCTTGGACAGACTAGTATTGTTGCAACTGATTCGTCAGTCTGCTGCACAGACTAAGCTTGTCCCAAATCCAGAATTCCAGGTATGCGCAAAAGCAGCAGACGGTTCAGTGTAAAGGATCGGTTCATAATCTGCATTATTAATCCACTTAAATCTTGTAAGGGCGGATAACACAGCATCCTGTAATCTGTAGTATTCACCTTGATCGTCTCGTCTTTGTGATACAAACAGGCCTTACATATTCATGAGTGTGACAGGTCTGGTATAGTCTTTCCAAGCAAAGAAGACATTTTGGTAAGATCGGAAAATGGCTTCAGCTCAATCAATATTGATTAAATATTATTAATCTGGTCCTAAATTGTAGATCCAAATTATTCCTACAATTTGAGACGAAATTTGTAATATTATTGAACCAATATTGACTGAGCTGGAGTTATTTTCCCATCTTGCCAGAATGTCTTTTCAGCTTGGACAAACTATAAGGTAACGATTTATTAAATTTTGAACGTGAACTGCTCGTGCCGAAGTGAAAGTGAGTGATGATGTTCACGCAAGCTGTGAAGAGACGCCGTCACAATACACTTAACATTGAAAAGGCGTCTCTTCTCATCGTGCGCGAACTGTATGCTCGTGTGATAGATAACAAGCATGATGTGCATGTTATTCAATATTGAACTCAGATGGAATCTTCAATATTTCCTTTTTGTGTAGGGCTACTATCAATGCATGTTGATAGATTAAAATCAAAATCAAAAGCACCCTTTTAGTAGGCCTATTCACACTTGAGAATGCCTCTTAGGACAGTAAAATATGTTGTGTTTAGATAAAAAATACTAAAAAGGTACTTAGATTCTGATTATTAGGCTAACTACATGAAATTGTATGATATAAGTGTACGGCATAGTATTGGGTGAGTTTTTTTATGATGAAATTTTTTAATCCAACAAAATTACATGGGAGAGTGTCTTTGGTGATATATCCAAACTCAAATTCATTCGACTAATCAGAAAAAGAATATATATTGTGAGGTTCCATTTTAATAATATATACTCCAAGGAATATAAATCAATACTGAAGAATTCAAGTGAATGCCATCATCACCTTTACAGAATTTATTGATTAAACAATTATTTTAACAAAATAAATATGGTCATAGGAGCTTCAGAGCTATTAAATTTATTCTAGAATATACGTAGTGTAGAACAGAAAAAAGTACACATACAATTCAAGCCATTGTGATGTAGGCTATACAGTAGTGCCAACTTTGTAAGGACAAGATACTGTCTTAGATAAGTATCAGATACTGTATAAGTATTAGAGACTTTTAGTGGAGAATGTTCGGCTGGAAAGCATGGGTGGTAATAGGGAGGGGTGGAGAATTGAATGCCATTGGGCAAGCACATTAACAATGATAACATATGTAGTTGGACGATTCACTCTTTTATTCCTACACTAAATTGTATGGGGGATACTTCCCCTCCGTCTTTGTGGTGGGAGGGGTTTGATTTTATTTCTGAATGGCGTTTGAGTGCGAGTGTGTGTGCGCTTGAGGGGGTGGTTTAAGCAGCAGGGCTCATCCTTGACCCTTTGGCGAGGCGCCAAAATCGAAGTGTGGAGGCACCCAAACCCGTCTTTCTCAAAAACATCCCTCTTTCCACCCCAAAAAACACTGCAATGTCTGTGAGACAAGTTCCCAACTGAGTTGGCTGTGGCCTAGGACCAGACCAGCCGGCGAGGTTGAGTCTGTTTCTTCCTCTGTTTCTGAAATCCTCGTGGGGGATCTCATGAGGGGGGACCTCTGTGAAGGTGGCAAGGGCACCCCCCACCCAAGGTTGAAACCAGCGACGCCTAACCTGATTTATGTCATCCGACCTACGTTCACCCGCTGCCTATCCCCTCCCACCCAAAACGACACTGATAACCTTTGTCTGTGATATTCTCATTCTGCAATTTTCGGCCATTGTTTTAAACCTTGAGATTTGAACGAAGTCTCTTCTATTCTTGGATCCTCCCATGTGCCACTAAAATATACGGGCCTCACACATGGAGTAGCAGACATCATAGACATTAGTGAATACAGTATAAGGGTGCATGAAAATAAAGAGTTGGTTAAAGAGTAAGATGATGATGATGATGACGAAAATGAAGATGTTTGACTGTGATTGGTGCGTTCCCCTCCATAGATTCGGCGTGTCTTTAGAAAATGGAGAAAATGTAAGAATCTTAAAATTTTATTGATGATCTCACTCTGTAATCATGATATTGGAGACAAATAACTCAATTAATTTCCAATATTGCAAAAACAGATTTACTTTGATATTTTCTCCAAATTCTTTGAATAAAGTAACACAATACGGTTGAAGATATAAATAGTTTTTTTCGATTTGATCGAAAGTCTCGAGTGTATTTTCTTGATAATTTATTGCTGGGTTTTCCTGGATGTGAAACTAACAGTGTAATTCAAAAGTTCTAACACCCCGTAGACGAAGTATAGTTTTATTTTCTTGATTTATTTATTTATTACATGGCCAAGTAAAGAGTGTTGTAAGTCCTTTAAATTTCTCAAGAAAGATCACTTCTCCTCAGCCCTTTTCTTTGGAATACTTTCTCACTACAACCACTTTCTTGTTCATTACATATGGAAAAATATTATAGGTTATGCATTTATTCATTATAATCTCAAGAAGAAGGCTTCGTTGATATTAGTTTCTTAATATTCATCTGAAAGCGTTTCATCCATGAAGCTCAACAGTTTATTCATTCATTTCACTCATTTAAAAAATAGACTACAAATGAAAATTAATTTTCACAATTTTTAGCTGAGAAAGTTGGTGGAGTGCTTATTCTTGAGACATAACCATGGTGAAACATTGACTTCATTTATGCATTAATTCAGTGTAATCTTAACAAGTAGGCTATATGAACATTGATTTCTCAATATTCAGTTGAGATGAAGGGTCTTTCATATTAAAGAGCCCTCAAAGCCTCTATAAAGTCTTTTTATAGAGTCACCAGCTAGGAGCATTTTTGTAACAAGATCATTTTTGAAATTCCACCTTGATAGAACAATATCATATAATATAGCATATCATATAACTATATTTATAGTGATAAATCCAATCCATAATTTATAATGTCCTTAATGTGTAATATGGATGATATGATAATTAGCCTATCATATTCTAATATGGATCTAAATTATTAGTATGGATGATGAATGATTCATGATGTCGGACCATCAATGGCTGAATGGTCTGTTGGGTTTACACTAGGCTACTTGTATGACGTCATATCTAGCAGCAATATTCATCTCAGTATTACATTCTGCTGTTATGTCAGTTATAGGTTGCATTTCAATACTGCATCACACCATGCATTCCAGTGGTGCAAAGCACTAAATGCATTTACTATGTATCCAATCTTTGACGGTACAGTAGCCTCCAGTGTTATAATAGGAGGCGATTCAGTTTAACGGAATTATTGATCACATTTTGGCAAATGCTTCTGCCACTATTGAGTCGTATGCCTGTGAGAACTAGGACAGCTTGGCAAGTTCAGGGTTAAGCAATAATAATCTTTTACGATTTTCTCCTTGTTTTTCTTCAAGGAATGAATGGAGAAGATATCTTCTATCTCTGTCTGTCTATTGAGGTGATCGTAGTCTATTTGTCTAGATGGCGCGTATCCAACAACAAAAATCGACTTTTTGTCTTCAGTCATTGAGAGAAGGATTTAAAGTTTAGAAAATATAGGTCAGCATCTCCTACTTAACTGATCTATGCAGCGGAGATGCTATTAGGCCACATTTAAGAATAACTTGTGCAGAAAATAAGAATAACATGCTTGTAGAATGAGAATAACTTGGTCACTAGCCTAGTAACTGCCCCCTTCTTCTTTCAGCTTCTTCTCTTTACATACAGTCTAAAATTATTTGAAGTCTAGTAGTTGTCTTAGTGACACAATAGAAGTAACACTGCATTCACATTCTATAGATTGATAAATCCTCTAAATAATATCTTGAAGAAATAAATAAACTCTATCAGCTTTAAACAATATAGAGTGAATATCCAATCAGCGTTATGTTGTGTTAATGATATACCATCCACAATTTTCTCGCTTGCAGCCATCTTCTAAGGCAGTACTCATGAAACACTGTCAACCAATCAGAAAAGAGCAGGTGGGGCTTGAGGCGTGTCCAAATCAAACCTGAAGCATTACAACTGCTGCCATCTACTGGTCGAATTTCGAAACTTTCCGAACTGATGTCGTCGGCTAATAAGAAAGTAGTAGAAGGCGGTGCTTGGAGGCGTGTCCAATGGAAGTCGATGCAAGTGACCCTATTGCTTCTGCCATCTGCTGGCTGAACTTGTAACTATTTCGAATGTTTTTGTTATGAGAGTTGGGGAGAGCAGTGTAAATTGCTCCAATCATAAACTTACCTGTGATTCAGTCTCTGACTTTTTCTCAAAACATGTTTATTTTCAGAAAAATGCAAGATTTACGATGATTCCCAAAATTTTTTCGTGAGGAATTTATAACTTACTTCCTCATGTGCAACTGGTCTTTAAAACAAATGAAAAATTACTCAATCAATAAATTATTGAAAAAAGAACTGAATAGCATGCTGAGAAATGCCTTTCAGGACTATTGATAGTACAGAGAAGATTTTCTGCTCCTTTTCAATATTTGCACCCTTTCTGAAGTAGGCTACAGCGACCAAGTGGCGCCTTGTCAATATAAGAATATTATAGTCAAATAATTGTAACAGACTAACAGAACAATAAGAATACAATATTTTTGTTTGCGACTAAGGACTAAATCATCTACTGAGGAGCTGAAAATCCATTTTGAAAAAAATACCTGTAGTCCTGTTTACTAATAAAAAGTACATAAGGTCTAACAGAACTGTCTGTGATAGACTGTTGTTCAACATTAAAAAAAGGAATCACCAAGCCTATCTTGCACACGATGATAATATTATTAGATTACCGTTTATTTTATATTCTTCAGGAAAATTACAACCCTACCAGCATAACATTAGCTTTCCCTCTTTAAATTTACAAAACTTGTTCAAACAATAATCCTGGAACCAAGTATTATTCTAACACGAACTTAAAGTGCTCAACAACGCCTCTATTTGTACAATAGTTGTGTTTTAACACATACAACAAACCTAGCAAACCTCAGCTACCATTTTGACAAGGTTTGTTTAGCCCTTACGCGCGGTATTTGAAGCCGGGGTTTTTAGGGGGGCTGTTGTTTTTGCTCTGGGCTTCGCAGCAGCTGATGGGGGATCATCCCCCTGTGTAGAGGGAGGACCTTCCCCCCTGTGATGAGGGGGGGGGCTGTAGGGGGTGTGCGCGCTGCTATCAAATATTGAAAATGCGCGTTACTGCGCTCCGCTCCCGGGCTGTGTTTTAAGCCAGTTGTACGCCTGGCGTCGATCGGTGTGCGTCGGAGAAAGACGCTCCAAAACTTTCTCCTCGCGTCGCGCGCCGGAGTTCGAGTAGGGTTTCGAACCCCCCACCCGGTCCGGACGTCACCCTCTCCCCCGCTGTCAAAGTGGTAACACTTCACGCGCCGCTAATGCATTCCGTGAACAAAGATGAAAATCATGATGTGAAAAATTTGTGATGCGAAATAATTCAAAATAGGGAAAATCTTGGTGGTGCGAAATTATTCTATATAGGAAAAATCTGGTTGTTTTGAGTATCTTCCTCGAAAAAAGTGGCTGAAGTTGTGCTATGTGGAGAATTGAATATCTAAATTTCAAATTATCATAATATTATTACAGTTAGGCTACAGTTTTCATTAAATCTTCATAGCTCGAAGAGGTGGAAGAATGTAATTATTCGGTTTGTCGATGAGTTTGTTGTAAAGGTGGCGATTTCAATTCTTATTATTGTTGTCCTTCCATTAAATGCTTCAGAAATAGAAGTGAATACCAATCTTTCCGAGACTCTAAGGTAATTTTCAAATTTGTACATAGTAGATGCTCTCTGAGGAACTACTCCAGGTTTTTCGGATTCGATTTTCTAAAGTTGAATGAAGTTTCTATAAAATGAAAATATCAATCACGTCTATTAATAAATCCATAAATCCGTTAATTTGAATCTGATACAGCTCTACTCGAGTATCAAGGTTTCATTAAAACATTATTATTACTTCAACCATCCTTCAAAGAGTTTAGGCTCACATAGCGTCAAAATGGGATTCAAAATATGAATTTCTAGTTCATTACGAGAGACTTTTCAATTCTTTGAAAATGAATATCTGTGATAACACTTTTAGGCATTATTCATTCATAAATTTCATGTATGTCCTATAATTACATTATGATAAAAGTAGGTGATCAAGAGACAACAATTGCGCTCTTCTGTTCGTTCAATTTTAAGAGGAGGATGTGCTACGAGAAATTGAGTAGTCGAAGAAAGGATCTGAAACCAATTGTGGAAGAAGCAGTATTTCATTGAATGTTCACTGTTTATGTTATTTTTATCAGGGTCTACAGAATCTGAATTCCCTATAGATTTATTATTAGGCTTCAAAAATATTTTCAGATTGCCTCATACTCCCAATAGGTTAATGTTTATTACAGATTTAAAAGATTATTCCTAAGGCTAAGGAGTCTTAATGGAATTGATTCAATGGAAATGCGGAAAAGTTCGATGTGTTTGTATTTTTTGTTCGGTGGAATATATTTTATAGTAAAATTCTTTAATAAAAATAACATCTCTATTCTACATCTTCTCAATTGCAAAATCATTTACAGATATGAAAGAAATATTTTCCTAATATCGTTATGAATTCAAGGAAGAACCTTCATAATATTCCTCGAAAATTGAAGCCATTTTGGCGATAGAATAGCTTCCGTTTTCGTATGTAATTTCCGTTCATACGAACATTTTTCTCTCACACCATTCTTCCTTTTTAGTTCTCCTTCTTCCCTTGCGTTTTACTATTCGTTCACTCATGTTTTAGATCTCGTTCTCACTGTTTTCCCAATCATCTTCACGTCCCATTCACATCTCTATTCTTCTCCAAAATCCTCTGCTATTCACCCTTTTAAAAATCCTGGAAATTCCTAAAATCGTTTCAAAATAGTGAATAATTGCTCTTTTGTAGAGTAAGAGAGTGAAAAGTGCACAGCAAGTATGATGTCAAGCAGTATTATTTTCTGTTTTATCGACTAAACATGGGGGAACAGAGAATTTGTTGTTTCATTGAGTTCATGGAATCAATTCACAACGATGTCATTTGCTGAGTTGCTTTGAATTCTTCAACACTAATAGAATCAAAGGACGATATCGCTTGGGAAAATTTCCAAGTATCTGAGAATTCTCGCTTTCAAGTCACTGGAGCTTCAAAAAAGAATTACAGTCTAGGCGAAGAATGAAAATTGAATTTTATCTGCCTCTTGATTCTGTTAACTCATGTTTCGTCTTCTCTCTTCTTTTTCTAAGCCTTTTATTTTTTTTTTACTCAAAATCCTCCTGGATAGGCCTACATTCTTATTGTTTACCCAAGAGAACACTCAGTTGGAGCTCTCTGCAAATGTAAAACAATAGTCAAATAACTACATTTTATTGTTTTATCCGAGGCAACATTATTCAGTTGAGTAACTCTTTCCGAATGTAAAAGAATTGTCGAATAAAAACTCTTCACTTTGACAGAATAATCTGGTTCAATAAAAACTGAACATTTTTCTCTTGAGAGGATTTCATGTGACAAATGAAGAACTGAAAGGAGATAAATCAGTCATCCCTGTTAAATTTACTTGGAATTCAATCTGTTTATTGTCTTCTCTCCATATTTCTAAAAAAAATCTTTTTTGAAAATATAGTATCGACGATCCTTATGAATACAAATGTTGAAATGTAGCCAACTCCTCATTGATTCAAATAATAATGTGAAAGTCAATAATTTGCAAGATGCTAAAAGCTGAATTATCGGGACTTTTGAGGAAGTAACTATACTTTCAAGTATAGCTAATTGTTATCGGTTAGACTTTGAATCGCGAACCAATTTATTGTTTTTACATTGTTTGTTCAGTCTGAGGAATAAATAAATAATAGTGGAAAGTAGGCTACCTTCTTCGCCTTATTAAGGATTTAAACTTGCAGACTGAATCACCTTTTAAAGCTCAGCGATCATTGGGATCAGATTTGAAATGTAGAAATTTGAAATTCAAGAGTTCTATTCCGACTTATACTCGTATTATATTCCGCTTGAGGCTCAACATCTCATGATTTATTCATTCAGTCCGTCATTATTATCCACATTATTTGATTATGTGGATGAATAGCACATAATCAAATAATCATAAAAATATTCTAGGATCAGAGATCAGAAAGTGGATTTATCTTTTTACCACTTAAGATCATCTAGTATCATGTGACACTTATGCCAAGCACATGTTTTTCCAAGCACACTCAAAGTTGAGGGACCCTCAAATTTTGATGAACAGCTGACATTTTCTATCATAAGTATAGGAAATGTAGTAAAGTGTAGTAAACTTGAGGGTCCCTCAAATTTGAGTGTGCTTGGAAAAACCCGGCATTAATTAATCCGTTTCCGGAGATGATGACAATGTGATTTGAAGAATTAAAAGCAAAAATAGAAATTCTGATATCTCACATGATAGAATTGAATTTTTTTAATAAACAGAATAACTAAAACTTCAACTTCTAAGTTAATTAGGTTGAGTGAGTAAGAAAATCTCTCGATACTCGTACACTGTGCAGTCAAACATTTCTGACCTGATTTCATACGAATACTCAAACCTCATTGGCCGGAAAGGTTAGAAAACAGGCTTTGTTTAATCCTGATGATCAGTATTTGGATTGCACTCCCATTACAAACTGAAATCCGTAATCATAGAAGTATAGCAGCAGAAGCCAAAGATTAAGGCGGTTGGCGAACGACTGTTATTGATTCTGAGCTCTGTCAGGAAAGTTGGCGAGCTGTCTGCGAAAGTGCATCGGGATGAGAGCGACTCCAGCAATACTAATTCGCTCACAAAGACAGTTCCAGACTGTCCTGGAAGAGCTAAGCACTAATAACATTCATTCGCCAACCGCCGTAATTTTTGCCGTCTACTTTACAAAGTTGAAGTAACGCAAGAGATCAGTAGTTATTGTTTTGCCAGTGAAACAAAATTGAGCCCTTTGTGAGTTCTAACGAGAATAGAGTAGGTTGTACAAGCAAAGAAGACATACTGGCAAGATGAGGAAATGACTCCAGCTCGGTCAATATTGGTTCAAAAATTGTAAATTTGGTTTCAAATTGTCTGAAACTTTCTGATCTACAATTTGAGATGGAATTTTTCATTTTTGAATCGATATTGACTGAGCTGTAGTAATTTTCTCACCTTGCCAGAATGTCTTCTTTGATTAGACAGACTATTATACAGAGGATTCCAACGATAGCACACCTTCCCAATGATTGGGTAGTATCAGGGCTTTTAGAAATAATCTACAAAAATTCTAAAAATTACTCCAACTCGGTTTTTGTGGTATGGGATAGGAGCTTCCCATTTAATCTTCACTTTTTTCAATTGATTTAATTTATTCTTTCTTATTTCTGTTCCTCTTTTTTGCGTTTTGAGCTGTTGATCAGAAATAACATTGGAAACTTTCTCAACTTTTTCATCTGGAGTAAATCTACTACAATAGAAGTCCTGTATGATGAAAATAAGTTGTAGAATATAATACAAGTGGTTAAGACAACTTCCGTTCAAATAGATTTTCCCAAGTTAGTGTACTTTCTGGTTATTTTAGGTTCAGCGTCTGCACATAAAGTTCACCGTTGAGAACAAAGTTCACCGTTGAGAGTAATGAATAATAATTAGAGCTTATTGTAGAATGGGGCTTCAATTGAACAATATTATCAGTGGAACAATATTCAGAACTCCTACAAAAAAAAAGAGATGAAATCAATCATTGTAATCCTGCCTGGACAGAATCCATCTAATCTCATGATTTAAGATAATTATTATTATATGGTGATAATTAGCAATTGTCGCAGATTTTCTCGTCACCTCTCAAATCTTCTCTTATGTAGGGTTTCAATGTAGAGATATCATTTCCTCTAAGATTTGTTCTTGTGTAGAAATTATTATTTTTTTAAATTTTAAGATTTTCAATATAATCATGAATAGACCGAGAATATTACCCTTCACTCGCTTTCTCACTATTCATCAACTTTAAAGACTGCTTTATTAAAGTTTCTTCTCTCTTTAAGTAAAAAATGTATTTCACATTCAAGAAGCAACAATCCAAAAAAGAGAGAATATCAAATGAAGAGCTCGAATTTTTTTTGACGAAGATACATCAAGAAGATATCGTTATTATAATAAAAGTTATGAGTGAGTGATTCAGAACTTCCCTCAATATTGTCCTTATTAGAATCTTCTATCAAGTCTGACATTGACTTACATTTCTCAATCAAGCTCAATAGTGTTGAACCCGTTAATTAGCGTGTAAAATGATACGCATGAAGAATCAATTTGGGAACGATACTCTGCTACAACAAGCTTTGTTACTGCCTCCAATTAATCATTAATTGGTGTAAATGATATCTAATTTAGCAACTTGGCATCTTTGAAAGCATTCTTGCTCCTTGCCTTTCACAAGTGAGGCCTGAGTTCAGTTATAACCGGGTTAATTTTGAATCAAGTCTGTTCAATACCCGGAATGTAGGTGATATTCTATCATTCTTGCCTTTCACAAGTGATGCTTGAATTCTGTTATAACCGACTTAATTCCAAATCAAGTCTCTCCAATGCCCGAAACATAGGATAGCCTATCATCATTATACTTCGATGATTTCTATGTATTTTGAACAATAATTATAATCATTTTTATTGAGTAATAATATATAGAAGAGTACAACAGGCAAAACGGTTCCTCTTACAATTTATACACACATATTAAAGATTCAATAGGCTACTATTATCACTTATTATTTGAAACTGTACATCCCATGACTCACGAGCCTTACTTTCAAAAGTCCCGCTGTAAGATGTCATGGAAAAAAATAGAAAAGCAAGTAACTTACATGTATTTGGGAGATATTATTTGAAACAAGATTAAACTTTTAAAATTAAAACATGAAATATTTTTACCAATCTAACATAGGAACACCTTATCCTCCCTGCAGCTTATTACAAATACATTTTACTATTGCATAATTATTCAAGATAATAACAATGATACAATAAGGACAATCATTCAAAATAAACCTTGAATATCTACAGAAAAAGCACGCCAATGTGAAATATCCCCCTCAGAATAGGCCTACATATCATGCAGAGAGTTCAATAGTTGTTATCTTCCAAAGAAAAAGTTCACAAATGAACTGGTACAGGCATTAATGCTCGACTCCTATTGGCCAGCTAGCTTCTGCTGGTGGGAAAGTAGGAGTGGGAGTCTCGTCCAATCACAGCGCTCTATCGTGCTGCTCCGCCATTTCAATTTCACATGCATCCATTCCATTCATTTTTTTGTCTACAGTGACTGTAGACAATTCTATAGTTTTATTCGTAGTTTTAGTACTATAGTTTTAATTCTATAGTGTAATTTCGACAATGTCGTTATTCCTTGAAAGAGTATCTGGAGGAAGAAATGTTGAAAGAGTCCTGTTAAGCTCAATATTCTATTGTATTTGACTTGCTAGGTAGCACAAATACTAGCATCTAATACAGTGCCGCATTTAGCAGTTCAGCGCCCCTAGGCGTAAATACCAAAAAGCGCCCCCTCCCCCTACACCTGAACCTCCCCACGGACTATGACGACATCCCCATCCATCATACACATACATTATTTTCCTCATACTTGTTTAAGATTAAAGAAATCTATATCTATAAAAGCGGAATGGCACTGACTGACTGACTGACTGACTGATTCATTCATTCATCACCAGAACTAAAAATCCACTGAACCGAATGCGTTCAAATTTGGCAGGCATGCTCAGTTGGACGTTTAGACGCGCGCTAAGAACGGATTTTGAAAACTTTTCAAGGATACGCCAAATATTTTAGTTTTCCTATAGTTTTTCGGCGTTTTCTCAATTTTTTCGAGAACCAATTGTTAGAAAATGTTGATATTTGGTAGGTAGGTCCAGATAAGGTCTAGAAATGTTGTGTTGAAATATTTTTGAATTCCGTTCAAGATTACGCCAGTAATCAAGTTTTTCAAAATTGTAGATGTATGCGGGTTGCATATCTTCCGCCTTGATACGACCAATCCTTACTGTAAATTCAATGGTTCAGCGAGATTATAGATAAACTAATTTTGAAGATATTGAATCAAGTTTCAAACTATGTCCGATATAGTTCCCAAGGTTACGCTCAATATTAGCGTTTTATTATTTTTCGTAATTTTCAGAGTATTTCTTGGATTTTTCGAGAATAAATTGGTAGAGAATGTCGAAATTTGGTGAACAGGTCCAGATTAGGTCTAGAAATGCTGTGTTCAATAAGTTTTGAATCCTTTCTGAACGGCAGGCGAGCGAAGCGAGCCTGTTTGTCTCAGCTTACACTGACAGAGGTTATGCAGGCGAGCGAAGCGAGCCTGTTTGACCCACTGACACTGCTGATACTGTCGGGGGTCCAAGGGGCGGAGCTCCCTGGCCAGGCGGAGAAGGCGAGCGAAGCGAGGCTAACAACTTAGGCTAATATATATATAGGCTAACAACTTAGTAAAGCATACTAATCATTCTTATTTCAACCCTCAAATGTCTAGTGTTGAAACTCACGTTTCTAATGGATAACATTCACAAAGTATGAAAATAATAAATGATTAAATTACGTTAAGATTCATAATGTAAATCTATACTTAATAAACAATCATATTTTGGAGCTTCATTAGAAAGCTCGATCCAACAAAGTCCAACTTTTCTGCAAAAAACATTTAAGGTCAAAACCCATACACTGCATACAGTGATAAGTAGTTTGTAAAATTCTTATTTTATAGAAATTTTCTTCTTTGCTTGGATTCCACAAAAGTTTTCGTTATTTCTATGAAGTCAATGATTTCAGTAGGTTCAGACTCGATAGCGCTTCAGTCGCGTCAGCGTACACGTGTGATAACTATGAATCATATTTCATGACAATGTGAATGTCGGTCGCTACATTGTTATTGTTGGATTTTTAAAGTTCAATTAGTATATTTTCTTTAAAAGATTAATAAATATTTGCTGCTAGCTGAAAAAAAAGTTTTCGATTACTTTTCCAATCTTATCTTATCCATGCTTGTGTGTGCGATTCTTGAAATTTTGCGCCTCCTAGAATTTAGCGCCCTAGGCTTAGGCCTAGTGGGAAATGCGGTTCTGATCCAATATAGATTGAATGGATGAGAAAGAAGTTTTATCGACAAAATAATAATACAAACAAAACAAATTAATATTAAGCAATATTTCATCCGTGACTAAGAATAAGAGAAGCCTTGCGCTTGATTTACGAGTAGGTATTATGAAATTGTTATTAAAAATGCACAGCAATTATCATAGGCTCCAGTGAAAAAAGGACAGGAACAAACAAGTGCGAATACTTAAATCAAATGTTGATACAATCCTAGTATGATGATTTAATAAGTATAAATACATTCTAAATTTAATTGAAAAACAAACATTGAAGAATTAATTAAAAGTTTATACAATTTAAGCACTAGATAATTAGAAGAGGGATTCATTGTAACTTCATCGGATAAAACAACATTGAGGAATCATCCAATACTACGGAGAATAGTCATGATCAGAGTTTGTTGAAAAAGTTTGATTGATTTTGACCAGTTTTATTTTTCCAGCAAGCATCACCGTTCTCTCATACAAAATGAATTTTCCTCATCCAATTCCAACTTTAAGCTTTTAACAAAATCATCCCAGGAAAAACAAACTGTCGCTCTGATTTGTTTGCTTTTTGGCTGTTCAATTATTTCAATCTCAGTTTCCATTTGTTTTGACGCTCATGCATCACACAAGTATGTTGATCAACCAAAGTTTAGCGACAAAAGTTTCTCAGAAAAGTTGCCAAGCCTTGCGACAGCTGATACGATTCAAGATGGCTTCTCTCACCCCTTTCTCTCAACTTCTTCGGCTCTTATCTCTTTCTCAAGCACACTCTACCTCTCTTTATCTCTCTCACAAACACCCTCTAACTCTCTCTTTCTCTCTCTGATATCTACTTTCACCAAAAAACTTTCCTCCGCACACGAAACACGTCTGACAATTTTCTTCCGCAACTTTGCGCACGTCCTCATAACTTTAACATTCGGCAACAAAATATTTATCAAGTTCGAAGATTTGCGCAGAAGTATGACAGCTGGTTTGTGATTTGTAAACTCTGGCACAACAAGCAGTAATCTCGAAATAAGATCTGGGAATATCTCTGTTACGAATATTTGGTTTAAAATTCTTGAAATGTATTCGGGTAGAAGACATCAATGAACTAGATAAGAATGTCTTCCACAGATAAAAGTCGAAAGCTATTGATTATATTGATTCTGTTTTAAATGCAGAAGAACTGTAAATGGTCCCCCATGTTGCCATCTAGGGGAAATGAGATTATATGGCGAGAGAGACAACTCAATAGGCAATTGTAGTTGAGTATAGTATTATTATAGTTGGGTTTCCTTCAGTATGGAATGCCATACTCCAAATAATAATAATAATGACGATGCATTGTATTATTACACGATTATTATTGAATAATAATGTGAAACAGAATGTAGGCTTCCTGAGAAATGAATGCTCTCTTACAACAGAAACTGAATTTAAAAAAATCACTAAATTAGTTTTTCCTTATAATGATCATTCATACCTGAATGACTTATTCAAGAAACAGTATGCAGAGAATCACTTTGTACAAAAAACACAATAGTTGTTATTATACGTCCACCAATGACCCCAATATTTCCTGTAAGGAGTGGTTGAAACAGGAATTCCTGTTACAGACTGGTCGAGAGGAGAAAACATTTTGTTAAGATGGGAAAACGACTTCAGTTTTGTTAATATTGGTTAAAAATAAAGAAATTTGGTCTTACATTGTAGAAACCATTCTACTCTACAATTTGAGACCAAATTTATAATTTTTGGTCTCATTTGAAAACATTCTACTCTACATTTGAGACCAAATTTATAATTTTTGATCTAATATTGATCGAGCTGGAGTCTTTTTTCCATCTTGTCAAAATGTCTTCTCAGCTTGACCAGACTATAGGCCTACCAAAATAGAAAGCATCACAATGATGAGATGTCAAAATGGAGGAAGAGTTCACGGAAATATCTTATTCTTGAATTCAGATCTGTCACAAAATAATTTTCTGTCTGCTCTTATATTAAACGACTTGATCCTGTGCCAAGCAATGATAATTGAAGTTGAAATGCCTCGACGTTTTCATCTAGGAAGGAGTTACCTGCAAATGAGACTGATAAATAATGCATCTTTTCACATTGCCGCCGACTTATTCCCTGTGGACAGCTTGAACTCTTTCCCTACAAATTCAATTTATTGCACAGAAAATTGCAAAAATTCCCCGCACGACTCCGCAGTTGTTTTGCAAATAATTTAATTTTCTATTTCAATTACGGTATGAATTCAACCGTGAATTTTTCATATTTCCAGTGATAACTCTTCAGCTAGTTATAATATTGTTTTTGTTCGACTACAATGAATTCTGATTGATGAGTAGAGTGGAAACTGTCAAAAACATATTCCCATGCAATATCAATACAATCTCTACTAGTTATATAGGCTACTAAAATATTCCTCCGTAATACAATTTAATTGTATAAATCTTCATTAATTCGTGATAGTAGGTTCATCCCAAGGTGTACATTTTTTTTAATCATTTTACCCAGAATTTTAAGTAACATCTACTATCTCCACATCCTACTCTAAATACAGTTGAAAATGTAGATTTCAATACTTCATCACGTTGTATTGATCATAACTTCCTTGCGTTGTTCAAAAATCAGCAGTAGATCATTCGATAATATCCTATACCTTTCTGAAAACTCCCTTGTAGGGCTATATGATACAGTCTTTGACTGTCTGAATTTTTTTTTGTGAGGGTGAGGGAAATTTGTCCTTCATTTGTTGTATCGGATAATCGAAGTGATTTATTTCAGCCAAGGAGATGAAAATCGGTAGAAGGCGATTCCTGGAGAAAATTCTCAAAGACTTCCTTATTCTTTTCGCAATTCATTCCACTAATTTTGGCATAAGTTACAGATTTCAATAGGTTAGATTGAAAAAGGATTCAATAATGTCTCAGTTAAAAATAATATGCCTATAAAGTATTTTACGAGCATATTATATTCATCATATCTTGCTAACTTGCCTATATATTAGACTATTGCAATGCATTGGAGTGTTTTGGTTGAAAAATGTAGGAAGTTGATGAGATTACGGCTAGTTGGTAGAATTTACGCCTAGATGAGACCTATTCAAGACCTATTCTCTATTCAAGATAACTATCACATAAATCTATTCTATTCAAGATAAAATAGTAAACTGTGATAATTCAGCAATCTTATGGGATTGGAAATATTTATGGGTTTGTGAGTTTCATGTGAAAGTATTGATCCACATAAATCAAAAGTTAGAAAAACTTATTATTCTCATTCTTATGTTTCCAGCTTTGATCCTCCAATGAATCTCTTCCAATGTATTCGAGAGAAACTGAAAATTCTGTTGAACTAGAAAATATTAGATTTTAAACTGCTTTTGAATAGTGCTGAAACTATTTTACACGACACTGCAGTCATAAATTTGAATATTAGTTTAAATATAAACTACTACTCACACGTGGAGCGCTTTCGGATTCTACTCCATTTTCAACACTAGTGTTGACACTGCAGTCATAAATTTGAATGTTAGTTTAAATATAAACTACTACTCACACGTGGAGCGCTTTCGGATTCTACTCAATTTTCAACACTAGTGTTGACACTGCAGTCATAAATTTGAATGTTAGTTTAAATATAAACTACTACTCACACGTGGAGCGCTTTCAGATTCTACTCCATTTTCAACTCTAGTGTTGACACTGCAGTCATAGATTTGAATGTTAATTTAAATATAAACTACTACTCACACGTGGAGTGCTTTCAGATTCTACTCCATTTTCAACACCAGTGTTGACACTGCAGTCATAAATTTGAATGTTAGTTTAAATATAAACTACTACTCACACGTGGAGCGCTTTCGGATTCTACTCCATTTTCAACACTAGTGTTGACACTGGAGTCATAAATTTGAATGTTAGTTTAAATATAAACTACTACTCACACGTGGAGTGTTTTCGGATTCTACTAGTTTTTCGTTTTCAACACTAGTGTTGAAAATGGATTGGAATCCGAAAGCGCTCCACGTGTGAGTAGTAGTTTATATTTGAACTAATATTCAAATTTATGACTGCAGTGTCAACACTAGTGTTGAAAATGGATTGGAATCCGAAAGCGCTCCACGTGTGAGTAGTAGTTTATATTTGAACTAATATTCAAATTTATGACTGCAGTGTCGTGTAAAATAGTTCAGAGTGAAATATTTACTAGCAGTTCGTGATGGAAAACAAAATAGATGAGTGCTGAAACGTTTCAAAACTTGCTGTCATGAATGTAACTTGGCCAATATCAATGTTTTTATCGAGAAGTGGTCAAGTTTGAAACACTCGTCCTATTACAAACTACTTCTTCATTAGAATGACTGCAACATAACAAACGTACATTATAAGGGCGCTAAGGAGAGATAAAAGTGATTGAAATACGTATCAAGTGGTTAAGTTTGATTATTCATCAAGTATGGAAATTAAAAATCTATTTTACATCTATATCGACTGTGAATTTGAACCTTCTGGTTCTGTCATATCATCTGTGAATGTCTGTAGAACATTATTTCCGATAAAAATGAGTTTTAATGTAGAGAATGATAATAAGCAGACAAGTTTCCTGATACTATCAGAAAAACTGTGATTCTGAACATTCCAGTTCACTAATATTAACATCATGCTTCCTGGTAAGAGTGATGAGAAGAATCTATAACTAAAAAAAACTGGTTTGAACAATAAAGCTGTCATTTTGAACAGTTTTCTCCTCTAATATCAGTGCAACATCTTGCACTCTGGTGAAGATGACAAGAAGATTTTGTAACTGAAAAAGCTGTTTCTTCAATATACATCCATTTTCAAATTTCATCGGCAAACTAGTGCTCTGACGTCACTAGACCACCAGGAAATGCTGGATAAGATGGAAGGCGCTACCGCAGTGTGGAATCAACACATGAGCAATGTCAGTGTGACGTCAACGCCAGAGGTCGCTCCCAACAACGGGTTGGCCGTGTTTCCATTATTGGCCAAGGGTCTTGTGATGGGTATCATCATTACCGGAGCTGTTCTAGGTAACGCACTAGTGATTATAAGTGTTTTCCGACATCGTAAACTGAGAATCATCACAAACTACTATGTTGTGAGTCTAGCTTTGGCGGATTTGTTAGTCGCGTTGTGCGCCATGACGTTCAATGCAAGTGTAGAACTGACAGATCGTTGGTTGTTTGGGTATTTTATGTGCGACGTTTACAACTCTCTAGATGTCTACTTCTCTACGGCATCTATACTACATCTCTGTTGCATAAGTGTGGATCGCTACTACGCGATAGTGCGCCCTCTACAGTATCCAATCACAATGACGCATCGTACCGTGTCGTTTATGTTGGCCAATGTATGGATTTTACCGGCGTTAATTTCGTTTACACCGATATTTTTGGGTTGGTACACGACGGAGGAGAATCTAGAGTACCGCAAGTTGCACGCCGGTGAGTGTCGGTTCATCGTCAACCAGTACTATGCGATTATATCGTCGTGTGTCTCGTTCTGGATACCTGGCATCGTCATGGTCACCATGTACTGCAGGTGAGTTTATGTCAATAAATATCATGAAATAATAAATTGAATAATTATTTTCGCATTATTTGTGCAAACTCTCATGAATTCTGTAATTATTGTCAGCATATAAGATTTCCAGGCGTGTTTACAGTCCTAGAATCTGTGTTGAAAGATTCCAATCTATAAGTTAAAAATCTTTCAACTTATATGTATAATTCATTTGAACGGAAATATTTTCAACAACACTTTTGTACTACCAACATTGTAGTATTAAGGTTTCCATTACTACAAAACACAGGCACATGTCGGGTACAAGATGCAATAGAAACACGGAGTTATAAAGATACACACACTGGTCAGCTAATTATTGACTTGCCTTGCTCCATACAACTATTCTAGTTCATCTGTTCCATAAATCTACGTGTTTCTATTGCATCATTTGCCCGCGACTTGTAGCAAAGGAAACCCACCTTTAAAATTGGGTTTGGAAAGTCCAATTACAACACTCATGACCTGAAACTTCACATCCACCCATTTACCGGCTTCATTGATACTTTCCATTGTTTCTCACAACTTCCAAGCTCGTTATCCAAGTGCTAACAATGTGAAACCCTACCACGAGTTCCGTGGTTGCTATTTTCTATTTTCACCTAGCTGCTGTGAAAAACCTTTCTATTTCGTCCCAGCTGCTGTGAAACCCCGCTTGGGTTTGGTCCCTATAAATCACAGAGTAAAGAGCGCTGCGAACAGCCGCAATAATTGACTGATAAAGACGTATTGGCTTCTTTAGAAGGGAAGTCGCGTACCCCTGACGGCCTGACGGACACCAATTACTGTCAGAAGCTCGTGAATTGGAGCAGCCACGCGCTGGAAACGGCGAGAAATTCCAGTTAAACTGTCATTATACTACCACCTTGATCCACCATTTTACTCCATTAAACGGAAAATCACCCTGCAATTGACAGTTGAATATTGTCTCCCTGGAAAAGATTATCTCTTTTCGGCTAGAGTCAGCAGAAAATTTGCGGTAACTAGTTTTTTTTGGTTGAAATTGCGGTTAGAAGTTAGAAGAAATTGGTTGACTAGAAGTGGTGGTTGAAATTGAATGAAAATGAACAGTAGAAATGAACTCATATCAAATGGAAAGCCAAGGTCAAATCACACAAAAATCAAGATACCAGTTGCAGTTGCTTCATTCCCCACACACAGACTTGTCTATGTGGGGAAAATTCACAAGTTATGTATATATATTTTTTATTCATGTTTGTATACTTGATTTGTGAATAAAACTTTATTTGATTTGATTTGATACCATTATCAATCTTGGGTACCTAACCCCGTTCACCAGAGATTGATAATGGTGTAGAGACCAGAACCGGTTTTGGATGAATCTGTGGTTTGTCAATATCTTGACTTTTCATTTAATGTGGATAACTACCACAATATTTCATTTGATGTGGAACTATTTCATTTCCTTCGCAACTACTCAACAAATGAACTTAGATGTATGATGCTCAACAATATAGCTTTCTAGTGCTTTTGGTCTTGTGAGTGTTTTACTTTTAAAATTGTTCATCACAATCTTGTTATTGTGAAAATTAATTCAAAATAATTTTAAATAAATAAATAAATACTCATAAAAGCTTGAGCTTGGAGTGATCATAATATCATGAATTTATTTGAGTTTACACTGTATACTGATTTTATTGATTATACTACACCTATACATACTACATATTAATTTGGAGTGGGATAGATATTCCATTCATTTATCAATCTCTTAACGTATCAGTTTACTCTGCTGACTGTTGACTGTTGACTGATAAAAAATTGAAAAAATACATCTTCAAATGGATTCAAATCATAGGGAAATGAATAGTTTTATCGGGGATTGGATGAAACTATTCTCATCTCAAAATGCATATACATCACGTTTTACATACATTATTAAGACAAAAAAGTATGAGAAACCCTGCATAGGCGAGCCAGAGTAATACGTGTTTGTTTATTCAAATTTGTGGGGTGATGTGCTGTCTTTCAGAAATATTCCCATGATAATACTCTTATAAACTACTTTTCGCTTGTTAGAACCACTTCGGCAGACTAAGATAAAGTCTATTAATGTCCAAAGTTACAAACTTAAATTACTTACTATAAACTTGGAAAGTTTGTGTTCATAAGCGTCAGACCAAATAGGCTTACACCCTGGTTTGAAATAAATTTTCAATCTTCCAAATCTGCAGCCAAGTTTGATAGACTTTTTTCATAAACACTAGGCCCACTTGCCATCAATTTTCTTTTCATTAGAAAAAGTCCACTTCTCTGCTTTTTCCACTTGAGTAATCGAATTCGTTGTCTGAGAAAATGTGCGAGTAAGAGAATTTAGATCAGAAAGAGAATACAATTTAAGGAATTAAGTCAGAGAAAAAATTAGATTCCAGTGATTCACTTACAAACTAACCAATACAACGAACTCAGTCATGTTGGTAATTATACGCCAGTGAAATAAGTGAATGCTATAGTATTTCCTATGAAGTAGATAAACAATTTATCTAATTCACATTAATACACTTTATTTGATTGAATCCGTATTTCACATTACAAAACAATTATTATTATTATTATTATTATTATTATTATTATTATTAGCGTATGCCATATTTGGTGGGAAGTCCTGAAAGGATGTTCCACCGGAAAAAATAACCTCAATAATTATCCTCGATAGGAAATTGTGGTATTTCTTGAAATGATCCTTGTATAGAGTGATAGAAAAGAGAAGTCTATTCGCTGTTCTTCGCGCAACCTAACAACAGGATATAAATTTAATAATTTATTTTCATTGTCATTTTCTATTCATAATCATTATGCACAATAATTTCATTTTATTATTCCCAATAATGCACTTTATTTCATTGAATCACTACTTTACCTGTATTATGAAACGAAAGGAGTCACACATCATCAAGTCAAATTGAACTGAACTGTTATATTTGATTGTTGCATTTAGAGATTTATTAGTATGGGAAATTACCTTGAAAACTAGTTATTTTTCTCAAGTTATTTGTTTATTTTGTTCAAATATTGTAATCGAATAACTAAATGAATATTGTAAGGCAGCATAGACTAAGATAGAAATTACATCATTCAGAGTATTTTTGTCTTCTGGTATATTGAGGATATGACTCAATCTTATCCAATCAGTATTGAAGTTTTTTTCATTTATCAATAAGTATCAAGTTTTTTTATTAAGTATCGAATTACTTATCCAGCATCGAAGTTCTTATAAAGTATTGAAGTAGTTAACAAAATATCGAAGTACTTATCAAGTATCGAATTATTCATTATGTATAGTACTCACAGTTATTATTGTTGAGAACTCATTAAGAAACTTATCTCTTCCCTTCCTCTCCCTTTGTCTTTTGTGAAGTATTTCAACCAATCTTACTCAGTACCCAAAAACAGAATTACACAGGATAAAGAGGTGGGACTTACAATTAAAACTATTAGTGGCTTTGTACACGTTATAATATTCAAATCATATGAGTGATATTATACATTGATCACATGAATAGTTTCATGTTTTATATTTTCTTACAAATAAACTTTTCTAGCCTTTAATGCAGTAAACTCATCTACAATATCATCAAAATTCAGTTCATTCAACAGTAACTTATGCCAAAACCACACGCTTTCTGACGCATTTCTATATGTTTGTCCTACATTTTTGACCTGCTGTCTAATTCCTGGTTTATATTGTCAATAACAATATAAAATGTATTTACAATCATGGTTTTTCTCCTTTATGTCTTACTCATAGTTAGCTACCTCACTTTTATACTTTCATACCGATCTGTTCATAGTAACAATCCATGCAGTGGCAGCAACTATACTGACAAGCGGTTGGATGGCCCTATAGACGGCTTTAAATGCCACTGATCTTACTAGCACTTCAACCGTAACACGTATATGAGGTAAGAAACAATGTTGGCAATATTGGTTCAAGCCAATCTTGTGGTGAGTGAAAGTGTAGCCACAGCGTTGAAATTTTTTCTAATAAATAAGAGTACACTTTAGCCCGCGAACCCATCAGATATTCCAGTCACAAGCAGCAATATAAAGTTTGATGTGCGTGTCATGTTCGGGGGTATTAGATGCTCAGGTAAGTGTAAGGGGGTTACTCCGATGAGGGGGGGGATGATACCTAGTTTAGGGAGGGGGAGGGGTTGACTGTTGTGTGGGAAGGGGTTGGTTTTAAGGAAGCGAGCCTCTCCCCGTTTCTTCCGTCAAGGTAAGATTGCAGCCAATCATCCATAATCCATGAGAAAGCCGTAAAATTTTCCAATTTCACCAAACGATCACTATCATCAGTTCCAGAGCCACTATTCATCAAGGAAAGCACCTCACCATGCCGCTCCACATGTATTGGTTATGAATAAAATGAACGTCTGTATGTATACAGGGTTATTGCCAAGATCCGCCCATCTATTTGATGTATCTTGTTTCCGGAAACCCATCAGCCGGAACACGTTTTGATGGATATGGGCGTGGTGGTGTGAAGGGTGGGTGACCAGAAAAAGACTAAAAATAGCAGACTGAAAATATTTCAACCCTATCGCAGATCGTGTCGTATTCATCTCTTCTAATATATGTGAGCTCTACTCTTGATAAAGATCAGCTCATGGTCGAATGCTCATATAAATTGATTATGGTAATAATTAATCCAGGATGTATAATTATGGCGGATCTCTCTAAACTTTAACGTTAAAATCAATGGGGTTGATCCTGCACTACACTTATAGCCACTGACACTTTTTAGTTGATTGATAATCGAATAGTAATATTCATACTTATAACAATTCAAGGAAAGTTCAATAATTTAACAAAATACCTAATTTTCACAATTCTAAGATATGTATAGGCTAACTCATGAATGCATTGACTTGGTCGAAGCCTAAATAAACAATTTCAATATTTAAAAAGCATGAAAAGAGCTGGAATGAAAATTAATTAAAGACTAAAAAACAATTCGCATCTATCATTCTATTGTGCAAAGTATATTGCTCTATGGATCAGACACATGGGAATTGACAAAAAGATATAAACAAAGAATTAATGTTTCAAGAATGGATTAAATTATGAAACTAGATACAACAATAGAATAAACAGCTTATATATGAAAGAGCTGAATTGTCAATTCATTAAGAAAAGTAGAATTTTACGAACATGAGACTGTTTATAAAACTTAAAAGTTATAGTCTGTCCAAGCAAAGAAGACCCTTAGGCAAGATGAGAAAATGACTCCAGCTCGGTCAATATTGGTTCAAAAATTATAAATTTGGTCTCAATCGTAGGAAACATTCTGATCTACAATTTGAGACAAATCAATATTTTTTAAGCAATATTGACCAAGCTGGAGTCATTTTATCATCTTGCCAGAGGGTCTTCTTTGCTTGGACAGACTATACAATTAATCATCTTCAATACATCTTATTGAAAAATGATGTTTCCATGTGCTGCCAGAAGCTAATATAGACTTATTAGCTTAGTATATATATACTTAGTTATTGTGTGTTGAACTGTCCGACTTTCGTCAATATCAAATGCTGGATTAATTGTTTCTCGTAGGTTTCATAAGGGTAGGTTTCCATTATACTACAGAAGCACATGTTCCCATGACGCATACACATAGTTGTACGAAGCAACTCAAATCAAAAAGCAGTCGACCAGTGAACGTTGCCCTATCCTATACAACTCCGTGTTTCTCTTGCACTTTGTGCCCGACAAGTGCCCGGGACTTGTAATAATGGAAACCAACCTTAAGAGAGACCACAATGTTAAACGTTCAGTATAATTGTGGGAAGCGACCTCCACATTCAATCCGATGTAAATCACAATCCAACATCATATTCAACCCAAGAATGGCATCAATCCTCGTATAGTATGTTAAGGACAAGCATTCCATCCCCGCAGCCACTTCAGCGATCATTTATACGCTCTTGATCCGGTGAAAGACATTGTTTGGTATAGTCTGTCTAAGCAAAAAAGACATTCTGGCAAGTAGGGAGAATAACTGTAGCTCGATTAATATTTGTTCAAAAATCATACATTTGTACTCAAATTGTAGGAAACATTTTGCTCTACAATTTGTGACGAAATCTATAATTTTTGAATCAATATCGACTGAGCAGGAGTCATTTCACCATCTTGCCAGAATGTCTTCTTTGCTTGGACAGACTATAACAGCAGCTCTTCATCCGTTCAACGAGTGCGTTTATCAGGCATGAAGATCGCCACTGTCAGATTCAGTCAGCTGGCTGGGGACATCTGCAACTCTCAGGGAACAAAGATGAGAGGGAGAGAGAAAGCAAGTAGTAAGAGTGCTCAGAGAGTGTGTAAGTGACGGAGAAAGTAATTGTGTAAATGAGGGAGCAAGTAAGTTTGTATGAGAGAGAGAGTGATAGAGAGCAAGTGAGGGTGTGTGTGAAAGTGAGAGAAGATAAATGTATTAAGAGAGAATGAATGTTTGAGAGGGGATGGGGAGAAAATAATAGAAAGTGCATGAAACAAACAGAGATTAAGAACAATAACGGGAGAGAAAGAAAAAAGGTGAGATTGTGAGTGAGTAAAAAGTAGGATTTTTTAAAAAGTAGAAAAAGTGAACATTTTGCCAAATGATCAGATAATGAAGAATTGTTAAGATTAAGGAATGATGAAAGATCATCATGATAAGATATTGAATTGTCGCTACAAATAATTTTTATTTGAATTATTTGGATCAATTCTATCGAAGTAGAGAATGATTTTCATAATTTTATAAAAGTAAAATCATTATCATAATTTGGTGGAACCCACTCACAATACTTCAATACTATCGAACTCACGCAATACTTATTTAGATAAATTACATGTAGAAGTCGAGAATTATACAAAAAATAAACATAAATGTCGAATACAACAATCTATAGTCTTTACACACAAAGCAATGACGGATAATGGAGGATTCATTTATTTAGCGTATGGCTTTTAATAGTGGGGAGACCCAAGGGTTGTTCCACTTCGCCAGATAACCTCATTTTCCACAAACGAAGGATAAAGAGAAGATTGAGAGTAAGATAGTTTTGTTCAAAAGTGATAAGGTTCATGTAAGAAAAGGAGAGAGAGAAAAAAGAGAATGAATAATTGAGAGAGAGGAAGAGAAAAAACTTGATTGAGTAAAGAAACAGAAAATGATAGTTCAAGAAAGAGGAAACAAGGAATCATTGAATAACGAGATGTTTGAGAGGAAAAGAGAGAGTGATAAGGTTGAGGTTTATGTGAGAGAAAGAGAAAGTGAGAAGAGTGGAAATGAGTAATTGAGAAGAAAGGAGTGTTTGAGTAAGAGGAGAATAGAGTGTCGCCAAGCAGCAGAGGCAGTCGAGAGCCATAAATTTTGAGCGCCAAGATCGGAACTCTGTGACTAGAGTTGGGCTCCCAGAGGTGCTCTTCACTTGCTGCTCTGGGCTGCTGCTAGTGCTGTGTTCAGATAAATGACATTGCAACTTCTCGCTTGCGGTGTATGAAAGGGACAGAGAAAGGGGTAGAGAGATTGTGAGAGAAAGAGAGATTGTGATTGTGAGACATTGTGTGCGAATCATCACTCTGGCAATTGGGTCATCTTTGAATTTGATGCAATGTGATATCCACTCTGTTACATAGCAGCTCTGGTACTTCACGATATCCACTTTTAGATAGTAAATCTGTCTGGTCTTTGTCAAACATTGAAATTTAAAAGTACGATGATAATTAAACTACAATAAATTTCCGTCAAGGCGTATTTTCTCGTGTCACTGAAGTAAAGCGAGCGATGTGAACTCATTATTGGTCGGATTCCTTGTCACAAAGCTGATCCTGTGAAAATTACCTGAATCAAATTTATAAGCTTAATATCAACCTTTCTAGATTTCAAATTGATAATCAATTTCTACCGGATCATTTCTTGGAGTGGAAAATCTTTGGAAGAAATTTGTTTTTAATCTGAAAATTTGGAATTTATTTAAATAAAAATTGTGATAGAAATGATAATCCTCTTCTTTCTTCCACTCTGTATGTTTCCATTAGATTAATAAATAAAGAATACATGGTAAAATGGATTTCGGATTTAATAATACCCATCCACTATTAGACAAATATATAGAAGTAATTATGAAGACAAATAACTATATTATGGACTGAAGAACTATATTATAATTATTATGGAATGTCAAATCTTATCACCTATATTAAAATTATACTAAGTTACAATTTATAAATTGTAATATTCCAGACTCTATATATTTAAATAAAATCAATGGAAATAATATAATTTGGCACAATTAGAAGACTCATTTTACTTGAATAAACATCAAGTATTATCTGTATCAACTATATAGTCTTATACAGACTAGAATCAATAATAATACAAAAAATTATTGCCCATATAAACCTAGCAAAAAATTATTTGAAATTTAAAGAGTGGTTGAAAATTTACAAATGTTGATTGAAATTTTCAACGTCTCGAATTTTCTTGCTCTAAATAATAAGAGTTTTCTTGCTCTATAATCTTCTCATTTTTTTTCAAATGGCTCTCTCAAAGTGTAAAACGTGAAGTGATTTCTATACTATGTAGAGTATTAGATAGTGAAGTGGAACAACCTTCGTGTCTTCCCTCTATTGAAAGCCATACGCTGAACAAATCATAATTCAATTGTCAATCCAAGAAAAATTCCAGTTCAAGTGTAAAGTAGGCCTACTTTCCAAAATTCATTATGACTGACCAGAGCATCATCGATCAATTGAAATAATAATTATATTTAAGCGTCAGCATGCTTGTTTACAATTAGATAATGCACAATCATCCATCATTATCAGAACATCAAATCAAACATGATTTTCCAAAGCCCATCCATTAGCTTATCTATGTTGTCAGCTATAAACCTAATATATTATTCATCGCCATTAAGCAGCTTTCGGTTAGTGTGGGTTGATCATCAAATAATCATCGAAAATTGTAATAACTAGCCGTCGAAATTGGTATAGTACGTCCAAGCAAAGAATAAATTCAGGCGGAATGGGGAAATGACTCCAGCTCGGGCAATATTGGTTCAAAAACTATAAATTTGGTCTCAAATTATAGATCAGAATGCTTGCCACAGTTTAAGACCAAATTTATCATTTTTAAAAATATATTGACCGAGCTGGAGACGTTTTTTCATCTTGCCTGGATGTCTTCTTTGCTTGGGCTGACTTTAATAACTAGCCGTCGAAATTGTTACGCGTGCATGATGAATACGGAATTCGACATTTTCAGATACTAATCATAAATTACTAATCGCCATTGAAAATCTCATTTGGCGAACTTTGTGTGCTTCGATTAATTGATCCAATCAGAATCAAATGAGGCGAAGAATGTTTATGGCATTTGTATAGTCTGTGCAAGCAAAGAAGACATTCTGGCAAGATTGGAAAATGACTCCAGCTCGATTAATAGTGGTTCAAAAATTGTAAATTTGGTCTCAAATCACAGAAACCATTCCGCTCCACAATTTGAGACTAAATTTATAATTTTTGAACCAATATTGACCGAGTTTAAGTCATTTTCTAATCTTGCCAGAATGTCTTTTTTGCTTGAACAGAGGAGAGAGTGGTGCAACGACTGAAAAATGTCGGAAACTTTCTCAATTCAACTTTTTGATTATTCGCTGCCTCCGTTCAATTAATCACGATGACTCTCATCAGTGTCCGTCGCATTTCCGCTTGAATAAACTCCAGAAATTCACTCTTGTACTTCCCTTCCATACGAATAAAACACGGAAATCAATGAGAGAAAAACTTTGAAGTAGTATAGTCTGTCCAAGCAAAGAAGACATTTTGGCAAGATTAGAAAATAGTTCCAGCTCGGTTAGTATTGGTTCAAATATTATCAATTTGTTTCCAAATTGTAGATCAGAATGTTCCTTACAATTCGAGACCAAATTCATCATTTTTCAAACATTGTTCACCGAGCTGGAGTCATTTCCCCATCTTAACAGAATGTCTTCTTCGCTTGTCAGACTACTTTGGATTTGGTATCCAGTCGGGGATTCAGTTCTATCTCTATGGAAACTGTGTTGTAAAGGGGTGTTGATAAAGGAAATTGAAGTTGGAGACCTCAGTGACAGTGATATCTTGTCTGAATTCTTTTCTCCTGCTTCACGTTAAATGGGATAAAGATCGTTGTTTGAAGAAGTATAAGCTTCACCAATATTCTAAAAATAGACAATTTTATCTATTAATCAACAGAGCCTGGTGAGCTTGTGAGGAATATTGTAATCTGGTTCAGGTGATAGAAGTCGTTGTCAGATTTCACAAAAAAAATTTATTATGAAAGCATTCAGCTTTCATAATGTTTTCTGTATATACTTTCATAATAAAATTTTTTGTGAAATTTGACAACGACTTCCATTACCTGATGATAATACAGAAAACATGTAATGTATTGAAAAAATAATTCAAAAAGGATAGGATTACAATATCTCCACCTCCTCCTCCTCCACCTCCTCATCCTCCTTCTCCTTCTCCTTCTCCTTTTCCTTCCCTTCCTCCTTCTCCTTTTCCTTCCTTCCTCCTTCTCCTTTCCTTCTCCTCCTCTTTCTCCTTCTCCTCCTCCTTCTCCTTCTCCTTCACCACTTTTCTTTTCGTTCTTCACAAAATACTCTACCACAACCCCCGTTAGTTCACTCCTTATGGTCCATTTCTGAATTATTAGCTCAAATAGGCTACTTCGATTATCTAATTATTCAAAATGAAAAAAAACACTAATTGAGTAGTTATAAATAGTGAATGAATTGTGATGTGAATAGTAGTTATGAGTGAAAGTAGATATGAATGACAGTAGTTCTGTAGTTATGAATGGTAAATATACCGTTGAGATACCTAATTCAACTATTTTCTAAGGGTAAACTACGGTAGACGTTAACGTCAACGTGGACGCTGTCTGTTCACTTACTTTTGGTTACAATAGTAATTATTAAAAGAATAACAACTTACTCCAAGGTACCTCTTAGCTCCAGTTCTTATCACTAAGAATTCCATCGAACTACAATATCAACACCGGCCCTTATCAAACGATAATATTGTCAGCGAACGATGAGTTCATGTTAACAACGTTCTGATGTCTTGAGAGAGTGAGAGAGAATGTTCAGTCCCGCAATATATATATATTGTATACTATATTATATAGTATATATAATATTCCTTCGTGTATTATAGTCTGTCCAAGCAAAGAAGACATACGGGCAAGATGGGAAAATGACTCCAGCTCGGTAAATATTGAGTCGAAAATGATGAATTTGGTTTCAAATTGTAGATCAGAATGTTTCTCACAATTTAAGACCTAATTTATTATTTTTGTATCAATATCTACCGAACTGGAGTCATTTTTCCATCTTGTCAGAATATCTTCTTTGCTTGGACAGACTCCACCTCATAGTGTTGGTAGAGGAATTTGCATGGTGAATGAGCCCTTTGATATAGAGCCTGTTCGCGTTCACTTCTGTACTCACTTTACGATCTCACAGACATCGGATATTGAGTCTTTGAGATAATAATTCAGAAATGGACCATAAGGAGTGAACTAACGGCGGTTGTGGTAGAGGATTTTGTGAAGAACGAAAAGGTAAGTGGTGAAGGAGAAGGAGGAGGAGAAGGAGAAGGAGGAGGAGGAGGAGAAGGAGAAGGAGAAGGAGAAGGAGGAGAAGGAAAGGAGAGGAGAGGAGGAGGGAAGGAAAAGGAGAAGGAGAAGGAGAAGGAGGAGAAGGAAAAGGAGGAGAAGGAGGAGGAGGAGGAGAAGGAGGAGGAGGAGGAGGAGGAGGAGGAGGAAGAAGAAGAAGAAGAAGAAGAAGAAGAAGAAGAAGAAGAAGAAGAAGAAGAAGAAGAAGAAGAAGAAGAAGAAGAAGAAGAAGAAGAAGAAGAAGAAGAAGAAGAAGAAGAAGAAGAAGAAGAAGAAGAAGAAGAAGAAGAAGAAGAAGAAGAAGAAGAAGAAGAAGAAGAAGAAGAAGCAGCAGCAGCTAGCCTATCAGTTTGTTTTGGGTTGAAAAGCATTGGATAGGGTTGGTGGTGTATAATATTGAGTGTTCCTTATCGTTTCGTCCCGTATCAATTTACGTTGAACCCTTGGCTGGGCTACTTTGCTTTCAAAGGTAATAGGTGCTCTCACACTATAAACTGTACGTGAGTTGATATTCTCAATATAAATACATGGTGTGCGGTATAAAGTTTGTTTTATGGATTGCTATTGAGAAAAAAAAATCTCTCAAAACATTAAAGTGCGTTAAAATTATGAGATTATTTGAGATCACTATGAAAATAATGTAATGGAAGAGATTGAATGACTAATGGAAAACCGATAGACATAATGGTGAAAAGAATGGCAATATTAAAAATCTATTACTAAAAAGTTATCTCGAATCCATGAAACCTTCAAAATATTTTCTATGTATTTGAGATTTTCATATTGTTGTATATCTGACGCCAAACTTCTGGCTACATCTCACCTTTTTTGAATGTAGCGACTGTAGTTCTGGTGACTCAGCTATTAGCCACAACATTTTGTCATAGCGAATCCAACCTCGGGCTCACCTATTCTGTGTCTTCATCATTTCTCGTTCAAATCTCGTGCCTCTGCAAGAAGGATCTACACAAATCCATGTCAAACAGAAATTTAAATTGCGGCTTTTGTTCCACTCTTGGCTTGGTGAATTATTCAAAAGGATTGCAACCTGCTCCTCGCCAATTTCAGTCGCATACAGCCCTGCAGTCCTACTATGCATACATAGTCATATACTGCATGACCTATTCTTGTTTGTCTGTGTTTGATATACGATTTCACCTGCCGCCACTACTGAAGGACTCTTCTATAATAACTTTAGAACACTGGCGGCTCGTGCCCACGAAACCGGTGAAGTGCCCGTATCTTTACCTGTACAGCACTTCACCTGTTTCGTGGGTACGAGCCGCCAGTGCTTTAGAACTGTTAGATGATAGCAACCTTTAATAAACACTGGTGATCATAGAACCAGCATCATACTTTAAATACTGGTGAAAAATTTTCAACTTGATGAAATACTAGAATTTTTAAATTCATAGTAGCGAAATTCATTTCATCCATGATAGTTATCCAAAGAATATCCCAAAAACTGCGATTCAAGTATTCATAAACTGAAAATAACATGAGAAATGAGCAAGATTCTTATAAGTTTGCTAGATATTTTTCTATATCCGATATTTTGCATTGAAAAGTATCTTGTACTAGAAATCCGCTCGCTGAACGTTTCCGATCACCATTTGATTCAATCTATATTTATGTTAATTTATTTATTAATTTTACAGAAACTAGTGAACCTAATGGTTGAAAACACATTTTTAACTATTCATCAAAACGTATTTAAACCAAATTTTTATTAATAAGTTCGAAACTACGTTATTTTTATGTTTTCGCAGCACTCCAATCAAGAATATTTATAGTCCAGGAGAAATACCTGTTATGTAAGTAATAAAAATGGTTTAGGTTTACAATATGGTCAAAATGGAAAGAATTTGGAATTTATTTGATACTTTTTTCAATTATCGTAGACCATAGTTTATAAATTGATGAGCTGTCACTCAAGATAACGTTGACAGAAAACAGAATGGCGGAAAGATAAGACCGTTGCTCACCTACTGCACAACAAGAACAACAATAATGTTGTTCCTGGATGGAACAATCCCATTAATCATCACTGCTCCTTATAGGGCTGCATCATTTGTTTGGACCTAAGCCGCTGCTGCTGTTGCTATAGTCTGGTGGAGCAAAGAAGACATTCTGCCAAGTTGGTAAAATAACTCCAGCTCGGTCAATATTGTTTCAAAAATTTGGTCTAAAACTGTAGAAAAGATTCTCCTCTACAATGTGAGACCAAATTTATCATTTTCAAACAAATACCAACCGTACTGGAGTCATTTTCCAATCTTCCTAGAATGTCTTCTCTGCTCGACCAGACTATCTATAGTGTTCTTTTCTTGGAGATGATCGTCACCTGGTTAATATCAGTCTGTTGTGTCTTCCTCGTCCGGGCTGTCTTCGCTGTCAAGGAGGCGATTCGTTGTACTTGAAAAATTGCCACTCGCAAAAGATTGTTTGTTATTCTTGTGAACAGCAAGCTGTCTTGGTAGTAAAAGGTTCCAGGGCTTCCTCCATTGTTCTTAGAAACAAGAGACGTTTGAGTATTATCTATTAATTTTTTTTTTGAGGGTGATGCCCACATGGGCTCTTGGGCCTGTGCGTGGGTAATGGGAAAGATGATGATGAGAGATGAATGGACCTACTGCTTTAGGTGGGTTCCGAACCACCGGGAAGCGATTTTTGAAGCTCATAAATTGAATTCAGAGAAACCGGTCACCATTACAACGGTGGCTGTAGAGGCACGTCGCTTATCTAATCTCACCGATTAGACGCTCTCTACCACTGAGACAAACCGCTTCCAATGAGAGACGTTGTTTGATGGCCTTTAAGAGTTTCTTCTGTGATTTTATACGAATTGATATGAGAGCTGAGACTTTTATCAAAATAAAGACTAGTACGGTATGGGATTGCCATGGATTAATTTGAATTTCAGAGCATCCAATGAATAAATTACTTATTGAAGGATTATAAGGATTTATTACATATATTTTAAAACTTATTTTCCATGACTTCTGGTATTTCTATTATTAATCTCTTGAATAACTAACTCTGTCATTTTCTTATAAAGAATAAAATAGACAGTAGATAGTTATATCTCATATCACTTCAACTGTTGAAATGTAGGATATTCCAATATTTTTGATAATTATCTTAAAATCTTATATTGCAAAATTCAACCACCACAGGAAAAATGAATAGAGAACAAAATAATTGAAAATATCACAAGATATACGAGATTCTACCCCTGATTTATGATTGAATTCTCTTTTCCACTAGGAGGTCATTGTACCCTTGCTCACAGATTACTGAGCTAGTGATGACAAAAGCCATGTTACTGAGTGAAAACTTCTTGGCCCCAATGTTGAAGACTGACACAAACTTTGATCATCAATTCTCTAAGCTGACATTTTGCTACACATTTATCCTCTACCCCACTTGACACAACTTCTGAAACTGAAGAGAAATATATTTATATACTCACTAAAATATATCAATGTATTACAGAGAATAGAGAGCTGACTAAAAACAGTACAAGCTGGCAAACAGTTGCTGTTAGAAACAGTACAAGCGTGCGAAAAGATTTGAGAAAATTGGAAAATAGTTGCTGGCAAGACACGAGGATTCTGTTCGTGTTGTATAGTATGTCCAAGCAAAGAAGACATTTTGGAAAGATGGGAAAATGCCTACATCTCGGTCAATATTGGTTCAAGAATCATATATCTGGTCTCAAATTGTAGGAAACATTCTGATCTACAATTTGAGACGAAAATTATAAGTTTTGAACCAATATTGGCCGAGTTGGAGACATTTTCCCATCTTGCCAGAATGTCTTCTCTGCTTGGAACGACTATACGTGATTCCAGAAATAGATAAATATTGTGCAGAGTATGAAACAGTTGCTGGAAACAGCTTTCAAATGACCTGGAAAAGAATGTTGCTATGACAAGGGAGGAAATAAAATGCTTAGTCGGAAAAGCGAAAAAGTCGCACTGCGAAATAAATATTATTGTTGGTTGATCCAAGCTGCGGAACAACATATGAACAGATTGTAAATTATCTCACACAGATTCCTGGCGTTTCTGGGTGGAATAAGTGTTCCCAGCAACAATAGTTCAAAAATTTTGAACTGGATTTCCTCGAGTAAAAACACATTTATTTTACTATTTTGTAAAATATCAGTGTAGTAATCAACAATGAAATGTTATGGGAGACAAGATTCACTATCAACCTTCAATCTGCAGTGTTACAATTGAAATATTTATAGAGAGCACAATCTATGACATAGTTATGCAGAAAGGATCCAATCTACCAATGTGAAAAAGTTTGATTTTCAAATATTTGAGATAATGAAACTTATTATGAAGAATGAAACATAGGTTTCGATTTTGAGATTGAAATCACAGAAAACAATTTTTTCAAATAATCAGAGATTTAATGATGCAGAATGGAAACGAGCGCCTTAATTTCTTTCTGTAAAACTATTGTGTGGTTTGGTTCATTTCTGCAGAGTGAAGTTGTGTTGTTACTGGTGCGACTGGAATGATGATCGTTTGCAGTCGATCAGCTGTGGCCAATTACAACTCTTGCTGTTATTCAATAATCTTGTCGATCGACTGCGAACGATTATCGTTCCAGTCGCACCAGTAACAACACACCTTCAATCAGTTGATATTTTCGATTATTATTGTGATTTATGATGTAATGGTTAAATAATATTTGTTGATTATTATTGTTGTTATCTGTCACAGCTGACTCATCACAAGTAGATTGCAGTTATGTAAAGAGGAATCAATGCACATAAAACGCGAAATTATTCGAGTCTGGTTCAAAATATTCCAATGGAGAAGAAGGATGTGATGTCATAAAAAATAACCATACCAACTCACATAAAACAGAAAATTATCAATTTAGTACAATTAAAATTCTCCAACTACTAGAACATAACTCGTTAGTGTATATCGTGGCTCAAAATTTTCAAGTTTTTTAATATTTTATAAGGAAGGATTATGTGAAAAATTTTGGTGAATTACTTTATTTGGTATATCAACTATTGTTCTAAATATCTAGAATTCTTATAATATGGTATTTCTCCTACTAACACCGTAAATTCGTTGATTGAAGTGCCATGTGAAAAATATAACTCTTGTTTTGAACTTATTACTATAAATTTGGTATAAAGACGTTTTGGACAATAGTCTGTGTTTTTAATTCAATAAGTTTAATTGGGTTTCCGTAAAAAATGAATAAATAAATAAATAAATAAACATATAGTTCACCTATCAAACAATGTTTCAAATGAAGTCTGACAGCAATCCTGCTTCTATTGTGTGATGACACATTAAAACAATCAGAGTTGATGATGTGGTGAATCTCGACTTGCAATTGGCAGGTGATCGACGTTTGAGTCGACTCATCACATTAGAATTCGACATTTGTATGACAAGCGTTCGATTTGCACAAGTCAATGTTGTCCTATAGCTCAGTCGATGTTGTCAATGTTGTTACTAGCTCAGTCATGTTGACAAGTGTCAAATGCCGATGTCGATTTCAACAGTTGATCAGTTACTGATTGAAAGTGGACATTGAATGTTAAACAATGTGAATTTAATAGAAATCTAATAATTTGCTAGAAGAGACTATCCACAAGAAATAATCAGCAGCTTTAACAGAAAAAATTTCCTGTGCGAAACAGTTTTTGCTCTCTCCTGCAAAATTTTTCAAAATGGACTTGTTTGTAGCTAGGCTAGTCATCAGTATACAACTTTTAAAAAATTATTTCATTTGCGAACATTTTGGAATATCGTTCACATTTTTGATACTACATTACATTCAAAATTCTTCTGGTTCGTTAGCAATAGAGAATCATCATCAATATTGATCAAAATCAATCCATTAACACATTGGTTTCTACAAGAGCAGATGAATGAGTGTATTGTGATAAATGTCAATATTGTTGCTACTGATCATCTTATTGTAAAGGGATGTCAGAAAAATGAAATGCGAAGGACCTATCAGTAGAGGAGTTACAAAACACTGAAAATTTATTTCATTCAATAGAAGGAGCAGTCTGATCGGCCAAATCGTTAGGAATAGCCGCCATTTCATGAATCCAATCAACTGGTTGATGTCACAATCTCTGCGTTGGATAATTTATAATTGTTGTGTTGGAAAACTTTTTTTGAACTATTCAGGTAATAGTAAGCTTCTCATAATAACAGCTCTTAAGCATGATTTGATGAAATCAAATCGTTTTCATATTTTTTCTTCCATGATTATAGATTAATTTTTCTAAATAATCGTTTACAGGAATGATTATATTAGTCAGTTAGTGATACGAGTACGTTCTAAATTTGTTACAACTTTGCAACAGTGATACAGTACTCTTACATTATGTGGTCATGTAACAAATATTCTGTACATACTGAGAGATTTTTGCTCGAATTATTATAATTTCCAACTCATTTATTCAAAACTGATCTTTTCCTAGAATCTTATCACAAAAACCATCATCAACATGTTATCTGAAGAAGCCTTCTTTATTGGAGAACTCTCCCACAAACTTCCCATGAACTTATGATGACCCAATTCTTTGAAGTATCCTGTTTTTCACCGGTTGAAGTTCGATATTAAATCCTGGAAAGTCGATCTTGAATTCTAAAAAGTCGATATTGGATCATGAAAAGTCGATGTTAGCGACAACAGAAATATTTTTCTGACAGCTGTCTGCAGTGAGGATTGTACGCTGTTTTCTACCAAGATTTACTTTCTCCTGCCAGCCGAGTTTTTCCTGATGGAATTGATCGTTTTCTGGAAAAACCATGATGAAATTCCTGCACGTGGGATTGGAAAACTGAAGAAAAACGGAGACGAGAGCTGAAACTCCCTGAATGCGATCGAAATTTCACTCCTGGGATTTGGAGAAATTGTTGTGGAACACACTTCTGCGACAATATTTTTTTATGATCCTAGTCTTATTTATTGTAAGCTTTCTCTGGGGAGAAGAGGAGAGATGGTTTTTTAGGAACGTTTCTCCCATGAAGCTTGGATTTTAAGTTCAGTAGAATACAGTCTTCAATAAATATGAGATAGTTCATGGAGAAACCACAGGAAAAATCTATAAACCATAAACTTCATGAAAACTATGAGATATTTTTTGGCACGATTGACCATCCATACATATAAAAATAGTTGGTTTCAAATGGTACGAGCAAAAAATTTTAATTAATTTTAATGATTTTCTAATGGATCCTGACACATACAAAACTGTAAGATGCGTGAACGTACTTCTATAGTCTGGCCAAGCAAAGTAGAGCCTCTGGCAAGATGGGAAAATGACTCCAGCTCGGTCAATATTGGTTCAAAAATTATTGATTTGGTTTCAAATTGTAGATCAGAATGTCACCAATGTCACCATCAGAATGCAATTGACACCAAATCAATAATTTTTGAACCAATATTGACCGAGCTGGAGTGATTTTCCCATCGTGCCAGAGGCTCTTCTTTGCTTGGCCGGACTATAAATCTAAAGTGAATAATATATAGATAGAATGTTATTTACGAATTCTCATCCATAGGTCTTTTAAAGTTCAAATTTTGAATGTTCTACTTCCAAAGACAGTTTGATCAGTATCAATCACAGTGATTACAAAATTGAACATACATTTTCAAAAACTAGATAGGCCTATGTGAATAACGAGAAATGGGGAAGAAATTTTATAAATATAAGGATAACTGGGTTTGGAACATAGAGAATTTCGGGTCAGTTTCTACAAATTCTGGATAAAACACAATGCATTTATTTTGAATAATAGACTTCCATGGAATACTATTATATCGTAATATTCTTCTTGCATTCAAGTACAGTGTATGAAGCCAATCAGAATTTTCAATCTCTCTAGCTCATTCTCTTATTGGATTGATCCTCTTTTTGAAATTCCATTAACTTTTCCACTTCTCCAACATTGTTTATCTCCTAAACCAGCATACTTTCAGTAGACTATAGTCTGTCCAAGCGAAGAAGGCATACTGGCGAGATGGGAGAACTACTTCAACTCAATCAATATTGGTTCAAATAATCTAAATTCGGTTTTAAATTGTAGACAATAATCTGTTTTGCAATTGAAGGCATAATTTATAATTTTCAATCAATATTGACCGAGCTGGATATTCATTTTCCCATCTTGCCAGAATGTCTTCTTCGCTTGGACAGACTATATCTATAAGCTAGTCGTGTTCTTGCACTGCTGGATCTTGTATACAGTGGTACACAAATCCAGTGAACGCTAGAAACTTTTTCTGTCGGGCGTTTCTTGGTTTATCCGATAAATCCAGAGAGCCGAAACGAACTCGATTGGAAGGACGCGGACTTTGCAAGTGAACACAAACTCAGATCAGTTTGGATCTCCAGTGCTTTCACCTAAACTTCTTCTTAATTTTTTCTTTCTCTTCATCGTTTTCCCTCTTTCATCATCAATCTATACCTCCCTCTTTCTTCGACTCTTCTCTTTCCTCTGCAATTCTCCTAATTATTTCCTCTGTCTTCTTATTCCCCTCCTCCACCTACTCGTTCTCCTTCTCTTTTTTTTCTCATCCTCCTCTCCTCCTTTCTATCCTCCTTCTCCTCCTCCTCCTCTTCCTCCTTCTTGTCCTCCTCCTTCTCCTCCTTTTTCCTTTCGCTGTTCATTTAAATATCTTTCCTCTCCTCTTCCTTCACCTCTTATTCACTCTTCTCTAGTTTTTCTTCAACCTTATCCTCTCTCCCTCTTTTCCATTTCCTTCACATCCCTTAGTTTCTTCTTCTTCTTCTTCTTCTTCTTCTTCTTCTTCTTCTTCTTCTTCTTCTTCTTCTTCTTCTTCTTCTTCTTCTTCTTCTTCTTCTTCTTCTTCTTCTTCTTCTTCTTCTTCTTCTTCTTCTTCTTCTTCTTCTTCTTCTTCTTCTTCTTCTCTTCTTCTTCTTCTTCTTCTCTTCTTCTTCCTTCTTCTTCTTCTTCTTCTTCCCTTCTTCTTCTTCTTCTTCTTCTTCTTCTTCTTCTTCTTCTCTTCTTCCTTCTCCTTCTTCTTCTTCTTTCTTCCTTCTTCTTCTTCTTGTTCGTCTTATCTTCTTCTTCTTCTTCTTCTCTTTCTTCTTCTTCTCTTCTCTTCTTCTTCTTCTTCTTCTTCTTCTTCTTCTTCTTCTTCCTTCTTCTTCTTCTCCTTCTTCCTCTTCTTCTTCTCCTCTTCTAATTCTTCTTCTTCTCTTCCTAATCTTCTTCTCTTTATTTTCCTTCTTCTTCTTCTCTCTTCTTCTCCTTCTCCTCCACCTCCAACCACTCCTCATTCTCCTCAGTAATCTCTAGCGGTGGCAAAGTAATAAGAAATGGTCCCCGAAAACGCTGTATTTAATCTTTGGTAAGCAAACAGATCTTTTCATAGTAGAGGAGACTGGGAGAATAATTATTTTCGGGAGAAACTTCTCCAAGAGCTATCACTCAAACAATAGTGTTGTACAAAGCCTTGGCCAAACCATAGAAGATCAACATTAAAGCTCTGCCATGCTCGAGCTCTTGACTGTCTTGTTTGGACGCCTGTAATTGGAATTTCCACCGGTAGAGTGTGCTGGGTGAATAGGAGAAGATTTTTGGGAAGGTTATTGTTAATCCTAGTGGTTGTGCTGAATACAAGCGATAGGTCAACACTGATGTTTTTTTTCGTCGTTCAATAGATTTTTCATATGTATGTGTAAAAGTGATGAGGGCAACTATGAAACATGAGGAATTGGTAGATTCTTTCGAATTTTCGAACATTCGAAGACTTTTGGATAAGATTGATAGAATTTCAGTTCTATCATGTAACAGTATAAATCAGTGTAGCACATAATCTGTCCAAGCAAAGAAAAAATTCTGGTAAGATGGGAGAACGACTCCAACTCGGTCAATATCGTTTCAAAGATCATAAATTTGATCTCAAATTGTAGGAAATATTCTAATCTACAATATGAAACCAAATTCATAATTCCTAAACCAATATTGACCAAACTGGAGACATTTTCCCAAAATATGAGGCGTGGTAAGTGAAACTGTATGATTGAGAAAAGAATGACATTTCTGCAATAATTTTTGTTGTCAAAAAATTGTAAAAGGAAAACGATCGAAGTATTTAGAAGAGAGCTGGTTGATTTATACCTAAATAATCAATGAGCGTGCTCTGAGACTGACAGATTTCTCTACTCAGATAACAAACAGCTGCGGGCTGTAGTTGCACTAGTCCAGTGTGCACTGAGATACTTAATTCAACGTTGTTCTATTTTGGCGCGTGTTGAAAGCGTCGACGGCATCATAATATTATACGCTGGAAACGCATGTATTCTGATGACAGGTTTGGAATAGCTCGCGATTCAATACATTGCAATAGCACAGAGGAAGTGGATCAAATAATAAGTTAATCAGATTTACCTCCATCTGCAGCAATACATACTGTATGAGACAATAAAGACTGTGTCAAATTTGATAAGCCGTGTGTTTTCCACATGCAAATTCATACCTGAGTTGAGTGGAGGATAATATCTGAGTAGTTTTGCACTAAACATGATTGTAGGTTCACTAATTCAAACTAGGAGTTATAATAGCATAAATATTATGGATTGAGAAAGCTGTGGTATCTTCTCTTGTTATTCTAAGGGTGATGCCCACTTGGGCTTTTAGGCCTGTGCGTGATAATTATCTAATCGCTGTAGGAATTATCGAAATTCAGTTGCACCGATACATATTTTTTGAATGACTATTTCGAACTTAGTTTCTACATTTTTCCATCACTCTCACCATCTACTAAACAAAATAATATTATCAGAGTGAGTCGAACATAAATTGATTGATATACTCACTATTTTATTGAGTTTACAATAATTAGAAGTTGCACTCAACGATTTTTCTCTAGCTTTTCGGATCTGTTGTCAATGTTTGCAGTGACATATACTCCTCAACTATATATCCAGCTTTATTTTAAAGTTAGTGTAGAAGAACTGTAACCTACATGGTTCTTCATGTTCTCATCTAGGGAAAATTATGTTTTATGGCAAAGTGGAACAGCCCTTAGGTCTCCCCACTATTAAAAGTCATACACTAATTATAGTCATAAAAGTCATACACTAAAAGTCATAATGAATAATTATCACTGAATGTACTTCAATTCCTCTTTTCAGAATCTACAAAGAAGCCGTCCGCCAGCGTCGCGCTCTGTCGCGCACTTCCAGCAACATCATCCTGAACTCCATACATCAGCACCGTGTGCAGAATCCCTACCACTACTCGCACCGTCTGCATCCCAGCGACGGAGAGGTCACACTGTGCAGCTCGGCTACCTCGGCAACCACGGCCACCAATTCGGCGTCCAGTCGCAACTCCTCGGCCGGATCCACTAATTACGGCGCTGCGGCCACTAATATCAAGCCCATTGAGGTCAACATCAATAATGGTGAGTGCGATGATTTGTCAATCACGATGGCATGATATTGTTAACAATAATGAATAGCAAATAAGGAATTCGAATTCACACTTAGCCATTTACACTTACAATTTACATTACACTTAACACTTATCAATTTAAAATTGATTGATAGAAATAAAATTATAATACCCTTTTCAAAAACACCAAATAATATTATTCTATCACAATTATTAATTTTGTGATAGAATAATATTTTTCTAGAGTTTTTGAAAAGAGTATTTGATTTTGATTTTTATCTATCAATAGGAAATAAAATATGAAAGATAGGCAGTATGAATGACAGTATGATCATTTGATTCATAAAAAAACATCGGACATTGTCAGAGGTAAATTAAACATGAAAACAAAAGCATAACAACATACATACATACAAACATATTAGATTGTACCCTGAAACTTCTCAAAAATGCGTTGGAAGAACACCTTCTAATATTCAGATTACTTGCCCCTCTTGTATCATATCCATGCTTATCACAGTTCGGGCTAGCTAGCTTATCAAGTTTTCCTAGCTTAACACATACATTAAAGTGATTGTTTATTATTGCACAAGTAGTGAAAAGGAATGATTATTATTATTTTTCATCCATTAATTATAAAAAAAATAAATTATAAAACTTGCAACGAATCATTGAAAGTATCATTGGAAAATAATACAAAGGTTGACTAAGTTGTCACTGGTGCGACCTGGTCACTCGGCGTTGATCGTTGCAATAATCATTGCACTGTTGCAATTATTGTTCAGTTAAAGTTCGGCTGCCACCAAGTCAAGTACTGGGTAATGGATACGGAGAAATAAATGATGAGATATGGAATAACGGCTACTAAGTTGTATGTTGATTGAAGGAGATATTTTGGAATTGTTGAGTGTAACACAATGTAACACGCATAATTATGCCAAAGAGGAAGATTATACAATTAGAAGAGAAGAAGGGTACTCTGAAATATTGATAAACAATCATTTCCAAGCTGATGAGAGAATTTTAATGTCCAACAAGTTAATAACTGAATCAGACTAATAACTAACATCAGATGTCTCTTGCCTAGATGGAACTAGTCTGAAATTGAATGAAATTCAATAAAATTTGAAAACTATTTCTATTACAATAATATTATTGACAAAATTTATTTCTAACTCACTTTCGCCTCAATTAAGAGGTTAATGAAGCCCACAACACATCCGATACATACGTAAATTACCATACTACATGCATAATTACCGTATTAGAATAATCTATAACACTCATTACCCAATCCGAACACCACCTTCGAACATAATTATTCATAGAATTGCACAAGGAGATTGGCAGTGGAGAGGTCCGTCGATACACCTTGAGCCATTGTTTGATGCTGTCTAATTGAGGTTGCCCCTCCTACCACCACCCCACTAGAGTCAGCAGCTCAAGGGATTGCACCCCTCTCCACCTCACAACCCGATCAAGAGATGATATATGTGGAAACACATTGTATAGGATATCCGGCCAAGCAAAGAAGAGCCTCTGGCAAGATGGGAAAATGACTCCAGCTCGGTAAATATTGGTTCAAAAATGATAAATTCGGTCTCAATTGAAGGAAACATTCTGATCTACAATTTGAGACCAAATTAATAATTTTTGAACCAATATTGACCGAGCTGGAGTCATTTTCCCATCTTGCCAGAGGCTCTTCTTTGCTTGGTCAGACTATATGTACATGTGTATTTGGGGATGTTGTGTACGTGTGGACCCTTGATGGCTTTGTCTTCAATAGCACAGAGTTGAAGCTATATAGATATGTGTGTTTATAGCTAGCTACATGTAGATATGTATGGGTATAGTCCGGTCAAGCAAAGAAGAGCCTCTGGCATGATGGGAAAATGACTCCAGCTCGGTCAATATTGGTTCAAAAATTATTGATTTGTTCTCAATTGCAGGAAACATTCTGATCTACAATTTGAAACCAAATCAATCATTTTTGAACCAATATTGACCGAGCTGGAGTCATTCTCCCATCTTGCCAGAGGCTCTTCTTTACTTGGCCAGACTATACAGTCTAATATAGCAAAGAAGACATTCCGGCAAGACGGGAGAATGACTTCAGCTCAGTCAATATTGGTTCAAAAATTACAAATTTGGTCTAAAATTATTGTAGATTAGAACTTTCTCCAATATTAGACACCAAATTTATAAATTTTGAACCAATAATGACCGTGCTGAAGTGACTTTTCCATATTGACAGAAAGTCTTGGACAGACTACGTGTTGTGTGTGTATAGTCTGTTCGAGCAAAGAAGACGTTCTGGCAAAATGGGAAAATGACTCCAGCTCAGTCGATATTGGTTCAAGAATTATAAATTTGGTCTGAAATTGTAGAGCAGAAGGTTTTCCACAATTTTAAACAAAAGTCATAATGTTTGAAAAAATATTAACCGAGCTGTAGTCATTTTTCCGTCTTGACAGAATGTCTTCTTTGCACGATCTGACTGTGTGAAGGTGTCGTATGTGTTTGTGTATATACGTATATGTGAACGTGTCGTGTGTAAATATATATGTATGAGAAGGTGTCGTATCTGTGTGTGATGCAACACTTGCTAATCCGTCCATCAATTACTCTGTGGTGCAGCCATTTGATTGTGCATAAGACGTGGCTTGTTTGGTTGTAATTTCGGTTTATGAGATGTTGCCACCAGGTGCGCTAGCGTCGTTTGTCCACTTGCATATTAATGCCGAGGTGTTAACTGCTTGATCGTAGAGCCTCAACTTCATCAGCCAGTGTGCATGAATTATGTAGAATATGTGGCTTAAGATGCGCGCTCTTGTTTTATGTGGTGAGGTTGCTTGCGATAAACTGTTGGAATGTGGTGAAATTTGGCGTATGTGTGGTAAGGGTTTGCTGATCATATCAAAGTTTGGTTGTTATAGAAGTTTTCAGTTTATCTGAAGATAATTTTAACACCTTGAGAGATCTCACTCCCCCAGATAATTCCAAATTATACAAAAACTTGAACTTGTCAATCAAATTTGAACATTTTTTTCTAATTGTTTCTCGATCTTAGAAAACATAGGAAAACTATTGAAAAACAAAAATATCTTGTGTACCCTCCGGAAGTTTTAGAAATCCGTTGTTAGTGCGCGTCCAACTGTCCAACTACTGGACATGCCTGCCAAATTTGAGCGCATTTGGCTACTGAGCTACTGATTTTTAGTTCCACTGATAAATCCGTCAGTCAATGCCATTTCGCATCCATGGATATGAATATGGATTGAAACTCTCAAGAATCAATTTCTCCAAGAATCAATGGACATGAACAAGTTAGTGAAAAATGAGAGATTGAAGCATTATTAGCTTGCTTCGATCCTCAAACCAAAATATCTCACGTGATTAATCGAAATTGTCAATCAAATGTTGTGATGAAATATTTTTGAAATGGTTTTGAGATTACACCAGTAATCAGTTTTTTCAAGTTGTAAATCTATATTATGTTGTGTTGATATATTTTTGATTTTTTTTTGAGATAACATGAGTAAACAGGTCTTTTTAAAGTTGTTAATGCATTTCGGGCTGAATATCTTAAGCCTGAGCCGATCAATCTAGGTTTTAGATTAATGATTTAATATGAATCATAACATTGTTCAAAATAGATTAATACTTTACTGCATTCAATAAAACCGAAGTAGCACTCATTCAATGGCATTTCCGGTTGGTCCTTTAGAAGATCCTGAAGATTCTTGAAATTTCTCAAGTATACGCCCAATATTCAAGTTTTTTAGAGCATTCCTGCGTTAGAATTCAGATCTTAGAATTTTTTGAGAACTAATTGACGAAAAATAATGAAAATCTGTATACAGGCTCAGATAAGGTCTAGAAATTGATGTTTTGCGTTATTAAATCATTTAACGTCAATTAGTTTTCATCTGATAAGCACGGTTCAACGGAAATCCCAGAAATTCACCTCAAGACTCTCGAGTTAAGAGCCAATCGCGTTTTTGTATAGTCTGTCCAAGCAAAGAAGACATTCTGGCAAGATGGGGGAACTCAGTAAATATTGGTTCGAATTTTATAAATTTAGTTTCAAATTGTAGAGCAGAATAATTTCTACAATTTGAGATCAAATTTATAATTTTTGAACCAATATTTACCGAGCTGGAATCATTTTCTTATCTTGCCAGAATGTCTTCTTAGCTTGGACTGACTACAGATCCAGGCTATCTTGGTTGGTTCTTGCACAACAGCGAATAGCCCCTAGCTTTCGTTCGTGAACTTATCCGAGGAAAAAATCGCAATCCCTTGTCAATGGAAACTATGAGCAGGAAGGCGGCAACGGCGCTGTCTCTTCTCGGCGATAAAAAGCTGTCAAAAGCTCACTTCGTCCATCATTCAGGCAAAAAGCGTTCTATTCGGAAAGAAGACGACTTGACCACTGCATGAGCAATTTGTATTATTGATTCGCTTCAATCCCCTTCGGGACGGTCTACGTCTTTATTTCGTTCATTCTTCTACTTCTTCCTCTTTATCTTTTTCTTCTTTTCTTCTCTTTCTTCTCTTTCTCTTTCTACTCCTTCTCTTTCTTCTTCTTCTCCTCCTCTACCTCATCCTCATCAGTAATCTCTAGCGGCGACAAAATAATAGGAAGTGATTCTTCTTCTTCTTCTTCTTCACAAAATCCTTCTCTTCCATCCTTATCTCCTTCTTCTTTTTCTTTGTGTTCTTCTTCTTCTTCTTCTCCCCCACTTTCCTTCTTCTTCTTTACAAAATCCTTCCTTTCATCCATAATCTTCTTCTGTTTCTTCTTCTTCTTCTTCTTCTTCTTCTTTTTTCTTCTTCTTCTTCTTCTTCTTCTTCTTCTTCTTCTTCTTCTTCTTCTTCTTCTTCTTCTTCTTCTTCTTCTTCTTCTTCTTCTTCTTCTTCTTCATCTTCTTCTTCTTATTTTTATTCTTATTTCTCTCAGCCTTTCTCCGGCTGAATGAATTAATCCACAGAGAGAATGGCGGTGCTTTCAGTCCTGAGTGAATGTGAAAAAGTTCCGGCTTTCTATGTGTAATTTCACATGAATTTTCTGCGCCTAAAGTTTTCGACAGCTAAAAGTTTCTTATTATTATTTATAAGTATGAAAACAATTTTTTTTTGGGAGATCGACTGTCGTTAGTAAAGTCATAGTTAGTAGTTAGTAAAGACAGTCAGTCGTTTCCCGTCTCTGGAGGAAAAGTAATTGTTGCATCACACTCTAACTGATTAACTACATGTTATTCAGAGGTGTTCTGCGCCGCCAATTGGTTGCGGAGACTGGCTTATGGTTGAGAGAGCCAAAGTGCTAACCACACGTTACCTCTATCCTGGTTGATGATTATTTGCTTGCTGTATGGTCTGTCCGGCGGGGGAATTCTGGCGGTGTGAAGAGGGCGGCTTCGGCTCGGCCAGTGTTGGTTCGGGGACTGTGAATTCTGATTGAGAATTTATGGCTTTTGAGCCGGTATTGGCCGGGCTGGGGCCGTTTTCCCGTCGTGCCGGGGTGTCTTCTTGGCTTAGACGGGCTGTATAGTAGAAAGAATTTGAAACTGGCAACCAGCTGCTAGGCCTTCATGGGCTGTTGAGCCAGACATACATACACAATTATACATACATACATACATGAAAACAGTCAAGTACTGTTTATACTCATTCACGAACATTTTGATTTCTAGGAAACGTACGTATGAAATAATTCTTCATAATTCAAATTGAATGTTCCATTCAACAAGCTGGATTCAAGCTCGGAACTTACAGTCTAAAAGCTGTAATACAACTTGATTCAAGTTAAGGAGTTACCACGTTTCAAGCTGTTTGCAAAGCTTAAAAGTTCAAGCTGGAATCAAGTTTAATCATCCAAGCTTGAAAGTTCATGCTGGAATCAAGGTTGATTCTAGCTTGAAACAAGCTGGACTGTAGCTGGAACATTCAAGGTTGATTTTAAGAATGAAAATTCCAGCTTGTTACAAGTTTAAAACTTCCAGCTTGATTGCTTACAGCCTGTGGCAAGTTTGAATTAGGCTGGTTTGATCAAACTGGAACTTCCAATTCAAAATCCACTTAATTTACAGCTTGAAATAAGCTTACGTGCTATCTGGGTATGGACATCTTTCATAATTTCTGTCTTCATGTTGGCAGTTCTTTACTACTGCATTAATCTTTAAAAACTGCTTTATGTGAGATAATAGATCTCGTTTGATTTCGTACAAGAAAGTACGAAATCTGTTTGATTTCGTAATGAATTTCCATCATTAGTTGCGGTTTAAGAAAACACAATGAATACGATAAATGGGTGCTCGTTAGTGGAATGAATCCAACTCTTAATATTTCTCCTCTTGTTTTCTTGTTCCATTCCTCTCTGTCTACTTATCCTTTTATCATTCCTCGTTCCTCCCTCGTCAAAATTGAGCGGAGGAACGAGACCCTTAATAAAATAGAACAAGACTGATGATAAAACTTATGAGTCTCTTCTCCAACATAAACTAAGTGCACTCTAGAGGTGAAGCAGTCAACTAAACTTTAGCTATTTCTTCTTCTTATTCTATTTCTCCCTCCTCATCTTCATCTTTTTCTTCTATCTACTTCTCTTATTTTTCTTCTTGTCCTTCTTCTTCTTTCTTCTATCTACTTCTCTTATTTTTCTTCTCCTCCTCCTTCTTTATCTTCTTCTTCTTCGTCTTCTTCTTCTTCTTTCTTCTTCTCCTTCTTCTTCTTCTTCTTCTTCTTCTTCTTCTTCTTCTTTACTATCCGCTTTGCCCCCCCCCACACTTTTTACAAAGCAAAAATACACAAAACTGTGTGAGTTTTCTTCAAAGAACACATTCTGGCCAGGTGATAAAATGGCTCCAGCTCAGTCCATATTGATTCAAAAATTATAAAATTTGGTCTCAAATTGTAGAGAAGATTATTTTCCACACTTCGAGATCAAATTTATAATTCTTGAACCAATATCAACCGAGCTGGAGTCATTATCCCATTCTGTTAAAATGTCTTCTTTGCTTGGACAGACTATAGCTGAAAAGCCGTATAAATTCAACGTACTTTGACACAGCGTTGACTTTGTCACAGCAGTTGTCGGTCTTCTAATCCTTGTCATCTATATTATATATAATAATGAATATTGCAACAGTCTATAAAGTATTGTTCCGTATTGCAGTCTATGAATGAACGTACTGCAGTCTATGTAAGTAATATACAAGCTCCGCTCTGAAGCTGCGGCCGAACTGTTGAATACCGGTACATAAAAAAATGTGTTATTGTGGAAAATAAAATCAAAATTGATCACCTCTCACAATTTTTTGACATGAACATGTGTTGTAGACTTGAATGTAACTCCATTTACTCCCGCTTGATAGCGTTGGTCAGCTAATGATAACAGTCGTTATTCGCAGTAGTTGGGATTATTCCTGAAGGAATATTTAATTCTTTTATAAATCCAGCCAGAAAGTTTTCCCGAACATGAGACCTGAGGGTGTAATCTCTTTCTTCTATCACGGTTATATTACATTTCAAATTTTGAAGAAATCGTTACAGCCGTTTTCTAGATCCGTGTACATACATACATGCATACAAACATACATACAGAAATTACTCGCTTAATATAATAGGATTAAATAGATAGATGTAATAGATATAGGAGCATGCCATTCTTTTCCTCGAAACCTTTGTATTCTTCCCTGTCTCTTTTGGAATTTTTCTTTGTGAATGATCATTTATTGTTCATCGTTTGAACTAGAGAAGTATCTTTGAAAAATAGATCCCTCTATTGAACTGAATCAGAGAATACAATGCAACTCTAATCACCTCATGATGAAGTAAATAAATAATGTTTTATAATTATAATGGACGTAGCATGTAATAAACACTTAATAAAGATTTAACGCACAAAAAATTATCATTCAAGTTCTATGGATCGTCACAAAAATCATAATTGAATTATTCGAATTGAGCTCGGCCTTATTTATCACATCTACAGAAACCTGATAGGTAGGCTAAGGGAAACGATAAGATTCAAATAAGAGGATTCCTTTCAAATAACCGCTTACATTCTAAAATAATATGTAATAGTCAATAAATGATTCAAAATCGCTCTTGTGGATGAACAACAACTTTTCTGTTGTCACTACTGTATCGTACTTTACTTTTATGTACCAACAGTACATTCAAAATTCGAGTACGTGAGATACCATCGGTACATTTTATTAGTCAGCAAAGTAACCCATTGATAACGCTGCTAACTCGTTCCGACAAAGTAGTTAGTTATTTTCGGGAAGTAAGTAAATTGTAGGAACTTACAGCGAGACGTCTTGATAGGCTACTCAAGTATAGTCTGTCCAAGCAAAGAAGACATCCCAGTATGATGGGAAAATGACTCCAGCTCGGTCAATATTGGATCAGAAATTATAAGTTTGGTCTCAAATTGTAGAAAAAAAATCGTGCTCTTCAATTTCAGACTGAATTTATAATTTTTAAGCCAATATTGATCAAGCTGGAGTCATCCTCTCATCTTGCCAGAATGTCTTCTTTGCTTGGACAGCAACTGGAATTAGCAGGAGGCTACAAGTTTCAACTAGAACAGTGTTTTGCTGCAAAGCGAGAGCTGAAGACCAGCGAATTATTCTGCGCTCGTAAAGTTGTGTGCTTATTGAGTTTCGACACTTGGAGCAGGAATTTGCGAGCTGTAAGGCGAAATTTACAAGGGCATCTCAAGTGTGAAGACTGAGTTGGAGGAACATGCATTGGGAATTCTAAAGAAGAGAGCAAGCATTGTTTCCTTAGCGATGGTTGAATGGTTCTTTGGAACTGAGATATTAGAGCCGTAATTTTCATCTCATATTCTGCAAATTTGAAAATATAACTAGAAAATTCTCATATTCTGCAAGCTTTCAAATAACTATGAATAATTTTGTCAAATGGCACATCTATAGGATAATAGGAAAATAATATTTTACTGAGAACTGAAAATTTTCGGAATTGAGCAGGTTGTTTGATTTTATTGGAACCAATTTCATTCAAAAGCTGGTATTTCTATAGCATATTCTTAAAATTTGAAAAAACTAGGGAATCATGCCGATTCACAAATCTAGGAAACGGTTTTATCAAAGATTATAGATATAGACAGTTGGAAAAAAATTGTGATTGATTAGCAGGTGGTTTGATTCGATTATAGCAAATTTGACCCTTCAAAATGTTTTCTCTCTACTGTTATTTTGTCTTTCGTAATAAAATTTCTTATCTCATTACAGACAATAGAAGATATTGAATCAGAACTAAGGAGCGGTCTCTCAAATTGAACAGATGCAGATGATAGTTGAAAAATTTGTATCTGAGAGCACTTCAAAATTTGAATTATATCCTCTGTTCCAGCTATTATATCTGTAAATAAATCATTATGAATCGGTGATCCCCCTCATAATTATGATTGGGAAGTACTACGACGAAGCATGTACAGAAACCACTTCTTTCATCGACATATATTCAATATTTTTTTATACATAGGCCTACTCTGATTTTATTAAGAGAACATCGATGTATTCATATCATCGATTATATCAAATCAAAAATCTATTTTACAGATGATGAAAACATCGATAATATTGAACATCAAAGTATCGATACTCATCATCAAATGAAAATTGAAACAGTCGATCAGTCCTCGCATCACGTTTCTTTGTCCTTCAATGCATAGTTTCATATAGGAAACCATAGATACTAGAATACATGTTCTAGTATCCCATTCGTAGAACTAATCAAATGTTCTCGTACAGTCAATTGATATAGCAGCAACTGAATTAATGACAACATCGTTCGATGACAAAAAGGTAATAGTAATACAGCTGGAGAATAGATTATTAACAAGCAATGCATTCATTGGTCTGAATAGGCGGCTCTCGGTATGGCTTTTGCAACCTCCCAAACCCTGAAATTCCCAGTTCTAAAGGCATCATTCTAGCCCCATTGCCGACAATTGTTCCACCGTTCAATGTTCCATTAATCAATTCTATTCTCTGGGTTAGCAGCCCCACAATATACTCTCACACTTTCTCTCTCTCTCTCCCCACACTTTGTCGCAAGTTGTGTCTGTGTACACTATCATTCCACTTCTCTCTTCACCTCATGTTGTTCTCCTTTTATGGTTTTGTACTTCTTTATTTTTCCCCCAATTTTTTTTTTCCCATGGTGTACTTTCCTCTTGGTCGTCACTCTTATTTTGTCCCCTTAGATCTCTTTTCACCTTTTGGTTTTTTTGCTTTCATGATAAAGCCTATCTCTCTTATTTCGTCCTTTTACTTCTCTTTCCACGATATGGTGTTCTCTTTTCATGGTTTGTCTCCCTCGTTTGTCCCCTAACCTCTCTATCTACTTTTCTGTATTCTCCTTTAATGATTTGCCACTCTCATGTTTCTATTTAACTAATATTACCTCTCTCAACTTCTTTCCTCTTCAGTCTTTATCGTCTCTCGTCAATCATCAGTCATCGAACTCTCTTAAACCTTCTTCCTGTCTGCCCTTCTTTTTTCTTCCCTTTTATTCCCCTTTTCCCACATTCTCTTCAATTCACTCCCTTCTATTCCTTCCCAGATAGCACATAAGCTTATTTCAAGCTTGAAATTTCGTGGATTTTGAATTGAAAGTTACAGTTTGATCAAATCAGCTTGATTCAAACTTGTAACAGGCTGTGAGTGATCAAGTTGTAAGTTTCAAACTTGTAAAAAAGCTGTAATTTTCAATCTTAAAATCAACCTTTAATGATCCAGCTGTAGTCCAGCTTGTTTCAAGCTGTCTTTCTGGAGACAAAATCCTTTGCAATATCACGTGACTAACATAGTTCATTTAACTACCACGAGTAGCGCTGTGTCAACTTTGAACTTTAAAGCATATGTTTATCAAAATCATTTTTGCATCATTTATTTTGATCAACCAACTTATGAATTTTCTGTTACGAAAACTTTACATTATTTATAAACACGCAAAGGTAAGTGGAATACGTTCATTTGATTTCATTGTACATGGGATATAATTTTAGTATTGTCCAAAAGTAAATGAATTCCAAATTGGGATTTACATCTCGAATAACTTAAATTATATTTAATTAATTTATACAAGTTAGATGTTAACCCTAAATTTTCTTCAGCCTATGCCTATCAATCCATCAGCTATAATGGCTACTATAATAGGCCTATAGTAATTTTATTTTAATTTTGCTTCAAAAATTTAAAATATTGATAGATGACAAAGTTGAATACTGAATTATTTCTTCTTGTTCGGTTGTAGTTAGCCTATTTATATTTTGATTTCTATTTACTTTGCTTGCTATATTCCTCTCCTCTTTCTTATCCAAAATTACTGTGATATTTGAAATGTATAATCATGTACTTTATTATGATTTGTTATTTTTTTCTTTCAGGGCCGTTCGATTAGTGTAACAAGTAATCATTGTTGACGTGGGGGTGCTTTATGATCGATTCAAAGAAAAGAAATTAAATTTTGTCATCAAAAAATACAAACAGGAATACATCATGCAGCTTTCAAATAACTGTTATGTTTAACAATGTGAAATAGGCGGACTGACAGAACAATTCATTTTTGTTTGTCAGATTTGTGAGTGGATTTGTATTTTTCTTCCAATATATATTAACATTTTGTTCACTGTATTATCTTTTGTATTCTTTTCCTTTTCCATAATTGGTCAATATTTTGTGTTTAATATAATAACAGCTTTTTTCCAACTGGATATATCAAGCTTGGATGATTAGACTTGATTCCAGCTTGAACTTTCAAGCTTTGAAAACAGCTTGAAACGTGGTAACTTCTTAACTTGAATTCAGCTGTATTACAGCTTAAAGACTGTACGTTCCAAGCTTAAATCCAGCTCTTGTTGATTCAACTTGATTCCAGCTTGAACTATCAAGCTTGGATCATTTAACTTAATTCCAGCTTGAGTTCTCAAGCTTGGGTCATTTAACTTGATTCCAGCTTGAACTTCCAAGCTTTGTAAACAGCTTGAAACGTGGTAACTTCTTACCTTGAATTCAGCTGTATTACAGCTTAATGGCTGTAAATTTCAAGCTTGCATCCAGTTTGTTAAATTGAAAATTCCAGCAGGAAACCAGCTTGATTCCAGCTTTTTGTGCTATCTGGGTTTCTTCTTTCCTTCACGCACTCATTCTCCCTTACAATCAATCAAATCCATTGAAAAATGTGAGAGAAGAAAGGGATCCGCTTCTATTACTTATTCCCTTTTCCTTAAATATCTCGATCTGTAGTATTATCTCTTGTACATTCCTCATTTTTTCTCTCTCAAACTCTCTTCCTCATTCCTTCTACATTTCTTACTATGTCATTCTTCCTTTCGCAACTTCTATTCCTCTCTTACTTTCTTCTCCTCCCCTTCTCTTACTCTCTCCTCCTCATGGTTGAGTGTTTATGGGAGACATGACTTTGAACATCCCTCTCCAAGAAGAGACATTTATATCTCTAAACACCGCTATTTCATGTAGATACAATACAAATTTATATTACCGTTAGCTTATTAAATCCTACATCTGTCTCATTTTGCAAGTTTTTTTTATAGTTTATAATTAGCAATTTTAAGCGAACCATCATGATTGTCATAGTCCGCGCAATCTAAGTTGACTGTTTTTCTCTTCACCCGGGAAATAGCTGCGTTGCCAGATTGTGTAAAACTGGAACATCTTCAAATTGCGATTAAACCCCATATCTAGACGTGGAATTTTATCCTTGATATGCCAGTAGTATTAAAAAAGTTCCTGGGTAGAAGGATTCAAAGGAAATTAAAATTTTTTTTACATTTTAAAATCGGGAAAATATTACTTTCTTTTGTATATCACTTCTTTCAGAATCATGGGTTGTAGTAAAAATAAAGTTTTTCATATAAAAATGACGAGGAAAATTCGAGCTTTCTAATGGTTTTTGAATTTCCTACATCCGACCAATAATTATATATCATTAATGAATATGTTTGTCAATATGTTTGTCTACTCGAACAGAAAACATGAAATTTTCGATGATCTAGAAACTTTTTTGTTTGAGAAGATAAGTGGGTGGTGAAAGCGAGAAAGTTGTTCAAAAACAATTGAAATTATTTTTCCAAAGGTCGAAAACAGTCGGAAGATCGTAATTTGGCCTCACAAGAGTTTCAAAGTAAGGAGAGCGGTATATGCATGAATCATTGTATGTTGAAGATTGGAGTTATTGAAGCTAATTGACTTGGATATTCGAGCTGCGAACAGCTGGTTTATCATAAAAATAGTGAGTTTTACAACACCGCATGATTTTTCTGAAGCTTCGCTGTCACTTTTAACATTCAGTTGAATGTGTTTGCGTAGGAGAAGTTTCAATTTCACGCAAAATGACAACGTAGCTATTTCTCGGGTGGAGGGTGTTCTCGTCAACTTAGATTGCGCCGACTATAGTTTAATTTTAATTTATTTTTATTCTACAGCATAGGATTTGAATTACTGTATAATGTAATCTACATGAATAAAGTAATTGAATCTGAATCTGAGTCCCCTTCTCATTCTCACTTCCTCCAATTTCATCAATCCTCCTCTCTCTTTTTACCTTTACCATATCTTTACCTTTCCAATCTTCTCCATCATTAATCAAATTTCGATAAATAGTTTTCTCTTTATCTCTCTTAATGCACACTCTTAATCCATTTCATGAACCTTGAATTATTGTTTGTATAAATTTTGCATTCATACATTACCGTATTTTTCGAATTTTTACTAGAAGTTTCTATTTTGTGAAATTTATTGAAAAATTTTGTTTTACCCATTCATATAGCGTATTCGTATGTTCGTATGTTCATTCGTATGTAGAATCTACGTTGTATCATGTTATCTATTTGCATAAAGTAATCTAATCTCTCTCTCTTTGCCATCAGCATTTGCTAGACCTGTCTCAGCCTCAGGCTGAGGCCGCACTGCCGGTGGGTGGGAGGCCTAGGGGTGGAGGGTAGTTGGTGGAAATCTATAGAACATACACACCATCACAGTAATAGATCGTATAGATAGACGCATGACGTCATGCTGTTTTTTGGGGTTATGTTGTCCACATTTAGAATTTCAAGATGGCGGCTGAACGCATTCCATTCATACGATGTGTTACAAACTGTGGATGGTGTGTATATATTCTCGGAGCCACTCTCTCCACCAACCTTTCAACAAGGCCCTCATGTTTACTATTAGGTGAGTGGGTGCACTATTGGTGAGATGTTTCCTATATTTTAAGCCGGAGCTATATAGAAGGCAAAGTTAATCGGCTTCCTAAATCGGATGCTTCGTGAAGTTTGGCGGCAGTTTTCAGTACCTAACTGTTAAATCAATATACGGTCAGTTATTGGATTGAAGGTTTAGTTTGATAAGTAGTTTTAAACTTTGATTATGGATTATATAGATGAAAATCTATACATTCATGAAATTCATTCATCCAAATAAATACTAGATCGGCAATAAATAAAGCTAGAGCATATACGAGTAAGTAGAATTGCAACTTTGCTTGAAATAATAATAGTTGAAATAGCTATAAATAATTCAAAGTCCCTAATGTACTCAAATTGTTGTATTCAAAATATAGTGGAGGATAGGCTTTAGGACGAGTGAAAATTTTAGCATCCGCTAGTAATGCTACTCTCAACTGATTAGATTCCACAATGTAAGCGAAAGTAGAGAATCTGATAGTTTGCTTCCACAGTGCCATACTTATAATACGATCATCAATTGGAGAGCTTCAGAAATTACTTATTAATGGAACTTTTTAAATTTCCAATTTCTACTTTATAAATGCACTTTAAGGGTTTATGTTATAGCCACCAACCCAACATAAAGAACTTTAAAACTTAGGCTGTTTTAAAATAATTGAAAAAAAAATAAATAAAACAACACCCCTTTTTTGAAACTTTAAAATTTTCAAAAAGGGTGTTTGATTTTATTTATTTTTCCAACCCAACATAATCGTATAGGCTTATGATAACTAGTAGTTCTGTGAACAGTAAACCTCACGAAGTCACTTATGATGGGGGCATTATTCACGAAGAGAATACTTCGTTGACCGAACGTAAGTGAGGTCTAGATTCAAGTTGACGACGATTTTGCATTTCTCTTTATGTTTGTTTGCTTGTTTGTTTGTATGTGTACAGCTTGTTTCCGCATTTACGACAAAAACGCGGCAATAGATTCTGATGAAACCTGACAGGAATGATCCTCTTGAAATTTGAAATGATCCTCTTGAAATTGCGTCGATTTATATGTAAGGTTTCATGAAATATTGCATTTTAAGGATAGTATGGAAAGGAAAAAGAATTACCTCCATGCTAAAATATTACTATACATTATATTATACTTCTGATCATAGGAGAATTCACACTATAGAACTATTTATGCTAGCAAATTAGCTGTCGAGTTTATTATTAAATTCGCTCTTCAATGATGCATGCAATTGATGAAACTTGAAACTCAACATAACTAAGTATTCCCTTCATGAATAATGCCCTCATCCATGGGTGACTTCGTGAGGTCTACTGTTCACATAACTACTAGTTATGTTGAGTTTAAGTTTCATTAATTGCATGCGACATTGAATGCAATTAATAATAAACTCGACAGCTGGTTGATCATGACATAGTTCTATAGTGTGAATTTTCCCTATGCTCAAAGTATAAATGTAATCATTTATTTTAGCAGCATGGGGTTTGTCATTCCTTTTCCTTCCTTATTATCCTTTAAAATGCAATAGGTTTCATAAACCTTACATATACATCGACACGCAATTTCAGGGAGAGGAACATTCCTGTCAAATTTCATCAGAATCCTATTGCTGCGTTTTGTCTGGTAAATGCGGGAACAAACATACATACAAACAAACATAAAGAGAAATGCAAAATCGTCGTCTTGAATCTGTACCTCACTTACGTTTGGTCGTAATATTATGTTGTGTTGGTTATAACACGGAAACCAATATGGTCTAGCTTGGTCCTGTAGAGAATTGATAAAATGTAATGGATTGACAATTTTTGGGATCATCCCAAAAACATTTATCAACTTTTAAAAGATTACACAAACGATCAGAATTCAACCTTGATGAATTTCAAAAGAGACTCAGGTATTATTCTGTCACATTTAACACTTTTATAATGTGTGGAAAATAAAGAGACGAATCGAAAAACATAGCCTACTCAAAAATGTTGAAGTTATAACTTTCTCCAACCTTCCAATCTCCAATTTTAACGTTGCTTCAAACTTAATCAAATCCGAAAAACTAGGTATGCCATGTTTGTTTTCGACAAATAAACGAATTGAAGTCAATATTTTGAAAAGAGTCATAATTCCGCTTTCATAGATGATCGAAACTTAGTGTTTACACATCAGAATAATGATTTGCTTGCATTCAAGTTTGATTCCGGTCTACTGACTCTACAAAAACAACCAAGTCGGTCAGCCTACACATATCTGGAGTTTGTAATGGATTCTTACCAGTGACCTAAAATCGCATTTTATTTGTCTACTATAACTGTGACCTGGAATCTTGAAGAGGAAGGATTCAATGGGAAGTGCTTACAGAAGTCAATGATAAACTACTGAAGTTGAAAAAATCGTTACTAGAGAGAATATTATCTTATTGGGAAGAATGCGATCTTGATAAACTGGAGTTTAACAGTTTTCGAGTTCGAGAGTTTTCAAGTATCTGACATGATTATAAAAGTCACAACAAACTTGCATAAAGAATTTATTGAGAGCGAGTGAGTAGGCTATATGATCAGTGGATATCCACTATATTATTTCTCTATAATACTACATTTCATCATAATCTCTCCTTACAACCTATAAAACTCCCTTACAACTGGCATAAAATATAATCCGGCTATGATATATTACGAAAGCTTGTTTTAACTTTATAAAGATATCAATTCATAACACGCGTTTAATAGGTTAAAACTTCATAGCCTATGCTGCAAAAAAAAAGTTTGTTTTGGGAATTCAAGTTCTTGTATGAAAAGATTATGAATAAGACTCATACACTTATACTTAACTTAATTTAAATCAAGTAGGCCTAGACTTGACTTATGTGACTCCAAACTCAAGTCTCATATGACTACAAACAGCTAGAAATGACTCAATATATGTTCATTAAGAGTGAATTCGTTAAGACTTTCATATAATAGTGAATAATATTTTACAACTCACACTTATCTACTTACAAACAAATCAAAAAACCAGATACATAATGTGAGGATGTGAGGGATGTATAGGTTTCAACAAACCTATGTGTAAGTTAAATATGATAGAGATTGTGACAGAGAGTAACTGGAAACTTTAAAACTGAGCTTCAAATTTTTACAGGAATAGTGCGCTGTCCTAAAAACACAGCAATTTGGTTGTAAAGTAGAGTCGAAACCACATTATTACTGAGGTTTGAATGTGAAAGTATCAAGAGTCGACTGAACAGATTCCGAATAGGGATAGGGTTGCGTGCTTTCCCGTAAATTTCTCCCTGCTAGCTTTAGTCTGTCCGAGCAAAGAAGGCATTCTGACAAGATAGGGAAAATGACTACAGCTCATTTGATAATGGTTCAAAGAAGCTATACATGTGGTCTCACATTGCCAGAAAACATTCTACTCTACAATTTGAAACCAAATTTATAATTATTGAACCAATATCGACCGAAGCTGGAGTGATTTTTCCACCTTATGAGAATGTCTTCTTTGCTTGGACAGACTATACTAGTTATGCCACGTAATGTTCAACGGGAATCTGAATAATTCTCTGTTCTGGAAATAAAAACGCCGTTACAAGCATCGTGTACTGTTTTCGAATACGTCATAATTATCGCGTGCTGCCGCTGAATGATCTTTTTTGTAAGCGATTGAATGAAATTCTATTTTTTTGGAAATTTGGTCCAATCGATGGATGGGTGCCATCAGGATTGCGATATTCATGGCTGGCTCATGTAAAAATGGCATGCAGTTCATGTTCGAGAAATATTATTTTCGAGGCGCAAAATTGTTCGAGTTCCATTCCATTGATCGTCAAAACCGTAAGTGGAATTGATTTGAGGAGATTTTCAGTATTCGCATTTGAATTGGTTTCTCCTACCGTCATTCTGCTCAACCAAAGGAGAAATTTTGGCAAGATTAGAGAAAAGACTCCAGATCGGTGAATATTAGTTCGAAAATAATAAATTTGGCCCTAACATTCTTAACTAAAATTTGAGACCAAATTTATAAATTTTCAACCAATTTTGATCAGGCTGCGGTCATTCACCATCTTGCCAAACCGCCATCTTTGCTTGGGTAGATTATAGGTTACCGTTTTAATTAATTTTGTTGATCTATATTGACCTGGTGAAATACGATTTCAATACTACAGAAATTTGAAACGATTATTAGCTTTTTGAGGTTGTTTCATGGAAGCAATATTCCAGGATTTAGTTCTATCTTATTTATTCGAATTGGCTCAATTGGTTAGAATAATGTACCCTGTAAAACATGTAATTCAGAAGCAACATGCTCTGTATATTGATTAATTATTCCAGAAAACTTGCTAAACTTTGCTTTGAACTCAAAGAAAATATTTTGATCTGCGATTCATTCTGAAAAACCAGGAATGTGGTAATGAAGAATGAAAGAGAGAACTTTTGGTTGGAGGATAAATAAAAAAGTTACGTAGATATAAAAGTATTATTTTAACATTAAAGGAGATGAAATGAATTTCGAAGATGCCTAAATAATATTTGTATTTTAAATGGAATTCAAGAATAGAAGGAAGGATAACGAGGAGTGGGGAGAGAAGATAAGATTGATAATAAAGTTAGTAATTATCCAAATAACTGTGGCTGATAAAGAATATTAAGAAAAATTGATATGAGCGATTCAATCAATTACAGGTATAAGTGGAAGATCAAAGCTTTCAAATTATTATCCCTAGCAAATCATCGTCAAATTTTATCATCGATTTAGCTCTGCTTGTAGAATAATGAGGAGATAATCTGAAACGTGATGTTCATAATTATTATTGTTTCATGCAAATGAAACAAATAATAATTTAATACTCATATTTGTATTTCCAAATGAATCATTACATGCTCCATTCGTGGAAACAAGATCCTAAAATATTACGATCTCATTTTACTGGTGACATTATGCTAGGATTATTTGTTACAGTTAGAAGAGGAGGAGTTAGGAGAACGGGAAAATTAGTTAGAATAGTTCTGAAATGAATTATGAATGGAAGTTTTCGCGATTGAGGAAAAAACTAGATTAGAATTGATGGGAATTACTTCGAAAATGAATTTATTGTAAATTCTCTACACAGATTCCCATTGATATTTCGAATATTCTCAGTCTGATAGATGTATTGAACAGTCTCATGCATTCTGATAAAAGTAACAAAGAGCTTCCAAATTTCATCTTGATCAATTCGAGTTTAATCTTTGCTCTAGACTCGGACTCATTAGTTAAAATAATGTTTTGAATTCAAAAAATATGTTATTTTAAAATGACTGAAAGAATCCATGAAACCATGGTTTTCCATCTAGTGTAAACTAGGTTATATGCTGGCGAAGCGGGAAAACTCTTGGGTCCCCCCACTGCTGGAAGCCATACGCTGAATAAATAAATAAATTGAGTTCTAGAATATTCATAGATAGAACTGCGTTCCTGACGGACGAGAAATGAATCATGCAGGGTTGCAGCAAACAATTTCATCATTCAATTAGGATATACCGTTGCATTCAACATTCCTGACAAGCGAGAAATACAGGATTGCGAAGAACAATTTTGTTATTCATTTAAGATATTCTATTGCATTCAAATACCGTTCCCATTTAGTGAGTAGCACGAGCGTCTAGTTTACAGTGATCTTCAAGTGTTGCAAGTGCTACAAGTGCTAGAACTGAAAGTGGAGTATTCCTCAGTGAATTGTAAGAAGGTGCGGGAATTCCTTGCGCTTACTCGTGGCTCAAGTTGCTTATACCTGGAAATGCTTTCAAGTGTAATTGTTCTCCGAAATCTCCTGCTTTGTATTGTTGAAGTTGGATGCGTTGAATTATCGGGAGGATTTAATTGGATATTATTGGTTTGATGAATGTTTAGAATAATGTTGGAGCATAAATCTTCTCTGAAGATCGACATGGTGTAACAATCGGAACTGGTATCTCTATAATATTTTACAATCTCTATCTTCAATATATATTGCCTTCTCTATCAGTTTTATTTCTTTATAACTTTGTGAAAAATACTGAAATCGGGAGGAAAAACTTGGCATAGCCTGTACTATCACTATTCCAAATCAGTACTATCCCAAAATACGGTAACTATCATCATTTCTCTCAAAAAATGCATTTAAAAAAATCAACGTTCTTCAAAATGATGTTATGTTATTATCGCACTGCTCAAGCTTCAGTGACTATATAGATATAAGTCAATGTACCTCAAACACTTGATTTTCAAACAATTCGAAATTTCTCAATTGAGATGGTTGATGGATGGAATTAAATGAATAATGCACTAAAGAGAACAATATTGACAACTTATTCAATTTATAACAAATTTGTAAAATACGAAGCCATAAAATCAATGAACCTAACTAATCTCTTTGGTACTCATCACAGAAACTGTATATTATACCACAGTTAATACCGTCTCTATAGTAGGTCTAATAATTAAAAATTTAAGAAAAAATTTCTCCAGAAACCCAACATCGGATCACACTGTATATTCCCAAAAACCAATCACATTATTTCGCCAGCTACATATTCAACGCTCCCGTATTCGGCGAAGTCATATTGTCCCAATTTTATGGACATCCCCATTCCAAAACATCACTGGAGAACACAAACTGTTTGCATCAGTGTGCCTCTATACGTGAACCTGGGCAATGTTTATTTTCAATCAAGATAACTGAATGCTTGTATCTGTTATGTAGAGTGACTCGTGATAGGAGAGGGTCGTGACGGGGTGGGGGAGTTACTGAGAGGGGGTGTAGAGGGTGAGGTAGTTACAAAAAGGGAAATTAAAGAGGATAGAGTAGGGAATGTAGTAGTGTATAAATATATACAAGTGAAAATACCGCTATAGTCTGCTTGAGCAAAGAAGACATTCTGGCAAGATGGGAAAATTAACCATGCTCGATCAATAATGGTTCAATAATGATAAATTTGGTCTCAAATTGTAAAAAACATTCTTTTCTACAATTTAGACCCCAATTTCATAATTTTTAATCAATATTGACCGAGCTAGATTTATTTCCCAATCTCGCCAGAATGTCTTTTCAGCTCTTCTGTAGCTGGTATGGAGAGTGATTCGTGATCGGAGAGGGATGTGAGGTGGTGGGGGAGTTACAGAGAGGGATTTTGGAGGGTGTGGTGGTAACAGAGAGGGGTTTAAGAGTGTGGGATAGTTACAGAGAGAGGTATTGAAGAGGATAGAGTAGTGAATGTAGTGAATTGGACACATACAAGTGAAAATACGGCTAGGGTCCTGAGTAGGTGGGCGAGTTACAGAGGGGGGACTTAGTTGGTGGGGGAGTTACAGAGAGGGGACTTAGTTGGTGGGGAGAGTTACAGTGGTGGATATTGAAGAGTATAGAGTAGGAGATGTGTAGAGTGGACACATACAAGTGAAAATACAGGGCTAACATGTCATGATCTGTAGCCGAGCTAATCCAATTGCCTTACTACATCGGCTTTAACGGCACTCGCCAATAACAGTTTTCCCATTTAATGTATTTCTGGCCCATTTTGGCGGTAAAACGTGATGAGATCTGAAAATATCATCGACTGTTTTTTCGTTTCAAATAAACATGGATGTTGGGCATGAAGTGACATGGGTAACGTAATAACTATTACTTTTTATGCAGTTGGCTTTCAAAGTACGGCCTGAAAAGAGTAACTGGGTCGCTTAATAAAAATGAAATACTCTATTATAAAAAATAATTTTATTTTATATATAAATTTAAATACTCTATTTATTGGAATTTCAACGCAACAATGTTTCATGTTATCATTTTTGTTCATTCAGAGTGCTCTATCAGCTCGTATGGAATGATTAAATTTTGTATATTTTTGTAGCAGAATTCAACAATAATTAACAACACCACAGAATTAAATACTGAATAAAGTATTTTATGTTTTAACCAGTCAATACTGAACTGATTAATGGTTCTCATTAATCTCGATTTCAATTCGGATAAGAATTGAATTGCTCTTCTATTGGCAATCTGAGCGGTCTTCATTGTAGAACTAATAAGTATTTATTCTTATAAATATTGATTCAAATTTGAATAAGAATTGAATTGCTCTTCTATTAGCAGTTCAGTCGGTCTATATTATAGGATTATACTGATGAATAATTTTTATTAATCTTGATTCCAATTTGAATAATGATTGAATTGTTTTTCCATGTGATTATTTCAATATCATTGAATTCTCACATCATTCCATACGAATCGAATTCGAAAAAGCTACAAATGAAACCAGTATTTTTACCAATATAGAATAATCCAATACTCTATATCGCCCGCCACTGATCCACTCACCTTTATATCCGTCAATTATTACAACATCTGAAAAACTTATTCGATTTAATCCTTGAAAAATAAAAAAATCCTCGTATTTTCAGAGATAATCATGCTTTTGAGAAACTTTCAGGCCAAAAATTTGAAAGAAGATCATCATGCATGAAGGTCATACACTGAACAAAGGCATTATCGAAGAAGGCATTTAATTTCTATTTTGAGCTGTTTTGTTAATTTCAAGACATATTATTCTCATTATTGTAAGCCTAATCATTTTATGTATGAAGGAAAACCTGTAGTTCCCATTGATATATAAATATTAATAATTTTATTGCCGGCCTGGTTGGCGCAGTGGGCTAGGGTGTCAAAACCTTCAGTTCGCTAAAACTGCCAGTTCTGCTGGGTTCGAATCTCAGTGGCATGGCTGTTTTCACCTCATCAATCACCTTCGCACTAAATATCCATTACCCACGCACAAGCTGGAATGCTTATGTGGGCATCATCCGCAATACAGAAAAAATAAATAAATTATATAGAAGAGAGTTCACGGAGAGCTTCAGTGGGCGCAAAATTGTATTTTAAAGCACAGGTAACCATTATAGCGTTGAAGTGGTCTGTCTATCAGAGGCTTGAGAGGATTTTCGAATGGTTGGCGGGAAAGAGTGGGTAAGCGAGAGAGAGAGAGAGAGTGAGTAAGAGAAAATGAATGAGTGAGTGAGTGTCAGAAAGAGAGACAGAGACAGCGAAAAATAATAAAAGAGAGAGGGTACGCAAAAGTGGTTGAAATTGTATTTTGGAATGAATTTTCCGCGCCACCCTCCCATCTGCATAGTGGAGTGTTGGCGTACAATACAAGCATAAGGCCAATATTCACACCTGAATTGCCTCTCAGAGTTGAATGGGCCTCTCCACCAGTAGGGTAGTACCGATCAAGGCCATATAGTCTGTCCAAGCATAAGAAGACATTCTGGCAAGTTGAGAAAATCACTCCAGTTCGGTCAATAATTGTTCAAAAATTATACATCAGGTCTTAAATTGTAGATCAGGATGTTTCCTACAATTTGAGACCACATTTATGATCTTTGAACCAATATTGACCGAGCTGGAGTCATTCTCCCATCTTGCCATAATGTCTTCTTTGCTTGGACAGACTATACAAACACTCTCAGATAATGCACACGTGCCGGTGTACAAATTTGGATGGGGCAATTGTGTGAACAGCTTAAATTCCAACCTAATTCCCTTCAAATTGGATTGATAACTGGAGAGCACCCACATTAGTTTCCCGCTGGGTGGGAGGTTTTTTCTAAAAACACTCTTCGGCACAAATAATGTGGATTGAGACTTACCAACACTCATTCACTTACTCACTCATTCACTCATTCATTCATTCACTCATTCACTCACTTACTCACTCACGGGCTAACTCTCTCACTCACATCCACTTGCACAATCACGTCCATTCACAAGTGCAGAGCAAGCAAACTCTGTATCAGAAGTGGATTCACGGTGATTCAACTGAATTGAGGAATCTACAGTCGGTCCAAGCGAATAAGACATTCTGTCAACATGGGAGAATGACTCCAGCTCGATCAATATTGTTTCAAAAATCATAAATTTCATCTCAAATTGTAGAGCAGAATGTTTTCTACAAATTTGGATCAAATTAATAATTTCTGAACCAATATTGAGCGAGCTGGAGTCATTTTCAATCTTGCCAGAATGTCTTATTTGCTTGGACAAGCTTACAAGTTTGGGACCAAATCTAGAACCAAGAGTACGAAGAAATTCCGCTATAGTTTTTAAATTGAATTGAAAAAAATTGGTGGAGTCTTTCAAACTGAGTTTGAACCTTTTTATTCGGTTTGAAATCTTTCCAGGTTTGTGGAATTGTGATAAGTAAAAAGCAGGATTTAGGCCTGGCGTATGCTGGGACGCACGTGTGCACACGCACGCAAGCCAGCCAATTACAGCTCTTGTCTTGTCCTCAACAAGAGCTGTGATTGGCTGGAATGCGTGCGTGTGCACACGTGCGTCCCAGCATACGCCAGGCCTTATCGTCTTTCGGAGAAGACGATAAGCCGTCGGACCCGATTGCCTGAAACTCATCTCTCGTACCATCACTCCTCTCATTACCTACGTACGCACTGGTCTTACAGCACATGTTGGCATCATCCTCAGAGGAAATGTATTATGAATCATTGTGTTAATGCTCAATGCAATACATTTGAATAGAAATGACGAACAAAAATGCTCTATTCTTCAGCTTTTGATATTTCCATTTCGAAAGAGTCAAATCACTTCAGATTGATTGTCTTTAGCTTGCCTGGTTTGAGAGGAGTATCAAATATTTCCCCCAAATATTCCCCCACGAATGAGGGAATATTTCATTGTTCCCATACTCGTTTTCCTCCTCAATCATAAGGTTCATTTTCATCATCAATCTCGATCAGGTAGCTCTAGTGAAACATCAATATTGAAACGAAAAAAAAACGAACAATTCAAATTAAATGCAAATATGACACTTTTGATAATTTTCACGTTTCACTATCCAAGCTAGATGAGAGTGCTATTATCGCATAGTATCGGGAAAGAAATACTCTTTTCTACACGAGCTGTAGTATGTTCGAGCAAAGAAAACATTCTGTCAAAATGGAAAAATGACTCCAGCCCGGTCAATACTGGTTCAAAAATCTCAAACTCCATCTTAAATCGTAGAAAAAATTCTGATCTAAAATTGAAGACGTAATTTATAATTCTTGTATCATTATTGACCGAGCTGGAGTCATTTTCCCATCTTGCCAGAATGTCTTCTTTGCTCGACCAGAATAGACTTGATTAGCACAGTGACGTGACTTTCACTCATGAAACAACTAAGCAAAGAATAATGATGTAGCGCTATCAGAATGAAATCACGTATGCGGATTCTGTAGCCTTGCTGAAATTACGCAGACTGTACGGCGCAAATGCCACAGACGTGTGGGCGTTGCACCTAAGACGAGAGAATATTTCGAGCATGATTGAATCTGTACTGAACCTGTGGGATGGGATCCTAATATACATTTCAAAGACAAGTGTGGCTTCGCTCATAAAGCAGGCTATAGTTTGAAATGATGGTACTGAATAATAATATCTTCTATATATGTCTGTACAACAAGGATGATGTTTAATGATAACACTATATACAAGAAGAAGAGTGACACACAAGAATTGTATACAAGGATAGTGCTCAATAATAACTATATCACAAGAAGTAACTGTATTGGAGACAGTGATGTATAGTACGAGGTGTGAGCTAATTCCATTGATGAATATAGAATATTAAACCAAATTGATTATCAACTAAATGTAGACATGAATCAACCAAAATTTATAATTAATTTTGTTTGATATTCCACTTTCATCGGCATAAATAATTCGGTTTCATTTAAGGAGTAATGAGAGTCTCAAGGAGACACAGAGTAATATGAGAGCCTCATACATGGAATTTCAGGATGAATTTCCCCAGCTCACGTTGAGGATATTTAATATTCTCTGTCGGTGACAGATGAAATTTATCAAATTCTGTTGTGTTTCACTAAAAATTTTTGAGATGAAGATGGAATTTGTAAGAGAACAAAATTAAATTTTGGGAAAGGAATCTTCCATCAATCAAGTGTCTGATGCAAATGGTAAACAGTTTTCGGAAGTTCGACTCACATTATTGTACAAAGAGATTTAATCAATGTTATGGAGACTGTAAACCGTACAGCCCACAGTAAATTGAAGTTTTCTAAAAACCGTGGTACAGAGCAAGATTCATAGAATATTCCAAAAATATATAGCATATTGCAGTGGCCATATTATTCGATAATTACCTATGTTATGAGTTTCCCATAGTTGAGTAGGTTATTTTCTGAAAAAATGAAATTTATTATTTGTTCGTACATAACTGAATTTTAATGGAAAATGTATTTATTGTATATTTTTAAAAATAAATGAATTTATTTTTTTATACATTAACTGTAGAATTATCTATACGTCTTGGTACATCCCAACCTACAAAATAGCTTGACAAGCGGAAATAGGAAAAATGTTACCAGCAACGCTCCAAGAATATCATCGAAGATTTAATTCTGATATGCCACATAAAACGCTCGCAATACCATTTGCCAAGATAAATCATCAGCTTATAAAAATTCTTTCCGTTATGGAGGAACAAGCCATAATTCATGCGTTATATTCTCTGTAAGTGACAAGCAGTAGTTATTTATGATGTTCTGCCTACAGCATTGCCTGTAATAATATTTACTCATGGCAAGATTCAGTGACAGCCTCTAAGGAAAAATTTAGCTTAATATATGTCTTCTACAAGTATGAGAGATTGGAATGAGGAGAGATTCACAAGACTTCATACAATTGAAAAATGTGGAAAATTTGGTTTTGCATCCGAGGTAGCTAATTTTTCAATTAGTTTGAAATGAATTATTGGAGATTATTGTGTTAAATACCGAGGAAAAAGAATATTATTATAAATTGAATTAAATCATGGAAGTACGGATAATACCAGAAATTATGTAGTTTTGTGTGGTCCTATACGACCTATACGACCTATAGGATTTGGCTACAAATCCTAGCCGGACTGGCTAGGAAATGGGCCATCGGCTATAATCGCTAAAGGTCGTCGGCTATACTCGCTTTTTTCACCATTTTCAACAGATGTAAAGCTCCGTATTCTTGATGTCACAAAACGATTTTCCCAGAACTAGTTGTGTAATATACTATTGTCTCTGGCCACGCCCCTTCTGCAGTTTTCTACATTCAACAGGTGGCCGACTAGAGTATACTTAGCTGCTATTGGTTGAGCCATAGGCCACGCCCCCAGGAAGCATCATTCACTAGAGAATGGAGGGGGAAGCAGAACCGATTTTTGTCTCTGGTCACGCCCCCTGCAGTAGTTTACGACATTCAACAGGTTGCTGACTTGAGGACACTTGTCTGCTATTTGTTGAGTCACAGGCTACGCCCCCAGAAAGCTTCATTCTCTAGAAAATGGAGGGGGGAGCTGGAACGATTTTGTCTCTGGCCACGCCCCCTGCAGTAGTTTTCTACATTGAACAGGTGACTGACTTGAGGGTACTTGTCTGCTATTGGTTGAGCCATAGGTAACGCCCCCAGAAAGCTTCATCCACTAGAAAATTGAGGGGGAAGCAGAAACGATTTTGTCTCTGGTTATGCCTCCAGATAGCTTCATTCACTAGAAAAAAGAGGGAGAAGCAGAAACAGAAAAGCAGAAAAATTAATATTTTTTGAAAAATTTTAATTTTCCGCCATTGTTATCTCGGTAACAAAGCGTTTTTGGGGGTTGATCCCATGGAACTTTTTTGTCTACTTGGTGTAAGAAATCAACCTGAGAAGTATTCCACATTCCTCCAAAAACACCCTGTATATTATCACCTCATGTAACTCCTTGCCTCTTCACTTTCGAGATTTCATCTAATTCATGTTTGATGACTCTTCTGTTTCAGTATTATCTATTCAGTTAACATAATTAGGCTACAACATTTTAAACTTACAATATATCACGCTATGAAATAACAGAAATAATATTTGGTACACCTCATTTAATTTTTGAATCGGTTAAAAACCTGCAACACGTACTTCATCCTCAACATTCTAATTTTGGTTGAACGGAATAAAAAGCATCAATTTCTTAATGCTTATTACTCTCAACAAGCCATCAATCTCGTGACAGCTTTCCAGTCCGATCTCACTTATTTTCCCATTCCAGGCAACTTGATTGAAGTCGACCAATTAAGCACTACAAGTTGCCTTTTTCAACGAACTAAGCAACAGCATCAAATTGATGAATGTAGTCGGGAAAATGCGCCGAGCGGTGATACTGAAATATGAGGCTGCATTGCTCGGGGAAGCTTAATTTTGGTTGATGATGAGATAGGGAGGGGGGTGATTGTTGAGATTTTCTTGATGGGGGGTTGTTGGTAGAGGGGTAAGAGTTGACTCGAGAAACTTGAGACTGAGCTACAAAAGTGTCTGAGGTTATTGAGTGAGTGAAAGAGAGAGTACAAGTGAGCAAGAAGGATGTTCAGAGGTGTTTCTACTACAAGAATGATGGTGAAAGCTTATAGTCTGTCCAAGCAAAGAAGACACTCTGGAATCATGGAAAAATGACTCCAGCTCGGTCAATATTGTTTCGAAAATAATAAATTTGGTCTTTAACTGTAGATAAAATTTTGGCCTAGAATTTGAGACCAAATTTATAATTTTTGAACTATTATTAATCGAGCTGGAGTCATTCTCCCATCTTGCCAGAATATCTTCTTTGCTTGGACAGACTATAGCTGAGTAAGATTAATTTACCGGCATTTTGAGCCATTAACAGCTCGTTTCCGGATATACGCCGCGGATTAGGAGCCGAACTTCAATCAAAGTGAACTTTACTCTCTAAACGACTCCATCCCATTTCCCAAGTTTCATCACCAGAAAGTTTTCTTGTTGCAATATAATGCTCGTTGCCCCAATATTCCGATACATTAAGATAGATGTTTTGAATAGACGAGTTCGTTGCACAAAAACTTTACTCAGGGAGATGAGCTGGAACGCCAGATGGCTCTTAATGAGTTTTAGAGTTTCTTGTGATATTTGGATTGATTATCAGGTTAGGTTGAGGCCAGGGTTATGAAATAATAAAATTCATGGCTACGGTAAAGTTTTACGTTACTACTGGACTGACGAATGAACTTTCTTCCCTAATTTTTTTCGAAATAGATTCTATAATATTGATGAAAATTCTTGAACCTTAACATTCAACAGTCTCGAAAGACTTGAGAATATATAAGAGTCAAGGTTGATAACAGTTTAGTAACAACCCCCATAAAATGATGATGATATTGAGAGGTCAAATAAAACAAAAATGTATTTTAAATAGGTGTAAACTATAATGGCAAGGCTCACCTTTCACAAACAATGTTCATCAATAAAAAACTAATTAATAGAGTTCAGGGATAGAAATGGAACTCAAATTAATGTATAGAGAAGCGAACTCAGCATTGATAAACCAATGATTTAATTCATTGAACACAAGCAAAGTCGGTGTGTGAGGATTAATTACCATGGAAGTTGAAGCTAGAAAAGACAAGAGCTTTTGTTGAAATTGCACTACGAAAAGAATCATAACTCATATGTTACGTAGTAGCATGTTTCGAATCAAAATAATGATAGCAGAGGTCAATCTGCTATCCACAATCTACAATTTAATCAGAGAGATTTGACAAAATCAATCAAGACTCACTTTTAAGTTTGCAGGATCGAGAAGAGCTCGGAATAAATAGACTCTTATTGTAGGCCTACACGTTTATAAGGTCTAATTTCAAAACTAACTCTTTCGAATTAGGTGAGCCTATGACACGTGGCCTCAGGTTTGGTTAAATCTGAGAAATCAGTGATGATAATTGAAAGTCTGGAGTGAGATACGAAGCATGAATCGTTCAATACACTCGTTTAAATCCTTGATTCAAATCTGGGTTGAAAAATGAAAAATGAAATGAGATATGATGAATGGAATGGAAAACTCATGCAATTAAAATTGTGAATTCGCATTCAAAGATTCGAATTACAAGAGATGGAACGGAGAGTTCTTTCTTTTTCACTTTTTGAGAGGAAATGTGTATTGGGAGAAGGAAATGGCAGTAGAGAGAATGAGTATGATTTGAGCGAATAATTATTTCATATTCCACTGTTCGTCCTTCTATTTCTCCTCCTTCTCTTTCAAATTCTTCTTCACTCTCTTCTTTATTGAAATACTTTTATATTCTGAATATCCATATATTTTTTCTTAGTCTCATTTTCCTCCTACTCATTCCTCCACCCACCGTCCTTCCCCCTTCACCCTCTCATACTTTTCTCTATTCTCTCTGGTCCTCCTGCTTGTTTTTCAACTTCCCTTTATTATCCTTCTTTATTCCTTTTATACATCTTCAACCCATCAACCTCTATTTACACCTCTATTTTACTATTCTCACTTCTTTTCCTCCTCATTATCGCAATATTTTTTCCAATTACCTCTCATTTTCTCATTCTCCTCCTCTTCATTCTCTCTTCCTTCTCCTCAACATCCTTTTCTCCATCCTCGACTCTATTCTCCCTTTTCTGCATGTCATTTCTCTCCTACACCACTCTCTGCAACTGTAGGCAGCTGGTGGCATCCTGCTAGTTCTCCAAAATCCATTCTTTCTCTCTCCACCACTGACGGCTCGTGTCCACAAACAGGTGAAGTGCTGTACAGTGAAAGATACGGGCACTTCACCTGTTTCGTGGGTACGAGCCGTCAGTGGTGGAGAGACTCGTACCCACGAAACAGGTGAAGTGCCCATATATTTTACTGTACAGCACTTCACCTGTTTCGTGGACACGAGCCGCCAGTGCTCTCCACCTCTCAAGCCCTCTCTTTCTCCCTCACATATATCTCCAATGTGTCTCTATCATACCATCCGTATTATCATCATATTATATTGTCTTTCTTCCTTATTCCACCTTTATTCATTCTCCTATCATTACTAACACGAAAATTTGAGGAGGTCTCGTCTGTTTTTGTGATGTTAACTTCCAATAGCTGATGTGAAGAATTAATTTCATTTGAATTATTGCATCTCAATGAGAGTTCTAATTGACATCATCTGTTGGAGCGCAAGAGGATCGAAGAAACCGCCTAAATTTTTGGTGTCATCTACAACCACCCTCCATCAACCTTAATCAACTGCCCAATGAGCAGATGAAACCGCCTTGAGTTTTATCCAGCTATAGACACTCTCCATCACAACTTCCTCTGCAACCATTCTTTCGAGAAAAATGTTCTCTCAGGGGGGACTGAGAGATAGGGGTATCATTCCCATTCTATTCCACTTCTCTTGACTCCCCTCCAAAAAAAAACTGATAAAAATATTCGACCATCCGAACATTCCACGTTCCACAGCGATTTGGTATAATCTGTCCAAGCAAAGAAGACATTCTGGCAAGATGGGAGAATGACTCCAGCTCGGTCAACATTGGTTCAAAAATCATAAATTTGCTCTCAAATTGTTGATCAGAATGTGTCCCACAATTTTAGACCAAATAATTAATTCTCGAACAAATATTGACCGTGATGTAGTCATTTTTTCATTTTGCCAGAATGTCTTCTTTGTTTGGACAGACTCTAGCTGATCGTATTGGGACAGTGGATTGGAATATGTGGGCAGTGACCGCGACAAAAATTTGCGCCGATATTATGACAGTTGAGGTTTTGTGGCTTGTGCGACTCCAACTGCAATTCGAACCAGAAAAACTCGCCCAATCGGTGTTCTATTTTTGTCCGCATTCTGTTTGACGCTCTCTGTCTCACACACACACATGCTCACTCATTCTCTCTTGTACAAATTCACATTCCTATCTATCCTCCTATTTCGAATAATCCTCTATTTTTCTTCCTTGCATTCCATTCTTTCTCACATATTTAAACATATATGGAAGGAATAAAGAAAAAAGAGCAAGAAGTTGAAAAATAAGAAGAAGGATCATTATTTTGCTGTCTCCCATTTCTTGAATCGTCTCTCTCGCACAAGCTTTTCTTCTCTGCATTACATACTTTTAATCGCTTTATCCTTCTCTTAGTCACATAATCCTTTTTTTATTCCTCCTTGTTTCCACTTACTTTCATTAGTTTCACTTTCTCCTTTATTAGGCCTACACACAATTCCATTCCTTTCATACATTCTCTCTCAAACACAATTTATTCCTCTCTAGTTGTCAATTGACATATACTATTACTCCTTTTTTTCTCTGATTCCTCGTGTCTTTTTTCTCGCTCAAACTCTCATTTTTGTCTTTTCTTCTCTCTCATACTAACTTTTATTTGTTTCATCCTCTTTTGTATCACACAAGATTTCATTCCTCCAGTTCCTTCTCAGTCTTTCATCTCTGTTTTTCGCACTCTCAAACATAACTCTCATCTTTTCTTCTCTTCTCTCTCACAAACTATCATTCTCCTTATTGTCTCTCTCACAAATAGTATTATTTCCTCCCCTTTGTACCCCACACAATCTTCCATTTTCTTCTTTTCTTTTCTCTCATAACACACTTTATTCCATTTTTCCTTCTCTCTTACACTCACTTCCATTCTGCTCCCTCACACATCCTACTATTACTTTCGCCTCTCTCAAACACACTTTTTTTCTAATCTCTTCTCTCTTGCACACACTGCAATCCCCATCGTCCCCTCTCACTCTCACTCAAAGCAACAGCAGCAGCAGCTGTATCGATTTCTGTGCATTCTGACCTTAGTCACGGTTCACACGACACACTGCCAAATATTTTGGGCCCCGTTCCATGCAAAACAATGGCGAATGCAGTAGTTTACACCAGTCAGATGGAATTATTTCGATGTTAAATATCTGTGGATTTGGTCATAATCACTATCACTATCATGGTGGTCGTGATTCTAGCAGCAAAAATTCCATATTCCTTAACCTGTAGGATTGCTCGGTAAAGTTCATTCATGACTTATTATCAATACTCGTCAATACTCGTCAATATTTATTATATCGAGTAAATTATTGGTAAAAACTAAAAAAAATCGCTGTCGATATTCTGGAATCGTTCGATAATGGAATAAATTACACTGATATTGTTGATTACACTGTTTATTCTGGTACAGGGACATTCATTGTATAGGGAAATAGGAAGGTAGGAGAGTAGGAAGGTAGGAAGTAGGAGGAATATGAGAGAATAATGTTTATTTTTATTGTTGTTGATTAATATGTTTCCTAGCGATAAATGAGAATGGCACTAGATACGTTTTATTGTACTCTGCTACAATGTAGAGAAACATTTTAGATGAATTTTTATATTATTGTTGAATATAATAGTTTGAGTATAGAATAATAGATGTTTCTGAATGGATCTGAATAGTGAGATCAAGATCCTCTTTGGTTTGAGTTAGGAGTTCGAGCTCGAAGTATTGCTGAGACTACACAAAGGTGGAATTATTTTTTTATTTTCATCTCTAAACTAACTATAGGTACAGAGGAGATTAACCTATAAGGTTTAGCTCCTCTGTATACCTAGTCTAGACCTAGGCTAATCTAAACCTATAAGGTTTAGCTCCTCTTTTATCTTTCAGATTATAATATCTATCATTAATGGATAAATGATTGATTGATTATTATACTGTTACTCCAATATATGTTATCCTCCTCAGTTGTAGATTATATTTTATAATTACACTACATTAACATTCTTGCCAAATATGATCAAGGCCTAATGGAGTTTTTACTCATTCTTAACTGACTCAATACTATTCTGTTTCCGTGAGTTATTGCCAAGCTTCAATTCAAATTGAACTCAAACTCTATTTCCACTTATAAAAATGTATACAAAACTAATATGAGAATGTATACAAAACTAATATAAGAATGTTTACAAAACTAATATGAACAAATTTGGATATTAATGTTGATTTAGTTTTGCCTTGCCTAGGCCCAAAAGTTTTATGAAAAAATCAGTCTAATCTCAGAGATCAATGATCAGAAATGCTGAAAGCCCATCCAGCCATTCAACTAACTACATCAACATTTCGAGCATACTCCGCTTATTTTGTTGAACACTTTGTCAACAAGCTAACAGAGTTTTCACACTGCTCTGCATGTTTTGCATATGCAAACAAAAGTTCAATCTCCCCAAAAAAATCGTTCACCCCAAAAAAGTTCACACTGTTTTCGCACTTGCTGAATAAATTCATGATCGGCTCCCATCAATGTCATTCCTCATTTTCTCATTTCTCATTTCATTTTCTTACTTCCTATTTCATTCTCTCATTTCATATTCCATTTTCTCATCCCTTATTCCATTCTCTATTCCCTATCCTATTCTCTCACTCCCTATTCCATTCTGCCATTCCCTTTTTTATTTTCAAATTCCCTATTCCAATTTCTCATTCCCTATTCCATTCTCTTATTCACATTCTAATCTCTTATTTCCTATTCCATTCCCCCATTCCCTATTCCATTCTCTAATCTCCCATTCCAGTCTTCCATTCCCTATTCCATTCTTCCATTCCCTATTCAGTTCTCTCATTCTCAATTCCAGTCTCTCATTGCAATTCCGTACCATTCGTTTTTTTCTTGAAAAGCGATTGATTTTTCCATTATTTAGCTAACAAATGAATGCAATGTTGAACTGAGCTGCTCACGATGAACAGCATAATTGATGGATTACGATAAATCATTAGCAAAGTCTTTTTCAAAACTCAACAGTGACTAATGAAAATTCTTTCTTCAGCCTATCAATAGATTTCTCATTTCTTTGAAGACGGGTTGGTTGGTTTTGGAGCTTTTCAATGGTGGGTCCCTCCTGTGCTTGGTATTAATATGACTTTTCATTCGGTTTCTGAGTATTCATTATGGTTTCTGAGTATTGGACGTTCAACAATTAGTTCACTTCAGTGTTCCTTCAAATACTTTTAAAAATTATTGTTAAAGGGAAATACCCAGGTTTATCAACAGATATATCATCTTAAATTATAAATATCGAATATATTATCCTGATTCAATATGAGCTCGTTGTATTAAATTATTCTGTTTCAAGCCATACCTGTCAAATGTTCCTATGAACCTTCCAACTAAATTACTTTGAATCATATTTTGCTTCCATTCATTAGGATCTCTCTTGTTGAACTATCATTAAAGTTCTATAGTGTGAGGATATAATTGCAACAATGGAGAATCGATAGCTTAACACTCACTATCTTGTTAATATAAATTTAAGAATAAATTATATCTTGTTAAACTAGCATTACAGTTCTATAGAGTGGAGATATAGGCCTAATTGTAACCATGGAGAATCTTTATTTCGATAGCTTAGTACTTGTTGATATGAATTGTAGATTGAATTGAAAGCTTTGTTTCAAATGATATACGGGAAAAGTACAATACTACCTTGAAAATGGAGTTATGAGCACAGAATCTTAGTTCCTTAGTAGTACACCAAAACCTCTTCCATGCAATCCAAGATAACATATATTACATTGTAATGTAAACATAACTACTCAGTCTCTCATAATTTCGCATCTGATCACAATATTTATAATCAAGATTCAGAATTATTAATCCTTCATTATTAATAAGTCTTCCTAGTAGCTACAACCTTCCTTCAACGCTCAAAGACATTTTTGAGGTGCGGCTAGATTGTTAATATCAGTTTTTCTCTCATAGCTCACTTCGGCAAGTAAAAGATTCTCTCATTAAATCCTGAATCTCCATAGTCTGTCAAAGCAAAGAAGACATTCTGGCAAGATGGGGAAACCAGCTCTGTCAATATTGGTTCAAGAATTATAAATGTGGTCTCGAATTCTGCTCTACAATTTGAAATCTGATTCACAAATTTTGATCCAATATTGACCCAGCTACAGTCATTTTCCAATCTTGCCAGAATGTCTTCTTCGCTTGGCTCTGGTGTGAGAATCTTCTCAAGGGCTTTCATCATCATAATATTATGAACCCTTCATCAAAGTCAGTCAGCTGACGTTCCTTTTTTAGCCACTAATTTGGTTTCGGACGTTTTTTTTCGAGGTGCTCCACTTTTCTGTGAACAGCTAAGACTATGTGTGAAGAAGGGGGGAGTAATGCAACAAACCTAAGCCTTTTTTTCTCACAGCCTGTTGCGGATATAATAAACGTCAGTTGGATTTTGATCTCCAATCAACTATTATTACATGTATTTCAAGTGATCGAAGATTAGAGTTTGTTAGTTAGGCTACTCTCTTAGTTTTTTTTCTATTGAAGAGTCATGCCCGGTTTTTCCAAGCACACTCAAAGTTGAGGGACCCTCAAATTTTGATGAACAGCTGACATTTTCTATGATAAGTATAGGAAATGTAGTAAAGTGTAGTAAACTTGAGGGTCCCTCAAATTTGAGTGTGCTTGGAAAAACCGGGCATCAATTATTCATTTCATTCATTAATCCAGTTCAGTCACATAATCAAATTAATATGAATTGAAATGATTTGGAAGATAGAAAACAAGCTTTGTAAATACTATCTACCAAATTTTCTTGAAGTAAATGTAGTTCAAATGAGGTTATGATATGAAAAAATAAGAATAATTTAATAATAGTAATGATTAAAGGGAATTAAAGGGGATGAAAAGACCAAAGCAATGGCTGTTCCTTCAAATTATTTGAAGAATCCAAATGCATTAACGTTACTGAGATTTCAAGAGCATGAACTAATGAAGCTAAACATTGTTTCAAAAACAAGAATTTCACCAAACTACGAGTCACGTGTCACGTGATTTTTATCCTCTATTTTTCATACACTCATTCATGTTTCACTCTTTATATCGAATCTTCTTTAATTCTCTTCGATCTACTTCATGACCTTTCTCCGAACTTCACCATCGCTTATTCAACTCCATCTTGTCCATCCGCTTTATTCCCTTCCTATTATCAGTGAATATTATATTCTTTCCATATTCTTTGCTACTATCTTGTTCATTCCATATTCAGATGTATTCACGTTCGATACCTTATTCCCTTCTTCCCCAAAACGTTCACTCTAAATCTTCTAAACATTCACTCTATTCTCTTTCCACTTCCTTCTTCATTTCTCATCATCCTACATTTCGTTTCTTCAATACCTTTTTCTCTTCTTCTCCAAAATGTATCCCATCACATTTTCTTCTCTCCATTCTCTTATTGCTATATTCTTCAATCCACTTACAGCTACATTCCTTCTTCAAATACCTTTTTCCCTTTCCCCCAAAAAGTATTACTTCACACTTTTAACAAATTCATTTTCTCCCCATTCTTGACCCACCTACATTGCCTTTTCCTCTTCCCCCCAAAACGTATTTCCTCACCCTACCTATCCACTTTATTTTCTTGTACACTCTTGTTCTTCATCCCCCATCCACCCACACTCCCTTCTTCTTCTCTCTACTCATCTCAGTGTTCCAAGAATAACCCACTCTAAATTTCGTTATAAGCCGTCGGCCAGCCAGACAATCGATTACTAGAATGTGCGTGCTAAATCCCAGCCTTGACCTGGACGGCAAATCTCAAGCACACTTTTCAACCTCCCCTTCTTCTTCTTCTTCTTCTCCATCCTCTTTTTCTTCCTCCTCCTTCTCCTCCTTCTCCTCCTTCTCCTCCTTCTCCTCCTTCTCCTCCTTCTCCTCCTTCTCCTCCTTCCTTCTCCTTTCCTCTCCTCCTCCTCCTTCTCCTCCTTCTCCTCCTTCTCCTCCTTCTCCTTCTCCTCCTTCTCCTTCTCCTCCTTCTCCTCCTTCTCCTCCTTCTCCTCCTTCTCCTCCTTCTCCCTCCTCCATCTTCTCCTCCTTCTCCTCCCTTCTTCTTCTTCCTTCTCCTCCTTCTCCTCCTTCTCCTCCTCCTCCTTCTCCTCCTTCTCCTCCTCCTCTTCTTCTCCTTCCTCTCCCTCCTTCTCCTCCTTCTCCTCCTTCTCCTCCTTCTCCTCCTTCTCCTCCTTCTCCTCCTTCTCCTCCTTCTCCTCCTTCTCCTCCTTCTCCTCCTTCTCCTCCTTCTCCTCCTTCTCCTCCTTCTCCTCCTTCTCCTCCTTCTCCTCCTTCTCTTCTCTCCTTTCCTTCTCCTTCTTCTTCTTCTTTTTCTTCTTCTTCTTCTTCTTCTTCTTCTTCTTCTTCTTTTTCTTCTTCTTCTTCTTCTTCTTCTTCTTCTTCTTCTTCTTCTTCTTCTTCTTCTTCCTCTGCCCTCGAACTGTTTACTGCCCCAAAAACGTTTTTAGTCACACTCGACGCAAACCTAACAATGCTCTCTTATTTCTGATTTATACGTTTTAAGCACCTCTCAGCCGAAGAACATACAATCCAACCTTACACTCACTCAATACGTCTTGCTCGCTCACTTCCCAAACAGCTCTATACCTGTATTCCTCTTTCCACCTCAATACTAGACCACTATGTGCACGGAAACTGTATATCTATACTGTACTAGCAACTTCAACAACTGAAGACCACTCTCACATCTCTATACCTATATTCTCTCATCTAATTCCACACCAAAATACTGTAGGCTACACCTAACAGCTGTATATCTACTATCAGACGGTTACTGAAGACCTCTTCCCCTATCTACCTTGAACCAAGAATACTATATGTACGGTACCTGACAACTGTATATCTATATATAGCAGCAGTATCCACCTAAGAACTGTATATCTATACTGTACCGGCAACTGTAACAGCATGAAGACTACTCTTAGCTCTATACCTATATTTTCCCATTTACTTCCATACCAAAACACCATGTGCCTGATAGCTGTATATCTATACTGTGCTGTTCACTTGAGACCACTTGAGGCGATCACTCACACTCATCCCAGATCATCCACTCAACTAGAGTCTGTTCAAGCACAGAAGACATTCTGGCAAGATGGGGAAATTACTACAGCTCGGTAAATATCGGCAAGATTTATGAATTTGGTCTTGAATTGCAGGAAATATAATAATCTAAAATTTGAGACCAAACTCATAATTTTTCAATCAGTATTGACCGAGCTGTAGTCATTTCCCCATCTTGCCAGAATGTCTTCTTCGCTTGGACAGACTATGTTGTGTACTTCTCTCACTTCAACTTGTTAACAACGGTCTCATCTGTCTCTCTTCAGTTCAACCTGAGGTGAAGTGTTAAAATCTATTCTTGAAAGTGTTTCATGTCAGTTCTCACTTTTTTGTTTGTGCTTCTTGTGATTCTCTCACGCTCTTCCTATTCGTTTGTTGTTCATACTAACACTCTCTTTCCAAATTTTCTATGAGAAATCCCTTTTCGAATTGAAGAAAGGGAGAAGTGAGGGCGTGAACCTATTGCACTTCTCATTGAGTTATATACTTTGTGAATTGAAGAATTAAATTGGAAAAAATCAATCATTAAGCGTGTACTGATGCTTAGTTCTAATGATCTTCCAGTAGGAATTCACTAATCATACTTTAAAACTATCCAAAGAATAAATTAATAGAATATAGGGATTGGATGTTGGGGTGAATTACAGTGACTAAGATATAATAGTGTATAAGATATAGTCACTGTAGGGTGGATGACTATTAATTTTATGCTTGCACTTTTTTATTAGTCAAATTTGATAAAACTATCGAGCTGGAATTCATGTTCTATAAAATAGGAATTTGTTTCACAATCACGCACTCAACTTTATAACATTTATCAAACGAGTTCCTTTTTCAAATAAAATTATTCAGCATCTACTCACATGTTGTTGGAGCTCTAAATCAATATGCTAGTACTTCTATCAAAAATTAAATATGACAAAAAACGTTTTTTAGTGCATTTCATTCGAAAAAATGCACTATTGGTCTTGCCCTGACAATCAAAAATTTATGATGTGATATATTTTTTACACGTTTCCGAGCCCCTAGAACACGAATCTGATGACCGTTCAAATTCATATATATACATTACATATATACATTCATATATTATATATATTATATGTACAGATTCTTGTTAACACGATAACTCCCGAAGGGCTTGTCGGAGAGCGACCAAATTTTGGACAAAAGTCATTAGTGTTAATATCTCGGTCAAGTTCGTTAACCAGCCAAATTTGTCCAAGGGTAGGGGGTGAAATCAGGGGATGAAAATTTAGAAAAATCACTACAAATCGACCAATTGATCACTACAAATCGACCACTTGATCGTTTTGAAAATTGGTGTGTATAATACCCACATTATGCCCTACAATTTGAGCCATCAACGGAAAAAAACTACAATGAAGCTGAAATTTACGTTCTATAAAATGGGAATTCGTTTCACAATCATGCACTTAACTATATAGCATTTATCAAACGAGTTCTTTTTTTTCAAATAAAATTATTCAGCATCTACTCACATGTTGTTGGAGCTCTAAATCAACATGCTAGTACTTCTATCAAAAATTAAATTTGACAAAAACGTTTTTATAAATGAAATGTTGATTCAATATTCACGTTCACACTTGATTGAACGTAATAGGCCCACTTTAATAAATCGAAGTGTATCAATTTCATGAATGAGTTATTCGCCCACTAGGTATAGTCTGACCAAGCAAATAAGAGCCTCTTGCATGATGGGAAAATGACTCTAGCTTGGTCAATATTGATTTTAAAATTATCAATTTGATCTCAAATTGTAGGGGAACGATTTGATCTACTATTAAGACAACATTTATTATTCTTCAACGAATATTGACCAAGATGGAGTCATTTTTCCATCTTGCCAGAGGCTCTTCTTTGCTTGGTCGGACTATACTCACATGTTGAAGAGTAATCGAATCAATAAATATTGGTGACCCCAATTTTCCATTTCTGTTATTCAATAATAGAGAATTTTAGTTCAAGTGACACCGTAATGACTGCAATCGAACATTATTCAACGTGATAAAGTTCTGACACGGAAGAGAGAAAACGAAGAGGGAAGAAAGAATGAGAGTGAAAGTGAGAGAGAGAGATAATGAAAGTAGGAGAAAGATAATAAGTGAGAGTAAGAACCTAGTTAGATAGAGGGTGGTAGGAAGAAATAGTGTGAAGGATGATAAACATGTAGGAAGGGTGATTCATGGAGTGAAGTGGAATTTTGAGAGAGAAAGAGATAGAGAAAAGACAAGATTGATAAAGATGAAAAGAGGGGAATTTATGATGTAGTGAGGTGGAATTTCAAGACAGAGAAGAAAAGGGGTGTGAAGAAGAGAAGAGAAGAAGAAGAAGAAGAAGAAGAAGAAGAAAGAAGAAGAAGAAAGAAGAAGAAGAAGAAGAAGAAGAAAGAAGAAGAAGAAGAAGAAGAAGAAGAAGAAGAAGAAGAAGAAGAAGAAGAAGAAGAAGAAGAAGAAGAAGAAGAAGAAAAAAAGAAAAGAAGAAGAAGAAGAACAAGAAGAAGAAGAAGAAGAACAAAGAAGAAAAGAAGAAGAAGAAGAAGAAGAAGAAGAAGAAGAAGAAGAAGAAGAAGAAGAAGGAGAAGAAGAAGAAGAAGGAGAAGAAGAAGAAGAAGAAGAAGAAGAAGTGGGAGGAAAAGAGAAGAAGAAGGAAAAGAAGAAGAGGAAGAACTAGAAGAAGAGAATACCTCACGTACGGCCTGTGTCTTTGCGATATCAACCCCTTCCCCCCCCCCACCATTCTTTCTTCGTAAATTGAAAATGATTTCTTTGCGCCCGTAAAGCTAGACCCACATTTGAAAACCATAGTGTATCACCCGACTTATTTCATAGAGTAGGCCTATATCACTCAGATTACAGTCTCTGTTGAGGCTATTTCCGAGTTATTTCTCAAAACAATGCTCTATCCGCACTTGGAGTTTATTGAAACTATCTTAGGCCGGTATTACACAGTGATATCTCTATCAGTATGATAATAAAAATAATGAAAATAGATGAAGAATGTTTGAATTGAATCTTTTTTCAGGATACATTCAAATATTTTCTTATAAAGATAGTTTTCCAGTTCCTTTTATCTCAGAAATGTCCTAGAATACTGTGTACCTGATGATAGATGCAATGATAGGCTCTCGCACAAATTTAAATTTATTCTTGTTCATCTTTTTAGGAATATTTTAAATTGATGATCTATAATAAAACTTTGCCTTTTAAATTTGCCTCATAGAGCCTTTTAATTCAAATTTGAGTTTATATTTTGTTATAATTCGCAGAATCCTATTGTACATGATTCTGCTTCATGAATTAGGAGCTATCAAATTACGTGGTGGAGAATTATTCTTCTGTAAATATAAAGGGCAATGTGTCCGATAATATTCCAGTATAATGTAACTCTTTTTGATATACCTTTAACTTGATAATTGGCCGTCCGGGTGGTCCGAGTGGTCTGGGGCGTTACAATCTTCAGTCCGCTAGCGCTACCGGGGGGTGGGTTCGAATCCCACCAGAGGCATGGCCGTTCAACCACCTCATCAATCACCCTCGAACTCTCCTTTACCCATGCACAAACAAAAATAAATAGTCAATGTGGGCAATACAAAATTCCGCTTCTCAGTCTATTTATTAACAAGGAACATGTGTACAATGACATTAAATCTTCAATGGGCACACGAGCTTGAAAATTATGAGCATTCATCTTTTATGTTATTCACTTGTTAGGTTGATAATTTCAAGATCAAGCGCTCGACCAGAAAAACAGTTAAATTTCACAGATTTGTTTAGTGTAAGGTATAAATTCACGTTTTCAATTATCATTCTCGATTCAATCTCTGCCCCACTCAGTATGAAGTGAGCATTCCTCCCAACTTTCTCGTCTAAACACTAACTAGTGGTCTCCTGTATTCAAATTTGCTGTCGTCGGTAAAATCTGGTCGAGCAAAGAAGACGTTCTGGCATGATGAGAAAATGATCCTAGCTCAGTCAATGTTTATTTAAAAGTTATCAATAGGCCTCAAATTGTAGTTTAGAATGTTTTCTACATTTTTCCACTAAATTGAAAATTTTTGAACTAATATTGACCGATCTGGAGTCATTTTTCAATCTCGCCAGAAGGTCTTCTTTGCTCGTCCAGACTACAGGAGAGGAAAATAGATTTAATACAGTCGTAATGTCAAGTCTAGCCCCCCCCCACCCCGACACAAATGCACTCATGCCGAATAAAATTGTTGAAGCTAACGTTGGGAAATAGTCTTTCCAAGCAAAGAAGACATTGTGGCAAGATGAGAAAATGGCTTCAGCTCGGTCAATATTGGTTCAAAAGTCATAAATTTGGTATCAAATTGTGGAAAACTAACTGGTCTACAATTTGATACCAAATTTTTAATTTTTGATCAATCAATGACCGAGATGAAGTCATTTTTCCATCTTGCCAGAATGTCTTCTTTGTTTGGACAGACTAGCAGGGTGAGCATGTTCACGTTTACATTATTGCAACTTTGGATCTAGATAATTAACACACTTCTCGAAGTTACCTGTTACTAGTTTCGTCACACGTTATCGCTCGTGTAACTTATTAGATCAATTTATTATTGTTTCTAACTCTTGCTTGACATATTCATTACCTAAGTATTTCACGAGTCTTAGCCTGAGAAGTTCTCAAATCCTTAAATCAAATATTTTTTATTTAGTAAACACAAAAACCAAAAAAAAATGTAAAAACACTGTAACACAGTACAATTCAACAAATTGTTATTAACAAACTAATAAGTATCATAGAATGGTCAAATAATAATTTCTTATATACTAAAAGCTATTTATTAGTTTGAGAAATTATACAATAAAGGGTAAAAACACAGACATTAAAGTCCAACCCGTCTTTTTCCTAAATTTTGATAAAAATATTCGAAATAGAGGCTATGCTCAAGAGATCTTGAAACACTTATCACATTTTACAAATTTTCACACTCCGAAATTGGAAACAATAATTTAGAATTTTTAATGTTGATTTAAACCCAGAATAACACCGAAAATATGTAGAAGATTAGAAAATATCAAATTACTCTAGAAAAATTCAAGCCAAAAAAGTACGCCAAAATGATGCCAAAATAAATAATACTATTCGCTGAATCATTGAAATTTGCTCGCAAATAGGAGAATTAACTCTTTATAAAAAAATGCATTTCGAGCTTATTGTCTAAGCAGTTCATAAAGATCTCATGTTTGGTTAACTATTTGATAGAATAAATTCCATACAAATTCGTCACCAGATTCTAAAATGATAATATTGTGCAATGATTATTTATTCGCAAGATAATTATTCTACTTGGCTAGAAGAACATTCTAAAGGGGGTCTTAGACGAGTCGTGTACAAGTCGCTTTTTACAAGTCACTTGTACAGTCGCTTTTTACCTACCAGCTTCTACTCACCTTGGAGGCGCTAGTGGGCGTTTAGACAAATTATTAAGAAGTCACTTTTAAATGTCATGTTGTCGCAACAGCTGTTGCAGTCATCTATTTCCAGAGAAATCTCAGACAATTAGAGTACCTAGAGTAATAGAGTAGATTGTCAATGGCTTTAGTAAATAGGTTTTAAAACTTTTCTCTAGGAGCGCTGTAGTAAAAAGGTTTCAAATTTGTCAGTAGGAGCGCTGTAGACTATCACGTTACCTCCTACAAGCTGGTAAGTTCACAAGTCACTCTTCACATTCTGAACACGTTCAGAATGTAGCTGTCAGGGCTTGTCACTTATCTTATGCATTCACGGGGACAGTACTGTCGGCCAGTTGAATATCTGTAGCCAATCATAGCCTCTGTCTTGTCATTGAGCCAAACAACAACAGCTGTGATTGGCTACAGATATTCAACTGGCCGACAGTACTGTCCCCGTGTACAGCGTGCTACTGTCCTATAACCTGGCTTGTTGGTGATTATGAGAGACGTGTAGCTAGCCGCCAGTAAGGAGCGGCTTGCTACACGTCTCGTCTACGACCCCCTCAACTACTACTACTACCAAGCTACTAAACTTTCAAGTCTGACCACTAGCAGTGCTATTTGCTGTGCAGATCAGGATCAGCCTACTTCCTGTACATAGTGGAACTTTGTTAGTTGAAAAGCCAGGCCTACAAGTTCAGGATTGATCTCAGAGGAATTGAAGTTGAACTACAGTAATATTAAGGCACGTCTTCTGTAAATACTTTAGCAAAAGCTAATTGATTCTTGAGTTAAGTGGTATTCTTCTTCCTTTCTCTTCTCTTTCCTCTCATTTTCCACATCGTCTCCAACTTATTTTCCTTTTTCTCCTCATTCTACTTTTACTTCCTCATCTTATTCTTCTCTTTCTCCTCCTCACTTTAATCATCTTCCACTTCTTCTCCTTCTTTCTTCCTTCTCATCCTCATCCTTCTCTTCCATTTTTCTCTCATTCTTTCCTCTCCTACCTCCTCCTCCTACTTCCTTTTCTCCTTGTTCTTGTTCTTACTGGTCTTCTTATTTTTATTGTTCTTCTTGTTATTGATATTCTTCTTGTTCTTCTTTCTTCTTGTTCTTTGTTCTTCTTGTTCTTCTTCTTCTTCTTCTTCTTCTTCTTCTTCTTCTTCTTCTTCTTCTTCTTCTTCTTCTTCTTCTTCTTCTTCTTCTTCTTCTTCTTCTTCTTCTTCTTCTTCTTCTTCTTCTTCTTCTTCTTCTTCTTCTTCTTCTTCTTCTTCTTCTTCTTCTTCTTCTTCTTCTTCTTCTTCTTCTTCTTCTTCTTCTTCTTCTTCTTCTTCTTCTTCTTCTTCTTCTTCTTCTTCTTCTTCGTTGTTTCCATTTTCCTCTGTTTCCTCTTGCCGCAGAACTTTGAAGATGCCTGACTAATTCAACTACGAGAAAGTTAGGTAGTCTGTCCAAGCGAGGAAGACATTCTCGCAAGATGGATAAATGACTCCAACTCGGTCAATAGTGTTACAAAAATTAAAAATTCAGACGCAAATTGTAGAAAACATTTGAATTCTCAATTTGAGAACAAATTTATAATTTTTTAACCAATAGTGACCGAGCTGGAGTCATTTTCCCATCTTGACAGAATGCCTTCTTCGCTTGGACAGACTATACACGTTACCTTGGAAATTATTCATCTACCTGTCGAGACTTCTGTTACGTTACACTTGCCTTTACCTGCGTCTGTCTGATCTTCTGTTATAGTCACTTCTTCTTGGCATAACATGAAGCTGAGTGACGGTGAATACTGAATAGCTGTTATTTTCGTACTGCACCTTCTGCCTCCATTTGTAACGGGTGTAATAGATAGCGAAAATTAAATGACGTCGTATCACATTGGAATTCCGGGAGATATGAAGCGAGAGAATGTTTTTCGAAAATGCTCAACTAGCAAAACTGAATCTGTAGTGAGTCCTATTCAGTCTAATTGGGAACATAATATTCATTCATAATCATGTACAGGTACATAAGAACAGTATGCAATATGTTTTATGTTTCAGTATCAATATGCATTAAGTTTTGAAACTAGAAAGCTCTAATAAAATATTCTGGATATTCTTTTAATTTTCAACACCTTCTATCCCTTAGTATTACAGAATGCAGTTCATCTCCTTACTTGCTGTAAAGTTTGGAAGATGGATATTGAAAGCTTCAATCTGCATTCCAATGAAGAATTCGATTGACGTTTTGAATACGGTACCACTTTCAAATCCGATATTTTAATTATAATCAACTTTAATTGAGTAATTAATGAAATAGTTCAACAGACAAAGCCCAAAACTGTCCTTCTCCCAATTCATACAAACATACAAAAAACTGGTTATGTTAGATTTTCATTTTCATTTCATTTATTTATTGACTATTACGCAAATCATAATATAATCATGAACTAGGATAGAAAAAATAGGCTGATCCTGTGCTATTTCTCACTAAATTTTCGTATATGATTAGTCTAAAACAAAGTTATAAGGTTTCACTGCACTTCACACAATAATTTCTGGACCTGGAAAAATATTATGAAAATTTTGAATTCGGAGTAGGCTATTAAGACTGGAAACCTTACATTTCCTCAAAGTTATTATAAGAACCTTGTAATAACTAATCAGTCATGTAATAACCTTGACATTTCCTCATACTTCTCAAGAACATAATTTTTTTCTTCAATACATGAGTTTGGCATGGTAAAATATTATAGAATCACAGTTGAGTACTCAAGTACATATTCTGACTAATCTTCAGAATCCTAATCAGAATTAACTTACTTTTTTCCAATCTCAAATTATCATACACAAGGTAGATATATTGTAGCTTAACCGTACAAAACCTACTTGTATTAACTTTTCTTAATAAGTCAATATCAACGATTTAACAAGAAAGACAATTTTTTTAATTTTCAAAAAGTTTAATCAACTTTAATGAAACCAAAATAGAATACCCTGATAGCTTTCTTCCGTGTGGCTGATTTTGGGTAATATTAGAGCTATGACGACATGGAATTAACATCACGTTTGATCAATACCCAAAGCTATAATAAGTATAATTCAAGGCACGCCAAAGTCATTGAATGTAATGATTGAAGTGGTTACTAGTGTAACTTGCTCGCCTTACACGGAAGCTAATTTTTGTTGCGTTGAAATTCATTCTCGTGCACTGCGATTTTCTGAAATTCTGTAGTGAAAGGGTTAAATTGCTGGCATTCAGTTTTACAACCGAATGGGTTGAATAAATTTCAAACATGAAGATTACCCAGAGAACAGCCAGAGCATTGAGAGAAAGAGAACACGTTTCTTCTTATTTTATGAAAATGAGGTTCTATAAAATTTGATTCGCGATTGCTTTTAAATGATCATGATCCTAGTTCAATGATCGTGTAGTGATTTTGTGAAGTGCTTCAGTTTTAGTAGTCAACAATGTTTTAAAATCAAAAATTATTTTTGCAAATGATTTTTTTAAAAGAACTATAACTCATTATAACCATATTTTGTTTGTGGGAAACGGAGTTATTTGGCGAAGTGGAACAACCCTTTGGTCACCCCACTATCAAAAACCATACGTCATTAAATGAATAAATGATAGTTGCAAGAGAATTAAACCTCTCATTCAACGTAGTTCATTGACCTTATTTAAATTTGAGGATAAATTTAAAATTCTGTTTGGAGTATTGAACCTCATTAAGAGTGGGCAGTAGTAGGCCTAGTCGGCAAACTGCCGAACGGCAGAATTATGTCTCATGAGAACAATGTTATTTTTATCAAGCTCTTGGAGCAGCGCCGTTATTTATGAACAGAATTTCACGTTCTTCATTCCATTGGAGGAAAATCAAATCCTCCAGGGGCGTGACTTCCCACTTTTTTAAATTTTCAGTTTATTTCAATAATTATCGTATAATTAATTAACTAATAAAGTCAGGAACTCTAAAATTATTGAAATGAACTTAAAATCGAAAAAGTAAAAAGTTGCGTCCCTGGAGAAATTCTGTCCATAAGAGGCTCTATCTGCTTCAAGAGATTGATAAAAATTAAATTGTTCTTATGGGGCTTGATTTTGCCGTTCGGCATTCTGCCGTCCACTGCCACTACCCTCCACCCTTTGATGTTCAAGCCTATATCAATAAAGCTGTTTGGAATAATTCTCCATTCTCCATTTTATGGATATAAACTCCAAGTTCCATGGTTTTGTGTGCACTTGAAACCATGTTAGTGAGAATCGATTTTTGTAACTTAAGTGATTTTTCATAGCCATTCATCCAATCAGAGGGTAGATTTTTGACTTTGTGAATAGATGTTTCCCATCTAGGAATTGGGATTATTTTTCAGAGATCACTGACTATAATGTCACCTGTCACTTGAGTGATACTCAAATTTTGATGTTTTGTGTAAAGATTGTGAATAAATTGTCAATTTATTAGAGTTTCAACAATTATTATGGAAAAATTCCACAACATCAATTTCCCCTCCACAAATTCCACAAAACTATTGTCAACATCCAATGCAGCAATATTTTTATTCCATTCAATTTTTTATTAATATCAATGAAAGTCTAAAATTCTAGTTTCATACATTGCAAATATGTTTTTTTTCTAATGAAAATATGAGTAGAAACTAGTAGAATTAGTAGAAATTCACTATTTATCCATATTCAATAGCGTCATCTGAGCATTATTATCGTGATGATGTACCACATAATCAAGAGCTGTTTGATTCAAACTAACTTGATCCGAGGACAATATCTGATATCATAGCTTCCTTTCATGAAAGCTATATCAAAGGAAGTTGATTCGAATGTTCACAAGTAAACACAAAACGTTTCTCTCGAGATTATCCATTTGATGTCCGGTGCATGACTAACTTATCTCTACATTTGCAGCAAAATGTAAGCTAGTGTGCGGGATAAAAGAACTGTCAAGCAAGGTTGAGAAGCTGGGTAATAAGATGTGTTTTATATATATGATCACGAGTCTGGTTTATTTTGTGACCATCACAAAGCCCCTGAAGCGTTAAACAGAGTCGGACGCACTATAGTCTGTCCAAGGAAAGAAGACATATTGGTAAGATGGGAAAAATACTCCAGTTCGATCAATATTTGTTCAAAAATTACAAATTTGGTCTCACATTGTAGGAAACATTCTTACCTACAATTTGAGACCAAATTTATACATTTTGTACGAATATTGACCGAGTTGAAGTCATTTTCACATCTTGCCAGAACGTCTTCTTCGCTTGGACGCACTATGCGCTCGTATTTTGTTCCTATCAAATAGCCTGCTTTCCACACAGTTGAGTGCCCTGCAAGATTTACTACTGTGGCGCAGTTTTTAAGAGCTGATGCTTTCTCTTAGCTTTGGTAGTGCTGCGGGTTTTCTTTGGGGAATAAATGTTGGAACAAAGAGTATCAAGGAAAGTTATCGCGAAAGTATGGCATTCTGTTATCACTTCTTCATTGATCTTGTCATTGTATTGACATTGGTGATTATTGAATCGTGGTATCAACTTCAATATTAGACATTGTTCTTGGATCAAGTATTTCTCGTGATGGAGAATAAATAAATTGATAATCAAATCATTCAAATGAATGAATGGAATGAAAAGGCTTTTGACTTTATGGTATACCTTTTTGATAATGCATGGTATGGTACCATTTAATGTGTGTCATTTAATCGATGAACACTACTCATGGAAGAATTTTGAAACTCGTAAAATTGAAATTTTTAAAGATTCACAGAGGCAATAGTTATTTTTCCTCAATAACCGGCATTGTCAAATGGGCTCATCTTGCAAATATTGTGTGTCAATAAGATTTTTGCTTGTGTAAGATTACGTATCAATCTTAAACTTTTGTATCATTGCTGCGTATCACAAAACCGTTGTATAAAGATGCCTTGATAATGGTTATTTGTAAAATACCAGCCTACTGCTTAATTAAATTTTTCCTATTTTGATTAATTCTCCTTCAAAATTCAATCAATTACAAATCAAATGACTTCTAGCCTATACTGAACACTGACAATAAGCAACCATATCCATAGAAAAGTCTAATTTCATGATCATTGACAAAAAAAGAAGTTTGTCGAAAAGATACAAAACATTATTCAATTCGTGAATGACGCTGGCTGCTCTAACTTTATGCGGCCAGAGAAAAGTTTGGTCGGCCAGCGAAAAATCAAATTAAAGTTATGTCAATAACTCGTCGGAATAGCGTGGCTTCGACAGGCTCTGACTGTATGTTGAATAGTCTGTCCAAGCAAAGAAGACATTCTGCCAAGATGGGAAAATGAATCCAGCTGAGTCAATATTGGTTGAAAAATCATAAATCTTGTTTCAAATTGTTGATCAGGATGTCTCCCACGATTTGGAAGCCAATTGATAATTTTTGAACCAATATTGAACGAGCTGTAGTCATTTTTCAATCTTGCCAGAATGTCTTCTTCGCTTGTACCGATTGCAGTTGATAACTGGTGTGGCTTTATAATTTAATCAACGTTTCTCCCTTCATCTGAGCCGGATAGCTTATTCGGATTATTTAATTCAACTGATGTTGTTCGCTGTGAACAATATTCCACTGTATTAATCAGCAAACTCTAAGCTCAGAATGTTCATAATAATTATGATCCTGTTAATTTAAAAGTACTGGTGAACGTACATTTCATACCTTTGATAACCAATGACAATATTGATTCGATTATTCTGTTACTTTGAAAAATTTTTTACTAATCCAATTTTTTCGATTAACTTAACTTGATTTTGTTGTTCATCAACATAATACTATTATTATTATTATCATTATTGTTATTATAATTATTATTATTATTATTATTAATAGTTATTGTGAAGTTTCTACTAAGCTGAGATTAGTTGATATAAAGGAGGAATTTTGTGAATTGATCTACAAAACAGAAACAGAATAAAAAACGGTTTGGATTTTTCAAATGAATTGATATGAGCATTCCTAAATTTTGTTATTCTTGATTGGGACTCCCAGTTGGGAGTTCCTCATTGACTTTTATCAATTAACTTGAGCTTATTCATCAATCTATTCCAGTACAAAATAGTGGAAGTTGTTGAAAGGTTTAAAGATTAGCATGATTATACCTACTATTACTAGCCGGCAGGCTCGCTTCGCTCACCTGGACCCCCGAAAGTATCAACAGTGTCATTGAGTCAAAAAGGCTCGATTCGCTTGCCTGCAAAACCTCTGTCAGTGTCAGCTTGGACAAACAAGCCCGCTTCGCTCGCCTGTTATTTCCGTTCGAGAGGATCTGCTTTGATCATCATATCACTTAAAAGGGTAGTTTTGGGTCATCGTTCTGAATTAGTTATATTACCTTAGCTCAACCTGGGTATATCATTTGAGCGTATTTAGTTCAGTTGTTTCCGTGAAATAAACAAAAAAGCAGATTCTAAACATTGGAAAACCTTGTAACAGGCGTAGGCTCGAAAGGGGTTCGGAATTTATTGAACACAGCATTTCTAGACATAATCTGGACCTGTTTACCAAATTTCAACATTTTTTGCCAATTGATTCTTGAAGAATCTAAAAAGAACTCCGTAAAATAGTAAAACGCTAATATTGAGCGTAACTTCAAATTGAAAATTTCAGCCATTTCCACTGCTCTACCCAGTACCCAACTTTCTTGAATAACATTCGAAATAGTTCCGAATTTAGCCAGTAGATAGCAGTAGCAATAGAGTGACTTGCTTCGACTTCCATTGGACACACCTCCAAGCTCCGCCTACGATCAAAATGGCCGAAAACATCAGTGAGAAAAGTTTCCAAATTCAACCAGTAGATGGCAGCAGTTGACGGGTGATGTTTCAGATTTGATTTGGACAGTGGACACGCCTTCATGCCCCGCCTGCTCTTTTCTTATTGGTTGACAGTGTTTCGTGAGCTCTGTCTTAGAAAATGGCTGATAGCAAGAAAATGATGCATGGTGTATCATACACAAAAATTACGCTGATTTACTACTGATGGTCTTGTGCTATTATAATATTCATTCATTTATTCAGGCTGGTAAGATTCTATCAAGTTAGTATTTGAAGAATTTTTCTTTAGAATTTAGACACAGTTTTACTTTTATCGTATAAACTGTTACAGTTTTAACTTAGACCAGTATAGTCTGGCCAAGCAAAGAAGAGCCTCTAGCAAGATGGGAGAACGACTAAAGCTCAGTCAATTTTGGTTCAATAATTATCAATTTGATCTCAAATTGTATGAAATAATTTGATCTATTATTAAGATCACATTTATAATTCCTGAACAAATATTGACCAAGCTGGAGTCATTTTCCCATCTTGCCAGAGGCTCTTTTTGCTTGGCCAGACTATACTAGACTTCAATAGCTTTATGCTGTATGGACTATTTAATATGAGATGAAAATATGATTTCGCACTCCCATCTTATTCTTATTGATTCTATTCTTATACGATGGATAATAAAATAGAATTCAAACTACTCATGATCTATTAGCGACCTCTTGCCAGAAAAAAGTTTGAAAACTGAAAAAATTCAGTCAAAATTAGGGAGGAGTTTTTATTGGAAACTGGCTTGTGATTGGTCGACAGAGTGTAAGGTGGTTGTCAGTCAACAATAGAATTGAATTTAAGAGGGACGTTTCTTAGCTTCATAGGCCTACATTGATCGTGGTTTTTCAATTGATCAATTCATTATGATGAATGAGTTTATGCAGAAGAAATAATTTCTTGTGAGTTCAAGTTTTTGGTGAAATAAGTTTTTTATCAAATAGTGAAAAAATTTTTCCAATAGCCCAATTGAATGTTTTTAATTTCCCGTTTTGCATCAGCCGCCGCAGCGCCCCCTTGGCCATGGCACCCTGTGCGATCGCACACTCCGCACATCCCGCGCCAGGTCCTTGCATGCCGCTTACCAATAAAAATAGCCTTCGCTTCTCTAATACGGCGCTTTATGTCATTTCTGTCTTTTTCATCTTATGAAAAGGAAGAAAACTTTGATTGAATAAAAACAATAAAAGAGTACTAAGATTTCGATTTTCATGTATCAATATATTTTGATACTAGCTCTAGACAGAAAGGAGCTATTGAAGAAGTTAGCTGTGTGCTTTTTTTAAATTGTAGAATGCAATTCACTTATTGATGAATGATCAATTTTAGTCGTCTCTACACTCAATCAAAACGGTAAATTTTCTTACTCTGTTGTTATGAATCAGAAGTTTAACTACATGCCCCATCCTAAACATAAATAATGCAGGATTCATCCCCTTCAAATCATAGATGGAAACTGAAGAAATACTTTTCAAAAGAGAGTTGATAAAAATAATATCAAATGTTCTTCAAGCTTGCAACCATCACTTTTCGATTAGAATGAGCACGGTTCTAGCAAGATATTCCGAAACAGGGCGCTTATATCTATAGAGACTGTATAATCAGTCTTACATACTTATATATTATATAGATTCCTATACTCTTATATCTATAGCTATATCAGTTCTAAAGCTGAACAGAGCGCAGACTGTTGTAAGGAATGGAAAAACTTTCGGAATTTCAACGAATCCTTCCTTCACTGGTGGAAAGCTCACTGAATAAAGTCTGTCCAAGCAAAAAAGACACTCTGGCAAGATAGGAAGAGACCTCCAGCCCAGTCAATATTTTTTTAAAAGTTGATAATTTGATCTCAAATTATAGAAAACATTCTGCTCTACAATTTGAGACCAAATTTATAATTTTTGTATAGATATCGACCTAGCTGAGGTCATTTTTCCATCTTGCCAAAATGTTTTCTCTGCTTGGACAGACTATAGAAATGCGGAAATTTGAAGCGACTTTTCGCCGCGCAGCCTTTGTGAAAACTCCCGTGATATTCGAGAATCGAGATTAAACAGCTCCAGATGGGAGAAAAGTCGAAAGATTGAAAACAGAGTGAAGGAATTCGGTTATTAGCTTTGAGAATGGTGAAAAAGCGTTTCAAGATGAAGGGTTCGCTGTTCGATAATTTTTTCTATAGTCTGTTCAAGCAAAAAAGACATTCTGGCAAAATGGGAAAATAATTCCAGCTCGGTCAATATTGGTTCAAAAATTATAAATTTGGTCTCAAATTGTAGGAAACATTCTGATCTACAATTTGAGATCAAATTCATAATTTTGAATCCAATACTGACAGAGCTGGAGTCATTTTCCCATCTTTTCAGAATGTCTTCTTCGCTTGGACAGACTAAACTTTGCTCCCATGCCCCGTTAAGAAGCAAGATGAACACTTACTCAATATTACAATGTAATGTTGTAGCCGTGTCTTATTGATTATGGAGAATGATTTAATTCCGTGCAAAGGAATGATACTCCTTTTTCTCATACTCTTTTTTTTTATTTTTATTTCTCGTCTTATATTTCTCTTTGTTTTTTCTCTCTCCCTCTCTCTTGTCTTCATCTCCCCAGTTTCCTCACTTCCCTCTTCTTTTTAACCCGTTTTCGCTTTTCCTATTTCTCTTCAGTTTCTCATTTTCCCTCACTCAATCTCTCATTCTGCCTAACTTCCTCTCTCTCATTCTCTCCCGTACTTCCATCACCTCTCTTTCTCACTCTTCTGAATACCTCTCTTTTTGAATTTTCATACATTCCTCTTCCTCTCGCTTTCCCCTGCTCTCTCTTTCTTACTCCTGTCATTTTTTTCCTGTCATTACCTCTTCATTATAATTTTTCCTGTTCCTCTATTTCCTTCCTCTTATTTTTCCTTTTACCTTTCTCTCTTCTTCATTTTCCTCTCACTCTGAATCTTTCACTCTCATCCTTACTCTCCCTCCTCCGTTTACTCATTTTCTCACTCCCTTTATCTCTCACACAATCTCATTCGCTCTCACTCTCTCTCTTTCTCTCTGCCTCTATTTCTTCTTTCTCATTCTCAAGCGATCCCTCTCAATACACCCACATCTTGATTCTCAAGGGAAATCTGGCGAAAATCTCAGGGAATAGAATTCATGAAATACTTTTCCTTATTAATTTCTCATCTTCATCAAATGATGCGGCAAGGACACAGCTGTATGACAGGATCAGTGAACTAATGATTAATGAAATGTGATAAAATGCTGTAAAACTGAGAATTCTTACGATGGAGTATGAATTATTTTAAACATAGAGTATACTATAGAGACTGTTTACACAGCCTTTATAGATGATACTAGAATGAAATGTATTCACAGGTTTTTCAGAAGGGTCAGATGAGTCCGAAAAGTCTTCCTTTTTGGTCCCTTCTAGTGTAACTTAATTTAATAAAACTGCCTCCTATTAAACATGAACAAACTGACCGGTAATTCTCATCATTTATGATCAATCAAATCACCCATAAATTTTTCAATAAATGTTTTGCCGAAGTAAACAACCGTTCATGTCACAAATTTATAACGATAATTTTGTGTGCAACAATGGAAGAGGGATTTGAGCGTTGACTGGATAATCTGTGGCCTGTGAATAGCAAACGCACACACACACATCATAATCTAATAACATAGTTGCTCCCTTCATAATGGATTAACCCTCTAAGCTCCCACCCTCTCACTCTACCTCACTCTACTCCCACCACCCCTCTACTTTGCCCTACCCTACCTCTCTACCCTCCCTTCCCTGATAGGGCAACAGTAGTTTGTAATAACAGAAGCACGGATTACGTGAGAATCAAATCAGGGTGGCCCTGCTTTAATAGCATTTTCAACTTTGGAGGGAGGGATCTGTAGGAGGGGGGGGGAGGATTGTTGCTCCTCTTAACTCTCTCAGGGGAGAAACTATTAGCTTCATCATACATGTTTGGGTGCATACAGATCGTGTTTTTGAGAGTGAATTTATATGCGCTTGAATGTTCAGGTATTCCTGTATATCTGTATCTAACTGTCTATAACTGTGTTTGTTTGCGTTTAAAAAAGTGTATGGAAAGTGGGGTTCATGACCCTCGAGTGAACCAGTATTCTTGTATCTATGTATATTTATCTGTATTTCTCAATTCATTTGTTTACGTGAGTGTGATATTTTGTGTACTAGTGATTTCAGGCAATTTCCCCCTCAGCAAGAACCAATGAGATAATAGAGAATCAAAGTTGATTGTGTGAATAATACCATTACTCATCCACCATTTTCGCTAGCAGCCATTTTCTAAGGCAGAACTCACAGAACACTGTCAACCAATCAGAAAAGAGCAGGCGGAGCATGAAGGCGTGTCCAAGTCAAACCTGGAACATCACCCGACAACTGCTGCCATCTACTGGTTGAATTTGGAAACTTTTCAAACAAATTTCGTCGGGTCGATCGGTGCGTAGGCGGAGCTTGGAGGCGTGTCCAATGGGAGTCGAAGCTACTGCTTTGAAGTCACCCTATTACTGCTGCCATCTAGCTGGCTAAACTTGGAACTACTTCGAATGTTTTTGTCAAGAGAGTTTGGGAGGGCAGTTAAATGGCTGCAAACTTAAACTTGCTTGTGATATCTATATGAGCATGTATACGTATTTTCAGTAAAATGAAGGATTTTTAATTATTTCCTACATTTCTTAGTTTGAATTAACAATTTCCTCACTTATTCGCAATGGATCTTTCAAGCAAACAAATTCAAGTCGATTCAAGCTAAACTGGTAAATAGTACAATATTCCCATTCTCAAATTTCATAAAACACCATAAATATTCAAGCACGATTTTCGACTTAACAACCTTGAGATGAATTTCCTAGGATTCAAATCAATTCTAAAAGACCTGCTTTCAAACAAAGGCTTGGAGCCGTATTTTCCAAACACCCTGGTTTCAGTTTCCATCTGAAACTTTCTAGTTAAGTCAAATCTGTGTTAGTTTTAAATTTTCCTTGGATCAAATAATCTGGATGGAAATGAGATGAGTCAACAGAGGAACAATACCAACAACATCGAAGTTTGAAAACAACCGAGTTTATTTTGTTCGTCTTTCCCTCCTCTATACTTTGTTCTGTTGATTTTATTTCCCACTTTCCTAGTTCCACCACCCAATTTGGCTATAATGTTGTATCTTACTTGGTCACACTCTATCAATCCTATCTTTCTTTATTTCTCTTACACGCTTATAACCTCACTTTCCTTATTCAGACTTGGACGTTCAAGTTCTCACTCACACAGACTAGACTAAGTACTTCAGAACAAAGTACTTGCTGCCTTGACAACAACCGCAAATTCATCTTCTCTTCTCAGAATAGATGGCAAACTTTTTGTTTTTGTTCGTAGTCCGGTATTGAGAAGAGTTTCAGTTGATACGTACTGGAAAAAGAAGTAGAAGATGAGGAGGAGTGAATGAAGAGGAAAAAGGGAGAAGAAGTGGATGAATAAGAGGGAAGAAGAAGAGAGAAGAAGAAGAATAAGAAGTAAGAAGAAGAGAAGAAGAAGAAGAAGAAGAAGAAAAAAGAAGAGAAGGAAGAAGAAGAAAGAAGGAAGAAGAAGAAGAAGAAGAAGAAGAAGAAGAAGAAGAAGAAGAAGAAAAAAGAAGAGAAGAAAGAAAAGAAGAAAAGAAGAAGAGAAGAAGAAGAAGAAGAAGAAGAAGAAGAAGAAGAAGAAGAAGAAGAAGAAGAAGAAGAAGAAGAAGAAGAAGAAGAAGAAGAAGATAAGAGACAAACTAGAAGAAACTTACTTCATGAGAAAAAATTAAAACAAAAAAATGTTGGGGATATAATTTATTGAGAAATATGTTCGAATTGAATGAGAGAATTCAAATGGAAATAGGAGTATAGAGACAAGAACCAAACAGATGAAAAAAGTTTGGGAATATAGGGGATATTATGAAAACATAGAGAATAAAGGAAACAAGGGAATTGTGAAAATTCAAGACGAGGGAAGAAGTGGTAAAGGGAAGAATCCAAGCAGGAGGAGGATCAACTCAAGTACGAGGAATGCAAGGAGAAGGATGATTGGAAGAGAGGAAAAATATGGTTGAAGGAAATAGTGTAGGTTGGTGCTGGTGGAAAAAAACAAGAATAGTAGAAAGCACAATAACAGATTGACAACATTGAAAAAATGATGAGGAACGTTGTGTCGACTTCCGCTTGTCGCAGTAAATACTAATTTCAGCTTCATTATTTTGCTCGAATCTCATCAAATTGGGTAAAAATATCCTGGATTTCCAGTTCTATACATCCATTACTATTCGCTATCTCTATCCAGTTCTCTCTATATTCTCTCTGTATCTAATTCTCTTAATATCTCTATCTGATAGACTACAATCAAATTTGGTCTATCGTGTTGACTCGATCTTTATTGCTTGAATACATCCCTGATACTTTTTTTGCCGATAAAAGTGTTCTGCTTCTGGCTGAAATTGAAAATCATGCAGTTGTTTTAAATTAGAATTAAAAGATATTACAATATAGATAAATATTTGAACACAACAATAAGAAACGTAAGATTATCACAGCAAAGATAAACTATCAAACATGTAGCCGTATTGAAATCATGGATCAAAGTCACTGCTCACTACATTTCGTGATTGCCTGCTTTGTAAAAATTCCACTCAAAATGATTCAATCTGAAAATTCGACTAAATCATTGTCGATATTGAAAATAGCCTATCAGTGTGTTCTATTCCAATCAATCAATCAATTTTGAGGATAGCTGATTGCTGTAATGATCTATTTCAACATTGATGGATATTCGATACACTGATTCTTGAAATTGAAAACGCTGATTTTTTAAACTGTATTATGTATCAATTCGCTACAGATTGCAATTATTGATGGTGAAAAATAAATAAATCTTGATTTTAGAGGAGTGTAGATTCTCCTATATATTATGTTTTGATTACTCGGATTTCTCAAACTTATCGCAAAAATTTGAGCTTTAGAATAAGTAGTAATAGCAGCTTGTACATAAGTTATTCTTTGTGAGTGGTTTTCTCATGAACTTATTTTATCCATGTTGGCTACCCTTTTGTCAAGAACTCTTTATGTCACAATTATAAAATTGCACTGGGCCATCAATTTGATCCAGATGGATATTCAGACCACAGATTTCATCAAAATATACTGTTTGATGCAAATGTTTAGGCCAAATTTGGGTGGAAAATATCCAATTTTAAAATATTGAAAAAAAACTTTTTTGGAGTGAAATAAGTTGATATTTTTTGGAGTGAAGCTGTTGAATCAATAATAACAATAGAACAGAGAGTCAAAATGTATTTGTGTTCCCAAAATGTATGTGTTCCAAGAGAAACTAACATATTTATGTCAACATCCAGAATCGCATAACACTGAGAAGCCTTCTCCTCTAAGAAAAAACGTTTTACTTCCTTTTGAGTAGAGAATTATTATTTCATTTGCTCCTGATGATTCCTACATATTGAGTACTTTAACCCTCTATTTCTTGTGCTTAGAGTGAATAATGAGGTGAAATAATTATTTGATGATCACCAATTCAACGCATTGCATTATTTAATGATGATGATGATTATTATTATTATACATTATTTAATTATTATGTAAGTGATGATGATTACAAAAATGTGATAACTTTTTCACAAACTCCCAAAATACAATCAATCAGCTAGTCTAATCAATCATGACTACAGCAAACAATCATGGAAAGAGAACGAGCAGTGTTAGTAGGCTACGTAAAAAATGTGTCACAGGTAGCGCAATACAAATAGAAATCGAACGTATGATATAATGGGAGAAAGGCAACCTGGAAAAAGTGCAAAGTCAGCAGAAAGCGAGTCTTTTGTATCATGGAATGGATGACTGTAGATATTGTCCGTCAAAGAACAGAAGACATACTTGCAATATGGAAAAATGATTCCAGATCAGTCAATATTGGTTAAGGAATTATCGATTTAGTCTCAAATTGTAGAGCAGAGTTTTTACTACAATTTGAGACAAAATTTATAATTTTTCAACAAATATTGACAAAGATGGAGTCATATTCCCATCTTGCCAGAGGTCTTCTTTGCTTGGACAAAGTATATTATTATATATATATATATATATATATATATATTATATATATTGTGCGTGATTTGTGCAAACATTATTGAAGAGCATTCTCATCTTTTTTGTTCATCAAACACTCTTCTCCCGAACTTTCTCTCTCGATTCTTTGTCCTTCTCACTTTGTAATACGTTTTCCTCTATGGCTTTTCTCTCTTTCGCCCTCAAGCTACTGCGTTCACTTGTCATCAAATAAAGTTTACTCAAACGCCAAAGTAGAAATCATTGTTTCCTTTTTTCCACTTTCTTTTCGCATTACATATCGATCCTCCCTCAATCTTTCCTTTCACCACTCTCTGTCAACAGCTTCAAATTTGTGTCGTATGTGAGTTTTATTTCATCTCCTGTCATCTATTATTTTATTCTGCGCTGAATCCATTTTTCGACAATGATTCACCTCCAAGCAGTGAAGGCTACTTTAATCTCGTAGTTCTACTGTTTATATGATCAAGTTCTTCAAAAGATGGATTCATCTCTATTACTGGTATTTTATACAGGGTTGAGATTCACATGATAAATCCAGAACAATATTTTCATTTGAAAGTCATTATTTTCTCGATACATAGAAAACTTCGTAAATTTTTGTTCAAGCAATAGTAGTGTAATAGCAGTAGTAATTCAATATAATAAATTAATATTATTTGAGTATTTCATTCGAAATTTATTGAATATGAGGATATAGAATTTGCATAATGTTTAATTATTATCTATTTTATCTTACAAGTAATAACTTGACTCACAGTGGAAACTATCAAAACTGGAAGTTGTGCGTAGTAGTACTGTATCGGAAAGCACTTTTCAGGAACATTACTGACGGCTCGTGCACACGAATCAGGTGAAGTGCTGTTAAGTAAAAGATACGGGCACTTCACCTGTTTCGTGGGTACTAGCCGCCAGTGAGGAACATGTGTCCGTGCAAGCTTTGTAGTAATGGAAACGTACCTTAGCTTAATTATAAAGATATAGACAGGAAAATAACCTTCACAAAGAAGGGAAATTCACAAGAGAAGAAAGAAGAACGTGGATATCCCGATATCATTTCAGCTTCTACATTTCAAATCAAAAAACAGTATAAAAAAATCAGAGTGCCTGGAACAGTAAGAGCACAACTGCTAAAAGCAATAACTTGTTTGACTTTTGGCACTTTTTATTGGGATAGAATTGCTCAGCCACACTCCAGTTTTCTCAAGCATTTTGTTTTGATTGTAGAAGAGCCACTCAATAATAATGATCCTCTTGGGGGGAAAGGGGAGGAATCAGAGATGAGGGAAAAAAGGAGATAAGAAATGAGTGTATACGAAAGATCACCGATTTAGAAGAGAACGCAAGGAAAACGAGGAAGGAGCAAAAAGTAAAAGGAGGATGACTTTTCCTCCTATGTGTGTGTGAGAGAGAGAGAAAGGAAGAGAAATGATTTTCAACCTTTTTTTCACCGATCTTAGTGGAAAAGCAAGGAATATGAGGGAAGAGTGAAAGAAGTATCACGTGCTCCTCCAATGTTTGTATGATAGAGGAAGAAAGAGAGATTATTGATGACGATGACGATGATGATGAGGAGAAAAAGGAACCATTTTTTCGGCGTGAGAGAACAGAGTAAGTATAAGAATGATATCAAGTGGGATGCCAGCCACAAGAGAAAATTCTCAAAAGGAAAAATATGATCTTGAATTGGACAATGGGCTGATCGACAAAGCGACCGATTCTGGAGGGGTGGGAAAAAGGATGAGATAGAAAAAATGGAATGGGAGAATTTGTTGGCAAAAAGCGGGAAATGAGAAATTGGAGAGGTAGCGGATTGGAGAAGAGGACGGAAGAGGTTGATGAGAATGAAGAAGAGAATTGACTCAGGATAAAACAAGCAATAAGTAGTGTAGAAGGAAGATTTTGAAAGAAGAACATACTAAAATAATTATTCCAATTGATAGTGTGCAATGGAAATGTTTCGAAGAGAGAATGACAATAGAGCATGGAATTAGGAAAAATATATAACATTAATTTATATGAGTGTATGGAGTAGATTCAGAAGATGATTGGATGATGGATAACAAAAGATTATGTGAGATAAAAATTGAGAGTAGGGTCTTTGGCGGAAGAATAGCAAGAACAGATAGTTTGAGTGAATAGAGTAAAATTATTTTTTATTCATTTTTTGTCTTTCATTACAGGCGAAGTTGGGACTCGCAGGTCCTCTCTTACACTTAACCTTGAAATTAGAAGGATAATGTAGTAGTGGAAGGAGAATGTGGACTGTAGAAATAGAAGAATATATGTAGAAGAATATATATAAGGTAGGAGAGAAAGTGGTTATCCTAAAATTAATGAATTTAAAAAGTGGAAATTAACGGAAGGAAAACTATGGAAAGGGGAATAGATGGAAGTTGATGAAGTCGATGGAATAGGAGGATGGTGAATGAAAGATTGTAATACTTAGGAATGGAATGATGTTTGTTTCGTGAATGGTTCAACTTTCGTAATCTAGAAAGTGAATTTTTGTATCTATCGAAAATATATAGCATATGTAGAAAATTGAACTTGGAAAATGAAGGGGAATTTAAGACGTTGTATAATCATCATGAGGGGAAAACAAAAAGATGAATTCAATACGATATAGGCCTATTATATCATGATGCGGGGAAAACAAACAAGATTATAAAAAGATGAAAACACGTGCAAGATAAGCGAAAAATGACAAAAGAAACAAGAAAAGAAGGTGGTAACCAAGAAGAAGATGGGGAGATTAATAAGGAAGAGTAAAAGGATCAGAGGAGGGTGGTAAGCGTGCTAGGTCGAAATGCACACGAAGAAAAGGAAGTTGTAGAAGTTCCAAGTCTGTTCGTTACTTGGGGGAATGGAAGGTAAGGTAAGGGTCAGAGGGCAATAGGGATTTTGAGAAGAGGGAAAGGAGTCAAAGAAGAAGATGTTAAGGAGAAAGAACTGAATAAGAAGAATAAAAATGAAGATGTCAAGAAAAAATTGAATTGAATAAGGAAGTAAATAAGAAAAATGGAAAATTAGTGTAAAAGGATAACAATGAAAAGAAGGAGAAGAAGAGGAAAAGAAAGAGAAGAAGGGAAAATACAGAAAGGAAGAAGAATGAGAGAAAATGAATAAGATAGATGAAGAATTTGAAAAAATGAATAAGAAGAAGAAGAAGAAAAAGAAAGAAGAAGAACGTAAGGAGAACGGAGAAGAAGAGGACTTGGGTGGAGAAAGTTGGAGGTGAAAGTCAGAGGGCAATAGAGATTTTGAGAAAAGAAGAAGAAGACAAAGAGAAAGATATTAAAAAGAAAGATCAGAAGAAGAATGAAAAAATAAGATATCGAAGAGAACGCATTGAATAAGGAAGTGAATAAAAAGAATGGAAAATAAAAGAAGAGGAATGAGAAAAAATGAATGAAGAATCTAAAAAAAAGAAGTAGGAGGAAAGAAAAATTAGAAGAAGAAGGAAGAGAAAGAGAAGAAGGATGAGAAGAAAAAGAGAAAGAAGAAGAAGAAGACTAATAACGTAAGGGGAACGGAGGAAAAGAAGAAGACTTGGATCGGGGGAGTTGATTGTGAGGGTCAGAGGGCAATGGGAATTTTGAGAGAAGGAGAAGACAAAGAGGAAGATATTATAGAGAAAAATCTGAAAAAGAAGATTGAGAAATGAAAAATAAGATGTCGAAGAGAACGAAGTGAATGGAAAGAATGAAGAATAGAAGAAGAAGAAGAAGAAGAAGAAGAAGAAGAAGAAGAAGAAGAAGAAGAAGAAGAAGAAGAAGAAGAAGAAGAAGAAGAAGAAGAAGAAAGAAGAAGAAGAAGAAGAAGAAGAAAAGTATGAAGAGCAGCCAGAAGATCGATGAAGAAAGGTGAGTTGTTGGATCATTGTGGGTGTAGTCAGGGGGGGGGGAGTTCAGGTTGTAGGGCATAAAGGAAGGGGGGAGGGAAGCTAAGGCTTGAAGGTTAGAATTGAGCGGGTTCTTTTGTGCCCGTAATGGAGGGTAAGTCGGATTTCCCGGGACCCACAAAAAGAAAAGGGTGCTGTACGGGAAGGAATGGAATGGGATGAGCGAGACTACTATATTGACACAATTCTGCTTTTCCTTTTGACCTCTCACCCCTTCTCTTCAACTTTTTACTTGCCCTCCTCAACATCCCCCTACCACCATCAATCTATCTATAGTCTGTCCAAGCAGAGAAGACGAGATGGGAAAATGACTCCAGTTCGTTCAATATTGGTTCAAAAATTATCGATTTGGTCTCAAATTGTAGATCAGAATGTTGTCTACAATTCGAAACCAAAGTTATAATTTTTGAACCAATATTGACCAAGCTGTAGTCATTTCCCCATCTTGCCAGAATGTCTTCATTGCTTGGACAGACTATCCTGCTACCACCAGTGTGCACTGATCCGTTTACCTACTCAGTGCAGACGGGGCAACTGTTTACATTATTTCTTGATTCCTACACAAGTCAGCATTGTGAATAGTATTCTACTTCCTTGTAATTTTGACCTACATTCAGTCGCTAATTATCGTTGATTTCTCGACTTAATCATTCAGTGGAGTGGGTTTGTTCAGTTGATTATAAAGGAATTGGATGATTGAAATTATCATGATTACATCTACTTGCCAGTAGCAATTCACTATTACATTTACTTTACTTGTTTTTAAATGTATTCCATTACTATTATACGGTGAGCCAGAGAAACTTACTTATTTCATCGGATAAATGGCGATCCCCATTGCACATACACTGATGAAGTCGATTTTCGAAATTCGTCTCCACGCATATGAATCGGTATGTTGGCAATAGCGTCGCAAATGTTGTATGGTCCGTGGTCGATCGACATAAACCATAAAAAGAAATTGCATGGAGTCAAATCTGAGAGCGTGCCGGCCATTGGAGTGCACAGCAGTCAATTTATAGGATGGAATTGAAGGTCTCCATGAAGAATTCTTCGAACAGTGGTGTCTGAAATTTCCATAGCAGACTCGAACGCCAGGGAGAACGCACAACTGACTGCCTCACTCTTTCGATATTTTCGAAGTTCTGATGGTCCATTGAAGTCTATTTCTGGGTTCAGTGACAGTTCCAAAATGAGTAAAACCTCAACAGAATCGAATTACGGCCAGAAACGAGTCTATGAGGAGGAATTTCAAAGCGAGCGCAGAAGGCACGTCGCGTAGTGGCCATTAGAAAAGAAGCTATCGACTGCGAAGGCCTGCTCTCTAGACCAGAGCATGATGGCATCCTGGAAAGAGAAACAACTTGGTAACTTCTCTTCAGTTGCACCTCTCACGCCACTCTACCAGTCCAACTAACCGGGTGAAATTTTGTCAAATAAGTAAGTTTCTGGCTCACCTTATACATATACACTATTCATTTACTATCACACGATAAATCTTTACTATTTGCAACATAAGCTCAGAGTAATTTTAAACTACAATGCTAACAATAGAATATGCATCTCAAAGTTGTCTTGGGGAAAAATATAGATGGAAATGAATGAATGGTGAATAAAAATAAGAAAATGAAATGAAAAACGTAAACCTCTCATTTTGTATTCTACTATAGAAAACTGATAGCATTATTTGAATAACATTTGGTGGATAATTTATCAATTTCTCATGATTTGTCTTCCAAGTAATCCGGGCCTTCATTTTGACGTTCGCCAGTACAATAATATGAGGATGACGGCATTTCTCTTGCCGTGATTACCTATGATAATGATTACCTATCATTATTCGCCTATGAAACTGTCATAATGCTGTACATGGATCAGAAGATAGGCTACAAATGTCATCACATAATCTGCACGTTCTTAGGAACAATTTCAAAATGAGGATCTCAAAAAATAATACTGAATTGGAAGAATTATTAGATATTGTAGTTAACCAACTGCTGGATAATTATTATAATAATTAATTCGAATCTCATTGGACAATATTTGCAGTTGTAGAAGTCCTTTGTCTATTTATATAGCAATTATTTGAGATTCGAATTAATTATTATTATAATACTGAATTAATGACATTTCATGGAAAATGACCTACCAGATCAAAAATGGATAATAATATGATTCTGGACCAAGTAAGAAATTTCAAATATATGGGATGTGACATCACATAGGCCAATGATGGAGATATAGATGTTCAGCAAAATTATCTAAATTTTTCAAATGAATTGTAAAAAAGAATATTGTTGTGCTCTCAGAAATAAGAATACCTCAATCAATTATTATCGAAATTAGCAGCACTGCATCTCTGTTACTAGTCGACTAAGGGAATTAAGAAAACGAGTCCCATTAAACTTTTTACAGTATAAGCAGAAGCGAACTGTAGCCTAAACGAGTTGAGAAAGCCTGATGACATCCACTTTACTATTCATTTTAGTCGTGACTAGATTTGCATCGCAAATGGATATCTTTTGATATTCTAATTCACTTTAAAATGCGTTTGTAGTTGGTCTTTGAGGTATGGCCTGTCCAAGCGAAGAAGACATTCTGACAAGATTGGAAAACGACTACAGCTCGGTCAATATTTGTTCAAAAATATTAAATTTGGTCTCAAATTTTGGATCAGGATGTTTCCTACAATTCGGAATCAAATTTATAATTTTTTAATCCATATTGACCGAGCTCGAGTCATTTCCCCATCTTTCCAGAATGCCTTTTTTGCTTGCTCAGACTATAGCAGTACGTTGCGTTATTCATTAAAACGGAATCCAGTGCTCAATGGTAGCTCTCGGGCCGCTCTAAATTAAAAGTGAAGCGCATCAATCGATTTTATTCGAATATTGAATTAGTTCAAATTAAATTGGGTCGTTCAAATACATTTTCCACCAGATAATTACTGGAATTCACCACATCAATAGTTTTTTTCAGTCAAAGAATTGGTTTATTGATTATGGAGTATGGGAGAGTGTAATGAATTGAAATTTTGTGGAATATGTAAATCAGTTGAGCTGAAGACTTTTCATTAATATTGAACGAGAAGACAAGATATTGTTGAACCACAGATTCATCAAAATCGAGGTATTTTTTTTAGTTGCTACACTATTTGTTGTAAGCTAAATATCTTTTTCCATGTTGTGAAAAACGCTTGTTCTTGAATACAACTAGTTGAATTTTGTCATAGAGTAAGGATAGACTGGATTTTAGGACAAACTTGTAAGCATAGCCTAAAGTAGCTCACATTTGCTCAAAAATATGTCTCAAATTTGTCCATTCAAAGTACGCCACTTTTATTTATTGTATTATACGAGTATGTGAAATTCGTAAAAATAATAATTAAAATAGTTTACTAATATATTCTTACTAATAGTTTAGTTGTCTATTATTTTGCAGGTGAGTGGAGCTGAGGTGATAAATATCCATAGATGGAGTGAATTGGTATGCCAGCTACACATTTTTCGTATAATCTAATATTATTCTTATACCATTAATATTTTCCATGTATAGTTTTCAATGTTCCCTTCTTTATAAAACCTCTCTTGATCATTACTGTATTAATTCTACGTGAATGAGTGACCTCTTCAAATAAGTAACTACGTAAATTTATCTTCTCTCTCGATCCCCTCCATCAAGCATCTCTATATTCTCCTCTGTTACCTATTGAGTGAATTTATCACTGTTTCCGATTCAATTCAGATACGTGTCTTTTATGCGTGCATTACAATAAGTAATAAAAATTTTACATGTTTTTGTACATTGGTATCTCCACATTCTCACAATGGATTGTTGATACATTCCAATACTATTCAATTTTATACATGGTCAAACTGCAAATGTTGTATTGGAATGCAAATGTACTTTTAGTAATGCATTCATGATATATGGTAATCATACATACGGAAATCAACTTGGTAATAGTTCTATGACAACATATGTAGCTCAAAGGGGAATTCATCACAGCCTACTCATAAACTATTGTAGAACTATATTATTCACGTAGTTACGTGGAATTTCGGAATTCATTATAGTCCGAAACTGAATTACAACCTTGAATGTTGGAGGCAATTCGCAAAATTCCACACCAGTCACACGAAGTAGTGTCAGACTGAATCACAAACTTGAATACTAGAGGCTTTTCATAGAATTCCACATCGATCACTGACACACCAAATGTTGAATTTTGGAATCCATGTAGATGTGTCTCGGCTACAGGAATTCACCCAAAAACTCGTTCCGAACGTTAACAACGTTGAGCCTATTGTCAATCGAATTAATACGAGCGATTTTCAACTCAACAGCTACCATTCATCACATATGTATAGTCTGTTCAAGCAAAGAAGACGCTCTGGCAAGATGGGAGAGTGACTTCAGTTTGGTCAATATTTGTTCAAGAATGATAAAAGTGGTATCACTAATAGTAGATCAAATTGTTTCCTACAATTTGAGATCATATTGATGTTTTTTGAACTAAAATTGATAAAGTTCCAGTCATTTTTCCATCTTGCCAGAGGGTCTTCTTTGCTTGGACAGATTATAAATATGTATACAAGGCTGCAGGGCACATATGTGTATACTCTCATCACACATGCATGTGTATGAGACTGTAGGATACATATATTTATGTATATAAATTCGCCTGTTAAATGTATCACACAGGATATCAAATATACAGTTATACTCAGATATGAGAAGCCTGCTCTATATGTACAAGTATTACACATGCATGACTGTGTATAAAACTGTAAGATATAAATAGGTATATAAATTCGCAAGATATATACGGATATATGAGAAGCCTGTTTTATATGCTTATATGTGAGAGTAACATATGTGACGGTATATAATACAGGGCCTGTTTTACAGGCTGAGCTGAAAGTTCGTTCCACTGTCAGTCTGTCACAGGCTATTTGCGTAGTCATCAATCCATCCATCTGACAATAGATGACCCCTGTGACATCTGGAGTCGAGTCCGGGACTTGAGTCAATATGACGAACTAGGGAACGTGGAATCATGTTCTCAGTCACGAATCAGGAGTCTTGACTCGTCAGTCTCGAGTCAGGAGTCATGACTGAGCGACAGCGCTTCTAACCGAAATAAATCATCGGATTTTCAATTGAAGCCATCAACTGTCCAACGCTATAGTCTGTCCAAGCAAAGAAGACATTCTGGCCAGGGGGGAAATGACTAGAGCTCGACTGATAGTGATTTGAGAATGATAGATTTGGTCTCAAATTGTAGGAAATATTTCGATCTACAATAATTTGAGATCAAATCTATCATTTTTAAACCAATATTTACCGAGCTGGAGACATTTTCCCGTCTTGCCAAAATGTCTTCTTCGCTTGGACAGACTATACTCCTCTGCGTTTCTGATTCGATTGTCGAAACTCGTGTGATACAGAGAGGTGATAGAGGAAGCTAAAAAGTGCCTTCTCTTGTACTTTGCGAAAGTGGTAAAGGCCTAAGAGAGGAAATTATAGAGCCTTGAAGGAAGTGGTGGCCAGGGAGGGAACGGTTTCTTAATATTCAATACATGACAAAAATTGGAAAGGGAAGTCCACTCTACTACTTCCTTATCGAATACGACAATAATTGACTGGTTCTCATTGATAGAAATTATTTCAATAAATTATACGATGTAGTATAGCAATAATTGATCAATTGGAATGGTTCGTGAAAGCTGAGAAGACACACCTTAACAATGTTAAGTTTATTGTGACGACGTTTCTTCTCAGCCTATACGAACTATTTATCTTTAAAATGAACCATTTTCATTCAGATCAATATTGGAGTGTATCATTAAAATGCTCAATTTTGATTCGAATTATAGGAGTTAATGTCGAGGTTGGTTGTTAATTTTATTGTATAACTATGTTTCAACCTACGTAATAGAGTAGAATAGCATAGTGAAGTTTGTTACTGTATTTTAGTGAACAAGGTACAGAAAACTACTAATATACTACTAAATAATTACTACAATGAAATACAAATGAAATGATACCAGTGAAATCCAAGGAGGTAACCTTAAAAGTAATATAGTTAATCTGATAAGCTTTGTCAACGATGTTATGTCTCTGAAATATCAGTATCTGAACTTATCTCAAATGTGTGTTAGGACAGTAGAGGGAGTACAGAGTACAGTGGAACGAGGATAGAAGACTCTCTACTCCATGGTGTTAGTATTTGCAGGATGAAGGATAGGCAACCTGCCAAACATATTGAACCTCTCTTATGACGCTAGTTGTAGGTCAAGGTTACCTTACCTTCTGAATGGCAAAGTCTGGCAAATAATCCAAATACTGCAAATCGAGACTACAATTGTGTGTAGATTGCATTTGTGCTTCAGTCAAAACATTAATTCAGTTCAAAGATTACATTAGTTAAAGATTAGATCAGTTGAATATTAGTTAAAGATTAATTGTGATTCAGTATAGAAACATTGAATTGCACCAGAGTGCTGTCATAGACGTTCTCCAATGAGAACGTTCTCATGAGCTTGGAGATTCATTAGTACTATAGACCAGGTACTCTAAAAATATTTCTAATGGTATTCTATGTGGAAAACGTTCCAGTGTAAACTGAATTTTATCGTGGAAAGGTTTTTCGTTTCTTGAAGTGAATGAATTGCACGTTTTTCAAGTCCAAATTAGGCTTGAATAAGATTAATTATTCAACTCAAATATCTTTATTCACGTAATATACATTTAGTACATTGAATAGTGTAAGGTAATCATAATCAGATAATTATAATATACACATAGTTGAATTAAAAGATCATTAAAATTCAATATAATAGAACTAAATTCATATACAATACACAGGCGTATTAACAGTTTAAATTAGACAATCAAGACCTTATTATTTGTAAAACTCCTAAACACTATCCTCAGTCAGGAAATTTTACAATGTATTCTTAAATTTGAAATAGTTCTCCTCTCCTTGAATTTTCGGGAGTAAACAATTGTTAATTTTGCCCCATATTCCAAAAATGACTATAGATACTTTATCTATACATACAGTATGGTCATTCGTGTGAAGATTTATTCTTCGGATGATGTAAAGATGTGTATATCAGATGATATGAAGAAGTATATATCCTGTTGAGATCACGCTTTCTCCGTAGGACGCAGGACGCTGTAGGTATGTCAAATTTGAGAAATTCTGAAGATGAATCACAGGCAACGTTGAACTATTTTACCAAATTCTATCATTAGGGACAACTTCAAGAAATACTTCACAAGAATAAAAAATAACCCCAAATAACACACTCAAGTGATCAATAACAGCAAAGTTTGACACTCAATGAATGAGCTTTGAGAGTATACTGCTTCTATAGGAAAAACTATTGATTAATCAAAGACATAACAAACATCTCTAATATAGGTAGTCTTGCCCAAGGTTATTCACAGAATAGTCCAGTCATTTTATCCAAAAAAGGCCCTTTGTGAGAAAAAATTCAGGACGCTGCCATATTTTCGTGTTATGTTCCTTGGTCCTTGGACAACTTAAATCCAAAAAGTTGACCTTCTAAACCTTGTGCTTAATACAGGGTGCCCCAAAAACTACAAAATTTCGGTTCCGCGTCTAGTTTTCTGTGATTTATGCAGAAATGAAGCGTCGGACAAAAACATTCATATCATAATTTTTTTAGAATATAAAATTTCCAAGAGATTGGTATCAAATTCAACCTTCTATGTTGAATGATGACCGAGTTATGATTTTTCAAAAAAGTAGTATTTTTTCACGAAAAATGAAAATTTGATACTTCTCAGTTTTTGATTGTTTAAAACTTCCGCCTGATGTTTTGAAAATGTGTAATTCAAAATCCCTCTGGGGATAATTTTGTTCTCTACAATTTAAGACCAAATTGACCTCTTTATCTTAAATAGTTTTCAAGCTACATCTGTAAACAAATACCCTTGCATTTTCAGAAATCCACTTTTTCTTGCTATTCATTCGAAAATTAATTTTTACGTACCTATATTGAAGTTTGCTGTCAGAATATTTTGAATTTGATCATTTTCCATCGAATGATCCACCAACCAAACTCAATCGAGGTCATTTTCTAGCATAACGAGTCCTTAAAGGATCCTTAAGGATCATAAGCTAAGGACGCCTCTAACTTTGGTGGGAGTGGACGAATCTTAACAAATCATAGCTCATTCTTCTCAGCTCATCAAGGCGGTTCAAATGCGTGCGAAACCTAAAATGACTGGACTAGAAGGTTGTTCGATAAGTGCCTGATATTGGGCAAAATAAAAAGCGGGTGGAGATTATAGTCGGTCCAAACAAAGAAGACCCTCTGGCAAGATGAGAGAATGACTCCAGCTCAGTCAATATTGGTTCAAAAATTATTGATATGAACTCAAACGTAGGAAACATTCTGATCTACAATTTAAGACCAAATCGATATCTTTGAACCAATATTGACAGAGCTGGAGTCATTTTATCATCCTGCCAGAGGGTCTTCTTTGCTTGGACAGACTATATTGGATTTTGACGTTATTCAGGTCAGAAATTCCAGTACCGTGCGCATGCGCTTATATTTCCAATGAGAATTATCATATTATGTTGTTGATATGAACTGCATAATGTTCTGAATCCCCCACCATTTTTCTAGTTGCCGAAAATTGGAATAACTTTGTCTTGAATAAACTTGCGTCTACCCATTCACAGATTCATACTTCTGATTGGAACTCATTCACTCAACAACTTCATTGAGTTTTGACCGAAATGACAGAGTTATATCGACACAACATCATCTTGTCTCCTGTATGAGTTTTGATTCGTCGTCGTCGCCGGCGGAAACGGTGTCATCAAAACGCGCGGGAATCGATCGCAAGAAACGCGGGAAACGAGTTTTGTGCTGGGAAGAGTGGCGGGAAAGGGGTACTGCACAGCCTTCTAAATATAGACACGGCTCGATCTCTTTCAGTGTCACGAGATGCGGCGCACCGTGTACAGTGAACGCCAACAAGGTTGGCGGTTAACAAATTTATTACATCCATGATAGCTCTCTCAGGACCGTCTGAATCCGGTTTATGAGACCAGAACTGTTAAGATGAAGACGCTTAGAACGTAAAACGCTCGTGAAAATCGCTCGCCGACTGTCCTAACAGAGCTGAGCATTGATAACAGGCTTTCGTTAACCGCCAGATTGGTTGTTGTTTAGTGTCATGCTACGTCATGCCAGTTATAGGCAGAGACAAGCGTGATGCGACTCACCGGCAAGTAAAGTCTGTTCAAGTGAAGAAGACATTCCGGTAAGATGGGAAAATGACTCCAGCTCGGTGAATATTGGTTCAAAAATTATGAATTTGGTATCAAATTGTAGATAAGATTGTTTTCTACAGTTTGAGACCCAATTCGTCATTTTTGAACCAATATTGATCGAATTGAAGTCATTTCCCCATCTTGCTAGAATGTCTTCTTTGCTTCAACAGAATCAAACCTTTTTATTGTGGGGGAGGGCGTTGGAAAGGGGGTGTTTAGGGGGTTCCAGGTAAATAAGGTAGGTTCTTTTACTTGATATTGGCGTGCCGCGTGTTCCACGCTAATAGCTTCGTCCGCATTCACGTAACATAAACAACGTTACTCTTTCTATTTTGCTCCTTATTCGAGTCTACTTTCATGCTTCTTTTTTATCTTCTTCTTTTTCTTCTTCTTTTTCTTCTTCTTCTTCTTCTTCTTCTTTTTCTTCTTCTTCTCCTTCTTCTTTTTCTCTTTCTTCTTCTTCTTCTTCTTCTTCTTCTTCTTCTTCTTCTTCTTCTTCTTCTTTATCTTCTTCTTATTCTTCTTCTTCTTCTTCTTCTTCTTCCTTTCTTCTTCTTCTTCTTCTTCTTCTTCTTCTTCTTCTTCTTCTTCTTCTTCCTTCTTCTTCTTCTTCTTCTTCTTCTTCTTCTTCTTCTTCTTCTTCTTCTTCTTCTTCTTCTTCTTCTTCTTCTTCTTCTTCTTCTTCTTCTTCTTCTTCTTCTTCTTCTTCTTCTTCTTCTTCTTCTTCTTCTCCTTCTCCATTCTCTTATTAAGTCAATGCTTGCCATTAAGGGTGTTCACTGCAAGCAAATTTGACAGTGTTATGAGACAACTAAGGATTCACAGTATCCTTCAGAGAATCAATAGCATTCAAATTTCAATACTGTAGATTATGCTTCTGATCCAAAATTCTTTTGTTATACAAACTCTTCATTCTTTACCGTCTCTTATTCAATAACATCTATTTCAATGAACATCGAATTTCGTAGAAGTGTTGTTCTATACATTATGTATAGTATTGTACAAATATTATGTGATACTTCCAAGAAAGATATACTGTATTGGAAAAGAATTTACTTGGAGCTGTGTTCATTGATATTATACACAGAACAGCCTTATTGTAAAAATCTGGAATTACCAAGATGTGAATTTGAAGGAACTATACTTTGGTGGAATGTGATTTTATTATATAGCCAATAATAAAGTGACATTCTACCAAAGTATAGTACTATAGTCCCTTTAAATGCCCATCTTGATTCTTTTTCACAACTCTATGTTTTTATGCATCCTAGGCATATGTGCTCGTGGAACATTCAATGTAATTGAGACCTATCTTGAGCTAGATATTCAAAAAATCATTAAACTATTCAGCAAATCAAATGTAACTCTGATTGATAATAACTGATAAGCTATATAGTAGACAAAATCAAACCCTGATTGATATGCCAGCAGACGCTAGGCATCTGTAAAGTGAATAAAGTGAATACTGAATTATTTGACATCAGTGCTGTGCGCTACTGTGAGATGAATTCGGACCCAACTCCTATTTGATGTAACATCCGACTCAAAGTGCATTGTATCTCTCTTCTTATAAGTGCTATCCCCAATTCGTAGTTACATTAAATAGGGTACAAATGTGCCAGACTTGTCTGACTCTGACAGCACAGCTGTCATGGCCGACAGTCAACATTTCGCAGCGAACTAACTATAGTCTGTCCCAGCAGAGAAGACATTCTGGCAAGATGGGGGAATGACTCCAGCTCGGTCAATATTGTTTAAAAAATCATGAATTTGGTCTTAAATTGTGGAGGAAGATGTTTTCTACAATTTGAAACAGAGTTGGTAGTTTTTTAAGTGATTTTGATTGAGTTATGGTGATTTTCCCATCTTACCAGAATGTCTTCTTTGCTTGGACAAAATATACACAAAATAGCTATTATGCTGAACGAAGCTGGAATTTGAAAAGGGCGCCAAGCTCTCTCAACTTCACCAACACCAATCGATTTTTGTGCTCTTTCACACACACTAAACCAGTGCTGCCAATCGATTTTTGATTCCCGACGGACGTGTGTGTCATTCAATTTGCGAAGATTTTCAACGAGTTTTCGGAAACTGAATTCATTCCAACCCACAACCCCCACCCTCCACTCCCACATTGAAAAGCAATAAGCTGTGATCTGCGAGCAGACACATTCACGCACTCATACGGAAAAAAATTCAAAGCATGCTTTCTGACCCTTCTGTGAATAGGGCTCTCAAATACTCATTGAGATTCCAGTAGGAACCACTACAGTATTGAATCGTTCCATTTCATGAGTGAATATTTGTGAAATGTGGAAATAGGTGGGAGGGTTGTTGATATTCAGTTTTGGTACTACTGCTTATTGTAAAACGAGTGAACTTACATTCTTTGAACAGAGGTTTACTGTTCATTCATTGGGAGAAGCGTTCCGATTCTGAATCATTGAGTGATATAGGGTTCAGTGGTAGGAAAGACTTCCTAGTCCTCACTCCGCCTATTTATATTCTCTTCTCGATAATATACAATTCATCCCATTCATTAAAATAAGAGATGGTATAATAAGCTAATCGAAAGCGAATTCTTCTAATTCAATTTCCAATTAAAGATTGGGTCACTCAAACTTTGATGATAATCAGTTACAGAGAGAGTTGATAGCTTGAGAATCATTCTCCGCGTGCTGTAAATGCAAGTTTCTGGTCAGTTACACAATTTTATTCCATTTAAGTCATTTGCCATCTGCCTGACTCTCTTAGATTCAGCTATTATTCAGTAAGGAGCTGACGCCAAGTGAATTAATCTATATTGGTGCGTTCATAATAATTTACCTCTAGTAATAACGAAGCATATTATAACGGATAGATGTTATCACCTATCACCTATCCAAAAACTCTCAAGCCGAACAGTTTTTTTCGAATTCGAATGTAACTCGATTTGTGTGGGGAGACTGAGCTGCTCACTACGGGGTCACCTCGAAATTAAATCAACGCAAATTCAGAAGAAGAGCAATGAGTGGTGACGTCATCTGATTTGTCCAAGAGGATTTCGCGTCTGCTAATGGAAGCAACATGAGGCTTGCCTCAAAGAGATGCAACATCGCCTAAAAACTGTAATCGGTAGCTTTCTCTTCTCCCTTTCTTATTCTTTACTTTCTTCCTTCCCTTAGTAAGTATTTTTAACATCTTTTATTCTTATTTTTCTGGTAGAGAAACTAGAAAAAATGTCAGAAATAAAAACTGGAGTCACAGTTCCTTTTTTCGTAATTTTTTATTCACGGTTAATAATCTACATCTAGTGTTGGAATAAAAAATTTTCAAAAAAGTTTGAAAAAAAAATTAATGTTTATTTCTAATATAGTTTTACACTGATAGTAGCTTCAGTTGAAAAAGGAAATATTAAAGATACTAGATATCCTATTCCAATATTGTCTGATGAACTAGCCTATAATATTCGGATTCCCTTCTCAGTTTACCCATAGAGAAACTAGATATTCCAAACTATTAATAAACTAATATTTAAATCCTCTTTGGCTCCACACAGTTCCTCTCCAATTTCACTCACTTTGATTACATCCAAAACAGACTTTTTTCCAAAGCATTGTATTCGGTTATACAATGTTAACTTGGAATCAATTCAGGAATCAAATAAATACAATTTACAGGAATATACAAGATAATACAAATTCAAATTCTACAAATAATATCAAATAATACAAAGAATATCAAATTCAAATGAATATACTTATCGAAAAATCGAATTAGTAGGTTCATCCTGAGAATAATCATTATTCATTATATTCCTTGCAACTCAATTGTTTGACTTCCCATATGTATTATCTTGGGTATTTTATTTAATGTATTTTTTTGACAAACTGCTCAACCAATAAAAATTAAAAAATATATTTACCTATAGACCTACTCCTTTTTCTCTTCCTCTTATACTCTGCCCCTCTTCTCCATCACTCTTATTGTATTCTTTCATTTCTAAAGTTCCTGTTTGATCCCACTTTTTAATCCAAATTTTATCAGTATCTTTACAATACTTTCCAATAATTTATTGTAACTTTGGATATTTTCTAGATGAATAATCTTTGAATGTTTCTAATCAGAAAATCTTGTAATAAATCTCGAATAAAATAATCTTGAAAATGAAATTCAACAGCAGTGTACACCGTTTCATGTTGGCAATTGCCTTTATACTATATTACAGTATCTTGATACACTTCTATGCAGAATTTCATTGACCTTCGCTCTCTTAATCACAACTTTCCGCTCTGCAATCGATTTCATTCCAACCTTGTGTGGAAACTGGAAAGCTTCCATAAGCAATCCAATCCCTTTCTACTGGGTACATAATCTCTGATCTATTTCCATCTTTCATCCAACATTTCTTCTCACTCTATCCCAGTTCGCCCTCTCTATTTCGAGTACAATGAGTTCCTCTCTTTCTCTAAATTTCGACTTTCACAAACCTTAAATAGATGAACTCGAGACCTTGACCTCTCAACCCTCTAGACGCCCTTGTCCTAGCTGAGCTCAGTTTTCGTCTTAATTTTCACTTTATCTTCCTCTTACTTTCACTTATTTTCTCTTTATTTATTTATGTTACTCTTCCTTTCACTTTTCCTTTTTCTCTTTTTTCTCTTCCTCTTTCTCCTTTTCTCTCACTTTCTTCTATCTCTTCATCTCTCTCTCTCTCGCTCTTTTTCTTTATCTTTCTTCTCTTCTTCTTACTAATTCTAATTTTAATAATCTTACCGAATAAATTTTAATTTATTGAATCTTGGATATCCATTAAAAAGATGATTTTAAAAAGTTTATTGAGAAAGAGACAAAATTTATTCTAAATATAAAATTAATTCTTCTTTTCTCTCTCTTCCTCTTTCTCTTTATTTTTCTTCTTCTTTTTTCCTGAAATTCAAATTAAAATCAAATGTTATCATGGTCCCTATGTTATTTTACACTTATAAGCTTTTTTAGTTCATGAATGATGTTCTCATTTTTCATTGGAAAAATTCTTCACTTTTTTACCAGCATTCAATTCTACTATTCGCACCCTTTTAATATAATCCGATTGAATCCAATTATTAAATTTTAATAACTGCATATTGTTTTTACTCTCCTTTCACCATTCAACAACATATTTCATTATATACTTAATGAGCTCTGTTTTAATAAATTATTGGTACCAAATCGTCAATCTCATAATTGAGAGGATGGATTGAATAAATAAACCATTCAGCCTTCGCTTACACACTACACTTTTTTCCTCCTCATGAAATAATGAATAGCTTTTGCTCCGAAAAATTCACGCACGTGTCCGATTTTTGTCGTATTCGGTTGAAATAATGGATAATTGTTGGATAATTGCAGTCATTGATGATGCGTCGCCAACAATTACGGTGTCATCATGCGGACGTGTTTGATTTGCGAAGTGAATTAGTGATTAGAATGACCCGATTGAACTGAATTAAAGTGATTAGGATTGATTGCATCCTACCAACGACAAATGACCACGTTTGCACTATTCACTAAACTACTATTGCTTGCTTATCGCTACTATTATCATTGCTCCTATGTCATCAACAAGTAGCCTTATACCGTGAAACTATTCGACCTAATAGTCTACTAGTTTATTAAGTAGTCTAATAGTCTACTAATTTTTTTTTTTGCTGATGATGAGGCCCACATAAGTATTTAATTTTACTTGTGCGTGGGTAATGGAGTGTGCGAGGGTGATTTATGAGGTGCATAAACCGCCATGGGATTCTGGATCCACGTGCGGGTCCTCTGGTGGGATTCGAACCCACGACCGGGTAGCGCTAGCGGACTGAAGGTTGATATGCCCTAGTCCACTCGGGCAACCCGACCTAGTAGTCCATAGTCTTTGCTACTATAGTCTGACTGAGCAAAGAAGACATTCTGGCAAGATGGGAATGTGACTCTAGCTCGGTCAATATTGATTCAGAAATTATTTAATCGGTTTCAAATTGTAGGGAACATTCTGATCTACAATTTGAGATGAAAATTATGATTTTTCAACTAATATTGACTGAACTGGAGTCATTTTCCCATGTTGCCAGAATGTCTTCTTTGCTTGGACAGACTATACAATCATACATAGCCTACAGTGATGGAATTCTTCAAATAAGAGGCAATACAGTTGAACTTTCCATCACTTGTTGGGTTGTGGAGGTGATATTAAGGTAGTTATCAATATTAAATCAAAAGTAAAGATATTTTCTGAGGCTGTTATCACACGATAATCCTATTATATTTAGGGAGTAACTTCTGTATGCATGTATGTGGAACCACGGATCTAGAAAACGGTTCAAACGATTTCCTCGAAATTTGAAACGTAATACAACCATGATGGAAAAATAAAATTGAACAGGTTTTATGTCCAAGAAAACTCTCTGGCAGGATCAATAAAAGAATTAAATATTCCTTCAGGAATAGTCTCAAGTTCTGCGTATAACGCCTGTTATCGTTAGCTAACCAACGCTATCTAGCGGGAGTGAATGGAGTAATATTCAAGTCTACAAAACACATGTTAATGTCAAAAAATTGTGAGAGGTGATCAATTTGTAATTTATTTCTTAAAATAACACATTTATGTAATTCAACAGTTATGCCGCAGAGAGCTTCAGAGCGCAGCTCGGTACCAGATATTAGATATTACACAATATCATAATATCTGATCATATGAAAAGATATGAGAATACGAAATCCTATTTTCATCTCCTTCCATATGATCATAGAACTACGTATTATCGTGTAATACCGTCCTAACTACTGATATAAATGGAGATACCGGTTTCGGCTGTTGAACCATCACCAATCTCTGATAAACCTCTAAATTCCAATAGAAAATAGATAAATAATTACATAAATTCAAAGCTACTAAGGTGTTCGTCACAATATGGTAAGGCTCAAATGGTACAGAACCGGTCTATTTTCGTGAAATTTTTGTTGTTCCTTCCCTTGATGAACAAGATAAATCATAAATTATGATCATAGAAACCAAAAGAATTAAATTATATCCATTCGTAGAACCTAGAATCCACTGCGTTACTGATTAATCAATTCAGTGAGTTATTGAACTTGAATGGAGGTCAGGAGAGGAAGAAACCCCTGAAAGTGTTGCAAGCTTGTTGATGTAAGCAACTCACTCAGAAGGAAATTCCAAGACGTGGCTGGTACACAAGTCGAGGGCAAATAAAAATTCAAGACGAAATAAAGATAGTAGAGGCAGTGCATGGTACACAAGAATAGGGTGGATAAAAATTCAAGGCGAAATGAAAATAGTGGGGCCAGCAGTGCATGGGAATGAATGTAAGGTGGATGGGAAGCACTTACAAGTTGGATGGAAATGTAATGGACTGTGAGCAAGAAATCGAATTGGACGAACGATAGCAGGCGGCCACCTGTACTGTGCTAAAAATGCAAGGATCCTTCACACTGCTCTCCGCCAGTTTTATCTTTAGAGCAGAGAAGACATTCTGGCAAGATGGGAAAATGACTCCAACTCGGTCACTATTGCTTAAAAAATTGTAAATTATTTGGTCTCAAATTGTAGAGCAGAATCTTTCCTACAATTTGAAACTAAATTTATAATTTTGTAGACAACATTGACCAAGCTGGAGTCGTTTTCCGAACTCGCCGGAATGTCTTCTTTGCTTGGACAGACTGAAAGAGAGGTCTTTTTCCGACCGAACTGGTGGAGCGAACTCACCTAATACCACTCAATTTGCTATTCTGTTCGTCCCGCTTCTCTCACCACCCCCCCCCTCTAGATAAAAGGGGATAGGGGATGGAAAATGAAGGTAGGGGGTGTGTTGAGGATCTCCACGGAGTTTGTATTTTGGCGCGCCGACGGTGGTGGTCGAGGATTACACAAGAGCTTTCGAAAATGGAATACAGAACATTAATGCAAATGGAATTTTCTTCTTTGCGCGTCAGGCGAGAAACTTAGCTTGAGAAGGATTTGGCAGCCGCACGAAAGAATGGCGAATGCAGGTCAATACTGCCGCGCGGCAGACTAGTGTCAGCCTCCCTGCACCATGTTTCTTCGATCTAGATTGGGTCTGGTTTGGAAAGAAATTATTGGGAGATTGGAGGTTTTGTTGGAGGTTGGTAGGAAACATTTATGGTTTTGAAAAATTGGAGGATTAAAGGTTTTGTTAGAGGAGGTGAGGGGGAGGATAAAGTATTTCTCAAGATGAACGTGATCGATTGAATATGAAATATGCATGAAGAGCTGTAGCCTACGTGGTGCTGTGTAACCACCTATTGGTGCTGTTTTATGAAAGTACAAGTAATTTAATTTTCCTAGATATCTGAATTAGCAACAAGTCTGTTTCATGAGATATATCATACAAATCATAACCTGTATTGCTCAAGTTCCGTGAGAAGAAAGTAGACGATTTTGAAAAATCTCTTTCATATTGCACATTTGCATAACAACTAATCATACATCTTTGAAGATGAAAGAGGAGTTACAAGCGGTTGAATTTGAAATAATTAGCTATAATCATTGATGTAATTTTTGCACCCTCAAAGAGAAGCTGTCACAATGCACTATACAGTCTCTCAGCCACTAGAAGCCATATTTTTCTACTTTTTCCTTGTGAGTGAAAATTTGTTGAAGTCAAGAAATGAACTAAAGTGGCATAACCTAAATATTTGGACTTGTTATGAGAAATTGGTGAAGGGACGGTTTTGGGAGTAATCCTGTTGAACCTTTCATTAAGTATATGTTGTAACTTGATGATAAATAAAATATTTTCCATCAATAATTGATAACGCAACATTGGTTTTGGTTGTGTTTTGAGAATAATTCATAGGTAGTGTATTTGGAGTATTTGATAGCTTCAGTTTATTTATGCGTATTCCCATCTTACTTGATAATGATTCCTCCATCATCTATTACTCATCCATTACTGAATGATAACTTGACTCCAGAATTATACCGCACAGAAAGCTGACATCAGGGGCGAACCCAGGGGGGGGATTGAGGGGATATATCCCCCCCCCGAAATTGGGACTCATCTCACACTGGATAGAATGCACTTCGTTGGAGTTGCCAAATGTTTGACTAATAAGGCTCGAAACTTCTAAAAAATATAGTTTCTGGGTACTTTTTTCAAAAAATTTCCCCTCGCTGGGAAATCTGGAGAAAGAAATGGATGAGGTAATTAATCTGGAAGTGAGCATCACAAGCCCAAATATTCCATTTCTCACTCGAATGAATGCAACAAGAATATTTTCCCTCATGAAATGTCCCATAAAATGTTTAAAATTAGCGCAACAATTTTTGTTACAACAACAACAACGTTTTCTTAACTTAAAAGCTCCTTTTGAACTCTTCAAAAAGTGAAATCATACATGAGAAGTGTTATAGATCGGAATCAGAATCATTATTCATTCACAGATATTTTCCCATTTACCCTGTTCATATAATTGAATAAATCTCTCAAAATAAATCTCTGCGTCTTGTAGATTTAATTTTTTGTGATAAGATTTTCTATGTTAATCTATATCATTTCAACAATTTCATTTCATTTATTCAATAAAATACAATATACTTATGTAATGAAGACTCAGACAATCAGGTCCAAAACCTCTTATTTCCAACACAATAATTATCAATAAACATTTGGAATTAAGGTACAATCATCAAATAGTAAATAATAATCAAATATACTGCATATATATTATCTATATAGATATATCCTATAGATATCCCATGCAAGAAGCAACCCCTCCAACCCCCTCACCCTTCCGGGAACAGGAGTTTTCCTGGGCTCGACCCTCCATATGACCCCATCCCCCCGAAATTTATTTCTGGGTTCGCCCCTGGCTGACATGTAATGGACTGAAAAATTACTTGTCTTTTAAAAACCAAAAAGTGAAAAAGAACGAAGTAGCCTAAATCAATGATCACCTCCCTCATATTATACAGTAGCATAAAAGAAACAACTGCAAAGAAAGTGATTCTCAAATAGATGCTCATAGATGATTTTATTCAGGAGAATCACATCCAACTCAATTTTTCATTCAAGTTCTGAGCGACGTTGCAACAAAGTTCTTGAGGTTGTCGCCGTATAATGGCGTGTTATCATCATCATAATCATCTCAGGATTCCATTCCATTATACAGGAGAATGCTCTCTGTCCGGATGAAAATGCTGGAACAAGGAATCTTGCCTAATCAGCGAAAATTGCCACTTCGAGTTAATTAAATTGTAAGATTCTCAGCCAGGCACAAAATGTTGTTACGCTCAGATAATCCTTCAGCGCTGACACGATTCACAATTCTAATCTGCTCTAAACTCTTCGTCGATACACATCTACTACCCATCTCTCTCTCTCTCTCTCTCTCTCTCTCTCTCTCTCTCTCTCTTACTCTCTCGTTCTGTCTCTCTCTCTCTCTTGAACCAATAGTGTAATTAGATTTATGTTTAGTTTTTAGAATCTAGGATTTGAGATCGTAAATGCTGTACTCTACTTGAATAAAGTGAATAATCTAATCTAATCTAAATCCCTCTCTTACTTATTGTGGGTTGAGTGTAAGAGGGGGCTCTTGTGCCTCAACTTCGCCCACAACACTCTATGTAAGGTAAAAAGTGGAAAATAAAAACATTTATCTATCCATCTATCTATCTATCTATCTTTCTCACTCTCTCTTACATTCTCTTATTCTCTTTTGCTTCCTCCCACTCTCTCCTATTCACTCTCTCTCCCTTTCTCCCTCTCTCTTTCTCCCTCTCTTCTTCTGATTCTCACTCATTCACTCTCTCTCTTTCTCTCTCTCCATCACATAATATTCCTTCCTCTCTAATTCTCTCTCTCTTTCCAGGAATAGAGGATTCATCACTGTTCTCTCCTGCTTACTCTTCATTTCTTATCAGCACAGAGCGTCAGCTGATCTCCAATTTATTTTCCACGACGTCGGCAACGGTTCTAATTCACCAAATGACAAAAACATTCTTGGGAGGATAAAGAAAGGAAGAAAATAACACTCAAATGAGAATGAATAAGAGAGATAAGGTGAGAGAAAACGCTTAAATGAGATTGAGTGTGAGGAAGAGTGAGATGGGGTGAGGGAGAAATAAAACACTCAAATGAGAATGAGTAAGAGAGAGTGGAGAAAGAGCGGTTAAATGGGAATGAGTGAGAGAGAAAGAGTGGAGTAGAGTGAGTAAATTCTGTGAACAATCAACTCTGCCTGTATCCCGTGGCTGGTTTTGTTCAGTGTCCGAAATTGGCGCAAAATAATTGATAAATTACGTTACCGTTGAAAGTTTTCAAGAAGTGAATGTTTTTGGAATAAGAGGTGAACTTATTCGACAATAACTTGGAATAAAATTTCCGGAGTATTCTATTCTTATTTCTTTATTGATAAAATATATCCATATCATACAGTCGAAATGAATTTTAGAATCGTTACAATCGGTTACGATTATACAACGATTACGAAAACTACTACCTGTTTTGAAGTTGGTTGGAAACGAAAAGTTTTAAAAGAGTGCTTGTAGGCCTAATGTAGAACTATTCCAATGTGGACCTAGTTCCAGATTAAAAGCCAATAAGAAATGGATAATTTCTGGAGACCTTTTATTTTTCCCTGTTGCATGTCAATACTAATTCCTATTTGAGATATCAATTTGTTTTCTTAATTCAGGAAGCTTTATTACTCGCCATTCATAAATTCCTATTGATTATTATTTTATTTTTGACCATTCTTTTTCTCTGTCTATTCCAATATTATCCATAATTGAATAATAAGAACAATCCACTCTCTACCACTGGCGGCTTGTGCCCAATAAACAGATGAATTGCTCGTTTCTTCTACTGTACAACACTTTACCTGTTCCATGGGCACGAGCCGCTAATACTCTCTAGTCGATCAATAATTCGAATATGACTTCTGAAAAGAAAAGACATGAGATGACGTCATGAAAAGACATCTTTGAAAACACTTACGAATACGTACAGAATTGGAGGTAGAAAAATAAAATGACGGACTGAGCTCAATTGAGGCGGGGCGAATGGCTCAGCCAATGGCGTTCCTCTCTTGAATCGAATGGGGGAAATGGGCGGTGCTAGTCTCTGATTGGCTGACATCGATGTAACTACTTGCATGAGCTATAATATTATAGTCAGTTACCAATAGCTGCAATACTTGTATCCGAAGTCGGCCAGTTAGAGACTAGCTATAGTTTGTAGACGTTGATTATTTATTATTTTTTTTAAATTATTGCTCCGTTTTTACGATTAGGCTTTATTATAACTATTATCACAAATTATTATGACTATGTTTGTCAATGACGCGACAGCCCTATGAAGGGCCTAGGCTGGTTGCCAGTTATAGTTCATATTCACTAAACTATACAGTCCATCCAAGCAAAGAAGACACTCCAGCAAGACGGGAAACGACTCCAGCCCGGCCAATACCTGCCCAAAAGCCATAAATTCTCAAAAGAACCCACAGCCCTCGAACCAACACCGACCGAGCCGAAGCCACCCCCACCCCGCCAGAAATCCCTCCCAGCCAGGACAGAAAATACAGCAGGCGAAAATAATCATCAACCAGGATAGAGGTAACGTGTGGTTAGCACGTCGATCCTCTGAACCATGAGCCAGTCTTCACAACCAAGTATTCAACCTCTGAATAACATGCAGTTAATCAGATAGAGTGTAATGCAACAATTACTATTCCTCTAGAAACGGGAAACGACTAACGACAGCCAATCTCCCAAAGGAGGGAAATTATTATGACTATAGTGAAATTAACCTTTCAAATTGAAATTGAACATTGCTTAAATTCCTCGTCAGTGTTCACTAATTTCTCACACAGTCCAAACACTGGCGGCTCGTGCCCACGAAACAGGTGAAGTGTTTGTATCTTTTACTGTACAGCTCTTTACCTGTTTCGTGAGCACGAGCCACCAGTGAGTCCAAAACGTTTCTTTTCCAAATTTCAACAAATATTTTGTTGATACTTTATATTTCAGTTTAGTGAATATAGCCTACTTTATTAATTGATTGCTTCCAATAGTCGATCAACACTATTATCCCTCATACTGATTCAGGAATTTCACCCAAATACTGGGAGATCATCCAGTATTATTCTGCATTCACGTCTTTTGACTTCAACTAAAGAATATCATCTCCTTGAATCACACGCTTACCAGGGCACTGAACTCAAACTCATTGTTTCATAGCCTCAAACGCCCATTGTGGACTATTTCTCCTCCCTTCAGCACAATGTCGTTCAACTTTATTCGAGGTCATTAATATTCATCTTTTTGTTTTGAAAGTTTAAAAGTGGATATCAGTTGTGAGCGTACGACGCCATTTCAATAGTCTGTCCAAGCAAACAAGACATTCTGGCAAGATGGGAAAATAACTCAAGCTCGGTCAATTTTGGTTCGAAAATTATATATTCACTCTCAAATTGTAGGATACATTATGCTCTACAATTTCAGACAATATTTATAATTTTTGAACCAATATTAACCGAGCTGTAGTCATTCTCCCATCTTGCCGGAATGTCTTCTTTGCTTGGACAGACAATACTCAATGAAGCGCGCGCCGTCAAGTCAGTGAATGAAGATTGAGGAGAAGAGTAATGTCAACTGGGAAGTGTATGGGAAAACTTTGCAGAAAGGAGATAGGAAGTTGTGGGTTTCAGATGAAAAGGAAGAAGTTGAGGATAAAGAGAATCGACAGGACAGGGAGAGAGGAGGAAATAATATGAGAAGAGTGAGAAAACAAAATGAAAAGGGAAATGACTCGGAAGAAGAGAAAGAATGTTAATAGAGAGGAGTGAAAGAGTGAATGGGATACAGGAAAAATGAAGAGAATAAATTATAAATTGAGGAGTACTGATAATCGTGTATAAGAATAGAGATGTGATGGAAGATGAAGTGGAAATAAAAGTAGGAAGTAGACTAGATGAGGAGATAAAAATATCTCCGGAGGTAACAATTAATTGCTATTGAATAGAAAAGGAATATAATGTAAACCGACTTAGGGAAAGGCTGCAATATAGAGAATAAAGGAGTGCTTTCCGATACAACACTGTGCGTATAAATGTATAAATAATCGAATACTATGATATAATATAGGCGTCAGCTAACAGCGCGGTAGTGCTGCTACCTAGTGGCACACCTGCAAAAAACCATTTACTACTTGTAAGTAGAGAAGTTCAAGTCTAAGTCTGTGCGCGATGCAGTTTCGGAAAGCACACCTTTAGTGAAGGAATGATGTCACAACTTGAGCATTAAATATCTCAGGGGAATCATGAAAAGATTTTACAATTCAATTATATTATGAAGAAAGGGGACGACATTGTTTGAGTAGATGAATTTCCAGGAAAATTATGAAGAGTAATGTATAGTTGGATTTCGAATGTTTATGATGGTGGTGCCCACATGCACTTCTGGGCCTGTGCGCGTGAGTAATGACAAGGATGCCGTTGATGATAATAAGCGATGACGACTACTTTTTGAAGTCAGAGACGACTTATCGTCAGTGGCGGCTCGTGCCCACGAAACAGGTGAAGTGCTGTACAGTAAAATAATATACGGGCACTTCACCTTTTCCGTGGGCACGAGCCGCCAGTGCTTATCGGCATATCAGCTCATCGTCATCCTTCAAATGACGAGGAGGTCGTATCCATATGATTGTGATGAGGTCAATATTTGTTCCCCGGTCAAAAATAGAAGAAACAGTCAAGATCAAGAGTTTAGAGAAGGATTCAAGGAAAATACAATAGGTGGAGAATCTTGGGGGAAAGAGGTCGCGTTTCCAATATAATTCATAATAGTCATCAAGAAAAAGAATATTACTGAGAATCATCAAGGAGGAAATTGATAAGTCAAATAGGGGATGAGGTAACGTTAGTATAAAAGACGCAGGAAAACAGATTTGAAGAAGAAAAGTTGCTAGAAACTTGACAATGGGCGAGATCCTTGCTTTGTTTGTCTGCTCTCGAGTACAGTAAGTGGGGGAATGGATAATGGTGGTTGGGTGTGAATGGGAGAGAGGAGGGTGAGGGTGAAGAAGAGGGGAAAGTGAGGAGGGTAAAGAAGAGGAGGTGAAGGAGGGTGTTTCAGGACATGAAAGGATAAGAAGCTTTTCACAGGACGATGGACACAGAAAGAAAATCTCATTTGTTCAGCGCACTTTTTTAAGCATCACCAACCTTGGCCTGTTGTTGTTGTGTTTTTTGTTGAAGGTATATAGTCTGTCCAAGCGAAGAAGACATTCTGGTATGATGAGAAAATGACTTCAGCTCGGTCGATATTGGTTCAAAAATTATTATTTTGGTTCCCAATTGTAGATGAGAATGTTTCCTACAATTTGAGACCAACTTTATAAATTTTAATCAATATTGACCGACTATTGCCGAGCTGGAATCATCTTCCCAGAATGTCTTCTTTACTTGGGCAGACTACCTTGCCGGCAGATTCCGGTCTTCAATGGAACAATATCATTTTCATCAGCTATGCCGTATTAATCATGTTGTCCCATTGAAGCCCTTTATAATGACGAGTTTTGTGAAATGGTTGCAGGTATTAACATATTTGAAATTAAAATTCATTCCTTACAAGTAAGAGATATTTTTTTTGTCCAACAAAGAATTATCACTTAATGTCAAAGAAATATTGAGGTTGAAATTGTTTGTGTTATATGAGTTGAAATTCTCAATAGATTGCTAAGTGGAAAAATCCGGAATTCATGCTGCAAAGTATGAAAGTACATTAATAGTGGCCTTAAAGATGGGGACAAAGATTAAGATGACGTTCATCAAATCATATTATGCTCACCTCCACCAGCTGATTCATTAACTTCAGTGACATCTTCATTTTCGTCTTCATTCCTTTACCCATAATGAATGGATGAAAGTGGGGAAAATGAAGAAATATTATTCCATTCTATTTAGTTTTTTCATGTGATCAACTCTTCAGCTTTTCTCTCATGTGCTTTCCTCTCTAGCTCCAACGAATCAATTAAATGGAATGAAATTGTTCAATGAGTTAAATCTATCAGCTATATACAGGGTGTTCGGAAAAGAACTGATTCGAGTACCACCACGGTGTTCCTCAAGCTATAACAAACAGAAAATGTCGTGCGCAAAATGCCGAATTCTCCTTGGTTTTCCTGTTATCCGCCTTTCTGTGTTTTTATGATTTTCCAAAATAACTCGATAATAAATGCACATATCCCTTTAAAATCTGGTATGCCCAAGTATAAGAATGTTTGCTTGAGAAAAGTAATCTCGAGAATGGCCAATATTTGAAGTTTTCAAAATGGCGGTCGACTGAAATTTTAATTTTGAATTTACTATTGAAAATAATGGTTTTATGAAATTCTGTACCGTTACAAAAATGTAGAGCTTTAAATTCTGAAGAAAATAGTACCTGGTTGATCCGAATACAATAATAAATAACCGAAATACAGCAATTTTTATTCCGAACCTAGCCTCTATGAATACTGTTAATCAGGCTTGTCGGGCGTAAATTCACGAAAATAAAAATTAAAATCGTCATATCTCACTTATTTATGATCGTATCCTGGCAAATTGGGCACCAGGAACGTGGATATTCCTCAGATCACCAATTGTTCTCAAAAATCAACTATCATAGTAATGTATGTGTGTCTGGCTCAACAGCCCATGAAGGGCCTAGGCTTAACAGCTGGTTGCCAGTTTCAAATTCACTCTACTATACAGCCCGTCCAAGCCAAGAAGACACCCCGGCACGAAAGGGAAACGGCCCCAGCCCGGCCAATACCGGCTCAAAAGCCATAAATTCTCAATCAGAACTCACAGTCCCCGAACCAACACTGGCCGAGCCGAAGCGGCCCCCTCCATCCCGCCAGAATTCCCCCCCGGCCGTACAAACCATACAGCAAGCAAATAATCATCAACCAGGATAGAGGTAACGTGTGGTTAGCATATTGATCCTCTGAACCATAAGTAAGTCTCCGCAACCACTTGGCGGCGCAGAACACCTCTGAATAACATGTAGTTAATCAGTTAGAGTGTAATGCAACAATTATTATTCCTTCAGAGATGGGAAACGACTGACTGTCTTTACTAACGACAGCCAAACTCCCTAAGGAGGTTGGAGAACTATCATTGTAACCCTATTATTAATTTCGAAACACTCTTAATGTGCTATGCTTTTCGTGAATTCAATTCAAATTGAAAACTGTTTACCCAAGTTCAATCGACAACTCCATTATTACAGGCACGCTTGAAGCGTTTTCTACGTGCCTAACCAACCATGCCAGTGCTGGATCTTATCTGATAAGAGAGCTCTCAGTGTGAGGCAGCGTGTTCAGGAATGCCGAAACAAAGTGATATGCTATGCACACCGGGGACTCCATGCTGCTCTTCTGTAGCCTGCAGTCTCTTGAGATTTCTCACACCCTTGGGTCACATTCTTATTCCATCCTTTCTCTCTCTCTCTCTTACGCTCTATTTTCATTTTCTAAATTTTTTCTCCCATTTTCAATCATTTTGTCATCTCTCACAATATATCTGGCAAATAAAGGCTCCAATTTTTTTCTTTTTCTGACTCTTTTTCTCGCTTTCTTTCTCTGCTCAAAACGTAGAAATACTGCTTTTCACTCTCATACACTCACTCTCTTTATGATCATTCCTATCGAATTGACCATTTACGTCAAATGAAAGAAACATTTCATGATGATATTATGCATAACTTTTTCTCATTTGTCTATTACTGTGTGATATGAATCGAACTTTGCACATCAGCTCTTTCAATCTTACTTGAAATATTTGTAACTAGATTCATGCAAGTTACATCGTAGAAGCACATAATTCAACGTGCATAATTTTTTTTGTAATTTATTAAGTACTAGCCGGCAGGCTTGCTTCGCTCGCCTTCTCCGCCTGACCAGGGGGCTCCGCCCCCTGGACCCCCGACAGTATAGGCAGTGTAAGTAAGTCAAAAAGGCTCGCTTCGCTCGCCTGCAAAACCTCTGTCAGTGTCAGCTGAGGCAAACAGGCTCGCTTCGCTCGCCTGCAAATTTAGTTCAGTAGGGGTTTGAAATTTATTGAGCACAGCATTTCTACACCTAATCTGAACCTGTTTACCTAATTGCAACATTTTCTGTCAATTTGTTCCTTGGGAAGTATATCGGACATAGTTTGAAACTTGATTCAATATCTTCCAAATTAATTCATCTATAATCTCGCTGAACCATTCGATTTACAGTTAGGATTGGTCGTATCAAGGCGGAAGATATGCAACCCGCAACACATCTACAATTTCGAAAACCCGATTACTGGCGTAATCTTGAACGGATTGCAAAAATATTCTAACACAAAATTTCTAGACCTCATTTGAACCTGCCCATCAAATATCAACATTTTCTACCGATTGGTTCTCGAAAAAATGAGGAAAACACCGAAAAACTCTAGAAAAACTAAAATATTTGGCGTATCCTTGAAAATTTTTTAGAATCCTTTCTCAGCGCGCGTCTAAACGTCCAACTAAACATGCCTGCCAAATTTGAACGCATTCGCTTCAGTGCTTTTTAGTTCTGGTGATGAATGAATCAGTCAGTCAGTGCCATTTCGCTTATATAGACATAGATTCAGATGTGATAAGCAATATTTTTTGTTTTGTGGCTTATTAACTAGTGTTTGCCATAGGTCTTGTCATAACTGGCAACGTAAGATGTTTAAATAAAATATTAAAATACAGGTATCTCTCTGAAGATTTTTTATTGATTCTTCAGCCATTTATCATGTCATCTCCCACAATATATCTGGCAAATAAAGTCTCCAACTTCTCTGTCTCATAATATGAATATGAATTATTATGCTTACTTTTTTGTTTTTCCCTGTCCGTTTGATTAGCCACATCCCACATCTGTCAATATTCGCCCAAATGCTTTTCCCCTCTCCTTTTTCTTTATTCTATTTCTTTTTTTATCAGTTAAATATTATTCATCACTTCTTATATCATCCAGCTTCTCTAAACCTTTTGACTGATCCCTCTTGCAATTTTTTCTTTTTCAAAAACTCCTTCTTTCCCACATTCTTCTTGGAATAGACATAAACATCATCTTATCCTCTATTTCGCTTAAGCTGAGAAGAAACTCATCTATAATGTCAGGTTGTACGAAAAATCCCTTGTCAACCATAACACTGCTTTTCTATTGTCAATGGTATTTATATGAATTTAACCCTATATTTTAAGAACTATTCTTCAACATTTGACATTACTGGAAACATAATGGGTTCCAATTGATTACAGTACTAATCTCCCTTATATCACTATCCCTTATCACAATCTCACTTTCTTCCCTCTCATGAGTGACACAAATTTTCCAATTTCTTCCTACACATTTTGTATTCTCACAACTCTCTACCACATTCTAACTATCCTCTTTCTTTTAAATTGAAATTGGAAAAAAGTTCTCCCAACAAATTGACAAGACTTGATCAAACACACTATCTTCTCTTTTCCCAATCAGCTTTCTCTCTCTATTTCTTTATTCTTGTTGGATTTTACTTCTTCCTGTTCCTCATTCATCACTCTTTTTTATTCACTCTTTTTTTCTCTCCCTACCTCTTTATCACCCTTTGTCACCCCTCCTTTTTTATCTTGTTAATTCTCATCTTTATTCCCATCCCATTCGTCTTTCCTTCTCCACACTCTCCGTTATTTTCTCCCTCTCTTTTCCAACTTCTTTCACCCTGCACACGTCTTTTCGTGCAGTGAATACGGAAGTACAGTGTGCAGTGAAGCGAAACGATAGACTATTCTGGTCGAGCAAAGAAGACATTCTGACAAGATGTGAAAATGATTACAGGTCGGTAAATATTGCTTTGAAAATTATAAATTTGGTCTCAAATTGTGAAAAACATTCTGATACATAACATGAGACCAAATTCATAATTTTCAAACAAATATCAACCGAGCTGTAGTCATTTTCCCATCTTGCCAGAATGTCTTCTTTGCTCGACCAGACTATAGTTGAGTTTGTGTGAACGCCCGCCTGGGAAAACTGGGCCAAATTCTCGCATCCTTTATCTTGGTAGCATCCTTTGCATACTTCCTTTATTATGTATGCATCCAGCGCTTTTCACACTCACCAAGTTTCAATTCCTACATATTCAGTGTACTTGACTTACAACAATTCTTTGTCAAGAAGATTATTTTCTCTTCAAGGTGTGATATTCTAATGGATGTCAATATTGTTCTCATTATGAATATTGCGTGTAATATCATGCATGCATACGGATTATGTTATAAACTCCAATTTTCAATAAAATTCTGTACAGAAAAAGATTCGCGAACCTGGTTCGTGGGTACGAGCCACCAGTGATGTTCATCTTCTTTGGATTGATCATTTCGGAATGTATCAAACCGTTTTTCCAAAATACTTATCATTTAGTCCCATTATGATTTATTGATATGGTGTTGATACCCTTTCACCTTGATATTGAAATATGAGTAATTATTCGCTTCATTTGCTTTGAAAATAGTAGATTACTCTCGCTTTAATTTATTGGAAGAATTCCCTCTATGTTCACAGAAATTATAGATTTTGATAATCAATTACACTTCTAATTATAACTACTTATACTTATAATAATTAAAGACTTATACTTATAATTAACCATTCAAGTACCTGTGCTTCCATTATAAGTATTATTGTGGTATCTTGAATAAATGAACAGATAAATTATTTTTGAGCAAAATAATATTAACTATTCAATCATCACAATAAGCTCTCCTCCCGAAATAACATTGCTACATTAGATATAGCCTACTCTCTCATTCAATGTTGCATTAGAGAACTTTCCTTCATTGCAATCACACAATTGAAATAGTTCTCAAAGACCTTTCTCCCCCATCCCCCTCACCATCACTAAACACGATTCAATGCCACCCTAATGCATTGAATTCTCACCGGGAAGGTTGGCAACACTGATTTCGCTCAAAGGAATTGATCGGAAAACACGCTTCACCTTGCGAATTTAGCCAATAAGCTTTTGATCCGATAAATACGGCGGAGAAAGCATTGCGTGCCACATTCATAGCCACCAAGAACGTACGTGCTGCTGCCTAATAGCGTCGTCGTGCCGTTGAGAAGCAGTATTTGTTACTACGAGTAATTAGCGTGGTCTTGAAACTAAGGATGTTTGGTCACACGACCCAATCAATTATACAGTCAGATAGAGCCGAGAATACAGTCTAGCAAGATGAAAAATGACTCCAGCTCGGTCAATATTGGTTGAAAATTTTCGAACACATGCTGCTCTATCTTGTTCGACCAGACAATACACGAGACATGACCTCCAGACTTGTGTGTTTTGATGAGTCAATTTCTTTGTTCTAATTCGGCTTCAAAAAGTTTATATTGAGCAACACAGATAATAATTGAGAAGAAAAGTCTAATAATCCCTTCAAGAAAGTGATTCCCTATATAGGAAATTCCCACATGAAGTGGGAACACTTCAATTAATTATCTAGTCATCCTAAGCCAGAATCAAATCGAATCAGTTTTATTTTACAATATCTCAATATGTTCATTAGCCCTATCATAATCAATAAAAATTGTGGAATTATGTCATTTCTTAAGTCCTGTCCCTCACAATTCATTGAAAGAAATCTCGCTGTTTTCTATTAACTGGGTTTTCAATACCGTTGGCTACGCCAACGCAAACTGATTGACTGTCCGAAATTTCGAGAATTGAAATTGAATTGCAGCCAATCAAGCAAGTATCATCTGGCAGATTCCAGCTCAGAATCAATCCAATTTCAAAATGCTTAGACACCTGAGCATGCTACGGCTCTCAGCTCCAACCCTTTTTCTAATCAATAGGAAGGGGTCATCCCATCTCTTTCGAGCGTTGAAAAAATCAAAGTCATTCTCTCTGCGCTCCTCGCTCGCGGTTCGATGGAATTTCAGCTTCAGACAGGGGAGAATTAATTAGAATTTGGACTACCGGACCCCTCCCACCCTTTCCACCACCCACCACACATCGACCTACTTAGTTAAAGTCTGTCCAACCAGAGAAGAAATTCTGGCAAGATGGGAAATTGACTACAGCTCGGTCAATATTAATTCAAAAATTATAAATTCAATTTCAAATTGTAGGAAAAACTCCAATCTACAATTTGAGACAAAATTTATAGTTTTTGTACCAATACCAACTGAGCTGGAGTAACTTTCCCATCTTGCCAGAATGTCTTCTTTGTTTGGACAGACTATAAGCGAACAGATTTCTGGCGAAATCAATTATTGGATTTCTGGCTAGAGATATTTGATCAATTATTGAGAGCAGGTGTGTTTCCACTAGTCGGCTTAAATATCGCCAATCGGTTGTGATTGAACTAATTTATCATTAGCCTGGTAGCGTGTTTTGTGACCTGATTTACCGAGATTAAACGAGTGACCTTCCAATTCCAATAAACTTTATTTTAGAAGGGAGTTATTGTCGGATGGAGATAGGAGATGAAATTTGGAGATACTCGTATGTTTAATAGAAAGGTATTAGAGTATATTCTGGATCTTTCAGACATTTGGATTATTATGACAGAACAGTTTTATGAACCGCATATCGCATATTGTATGATAGGCTTGTCTAGACTTATGGTAGATTTTCATCTTTACAGATCACTATGCTATCAAATCACTGACGGCTCGTGCCCACGAAACACGTGAAGTGGCCGTATCTTCTACTGTACAGCACTTCACCTGTTCCGTGGGCACGAGCCGCCAGTGGTAATCAAATATGTAGGATTCCATTACTACAAAAGTTGCATGTGCAATAGTGAAATGGAGTTATATTAATATAGAGCAACGCACACTGGTCACCAGCCGCGTGTTTCTATTGTATTATCATTATGTTTCATGTGCTCGTCTTGTGCCCGCGTCTTGTATTGGTGTAAGCCTCTCTTAACTGTGTAACATTACCGAAAACGTATCTGTATGAATCATAATAGATCATCGATTTATACACTGGCGGCTCGTGCCCACGAAACAGGTGAAGTGCTGTACAGTAACATTTCACCTGGTTCGTGGGTACGAACCGCCAGTGGATTAATACAATTTTACCTTTCAATACTCGACGATTTGTTGAGTAATTGTGAAGGTAATATTGTCTTTTCATTCAATCATCATGATTCCATGATATCTCCTTCACAACATGAAAAGTGAAAAATGAAATAAGTTTGGTTCTCGTCCTTTGAAAGCAATGGAGTAAAATATGAAATTAAGACGTTTTCAGTCAGAAAACTGGAAAAGTAAGTTAGTCGGTAACCTTATTACGATAATGCCGCTGATAGTGGTTCGAATGACGTCAACATTTAGAATTAATGTTAAATGTCAAGTGTCTGGATGCATAAAGTCCCAGGAAATACAATACAATGCTGTAAGGGGGAAGTTATTTAATAGTCTGTTCAAGCAGAGAAGACATTCTGGCAAGATGGGGAAATAACTCCAGCTAGGTCAATATTTATTTGAAACTTATAGATTTGGTCTTAAATTGTAGATTAGAATGTCTTCTACAATTTGAAATCAAATTTATCATTTGTAAACCAATATTGGCCGAGCTGGAGACATTAGCCCATCTTGCCAGAATGTCTTCATTGCTTGAACGGACTATACTAATTATTGTATTGACTCAGCTATTCCAATCGTACTCCAGTTTGTTCAAACTAGGTGGGGAAGTCATTATTGCGAATTATTTGATTCTAGAGATACTATTTCTATCAACAAATGTTTGCTCTGGCACTACTTCTATTTGCAGTGTGATTTTTCGTTCTCTGGACTATCGAACTCATCTAAATCCATTCTCTACCTGTTATGTATTATTCATAATACGTATTCATATACGTAAATCGTTTCAATTGATTTCAATTTGATTAGGCCTATTTCCGTATATGTTTAATAAATGAATTAAAATAATAAATAAACTAACACAGTTCCACATTGATCAACCAACCTACTCTACTGTGCCAATATTGGAAATTCCAATATTTGAATGGTCAATTATTTCATTGATTAGTTATTTGCTTTGAATAGAACCTGAACAAAAAACTAAAAGTTATTACTAAAAATGAAGCGAAATCTCTGTGAATTTGTTGGATGTTGGATCAGGTAGAATTTTTTTTCGGATTCAATATAACTTTTTAACTTATTCATTTGGACTTCAACTGACTTTATCTTCCCACTTGCGGAATTGAGAGGTATTTCTATACAATTAAGTTATTCTCTTTGACTTTGAAAATAGAAGAGATTAAAAAATGTTATTTCCCAATAGTCGACGATTCTATATTATTGATGTCTAGAAAACTCCTTTATCTTTTTAAATAATTATGTATCGAAATTTGGGAAAATACTTTTTGGACTTTGTTGTCTGTGTTTTAACCCTTTATTGTAACTATTCATCTACAGAATGAATAGATAATAATGAATATATCTGCCTGATATATCTTGCTTATTTGTATAACTACATCGGGATTCTCCAAGGAAAAAATGTAGAATCTCTTCAGATTAATAATTCGTTTTCTTTGTTTTTGAAATTGGAAATTTTCGATTTTGAAATTGAGAGAAAAGATGATTAGTATAGCCTATGTATATTATGTGTTTTCACCTATGAGTGTCCTTGAAACATCTCTAAATTGATAAATGGATGGTAAAATATTCAAAGACAATATTATTAAAGAAAAATCCTTGATATTATTAATTGAAACAGGTGCTTAACTGACAGTTAGTAGGCCTCCATAAATTACTCGGGTTTTGGTTAGAATAAAGCGCTCCGCTCACAGTGTTTTCTTCTTGTGTTGAGCTGATCATTTAGTGGGCTGAAAAAACAGAACAACCAGAAGGAAAGTGCTCATCTTTATTTAGAAAACAAGGCAGCAGCCTCTTCCAGTTCATTGTTTCTCGACATAATCCAATTTGAGACGCGCTTCGTTCATTTTGAATCGCCCCTTTGTTGGTTGCCTCCCTGCCCGCCTGCCTGGTCCAGCCCAATCTATTTAGCTATCCACGGAAAATTTCGCCTCTGTACGTTGTAAATTCGCCAACCTCAAAGCGAAATGCAATTCGGTCTTTTTCTCCTCTTTTCAACTTTTTTTATTGTGTTCTTCTCCTTCTTCTTCTTCTCCTTCTTCTCCTCCTCCTCCTTCTTGTTCTTGTTCTTGTTCTTGTTCTTGTTCTTGTTCTTGTTCTTGTTCTTGTTCTTGTTCTTGTTCTTGTTCTTGTTCTTGTTCTTGTTCTTGTTCTTGTTCTTGTTCTTGTTCTTGTTCTTGTTCTTGTTCTTGTTCTTGTTCTTGTTCTTGTTCTTGTTCTTGTTCTTGTTCTTGTTCTTGTTCTTGTTCTTGTTCTTGTTCTTGTTCTTGTTCTTGTTCTTGTTCTTGTTCTTGTTCTTGTTCTTGTTCTTGTTCTTGTTCTTGTTCTTGTTCTTGTTCTTGTTCTTGTTCTTGTTCTTGTTCTTGTTCTTGTTCTTGTTCTTGTTCTTGTTCTTGTTCTTGTTCTTGTTCTTGTTCTTGTTCTTGTTCTTCTTCTTGTTCTTGTTCTTGTTCTTGTTCTTGTTCTTGTTCTTGTTCTTGTTCTTGTTCTTCTTCTTCTTCTTCTTCTTCTTCTTCTTCTTCTTCTTCTTCTTCTTCTTCTTCTTCTTCTTCTTCTTCTTCTTCTTCTTCTTCTTCTTCTTCTTCTTCTTCTTCTTCTTCTTCTTCTTCTTCTTCTTCTTCTTCTTCTTCTTCTTCTTCTTACGGTTGAGTGTTAATGGGAGGGATATCTTTGCATATATCCTTCTCCTAAAATGGACATCTATGTCCAAACTCCGCCATTTCATGTAGATACATCACAATCATATTATAACATAAGTAAGAATATTGAATGCTATATATTTGTAATTTAGTAAGTTCCTCGCTGTGTGCAAGTGGGTGGAAAGGATATTTTTGGCGACCGAGGCGCTATTGGCGGATCATTTCGGCGAAAAATTGAGAGAATTAACATTGGAGGAGATAGGGCTAAACCTAAAATAATGTCCTGGAGAATTTGTTGTGTTCCGGATTGTAAAAATAAAACACTCAATGGAAATTTCAAGTTCTACACTTTTCCAGTTGCCATACATAAGTTTCATCAATAAAAAGAATGGTTCACTGCATTGAATAAATATTGATAGGTGAAGCTAACCTTATTGTTTTGTTTACGTGCAAAAGAATTTGTCGATCAAGTAGGACCATGGAGTGCTCCATTCTAACCTGTACATCAGGTAATGTACATGAATAGTTTTTATGTTAGTTAATCTAATAAGCTGTTATTATCAACGCAAAAACTCTATTAATTATGTTTTAATAAGGAATATTCATATCATTCAATTTTTCAAATAAATGTGAGCTTGCGCCAATTTTTCATTTTCATGTAAGATAACTTATCAGCTGTTATCTCAAAGTTTTTGTAGACTCTCAAATACATCTGTTTGCGGTTGTCTGCTCTCAAATACTTGAAAACTAGGATTTTTCTAATATAATGAGCTATAATACTATCAATAACTAACATTCCTTTCCTAAATATCATGTTCTAATTACTGAGAAATGCATGAAGCAGCAAATAATTCCGTTCTAATTATAAATGCGTTTTTCCCATTTAGCGCTATGCTTTGTATGCTAAAACGCGTATAAAAGTACACACGATAATCCACCAGAGCCGCAGCACAGTAGATGCTCATAGCGAATATGTATTTCTTATTTTAACCAATCGTGTAATTAGATTCATGTTTAATCTTTGGAATCTAGGATTTTAGAACGTAAATGCTGTACTCTACTTGAATAAAGTGAATAATCTAATCTCTCAATTACCTTTTTTTCGGTTCAACCACTTCAAAGTATTATTATGTACTACCTCTTTACTATCTATCTCACCTCACCTCGTTTGTGTCTTGTAAACCTTTTTCCATAGATAATACAGTGAACACTTTTGCTCTCTTCGAGAAAATGCTTCGACAGGAATAACCTGTGAAATACTTGAGACAGGGGTAGCCTTGATAGAGTTGCAAAGATCCTTAGTACCTTTCAGGAAGATTTCCATCACTACAAGTTGCAGTCATATGACAAGCACAAAATACAATAGAAACACGCAGTTATATGGAGCTACGCAAATGAAGAATCAGAGTCAGATCAAGCAGTGTGATTTTGCTCTATGTTCCTATCGCATATTAGGCAAAATATATGTTCCCTTGCTACTTTTATAGTAATGGAAACGTAACTTCGACAATTAAGGTTCTTGGTGAGTAGAAGTTGAATGAGGGGCAGAAAAGAGGAATGAGAGAGAAGGGAATAGGGAGAAAATAAGAGAAGAAAGGTAGAAAGAATAGTTGGTTTTTGTCCACAGCTCAACAGCCCACGAAGGGCCTATGCCTACCAGCTAGTTGCCAGTTTAATATTCACTCCACTATAATAAAGTCCACCCAAGCAAAGAAGACGGCAAGACGGGAAAACGACTCCAGCCCGGCCAATACCGGCCCAAAAGTCAAAAATTCTCAAACAGAACCCATAGTCCCCGAATCAAAACCGACCGAGCTGAAGCCACCCCTTTTCACGCCAGAATGCGCTCCCCGCCCGGACAGACCAAACAGCAAGCGAATAATCATCAACCAGGATGGCGGTAACGTATGGTTAGCACGTTGATCCTCTCAACCATGAGCAAGTCATCACAACCAAGTGAAGGTGCAGAACACCTGTGAATAACATGCAGTTAATCAGTTAGTGTGTAATGCAACAATTACTTTTCCTCCAGAGACTGACTGTCTTTAATAACGAAAGCCAATCTTTCAGAGGAGAGTAAAGATGAAAAAAGAACCAAAAGGTAGAAAGAATAATAGGGAGAGAAAAGCTGTCAGTGAAAGAAATAGAGTAGAAAAGATGTAGATAGAGGTTGAAGGAGTACTCAATAGCCAGTGTGGGCGTGATGTTGGAGTTAACCGAAAGGAGATTGATGGATTCCACTTAATTGGTGCAACTCGATACCAATTTGGTCAGATAAAGTCAATCCCAGCCAAAAAGACATTCTGGCAAGATGAGAAAATGACTCCAGCTCGGTCAATATTGGTTCAAAAATTATGAATTCGTTTTCAACGTTCAGATAAGAATGTTTCCTACAATTTAAGACCAAATTTGTAACTTTTGAACAAATATTGAGCGAGCTGGAGTCATTTTCCCATCGTGCCAGAATGTCTTCTTTGCGTGGACCGACTCCTGGAAAATCTGTTGTGAAAGACTTGGGGTTCAAGATAGATAGACTGACTTAGACATATTTATCAAGCACTAATCTATAAATGGAACGGCGTAAATACCTTTCTCCATCTTAATTAAGAGATAGAGTGATAAATTTATATAATCTTCAAACAATCCCTTTATTAATGAACAAAACTATTCCAATAGTTTCGATTGAATGAAGAAGACATGAATAAACCTTGGCTTATAATTTATTGGCAATTAATAAGACCGATCAAAAATTGAGTTCTCAGGGTTCACATTTATTGTCAACTCGGACTAACAGTTCGGCCTGAAACAGTCTAAAATTGTAAGTGAATAGAGAAATCGACAGTCCAAAATAGCTGTAAACTGGCATGCTGATCGTTGAACAATCAGCTGTGAATGATTAAACTGTCATTCCAAACTGACAGTGGATGTGGATGTGGACCCTCTTATTCTAATATTCAACGGAATGAGAAGTCTTTTTTAGCGAAGAATACATTCTGGCAAGATGGGAAATAACTCCAGCTTGGTCAATATTGGTTCGAGAATTGTCAATTTGGTCTTAAATTGTAGGAAACATTCTGATTTACGACTAGAATATAGATAAGAATTTTTCCTACAAATTCAGACCGAATTTATAATTTTTGAACCAATATTGACCGGACTGGAGTCATTTTTCATCTTGCCAGAATGTCTTCTCTGCTTGATACGAGTAGTTT